>OZ026516.1:84987788-86187788 GCA_964019695.1 Loripinus fragilis
CATTTCCTTGATCCGCAATCTATGCCAAGACTTTTTTAAAACAATAAACCTATGGTTGATTCAAACTTTGCTTTTACTGATCCTGTTTCAGCAGTTTGATACGGGGGGTCAGGCTGCTTACGCGCATACCAAAATGATTACGTAATCGATAATTACGTTTAACCTACTGTAATTTGACGGGCACATACTGCGCCTATGGATAAATATCATTTGCACTAAAAACTTGCATCATATTGTATGTTTACAATGACTCGAAGCGTTTGTTGCGTTTCTTTATTCCTTAAGTATAATTCCACGTCAGGAATTTAAATGACCTCAATGCATTTTAAAGTTTAATAGAAAATTTACTTTACTGGTTCTATACAATATATTCTTGTGCGTTTTATACCCCAGCACTTTGAAAATGTCCTGGGTATTGTGTTATACCCTCTGTTAAAAGATCTGCATTGAGTATCCATCTGTCCGTCACCACTTCGCCTCTACCTTAAGCATTTTTGACCAATTTTCTTCAAATTTTGTATAAGAGTTGATATTGGGGAGGCGTGGTTTGGGATTGTAGATAGGTAAATTGTGTCAAATAAGCACATAGTTCTTGTCCCTTGAATTATATTGAAATTGGTTTCTGTGTTCTGTCTTGGGCAGTGTTTGGCCGATTTTCTTTTAACTTTGTATAGGAGTTGATATTTGGGAGAAGAGTGGTTTTGGATCATTGTTTGGTTTGATTCTTTACGTTCCATTAACAATATTTCAGTTATATAGGGACGGGTCTTCCTGGGTTGAACCAGTACTAAGCTAGGATTAATTTTCTTGCTCAAGGACACAACGCAGTGACGCTGGTCAGGCTGGAACCCGCCACCCTTCGGTCTCGAGTCAAGCACTCTACCACTGAGCCTGGTTTGGGATCATAGATAGGTAAATTTAGTTAAATAAGCACAGAGTAATCGCCCTTGATTTATGACAAAAATGATTTCCATGCTGCATATTGTTTAATTTTGTCAAAAGACTACAGAGTTATAGCCCTCTTTTTGAAAATATGATGAAATTTTGTGTATAAAATCTGAATTGAGACAACTGCATTTATTCTTATGACCCTTAATTTATAGATAGTTCGTTTTGTAAAAAGAATATTTCATTGGGGAGTACTTTTTTTTAGTTCCACTTTTATTGAACCATTTGAAGTAGAATTTTTTTGAAGTTTTCCTTAGTCAGAATAAACCATGCTCCTGGCAGCCATGTGTTTGATGGGTCAATTTTTTTCAGCTATTTATGTAGAGAGTGACGTAGTAACCATTTCTGTCAATCAGTTGCAATTCTCACCACTAACTTCAGAGGTGATGATTAAAGAGACTAGGGAACATTTTACGAAATCTTTTATTTTCTTTTTATCATTTGTAAAATGGAATTAAGTAATGTTTTCACAAAAAATATGTTCAGTACAGCTGAAAACTGCATGTAAAAGTGAATTATCATATAAACACAGGTGGATTTTCTCTTGTTAGTAATTATTTACGTCCCTCCAATAATTCTAGACAGTTGATTTTTAACATAAATGCTGTTGTTTTGATAGTGAGGATTTGTTAAGATTGATGAAAATGGTAAAATGTTTACCTGAATTTGAGTATTTTTACGGTATTCTTGAAAAATAGAAACTTTATTTACAAAATTAGAAGATCAAATGTTACAGATAATGCAGCTTTAAAGTTTCTTACATAGGTACATAAATGAAACCGGCCACACCCTCTTGTGGCTGTGTTTTGACAGATCAAATTCGTTTAAGCTATTTTCATACAAGGTCACCTAGTGACCATTTCTGTCAAAGTGTTTTCGATCAAATTCGTTTTAGCTATTTTCATACAGGGTCACCTAGTGACCATTTCTGGCAAAGTGTTTTCGATCAAATTCGTTTTAGCTATTTTCATACAGGGTCACCTAGTGACCATTTCTGTCGAAGTGTTTTCAATTCTGACCACAGGCCTTGAGGTTATAAAACTGGAGTTCATTCTCAAACTCAAAATAACAAAACGCAAGCGGCCAATCATATCACTTTATTTTGAGTTTGAGACTGTACTCAAGTTTTATAACCTCGAGGCATGGCTTCTGGGGAGAAAATGTTTAAAGTTTCTTACATAGCTACATAAGGGAAACTGGCCATGCCCCTCTGCGGTCATGTTTTTGGCTGATCAAATTTATTTAGCCTTTTTTGTAGAAAGTCTTCCTATGGTCATTTCTAGTACATACTAAAGTATTACATTATTTTGAATTTGGCCAGCGATTTCAGAGATACTTTCTTTTTAAAAAATCTTTGATATAAGGATTAGCCACGTCCCTTGGTGGTTTTTTAAGGACCCAGCCTCTTTTGTTATATTTGTAAAAGATTGCCTTGTCACCATTTTCGCCAAATCTTTTTCATATCTGACCACTACTTTAAGAGAGGATGTTTAGAGTTTCTTCCATAGGTACATTAGTGGAACAGGTCACGCCTCCTAGGGGCCCATGTGTTTTGAAGGATTAAATTTGTTTTCCTTTTTTATAAAGGCTCACCTAGTGACCATTTCTGCCAAATTGTTTTGAATTCTGACCTCTGGTTTCTGAAAAGGTGTTTAAAAGCTTCTTACATAGGGATATAAGGGAAACTGGCTAATCACCCTTGGTGGCAACATTTTTGATGGATTATGGACTTTCAGAACCAGTTTTAGATTTATGATGACTGGTTGGCTTTAATCATTTTTTCAGCGCAGTTTATTAAAATAATTTCTCATTATAAAAAATTGGTTTAGCACTAATGTATATGCATTGCAACAGACTGCATGCTGGGTGGTCAACCAAATCACAGTTGGCAACTTGGCTTTCCTCTATAATTGCACGCCAGCTGGACGGACCTCAGACTATGACGGTTCTGACTTAAAGACTTATCTATAGATGAGAGAGTTAGGGCCTGATGTTGTGTCTGTCGTCGTGTGGACTGGAGTATAACTGTTGGATTTCTTTAACTCCCTTATGCAGGTGCATGTACTGTTGAGTCCTTATCTTTGTTTTATCTTCTTTTTATATCTCCATTTGTATTTCTAAAAGAGATGATAAAAGGATCTTTCATGTTAACCAAACATCTATGTGTCCTGTTCCACATCAGATATAAGGGTGAGGTTGGTATCTTCAGACATGTGAAAGCCTTCCAGCAATTTTCTTGCTGACCGTTCCAAGGCGGTCCTTCATTTGTGGATCTTTTTTGTTATTTGTGTTTTGTGTTTGTCTGTCATACTGTCTTGTCCATTCCTTGCGGCCAGGGAAAAAGTTGAGCTTTTGGCTCTCTTGTATGTGATGTTTTCTTGTGTTTTTGTCCCTTTCCCAAATGGTGACCTGGGTCACGTGTGGTATTTGTTGTATCGATCCCTGATCTTTGCATTCTTTCTTGCTTAAGCTACATTGTCGAAGGTCACCTAGTGACCATTTCTACCAAACGATTTTAGAATATGACTACTGGTTTTAAAAAATGTCCACAAGCAGCCAATCAATGCACTTTATTTTGAGTTTGAGACTGTACTCAAGTTTATAACCTCGAGGCCTGGTTGCTTATTGCATCTTTTGAAATATCCACATTCATGAACATACCTCTGTTTATACACACTAGTGAGAATGGTTAATTCATGCTACTGCATATGCCGTCATTAAATTAAAAACATGTTCATGTAAAAGGGCAAAGGTTAAACTACCGTATATTTAAATTTCAGCAAATCCTCGAGCCCAAAAATGGCAAAACCGATACACGTCCTTTGTTATTGTTTTCAAATTCTTGTTTTTCGTAAAAGGGGAATGATCGGGCAACAATATAACACATTTCAACTTTCTAAACCCTTACTTTTATAGCGTATGAAGATGCAAATACATTAAATAACTGCTGACATTCTATAAATTGACCTTTGTTTACCTCACAACAAAAACGATTCAGATAACTGTACAGAATTTGTAGCTGGCATCAGCTTGGATTAGAAGCTGGAAGACTTGGCCCCTAGGTTCTTAAACTTTTTCCATGCTCAATTCAGCTGAACACAAAATCTATCCTGCTCATAAATGTTAAAATGCCAACAATTGTTGGCATTTTAACATTTATCAGCATGATAAATACAACATCTGAGCAATAAACTTCTTCATTTGTCTATATTTTAATTTTCATGAGCAGTTGAAATTTCGGGCTCAGTTGAGTTGAGCATGAAAAGTTTTATAACCTCGGGGCCAGAGCAGAGCACTAACAATCTCCTTTTTTTGTTATTATACACTTTAAAAGAAATATTTTACACAAAATGGAACACTTATGTTTTTTCCGGTGATTTTTCAGCCGCCATATAAAGAACCAGAAAGTCGCATAAGATTAGCTTATCAGAACTTACCATTCTGTATATGTAGTGTCCTACCTATGTAAAAGCAAAACATGAAAGAAATCTTCCGATCTGTAAATACAATCTGCACTGTATTGCCTTGATATTTGGTATGCACTCCCCTTTACATGATCACAAAACAGACTCATGTCTTACATGTAGTCTCCAACAGCCCAAATGAATAACTGACCAGGCAGTATTGGTATATTATCAGGACAAACCAAAAAAATCAGTTTGTTCCATAAAACGGGTCTTAAAATTTTAGGTAGGGTAGGCACACATATTTTTTTCTGAAAAAATATATAATTTAATGCATTTTGAAAGGAGCAATCTTCTGATCTGTAAATACATTCTGTATTGTATTGCCTTGATATTTGGTATGCACTCCTCTTTATATGATCACAAAACAGACTCATGTCTTACATGTAGTCTCCTTCAGCCTAAATGAATAACTGACCGTATTGGTATAATATTAAGCCAAACCAAAGAAATTAGTGTGTTTCATAAAACAGGTCTGAAAATTTTAGGTAGGGTAAGCACAAATATTTTTTCTGAAAATAAATATATAATTTTATGCATTTTGAAAGGCAAAAGCGCCTTTCAAAATGCATAAAATTATATTTTTTTTCAGTAAATTTAGGTAGGGTCAGGTTACCCTAAACACAGGTACTTTCTTTGTTTGGCCTTACAGCAGATACTGACCACCAACAGTTGTAATCTTCCAAAGGCAGGGTTCGTACAGGCAAGTATGAGTAAAATTCAAGGACTTCTAAAAGCCTCTCCAACAGTTTTCGAAGGCTTAATGTTAATGAAAATACTGATCTAAGTGTTAAAGTCTACTTCAGAAATTCTAGACTGAGATAATGGAGACATTTGTACTGGAAAATTAGTATAAAATTCACTTAAACATTGTTGTGCCTATATTTGGTGCAGCATATGCTGCACCAAATAAAGGCACAACAATTTTATACTGATTAAGGTCTCTATCAACAGTGCTAAGTCCTACAGAAAATCGTAGAATTCAAGGACTTTTCAAGGCTTTTGAGTGTTTTTCCAGTACTTTTCAAGGCAGATTTACTCTTCAAGAAAGCCCTCTAAATATAAATAATTTTCAAGCCTGTGCGAACACTGAAAGGTGTTTGAGAAGCAAAATAGAAAGGTTATGTCAGTCAGCTAACATTCATAATTTATTTCTCTTGAACATTGTCTGAAACAATATGAAACCATGTATATAACAAGCAAAACCATGTTTATAACCAGCGCAACAATTTAGTCATGAGGTTACAAAACCAACAGAATATGTGTGCCCCAATCAAGGACTTCGATCAGCCTGAGCATCTATCCACTCTGATCAGTCTTTGCTGTTTGCTCAGTTGGTAACAAAGTGTTAAAGAGTTCTTCATGCAGAGAGCAAAGTCTGATCAGAGTCTTCTCTACTTGTTTGTGTACTCATATTGGCTTCATACGTTGAACACAGGTCAGGCCTTTAGTTAAGGGGATAAAACTTTCAAAAGCTCTTACTTGCATGGAAATTTTTCTGTATATACAAAAATGCTTTTTTATCAAGGAGACAGATACATTTGGCCACATTGTTTTATGAACAATTTATACATCTCACATAGATCACTTTACACCCCAACATACAGCTTTTGTGATATAGGCAGCATACTTATCTGTCCTTTTAGAGCTACTTCCTGGTTGTATACTGTTTGCAATATTGTGACACGCTGGGTGAACGTTAGAGAAAACCATTTGCATGAACATAAACTACAATTATCTGACTATGATATTTAAAAGTATTTTGACCCAAATATAATGTATTTCTGGTCCTTTTTATAATTTTTCATTTTGACCTTGAAAAGTTCACAAGCAAATATTGTAAATAAATATTTTTCTTCCAGAAATTTGTATATTTTGGATGAAAATACTTCTAAATATTGTAGTCGGATAATTGTAGTTCATGTTCATGCAACTGTTTTTTTCTGAAGTTCGCTCATTGTGTCACACTGTTGCAAACAGTATCTAACCAGGATAAGCATGCTGTGAATTGCTCAAAAGCTGTATGTTGGGGTGTAAAGTGATCAATGTGAGATGTATAAATTGTTCATACAACAATGCAGCCAAAGGTATCCGTCCCCTTGGTATAAAAGCATTTTTTGTTTATACAGGAAAATTTTCATAAGAGTAAGAGCTTTTGACAGATATATCCCCTTAAGAATGCGTACCAACAATATAATCTTCTTATTTTTCAAACAAAACATATGTTGTGGTTACTCAAAAGAACCCTCTCCATGAGAGAGTTCTTTTGAGAACCCAAAACATATGTTAAAACTGATGGGTAAGAAATTATTTAAAATTTTACGCTCAACAATTTTGTTTATCTAAGCCTATGACAGGTGTTCATTTGAGAAGTTCTGGCAAGTTTAAACTCATTGAATGCCGAATAATTTTGTCATCTAACCTAGAAGATATGTATAGGTTATTCAATGTTTTGCGTTGGTTATGGAATATATACGAGGGAGCGGAGCTCCCGAGTGTATATTTCATAACAAACACAAAACATTGTATAACCTATTTAGCCCTGACCCAGCTGTTTCCTGTGTTGGTTTCACATCCTGAAATGTACACATTATGTAGCATTTTGATTAGGAGTCTCATTTCATCTTTAGCCATGGATGCGTTCACATGGGACAAATGGATTTTATTAGCAGCATTTTTGTGAGATTTATTTTTCAAAATTATTTAGGAAGCATTTCGTTGATCACACGTTACATATGTACAGGCTGATCAGTCTCCTCTGTTTGTGCAGTCTACCCTGACTCTCAAACAGTGGAGACACTCAGATCAGCGCGTATATTCATGTGCCGTTTGGTCATTCTGTCTTTCAAAAAGCGTTTTGGGACAGGCAGTGTAAATTCTGATCAGGCTTCAATGTACATGTGCAGCCTGGTCAGTGTTTTCTGCAGTCGCCTACTTTCTGTGAATCAGCTAACATTTGAAATTTACATCATTTTGTGTCAATATTCTGATCACAGTTTTATTTAGGGTTCTAAAAATAAAAATAAATTTGGTGAAATTAACATTTTGGACAGCAATTTCCTCTCATCAAGTTATGGGAATGAGTCTCACAAAAGTGTGGGTTATGGAAAATATACCACGCTGAATATGGTCCTTTTCTTGCAACTGATTGGCTAAAAACGAAAGGAAGTGGGCGGGTCATGGGCTAAGTAATAGTTATACCATGGGTTGTCCGCCTGTACGTGGAGATAATCCACGAGCTTTACCGAGTGGATTATCTTACGTACAGGTGGACAAACATGGTATAACTATTTTATACCACTTACATCAGTGTAGACCTTGCACATCACGAGATATATCATGTTAAAGTTGGTAAGGGTGGTATAAACAATGTTGTGCGCAGAGCTTCAAAAACAGTGTTAGTTTTAACCGTAATTTATCTGTCAGCATCAATTTGGTCTCGTGTACAGTCAACCCTTAAAGCATTAGCAAAAAAACAACAACTGCATCTGAAAATGCTGTTTGCTTAAGTCCTCTGCTAAACTTGCTAACATTAATGACTACTCTTGGTATAGAGTTAAACAGTGTTGACCCACATCAGACTGCTCCAACAGAAACAGTCTGATCTGGGTCTACATTCTTGAAGAGGCATAAAAAACATTTCCGCAGAACGCAATCAGATTGACACTTTAACCCTTTATCTCATAGACACCTTTTCTCACTTTTGCAAACAGAGCAGACCAAGATCAGGCAGCTCTAGTAAGAGCTGCCTGATCAGGGTCTACTCTGTTTGCTTATGGAAATATGATCTGATCCTACACTAGTGGACCTGACACATAATTTCTTTGGTCTATGTACCAAGATGAAAAGTTTACTTATATTATTATTCATAATGGGTGGAGCCTAGCATGAATATTTATGAAGGAAAGGGTTAAGGGTTAAAGTATCTGATCTGTTAACAATTTCAAATGTCATACTTTCATGAATCTATTATTACTGGGCCTTGTCACGAGATAACCTAACTTTGCTGCACATGAACAACATAGGTTCAGACCAGCCTGCACATCCACTCACTGTGACCGATATAAGGCCAGAATTTTTTTATAAGTTGATTAACGGGAAATTTTTCGCGGGGACAAAAAAAAGCTCTGATAATGACCAGTTGACTGGACATTTTCAGTCATTTTCAGAGCTTTTTTTCATATTATATCTCAAGAAAAAAAAGTAAAACTAGTAAGGTAAACCAACAGTGTGTATTAAATCTTTAAATACTTCATCATTTTCCAAATAATCTAGACAGGACAATCACTTTTAATAGTGTCCCTCTCAAAAATACACAGACAGAAGCTCAAAAATTATTTTTCATTGAAACAAATAATATTTTGTCAGTGGATAAAAAAAAATTATATTTTTTTTTAACTTTCCAGAAAACTACTTTAGGAGGGTTTGTAAATCAACTAATAAAAAAAATTCTGGCCTAAGTATCTTGGCCAAAATTTGGTTTAGCATGCTCAATAACCCAGTTATCTGTGTATACCAGTTATTGGGGTAGGCAGCAAACAAGCAATTGGGACATTCTTCATCAATTTTGCTTGCAGAACTGTTTCAAAAAAAAAATACACAACACAAAAATTAGCTTTGTTGCTTAAAGATTTTGTATTTTATCCCACATTTTGCATTTTACTGTGAAATTTTCACCAAAATGATAATTTTTGATAGAATTATTTTAGATACAGCTTTTAAAGAAATGGAAACGAAAGCAAACAAAAACTTATGTAAATTAGTTTTAGACAAAAGTGAAGTCTTCTATAAACATAAAATATTTAAAATATTTCAATTCTTCGAAAAGATGCATCAGTTTGTAGGTGATGCCTTGGTAACTGGTACCAAAATTTAATTGTCACTTTCTGGGGTTCTTCATTTATAGGGCTTACTTCGAGATGCAATCCTCAACAAAATACAAAATTTTCTTTCTGAATTTAGACAAAGGAATGTTTTTTAACTTGTGTTTTCAATTTATTAAATCACACTGGCATTCCTTTGTAAAACAGTGAAAACCGTAAGTGCATCGGTATTTGGGTTGGAAGCATATGAGCTGCAACATGAGATTTCCAACAATGTGGTATGTGCGACCAGCAAAGACTCAGATCAGCCTGCACATACGCGCAGGCTGATCTGGGTCTTTGCTGGTCGCTTGAATATTCTATGACTGTTAAGCTACTGACCGAACAGCATTTAGAGATTCAAAGCTAAAACAGGAGGCTGCACAGGCTCGTCCGAGTCTTCACTTGTCAAAATGCCACATTGTTGGAAATCTCATGTCATGGCTCATATATACATCCAACTTCACTCTATTCACTATTCAAATCTCTCTTCCTCTTGTTTGTATTAAGAACCAAATTTCCAGGACTCTCAAGAATTGATTGCGGATCTGCTACTTTAAAGGGTGGTTTAAACTCTCGTAATTTTTCATACTCATGAAACTTCTCTCTCCTTTCAGTTTTTTGTCTGAACTTACATGCGACTGTCTGAACATTTCTTACTTTCTTTGAAAAAAAGTATCTATGGTTCAAGATCAGCCACAGGAAAAAAATGCCCAAATACCTGCGTGGATCTGTTTTATCTTTGATAGTTCTGTTGATATAATAAACTGGTTTTTTTGGCCCCATTAAGGAGTCTGTCTTAGGATCATATATCAGAACTAAGAAGCACTCATGATTCAATAAAACAGTAGGAATTAAACTACTTAAGTCATTGTGTCTGTTAAACTCGGTGAAGCCAAAAACAATGGCCTGTGCAATAGCCTGTGAGTGGGCCTTCCAATCGAAATTTTCGCCACTTTTGAATTCTAGATTTGTTCTCTCGCCTTGACAACCGTCACAATCATCATCAGTCATGTTGCTGTCACCAGAAGGACCAGGTCGCGCAGCTGTGATACCAACACCAGAGGCACAGAGATCAAGCTCACCGTGCCATGCCTGCTTTGAACCTAAAATATGATAAGTTATAAGCATAAACTGGTTATTAATGACAGTAGCCCTCTTGAACCTTAAATATGATAATTTATAAGCACAAACTGGTTATTATTAAAAGTAGCCCTTTTTAACCCCTTATATGCGGGAAACCCCATAATGGGTATTTTTACAAACAATGAAGACCCAGATGAAATGCTGCATAATGCGACATTTTAAACTGGTTATTAATGACAGTAGCCCTTTTTAACCCTTTGTATGAGGGAAACCCCTATATGGGTATTTTTACAAACAGTGAAGACCTAGATGAAATGCCGCATAATGCAGCATTTAATCAAGGTCTACATTGTTTGTTATGGTGAAAAAGATCTTCAGACAAAAATACAATATTTTATGAAAGTTTTAACCTGATACCCCTAGATATGTACAATGGATTATTGTTTTTAACCAGAAGGAGGAGTGGATTAGTATACATGTACAAAGGTTTAATTGATAGTTTAACATAAATTATAAAAGGAATTGACATTATATACATGTACTTCATATTGGGCCGAAAAGAACAACACATGTTCATCCCTGTATCTTATAGGGTCTGGAACCAGGTTAACATTTAACAGTGCTTTTTGGCAACATTTCTTAACATATATCATGACAATAGGAATTTAAGTTTGAAACAAGAAAGTTTGTGTGAAGCACTAAACGCCAAACATGTGCTTGGACCCAATTATGGCCAAATTTGTAATGGGTGAGAACTGTATCATTTTTACAAAGTAAATTCTATATTAAAATAATCAGGTAACATCAGTGGCAGATCCAGAGGGGGTTTGAGCCCCTCCCTGTCCCCCCCCATTTTTAAATATCATATAAAAATAAAATAATTTGGTCTCAGAGACCCAGGGTCCAATTGCTTATTTCCTATAGAAACCCATTTGTCATGATTTTCCAGGGGGTCGGAACCCTGTCTCTGCATGCCTATAGATCCGCATATGAATCAGTCTGACCTGTTCACTGAGGTGTATCATATCTACATACTATATGAATGCCATTAATATAGCTGTTTAGCAACAGAGTTGTACAAAATAAGTTACTATTGAGCTTTTATAATAATTTGTATTTGAGTATTTTGAAAGGCCCTACCCCATTGATCAAGCATGTCTTTTTTATATGATGTGTGCTAAAGGATTAGCTTGATCTATGAGGGGAAAGCACCTAAAACAAACTCTTTTTTCTATTTTCTAAATGTTGAATAGCAGTAACAAGAATTTACAACCGATATTTATAATTCCGAACTTGCCAATGTGAAAAGGCTTTTTGCGGATAATTCCAAGGCTGAACTGGCTAAATATCATTTTCTTTTAAATTTTTACCTGGCCATTTTTATGGGCAATCCTGCATTAAGACTGTTTGTTGGGCTTTTAACAATGGGTTAGTCAAAAGCTACCATGGAGTCATCACTTTCCTTGTGGTTTCCCACCAGAAATTTTTAAAGTTTCATCTTGAAAATCTATTTTTAGCCAGTGAGACCTAGATATCCGATTTTCAGCATTGCAACTACCAGGACATGTGCCAGATACACCGTTTTTAACAAAAATTATCAGTGTAAAATTGAAATATTTTCTTACCGATAATTAATAGCATGTGCTTTGGGTGCTCAAAAGAACCCTCTCATTGAGACGGTTCTTTAAAGCACCCACAACATATGTTTTGGTTGAGAAATAAGAAAAATAATTCTGTTACACTCTCTTAACTAAAGTCCTGCAGAAATCTGCATATACAGACAGTGATAAGTCTCCACCCTTATAGAAGTTACTAAAATGCTAATACTTTACCTATGTACATAAGCCCTTCAAAAAGTGGTACTCTTTCAGGGCACACACCCTGTGGATCAAGTGATGCACAAGGACAGGTATGGTCAGGTTTATTTGAGCAGACTTGCGCTTTTCCCACAAGTTTCTGAATCATGTGAAGTCCAAGTCCAGTGACAATTAGCTCCTCTTTTTCTGCTATCTTTTCATTGCCTATCAATTTTGTATCCAAGATACTCAAGTTCTCCTCCTCGAAGCAGCTGTTGAGATTTGCCAACAAGCCTTGAAACTCATTACTGCTAAGATCAATCTGAAAAATCAAAAGAAAAAAAGTTACACCTGGCTCCCAGGCTATAAAACTTTTTTCATGCTCAACAGAACTGAGCATGAAACTTCAACTGCTCATAAAAACTACAATACCAACAAATAAAGACGTTTCTTGCCTAAATACTCTCAGATGTTGTATTTATCATGCTATAAATGTTAAAATGCCAACAATTGTTGGCACAGGGCTCTCACATCGCTTTTTGGGAATGGGGCCGGGGCCCTTAGAATTGGGAAAATTTGCAGCGCTTCGACTAAAATTGTCTATATGTATGAAGTTTGCATTGCTATATTGATACAAAATAGTTAACCTTACATTATTTCTTGAAATTATGGAAGGATTAATCTATTAATCCATTATTAATTTAGTTGTATTAATTCTGCTAAGGGTCTCAACAAGTAGACCCACTAGGCTCTAAAGCTTTTATTTGATGTTATTGTTGTCTCGGTTTAGGCACTATCGCTTTTAAGGTTTTCCCCTGGTGTGACCCATAGAAAGCCCTTATCAGTACATGTACTTACATAAGATCACTAATTGGGTGCCTGACTTTGCAAGACAGGCATGCAGTCTATTTACAACTTTGCATGATAGACAGATGCAAGGTAAATTATTTTCCAGGGATTTGGCTTATCTCCAGCCAGGTCAAATCATGTGGTCATAACTGAGCAATCAGAATTGAGCTAGCCCCCTGCAGTAGGTTTCTGTCAACAACTTTGGCGGGACAGCATCATTGCCCATTTTGCTAGCAGTGAGCAACAAGCTTTGCATATCCGCTATTTTGAATTTATCTGCATTTTAGTTTACAAATTTGGATATTTTTCATATACTAACTGTTGAATAGTGATAATATATTTATAAGTTGTTCACTAACTTCTGTAGTGAAGTACTGTACCAGGAATAAACGTGAATGTGTGGAAAACCTGGATCATGAATGATCGGCTCACCAGACAATTTTATTATTCTTTTCAAATTTTAATGTGTAAACACAATAACTGGATCAGGACTTCGGAACATGATTCCAATGTTTGGATATTTGGACTCTGGATGTTACCTGACAATAAAATAACATGCCCAAAAAGTTCAGACAAAATTCATATGAAAATTAATTTGTATATATACAAAATTTTATAGCTCTTTGATTTAATTAGAAATTTGATTCATAACCCAATGATCAAACCCAAAAATCTGAGGTATTTCATTCTTTCAAAGGCAAGCACTCTACAACTGAGCCACTGCACTATGGCCATAACAAAATTAATGAGCCACAACATGAGATTTCCAACAATGTGGTATGTGGGACAAGCAAAGGCTCAGATCAGCCTGCACATACGCGCGCAGACTGATCAGTGCATTTGCTTGCCACTTGAATATTCTATAATTCTTAGGCTACCGACTGAACATCATATGGAGTTTCTAAGCTTTTATGGAGGCTGCACATGCTCTTCTGAGTTTACACTTGTCAAAATGCCACATTGTTGGAAATCGCATGTCATATCTCAAATGAAGAAACTTTCACCAACCTTTTGGTTCTCTGTATCTCTCTCCTTGGAGCTGCAATCTTCTCCTTAAAAAAGAAAAAGGTTATGTCATATTGCTATGCAATACAGGAGTCCCCTACCTGTTTCAAGAACCCCCCCCACACACACACACAACCAACCTATAGTATAGATGATCGTGGTGTATGCCTGAGCAACCGTCCCCTTAATTTGATATGCAACATGACTCCTATTTTGACCTTCTGACAGATGTCAGGAGTGTGTATAAGGGCAACATATTTGCTTGCGTTTTGTCATATGTTCACTCCCTTTAATTTGATATATAACATTACCATATTCTAAAAAACGTTTTTACCATCTAACCCCATCCCAGGGGTCAAGTGTGTGTATATAAGTGCATCATTTTTGCTTGCATGCTGTAACATTGCTGTTGTATACATCGTTCCCTTTAATTAGATATGCAGCATGACCACTTTTAGAAAGAAACTGTTTTGACCTTTATACCCCATCCCTGGGATTGAGGGTAGTGTTTCCCCTAGGCCCTTTTAGAATGGCGCTGCGCCATGCCCTTTTCTTGTAGCGCCATGCCCCTTTTCCCGTGCGCCATGCCTTTTTTATGACCGTTAGTAGCCTTTTCTATAAAACAACAGTCACTTTTCTAGTATGAAAAGTCCATTTTCCTTTGTTACTACCGTAATCCGAGATACCAGAGCTATTTTCAGCAAACAGGTGACCTGATTACGTAAGATTATGTAAGAAATTTGTTGACTGTCTGGACAGTGCATATGCCCTAGACAGTGTCATCAAACAGATTTACCGATAGATTTACAAAATGTACACACTTATAATTCTTCTTTGTTAAAATTATTTGTGGAACTTCAAACTTTGTGAAATAGTCTGTTTTTTTTTTGTAAATTAAATGTTTTATTACTTCACTTGATATGTAATAAAAATTATATATTAATAGATCTACCTTTTTTTTTATTAAGTTCTTTTTTAATTTGTTGAAAAAGAAATATTTCTGCACCAATTAATTTTTATCAACTTACCTCCCTTGATCTTGATTATATTATTGAATTTATTTTCCTTTGAACACAACATGCCTAAAAATTCCCAGGGGTTCAGAGGAAAATAATATGCTAGAATTTGAGAGGAACAAGAACAGGGAACATTAAGATATTATTTTTGCTGGGTAACAGAAATCATATTGCATCATAATCCTTTGGGTCTTTTGAAAAAAAGGGGGGGGGGGGGGGGAAGGGGGGGGGGGTAGGAGGAGGAGGTGGCAAAGACAGAGTTTTGAAGGGCATAAAAACAAATTGGTATTAACAGAGAACATAGATAAACTAGTGGGGAGGAGGGGGACAAGCCAATTTATTTCAGGGGAATTAGGGAACAGACTACCAGCTTATTGTAGTAAACATTCAAAGTAGGGTTGCATGCAAAAATAAGCCTAAGTTACCATACTTATCGTAAAGTTATTGTGCCCTTTTTTACCACTCAGCGCCCCCTTAGAGTGCCCTTTTTGATTGCTCAGCGCGCGCTTAAAGTGCCCTTTTTTATAAAGTTACCGTGCCCTTTTTTGTTCCTGGGGTAAACACTAGAGGGTGACGGTTTTCATAAGGTTAAATATTGCTTGTATGTTGTCATATGTTTCATTCCCCTTTATTTGATATGCAACATGACCACATTCTGAAAATAAAAAAGATTTTTCACCAAATTTGTGACCTTGGCCTTAAGAGTTGGTGGCTAAGTGATGTACATGTCACTACACGACACACCATTACGCTATGGGTGAGAATCATGTAAAGTTGTAATGAATTTCATGCACAGATCCAGGAAGTTTTGTCAGATGGGGTCCAACTTTGACAACAGTTTTTTATGTTGATGATAAGTGGGCAATCATTGACCTGCCAGTGAAACGCCATTTAGGATTAGGGGATCCGGACCAGTATTGCCAAGAAACCCTACATTTTTGTGATTTTCAGGGTTGGGGGGGGGGGGGGGGGGGGGGGGGTCCGGACCGCCTGTCTCCCCTCTGGATCCACACATGAAATTGGCCAGCCTTGTAGAAGATATGGCATGGACATGGTATTCTGAGTGTACCAGCTTTTGATCATATTTGAGTAATAGTTGTGACATCGACCATGGAGGTAGGTACATACAGCTGGGTACATATAGCTAAATGTTGTGCACAACACACCTTCATGCTATGGGTAATGATCATGTGATGTTACAGTGTTAGATTTAGGCTTGATTTCTATTGTGTCCCTGGGACCCAGGGCATCAAAAATTGAGTCCCATGCTAATTTTACTGAGACCCAGAAAGTTTCCCAACCTTATTTTTTTTTGCAATATTAAACACAAAGAAGTTAGCTAAAACTATCAATAAACTTTAATCTCAATTATTTTCAGTTTACACTACGTGATTGACAATCAATTAAAAAATAGCAAGAAAGAAGCAGTGATGGAGTCTTTAACTATTAAACTTTTTTGCTTACTTGACGCTCTAGACCAAGATTATTTTACTTGTGCCTGTTAAAAATTGCTGAACCTGTCTGTGAACGCATTTTTTAAGGGATACAACATCAAATTGTGATAGTATTGGCTCCAGAATACACTTTATTAAGTTATTTAAATGTTTCTAGTGTGATTCCTTGAGGCACGCCATTTTTACCCAGCAAATCGATTTTGGGAAAAACTTAAATCATTATTTATAGCTGAGCCTCGTTCTGATTTCAACCATTGCTATGAACAACAGATCTCAGAAAACCACAACTGAATACTATTTATAGCAGTCTCTTTGTGATTTTGAAGCATTGCAAAGTACAAAAGACCGATATTCAAGGGTTTTAATTCTCTTCACTATTGAGCTGGCTTAAATGTGTTGAAAGTGGATGGCTTTTGATCTTGCATTCCATGGACACTAGCTACTTGTCTTTTTTGCGTACCAACGATTTTCGTTGCGTATTTAGATATTATAACAGCATAAATGCGAACACTGCATACATGTTGCGTTTTTAAGAAAACTTCCAAGATTTATACAATGGGTGTATATTAATTAATTTTTTCTTACTAAGAATAAAAGATTCCACAACATAAATTGAATATCAGCACTGAAACTAGCTCAAA
Source organism: Loripinus fragilis (assembly GCA_964019695.1). Taxonomy (NCBI): domain Eukaryota; kingdom Metazoa; phylum Mollusca; class Bivalvia; order Lucinida; family Lucinidae; genus Loripinus; species Loripinus fragilis. The sequence goes on from OZ026516.1 coordinate 85,004,910, forward strand.
CTGCAAAGGGTATTTTTACCTTTCAATTAAATTTTTAATGCTGAATTCCTAAAAAATCAATGCTGAAATTCCCTTTACCCCCTCTTGTCTGGAGCCCTGTTACAATGACGCTGAAGTCGGCATCAGCACCACAAACAGATTCTCTTTGATTACTCCCTTCACAACCAAACTTTGGAAAACGTTCAGTCAGCAAAATACCTTGGCATAACCATCTCTGATAACATGGATTGGGGTCAACACATTTCAGATATTTCTTCCAAAGCAACTAAGACACTTGGTTTCCTTCGCAGGAATTTGGCTTTTGCACCTCGGAGTACTAAGGAAGTTGCATACAAAACTTTGGTTCGGCCTAAACTAGAGTATGCAGCACCCATTTGGAGCCCTTACTCAAAACTTCAGATTAATCAGGTAGAGAAAGTTCAGAGGACAGCAGCCCGTTGGACCTGCAGGAGATGGCGTAACACAAGTAGTGTCGGCGAGATGCTTGATGAGCTTGAGTGGCCATCTCTTGAGGCCCGTAGGGATCAGTCCTCCCTGCTTCTCTTTCATAAGATACATTCTGGTGCTGTGTCTATAGAAAAAGACAAGTACCTGACCCCTGCTCGCAGTTTGAAATCTACCAGGTCATCACACAGTGCCCAATATTGTAGATACCAGACATACAGTGATGCCCTGAAGAACTCTTTTTTCCCCCGGACTATACCACAGTGGAATAGTCTTTCTCCTTCGGCGGTCAATTCCCAGACTGCTGAGGAGTTTAGGGCACTCCTCATTTAGTTAAAAACACAGCCGAAAGATTTTTTTGTTTTTTTGTTTTGTTTTTGTTTTGTTTTTGTTTTTTCTTCAAAATTCCAAAATTGCACTCCCTGGCGTAATGATCAAAATTTGATCGTGCCAGTATTAAGAGAAAAAAAAAAAAAAAAAGTCTTTAATCTATAATTGACATTCAGGTAATTGTCTAAATATAAATGATGTTTGTATAATTCATTACCCATGAGTCGTGATAACTCAGGCCAAAAAAAGAAAATGTCTTGTTTCCTGTTACCCTACCGACCCTAATAATTTGGGGCCTACTCAAACTCTTTTGAAGACTTTTGGGAGATTAAAGTCTTTTTTTAGACTGTTTTTAAGGATTTTGATACTTTTTCTATACAAAAAAATTTTTATGATAAAAATGTTCGCCAACCTAGCTACCGACCCTTTAAATTTTTGACATGTAACCAGAAACGGGGCATATTTTTCTTTTGGCCTCATGCAAACTATAGCGTAGAAATTTCCATGACATTCCTGTGACGGTATCAACAAAACCCGTGACGGTTACCTGTGACAACACGTGGCATTGTCTTGATGGTACTAAGAAAACCTGTGACAATACCTTCACGGACATTATGTCCGTCGCGGTTTTAGTAGATCTGCTAAAATTGCCGATAACAGTCTGCATACTTTACTTGCCCCGCAGGCTCAACCTGGTAGACACTGCTGGCCTGCAAATTATACAGCCAAATTGGGCAATTGGACATCTGCATATGACAACCTTGCATGCTAGGAGAAAATCTACTGTGGGGGCGAACATACTCCGGAGGGGGGCGAACAGACGGGGGGATGGGGGGGGGGGGAAAGGAACTATTGAGGGTGAAACAAACAGGTGGGAAACAGCTAGGGGTAAAATCATTAAGCGTAAAATGGTTTAGCTGCGAAACGACCCAGATTCTGTGTAAGGAGAGTAGTATTTTCAGGCAAATAACTATAGTGGAGTAAGCTAATTTCGACAAGAATGTAATTTCGCCAATTGAACATTCCTACCGTTTTTTCACTTGTGTGACATCACAGGCTTATTCTGAAAAGGGGATTTCCAAGGGCAAAAGAAAAGCTGTCTGTTAAGTTGTTTTAGCAGTAAGAAAATGCATATCTGAGTGGTAAAATAATGGTCACATATCTGCATCAATGTTTTCCCGCCATTTTCACTAATTCTTTTTAACCCCAAGCTTTAAATTATGATCCTGATATGTTTTATTCATTGAATACATCACTTCCTTCATCTTCATTTGCGTTGACACCCTCCCAATGGAGGTAAGAAAACTCAGTGATGTATTGGGGTCCCAAGTGGGGAAAATCATTGATTTTATCATAAGGGGGTTCTTATTAATGTTAAGACTCAGAAACAATGGTATGGCTAATAAGCAGCTGTACGGACCATATATCTAAAAATGATTTTTTGTTAAATTATATCAATCTTTCGCCTGCAATGGCTTGATGTACCCCTTAAGTACATAAAAGAAAGTTTTTATGTCTACTTTTTCATTTACTGTCTTTGTGGTAGCACCCCAATGAATCTAGGGGTTCAAATCAATCCGAAATTGGATTGAATATAGAAAAAAAACATGACTGAAATATTTTTGATTACAATAAATTAATTGATAGAAGATTCACAATAATTTATATTCATTGAATGAAAAAAATGGTTTGTTTCATAACATCTATTGATTTTTTGTCTATCCAACCCTTTTTGAGGCCTCTTTTTTCAGGTCAACAAGAGTTGTCGAAATTAGATTACTATATTCAAAATGGCGGAAAAACGGGTGCACAAACAAATCAAGCTTTTTGCAAATTAAATAACATATTTTGGTGGTCTAAGATATCACACATTATTATAAAAGGTTGAAATTATATGATAAAATCATTTTCTGATCAGGTTGTATTTTGTTTTGCTATCCTCAGAGCCATATCTGCTTACGTTGGCGAAAACTGATTATCCCAGTATACCTTCTTCATGTTTGATGGGTTTAAACCAACTGTCAACGTCGAAGTTCTCAGCAGACCACTTAGCGTTAATACAACAATTTGAAAAGACAAGTGACTTGTCGAAAGGTGCGTTCGATAAGATATAGAATCCACTAGTATAATCAAGATGTTCATACATATGGACAAACGAATTTTTGTCCACATGAACCTTGATGGCGGCCGCCATTGTTGTTGTTGTTGGGTTGTACTAAATACCGGAAAGAGGTATAGCTAAACACCGCAAGCCAGTTCATGACAGCAGACCTATGGTACATTCCATCATACGATGCAGTAACACCAGGATTAAGGATGTGATGTTTCGACAGCTGGCGGTCGGCAGCCCTGAGAGTTTCTTCTGTGTTGCACGGTGTATCCTGCAATTGTACAAGCTTCCTACTGTCTCTTCTCTTGAGTCATTTACAAATATAGTAAGTGAGTATGATCAGGAAATACCACAATCACAAACTGCAGACCACCCCGTGGCACCGCGAGGAAGACCCGCTCAACCATCACCAGACACCAGGAAGACAAATTAAGCAAAGCAATCAGCTCTCTCTTCCCCATCAAGATGATTGCAATACTAGAATGGACATAAAGTAACGTACAACAATACATAGAACAGTTACAGACTCCCACAATGGGGGTAACAATAAACAAAAAGTCAACAAAAACAGAACCACCGCCTTAGAACGGACAGCAGCCTAAGCTACCGGGGGGCTTAAATGCATTTTACTGGTACCAAATCTTCGCCCTAGATTCTGCTGTTGTTGAAGTACAAGAAATGTTCAGCTCGCATGGAGGCCATCTAGAACTAATGCAATGTATCATCATGGAAAACACTCTAATCAAATTAACACTCCATGATGAAACAAAGAAAATGGCTCATGACTCACAGATAGTCAGAGCTAAAGAAAACCTCAAGTTGAGCCACGGTTGAGATGAAAGTTGAGATGGAAAAATGTTAGCCGACGAGCGGTGTCACAATATTGGACAGAGAAACTAAGGGAGGAAGCGGCTGACAAATCATCCTTGACCAACTGTAACCTCACAGAGATGAACATTGGTAAATCTCATCTAATCTGGAATAATATTGGCAATAAAACCACTGATGTTAAAAGAGGAATCACCAAGGCTAGGATGTTGACTGGTGTTTATATGCTTCAAACCACAAAATCAAGATTCAACCAGTATGAGGTGGAACAAATATGCCCACTTTGTAGGCTCGCTGCAGAGGACCTTCAACATATGCTACTGAGATGCCCGGCTCTTTCCGAGGTTAGGAGTCCCTTGTTCTCCTCCATTAGACAACTATTGATCAGTCATCTAGGATCGTCTTGGTGGTTAACCCGCTCTGGTCCACAGATTGTCCGCCTGTGTGTTGACAGTACCAATATAAAGAATCAGACTCAGTCCGCAATAGAGGAGTGCTTCCTGGAACGTCTGGAGATGCTGGGTAGACATTTCTGCCATAAATTACATATAAAGAGATTACAACTACATCAGAAACTTTTCATATAATTTTCATGGTAATAAATATGGCCGTCCCCTCTCAAATGCCTAAAGAAACAAAAAAAATGTAAATATTTCAGCCAGTGCCTGATCTTGTGATATACTTTAAATGTGAATCTATTCATTTGGGTTTATTGTACGGGGATTCTTCTACGAGGGATCACTGGTGCGCCACTGACTGGCGGGATCTACCAAAAATGAATTTATTACTTATATCTTCATTTTATATTATCAGTCAAATATCAGTTTTCAATTTTCACCTGAATTGGTTGGTTTTCAAGATATTTTGAATTCAATCAGACAAAACGTAGGGTCTGGAATAGCCAAAACGCCAAATGTGCGCGCTTAACGTCATGGCGATACATGTTCAACCAACGTCACGCAAACGTCAGTAAACAAGCAACGTTATTGGATGGACTTGAGGTTAGCCCGCTCAAATGGCGTGTATGTGGGTGTGGTGTAAATCAATTTGTTCATGAAGGTATGAGCGACATCTAAAATGTAAATGTTCATTTAAAGACTAGCAGTGGAAATGTAAACACACACACACACACACACACACACACACACACACACACACACACACACACACTTGTAAAACCCTCCAAACGGGGACCTAAGCTGGGAACCTACCAACCGGGTGCCTACATTTCCGTTCATTTCTCACTATTCAAATAGACATTTTTTTCCTGTTTGTCTGTTTTAAAAGCGTTAAAGGTGTTAGATCTGTCCTAACTATAATATCTGTCATTCCATTTTTTTACAAGCCAAACGGGGAACAAAAGTGTGTATACCAAAAGGGGAACTTATGTATTCGAAACGGGGAACTTGTGTATGTGAATCGGGGAACTTGAGTATACCAAACGGGGTACACAGTGTGTTTATATTACCAAACGTGGAAGGTAACTCACTCACAGTGTTTCCAACATATACAATCATAAAGGGGAACCAGAATATGTATGTTAAACAAGAAATTGAGAAAGTATGTTAAACGGGGTTAACAACTTGTATAAGTTTAACACAGGAAACTTGTGATGCCGTATAATTTAACAAGGTCAATAATTGTTGAAAAGTATATATTTATCTATTTAATCACGTCTCATCTCCATACATCATTTAAAAAGTTTCACAAAATGTACAGAGTCATTCAAGTAAGAATTATAAGAGACAATCGTAAAAAATCCAGCTATATTATAATCAAACATACATTCGTTTATAACCCACCCAAATCATTCCCTACCAAAGATAATTTACATTAATTCTGCCCAAAACTTACAAAACACATACGACTTACAACATTAAACACTCTGGGCTTATTTCCTATACTAGGTAGGCCCGGATCCCCTACTTTAATATTCTAAGCCAGGCAGACATTGTAGATCCTGATCTCTCCGCCAAAGCAAACAGATCGGAACCTACAATAGCTGCTTTGGAGACTCCATATCCGGGCATACACCCCCATCTAAAACTCCCAAAGTGCCCTACATAAAAAAAGGAATTATTAAAAGTAGTGGCTGTCAACACAGCCGCACGATCACCCATCTTGCAAATATCTGGTATATTTACACACTATCTACCATACCCAACTAATATACATTTACATCCATTTTGCCAAAAACTCACGAAACACATACAACTTATATCATTTAACACTCTGAGCTTATTTCTAAAACACGGTAGGCCCAGATATAGAATCATCCCTACTTTAATGTTCTAAGCCAGGCACACATTGTAGATCCTGATCCCTCCGCCGAAGCATATATATTTACATTAATTCTGCCTAAAACTCAAAAACACGTACGACTTACAGCATTAAACACTCTGAGCTTATTTCCAACACTAGGTAGGCCCAGATATAAAACCTCCCCTGCTTTAATATTCTAAGCCAGTTAGACATTGTAGATCCTCCGCCGAAGCAAACAGATCAGAACCCACAATGGCCGCCATGGCAGACTCCATATCCGGGCATACACCCCAACTAATACACTTAGAGTGTCCTGCATAAAAAGAAATTATTGAAAGTAGCGCCCGTCAACACAGCGGCATGGTCATCCATCTTGAAAACCTTTAGTATACATAGTATTTACACACTATCTACAATACCTCTTAATAATGTAAAAAAGCAGCTCTTCTTAGCAAAACCATGTAGAAGGTTTTGGCACACTTACGTATAATAGTTTGGTTGTAAAACAGAGATATGAGTTTTTCCTGATCAGTAAGCATCTCAAACTGTGACTCAATATAAGACGATGCAGTAAATAACTGCAATCTTAAATCCCAATACAATGGACAGTAAAGCATAACATGCGCTTCATTCTCTATACTGTTTGGGCAAATTGGACATAACCTCCGACTCAAACGGAGGTTTTCATAGCGTCCAGTTCCAATGCGAATAGGTGCAACTCCACACCTCAACTAAGCAAATGCTGACCTATGGCTGCCAGGTATTATCAGCTCAATATGTCTCAGCTTCAAACATATTCTTAAATAATTTGCAAGTGCGTAACTTATTGCCCCCAGAACTACTTGGACCCATTTCAGCATTAATACTGGCATGCCATTCATCTACATATCTACTCAAATGTCCTTTTCAATAAATTACAATTAACGTCAAGAAATTAACACAATTATGTTTTTCTACAGTATTCTGACACACTGTACATCAAGTTTTTACATGTATTGCTACTTTTATCCAAACAGTTCACACAATATGATGATTGATTCTATCAGGCTTCATAGGAACAAATGGAGACCATAAGGTAGATACACCCTTACACTAACATACTCTTGTTGCAATCCCATGTCACCAGCGACAGCTGCTGTTGAAGTATAGTGGTCGGTACCTTAAAAGAAACTCATGGTTCGATTATGCACAGCCTCAACACACGAGAACTTTCTGGTACCCCACACAGCCGCCAAATACGCAACTACCGCCCATACCATGGAATCATACAACTCTGTATATACTCTATATGCCAATCCGCCAGCACTTTTATACCTCGCAATTAACAAACCTAGCAGTCTACTTGCTGCTTGAACAACTAACTTTGCTATTACGTTATATACTCTACATATTCGGTAAGAGTTAAACCATGGCAGACATATTTACTAGATACTGTTACCTGCCAATTACCACACCCAATATACATTTCAAACACACAAATAGTCGTTTTATTCAAAATGATTATGCTTACTTAAAAACACATCTCCGATTAAAATGATAAATATCAGTGAGCTGAAATGATAGTGATAAAAATATGTACCCTTCATACCTTAAGTGGAAAAGGTAAATGTCAAAATTAAACACTGTTTGGGTACAGTACAAAACGAGACATTTCGCATTTGTGAGACACACACTAGATGACAAAATATGATTATTCCTACTTTTTACTGTAGTATCTGAGTAATGGTAGCGTTTAAGCAACAGAGAGTGGTAATCCTAACTACGCAATCGTCTTAGTTTTATCTAAGTATGTTCATTTGTACCTACATAAAGTGAAATTCATACGATCAGGTATATTAAAACGCCTATACTATCTTGTAAGATGATCCAGATAGATTGTTAAAACAAAATGCAGGTAAGATATAAAACCAAGGCAAAGGAAACCCGTTTTGGTATATCTGTTATTTTCCTAGACGAAATATGCTAACATGCGTGTTCGAAATCTTGTGAAACCATATATTTCTGGCTGATGCATAAATAGGACCAAACTACATGTAGCTTTAAAGAGACCTTTGGTTATAATATTGGTCCACAAGAATTTAGATTTTTGAACATTTGGTTATAGTATATGCTATAATAAGTATCTATGATAGACATATAGCTGTATGAATAAATCATTAGGTATGATTTTGTTTGATTAATCATACCTTAATTGCATATTACTTGATTTTGTCAATACTATTTGTAATAAATCATTTTGGTCTTCAACCGCGAGAAGATTGTAATTTCATGTTCTATCTCTTTAAACTATTATTTTCAGGTACTTTTCATATGTGTATGTTGACATTGTATGCGTACTGAACATTTATTTTTTATGTTTAATCATTGTAGAATTTGTCTGGTTAGGCAATAAACGTTACAAAATGAAAATTCATATATAATAATTTAGTCATGTTGAATACAGCTACGTGTCTATTAAAGTTACTAACTATAACATATATCATAACACAATATTGAATTTACATTTTCTTATTTTTTTTAGTAAAGAGTTCCTGCAGAAGTCTTTAATGTTCTTCCATGTTCTATTTCTTAAATTAGGTTCTGCCTCCAGGCAGTTTAGAATTTCCCGTTTTCCCGGAATATTCCCCAATGCCAGCATTCTTTGAAAATGCCGGTTAACACAGTTTCTTTCCTCTGCAGACCATGGTCTCTTTTTAGGACACAATCTCTTTTTAGGATATGTATGGCTCTCTAGAAGAAAAATGAAATTTGATTGTTAACAGATGTTAATGTTTTAAATTTGCCATCACAGTATTTTTGAGATTTTCATCTTTAGATAAACCTGGATTGAAGCGTATTCAACAAATTGAAAACAATACACTTCTCTTGCATAAACAAAACTATGTTATGATGACAATGTTTTTTATTCCATCATGTTTTCAAGTTGTGTATGTAAAACAGATAGTGCAGTTAAAACAAAAAATGTGAAACTTAAAACGATAAAGTCATGGACCCAAACAGTGTAATGAATAACAGGTGTCGTTTGAATTTTCTCTTTTTATGAGAGACGATGTAGTGTAGGATGTTGCAACTCGAGCCCCTAGCCTAGGTTTTGAGGAATTCAATGTTTATACACAATACATTAGATGAACAGATGATGCTATCATGCTGATGTAATCATAGTAGCACATGCAATTGCGTTGTCAAGAAAAAACACATACCTTCTGCAGCAATTGATTTTGATGGGGCTGTAGTACTTTCACCAGAGCTAGTTGCTGCATTTCCACTTCCACCAACAGCATCGTCACCCAAATCTTCTGACGAGCTTTCATCGTCATTCTCTTCTTCTGAAATATAAAGAATATACGAATGCGCCGTAAAACAAGGTTGTCACCTAGCAGTGTCAACAATAAAAAAATTAAGAATGAAATATTCTACAGGGACAAACACGCTCAAATCCTAGCACAAAGCAAACACACACCAATGTACATGGAAATAAAACTACAAAAATGCACAATAACGTTAATGAATAGCCACCAATCCTAGTCAAATAATTCAGTGCAAAAAAAATAAAAATGACGCTACTAAGTGCCGTCAGCTGAAACTTATTCTATATTTAAAAAACTGAAATGGCAAAGGATCGTATATGGTTGCCTAACAGTAAATAGATAATGACCTTTTTATGTAGTAATTTAAGTAAATAATTTGCATTTATAGATTAAGTTGAAAAGCATCCCATTAATTACTCATGCATCGGCAACTCTGACCCCAAAAGCAAGGCCATAAATCCTTTCCCAATTAACTATGTACAAACTAGTCACTAGTTTAAGGAGTACGGAAGTTTTTCAAATAAAGCAAAACTTAATAAGAAAAAAAAGGTCAAGACAAGAGAGATTATATATAGACAAACACATTCAAATAGAAACAAGAAATATAGTCACTCGCAAAAAAATCATGTTTGCAGTGATGAACGTACGTGTCTATATGTGGACGCGGTCTGAACGAAAAACAAACCCACGATTGACGATCATTCACCCAGTTGCTTACATATGTTTCATGTTTCTAATGATAGGGTGAAATTCAAGTAGTAAAATTTCCAGTATTTTCGGAAGGTATAAATACCTCTTAAGAAACATTCATTTGCTATTTTCAGGGAAAAATGCCTTTTTCAAACTGAAAAGCATTCATATACTCGTATATACATTAAGCTGCCACAGCTTATACTGCAGAGCAACGTCTTTATTTCATACCTTGAAGAATATCTTCTTCAACATCAATGTCGTCCAGTGAGCTTATCGTTGTTTTGTCTATTTTACCAACTTCCATCAGTAGAAGCAGTTTTGATACCTTCGCCACTTGTATAGTTGCCTCTGGTAAGCGATAAAATTCTCTATGCACTCGAATATCATGTCCAAGAAAATTGGCTAAAATATCTAATTCATTTTCGGTGAGGTTGATAAGTTGAGTCATAGTCGCAATATGCTTTAGCAACTTTGTTGACCTTAATCTCTCAGGCTGTTCTGCACCACAATATTTTGCATATTCCCTTATACAGTCCTGTCCTCTGATATGTGAATCAGCAGTTTGCGTCGGGAATAGGAAACTGTTTCCCGGATTGTTGATTAGGCATCTTGTCTTCAATAGCAGGTCAATGTTGTTTTTCAACTGTGTAGGAAATATAACTGGAGCTATTCGGCCACGCTTAGCAATTATTTCAGTTCTATAGAGGGACCTGCAGAGAGCCTTTTCAAATTTGGTAAGACTTCCATCTAACTCGCAATCTGTGTTTGTTAAGGACGTTTTCCGAAAATCGTCTATGGTCATCTTTGATACCTCCCCAGCTCTACGTCTGTTAAACAGTATGGTCTGGGTAAGGCATATTTCAGACAATTGCACCCACTCTTGTCTACCCTTGTTACTGTCGGATTCATTTAGCAGGCGTTCTGAAACCGCATTAGCTTCTTTCTTTAAATACTGGGACATTAGTTTTACATCATTTGCCAGCGGAAGAAGTCCCTTGTTTGCATTTCTTTTGCCTTCATTTAGCGTCCTTAAAGCATTTGAAGAAACCTCATCCGTTCAATTGTAATCAAACAGCGTTGAAAGAGCTTCAGCTCTTGACTGTAGCTCTTTGTTACTATTTTCGATTGCTTTTGTTATCAAAATCTTCAAACATTTCTGTAATGTCCCTCCTATTTTCAGTGCTAAACTAGGGGTTGTATATAAATTAATGGTGCTGTCAAACCCTGCGACATTTTTACAAAATTTGACGATAAACTTGAATTTCTCTGGATAAATAAAGTCTTCCAAAGACATATTCAAGTTCCTGTCAGATTCCCTCATTTCTTGAAGCAATCTTGCTACATCCCGTAACTTCTGTCTGATGTAGTTGTGTTGTTCTACATCATGTCATTTTTTGGCAGAAAGTTTCTCACCATACGCCAATATGGTAGGATCACTTTTTTGCGATCCAACTGACTTCATCAAGTTTCATGCTAGCAAGAATTTTCGCCAATGTGTCACTTTTTGCATTAGTTTGTCGGAGAAGCAGTCGACTGGAGAGTGCATGTTGTCTTCTTTTTGAGTCTTCCGGTGCAAATTTACAGCGTTTGTTGTGCCGCCACAAGTCTTTCCGTGGGAAGTATGCATAACAGTTTGGACATAGTCCGTAATCATCTGCTGCCAAAGCCTGATTTTCCCGAGGTCTGTACGCTACAGCTAATTCTCCTGTTCCGCTTTTTAAAACTTTGGAGTTGTGTAGATGGTTACCTACATTCCTCATTTTTTCAAATAGGAGGCTTTTCATATTTTTGTTGGTTTCATTCAAAAATTTCTGCACATCTTGTTCGTCTTTGTGTTTTGCAACTAAATGTTTTTGCAGTTTTGCAAAGGAACGTTCACAGAATTAACAGTAGTAGCGTTTGTCATAATGTCTGTTATCACTATTATTCGTTTTTGGTACCAATATTTTACTTGATTGATTACTTCTGCTTCCAATTCCGTTTTCTTCCAAACGAACGGAGTCATTATTTTCTTCCTGGTTATTGTCTGAATTTTTCTGAACAACGCCAACTTCAGATGCAGATTTCTTCGGCGATTTCTTTTTAAAACTTCCAATATCTGGTATCTCTTGAATTATCTCAGATTCATCTGACGAAACGTCACTGTTCTTTGAGGGGACGTAGTCATGGTCTCTATCACTGTTCTGAGAAAAATTTTGGAAAACAACATAATCATAGTTTTTCATGAATCTATATAAATATTTTTAAAGTTACGTTCACGGAACAAATTTTGAACTTTATTGATAGAAAAGGTATAACTTCCGATCTTTGAAAACAAGCGAACACAGACCAGATTAGATATTGCAATACCTGTTTGGGTAGATATTTTCATGAATAGCAGTGTTCAGTTGCATGTTGCCACTCGCGCCCCTTTCCCCCCGATTAAGTAGAGTATACTATTTATAAGTCAAAATATCGATACAAAGTATAACAGAAAATGTATTAACCCTTTCAGCGCAAATTTCTCGTCTGCTCAAAATATCATTCCACAGTTGCACCTCCACAAATTTCAACAATTTAAAAATGTTTTGATAAAAAACAACTCACCTTTAAGATTCAACATCTGAATTGCAATCAGAGTATCTCCTGATCAGGGGGCTTCTTTAGAAGCCGACTGATCTGGATGGACGCTGTTTGCAAAGTCGACAAAAGTTGCCTACGGCGGTGAAAGGATCAAATAACATGTCTATTTAAAAGCTTATTACGTTTGCATTCCTTTGGAACTAGTTTCTAAATGATTTTGACTCCCTATAGTAAGTAACATTAATTTACAAGCGTTTTACTAAGCTGATAATTGATTAACTGAACTTACATCTGCTTCAGAATACTCTGATGGTACCGGAGATGATAAAATCTGATCTTGATTTGAGCAACATGGAATGACATTGGCGTTTGGTGACTGCAAATAAACATGGCCCACTAAAGTCTGAAAATATGTATATTTACTTAAATTTGTACAATTCGACATTATCATCAGTCCTTTTTTTCTGTCCTTCCATTTCGTAGATTGACTAGCAATGTTTGTTTATAATTGAAGTTTAAATTAATTCATAAAACGCGAACATGTATTTTGTTTGTTATATTTTTATCATGCTATTTCTTGTATATTTGTATGCATTTGTATTTCGCCGTGTGTGTGGACGTGTTTGTCACTATAGAATCTATCCTTTCTTATTCTTTTTATTTTATGGAAAATATCCAATTGTCTAGTATCTGTTCGTATGCAGCGCATAGTACAGTGGTTTCATTACAAAAGTCCACATTTTAAGATTAGATCATTTGAATTCTGGCCGTCAAAACGCCCTACAAGTACTAAACAAAAATTTTTTATATTTTAAGATCAGTTTGAGAAAATATTGGAAACTTACATCGCTTACTTCAACTTTATCATCAGTTTTCCCAGGAGATGGTTCATCCGTAACGCGGAATTCATTTGTTTCTCTGTATGGATCTTTTACAGTACCTAGAGAGACGAGAATACAGTGTTGTAAAATCAGGTCTAGCTACATAACAAGAAAAAATAAATATGAAATTTCAAAATGTTTGAAAAACACAAGAAATTTTAATGTTGACGTAAATGCACTTTAAAAAGAAAAACGTTTAGCTGGTATATCTAATAATGATATTTATTTAAAAAAGAAAACAATTAAAACACTTGCTTTATTAAGAATAATAGTTTTCAAGCCTGATTAAAGTTTACTATGATCAAATATTGGACTCTACATTCGCTAGCCTAATTTTGTCATAATACCCAAGAATTTTTCTCAGTACTTGTAGAACAACATTACCTCCTGCTTGCCCATGTGCTGAACAGTGTTTCCCTTCTACTTGCTGTTCGTCTGACCGATGTGCATTTTGATCTGAAATAATGTGCTCATGCTCCGAATACTGCTTCCCTTCTTCCAGATGTTCTTCCGACCAATGGAGATTTTGATCTGAAATAATATGCTCAGACTGCTCAGAACACTGCATTCCTTCTACTTGCTGCTCATCTGACGGATGGATAATTTGTCTTGAAAGAATATTCCTAGGCTCTGAACACTGCGTCCCGTATACCAGCTGTTCATCTGACCGATGTGCATTTTGATCTGAAGTTATATGTTCGGGCTCTGAACACTGCTTCATTTCGGCTTGCTGTTCGTCCGACCGATGTGCATTTTCATCTATAACAAAATACATCTACATTTAGCTTTATAAGGGAATTGTAGTACAATGAAAGAAAGCAGGGACGAATCTTTTTACAACAACTAAATGCGTGGGTCTAGTGGAATTTGATCATGCTTCCGGAAGAAGTGTTAACATATTGGACATATTGCTTACTACTGTACAAACCTTTATTTCATTGCGTAAAACAGTATTTATCAGAATGAAACAAATATTTTTGGAGTCTTTAAACTTTATGAAAAAAATACAAAATTATGTACAATGTTAGATTTTCTGTTTACAAAATTATAAGATCGATCAAAATCTAAACCTAAATATGTATACGAATACATCCTGAATTTAAACACATAATTGAAGCTAACTATAGAGCCTACCTTGAATCTTTTTCTGCCATTTCTGAAATTAAAGGAAAATTTATTTGTTAGGTCTCATGGTAAGTTTGATAGAACAGTTCAACTTTACTGTCAAATGTTGTTTCGGAATATCAGTAGCAATGCTGTTGCAATGCAAATCATTATAGAGTTGTTGATAATACTGGAACTATTTTTTGTTCAACATCACGCAATCTTTATATGAAATGGGACAAATGGATAACCAAAGACCTTGCCTACATGCTGGTATGCAATATTGTAGGTACCGTCCGTTCTGGAATAAAGTTACAGCCATTTTCAAAATTGGCACGTTCTGAACGGAACTCTTTGGGGAAAATAACTGACCAGTGCAGTCTGATTTTCTGTTGGTACAACTGATTGTGCCTTTCATAGCATCCTGTACGACATATGTTGTTTTTACGCAGTATTTTTGCATTTAACAATTTCTTTTACCCCTTTCCTTGTATGCTTGAATACATTTTTGTTTCGCCGGAGTATTGATATTTGGATGTGTTTGTCCTTGTAGGATTTATTGTGTCTTGATTTTACTATTTTAAATTTTCATTCTCTTTAATATTTTTAGCTGTCTTATTTTATCTAGAAGAAGTATCATTTTATAAAATGTGTCGTATGTCTGTGATAATAACGAAAGTGTGAAAATGAGCATAAGTATTACCTTTCTCCATGGGAGATTTGGGACACCATAATCATATCGGAGTTCTTCTCCTGCCTCTATATCCTTAGTGGCAAATATACACAGATGGGGATTGTTGTCAACCTCCACTATTTTCATGACGCAGTTTTGTTTAGCATCGCCCTTTTCTGCGTCATTGACCATTCTTCCTTGGTGAAATATGTCATTGGTGGCATCAATGCTAAAGGTGAAAATAAAAAACACTATCTGAAACACACCATTTGTTCCAACACACTTTGAAATATTGACAGGGATTAAATATTTTAAGTGAAAGTTTGGACAAGATCAACAAACTTTGGAGAAAGAACTTTAGCGTGCTAAACTTGGACTAGCATCTTTGCACTTTTAAACAAACAAAACATGAAAGTTCTAAGATCTACCAAGATATCAAGAAGTCACGCGTAAGTTTGTTTTAACTGTGTTATGCACACACGAATACAAGTTAATGTCATTTAGAGAATATGGCAATTACACCGACCTACACATCCGAATTTCACAAGATTTGTGTGTGTTGAGTGAAACTTTAAAAGAGACTAAATGACACGAATTTGCAGATTAAAGTGAGTAGATGTGCAGTCTGCTCAAGGTAAACACTGGTCGCAAATGTCCAAAGATACATTTACATGTGGTTAAAGTTTTTAATAATCACTTAGTATCTCACTATCTTTTTTTTCAAAGTGGTTTGTACTGATCATAGTATTCAATCATTGATCACTTGTCTGTACAAGTAGAGGTAAATGAGCCACGGTTGCGGTGCAGGGCATACTAAGAGTCTTGGCTTGATGACAGATAAACGCTTTTATGTTTGTTTCCTTTTTGATAAGCAATATTGATACGTCACTTATTTTGAATGCAGACTATAGTATAAAAATATCAGAAGTCAAGAAAAGGGGAGTTAACGTTTTGAACAATCTGCCCTGCGAGTTGCATCTTCGTGTTATAAAACCTAACTTCGCTCCTTGAATTTACAAACTTATGGATTTTACCACAATGACGATTTAAGAACTGTGGACTGAACCGACTTCAAACATACTGCATTATACCTGCACCGGACCGAACCGGTACAGCTTTATTTCATGCCTTAAGCATTTCAGCCTTGTATCGCATTTCTTCGCAACGACGATTCCGCGTTTCTTTCTCACGTTTGCTAAGTAAATGTTTATGTATTACCCAAACAAAACGTTATCCGTCAATGATACGTTTTGTTCTATTTTTCACATTGTGTTCTGCTTTCTCCAGAGATCCCTATTATACTTTTTATTTAAAAACTTAAGGGTTTTAAGCAAAAATTGAACAAATGTTAAAAAAATTAATAATATATCGGAGTAAAATTATCCCGTTACCTTTGATTATTTGAGCCATTTTATGAGAAAAGGTCCCTTATCGCATTTGCGAACAGTGTAGCCCCAGATCAGCCTGTGCAACCGCGCAGTCTGATCAGGGGCTACACTGTTCGCTAGGAGCATCTTTGATGCCTTTTTAACAAATCAGGTGACAAGTTAAACCAAAAACTTATGTTTTAGATGCGCATGCTAATCTGGATCTACGCTAGTCTGAAATGCGATAAGGGACCTTTTCTCATAAAACGGCTCATTTCTCAGACACTATTTCACTTTAGATCACACACTAGAGGAAAGAAGCTCCGCGATATGGGCGCTGGAGAAACTACAATGTATCAAATCAACTTACTAGGGTAACAGTCCGTTGATATGGCATACGTTAACAGTTATTTAAATTAATATCTATAAATTAGTACACGAAGACAATGCGTTTACTGAAAATAAACAGAATTGTACTTTCAAGAAATAGTACAAAGCTCTAGTTCGATATTTACACCTCAAATTAAAATTGAAAATTTACCACATATTTCTTTCTCTGTACTTGAAGTAATACATAAAACTTCCGAGGTGTTCTTCTTCATATTCTTTCTCTAAACGCCTAGCGTGCTTCAGATTTTTTATTAAATCACCCCTGTATTTCAGAAGAAATTCGCCAGTCTTGAAAGTCTTTGTAGTGAACACACCATCACCTAATAAACAAAATAATGAAAAACGAAATAATAATTTGAATAATGTGTTTTAATTAGTCATAACTTTGTATTATTTGACATATCAACTTTTTTTTTCATAAAATTTTCAAATGTATACCAAACAAATTGTTAAAAAAGTACAAATCTTGATCACGCGGCTTCTTCAGGCGCCGGTTGATATGGATCTGTGTTGTTTGTAAAATAATCTGATGCTTTAACTTTAAATGAAAAGAGTAAAAATATCTACAACAAAAACACAATTATATCGTTAGTGCGACAATTTATTTACCTATGTAATCATCTATCAGTCTGACTTCAAACCCCGATGGATCATCATAACTTCTGCAATAAACCCTTGCAACTTCAAGCGGTTGTGGTCGGTTATTAGAACTAAAACACAAAATATGAAAATGACGCCAAGCTGAAAAGGGTGTTACATTTTTTCTTATTAAGAAGTCTTATTAATATCTAAATTATTCACCTACAAAAATCTAGATTCCTTTTTTATACTTCAAAAACTTAGTAGAGGCATTGATTAGACTTCAACAAGTTGCCGTTCTTTTGTATATACACTGGTTAAAAAAATCGACGATGACCATTTTCCATGACACAGCTAAAACTTACTGATGTTATAGTTTCATTGTTTTGGTTGCAGAAGATGTGCGTTTTTACTATCATTATTTAACGCAATAATCTCATAGTAACTATTATACTTATATAAGGACAAAAGAAGAATATTAAACTACAGAATAATTCTTTAGAAAATATATAGAATATAAATACCTCAACTTTCTGCGTTTTGCTGATCTGCACTCCATTTTTCCCACGCGTTAATAAGCCCAGTTGAAATGGCGGTAAGTGTATGAATTTTTAACAGCACAACCGGGGAACTGCATTGTAACAGAAATACACACATGGTCCACATCATGTCAGAATATGTGTATATTTTGTGTATGTTGCTAACCATCTAATCGGGGAAGGTGTCAGATTTCTAATTAAAATTAACATCTTGGTATTTCGAGGGTTTGGAATGCGAATTTTGGTTTAAAACTAACTGGGGACTTCCCTGTTTGGTAGGTGTTCCCCCCTTGGTTGGTGTGTATTCTCACAAAGTTCCACGTTTGGTAGATTTTACACACACACACACACACACACACACACACACACACACACACACACACACACACACACACACACACACATCGCGTCTGGGAGTGAAGTAAAGCCATGCAATAAATAGAGGATATTTACTTTTTTGAGGTGAATACCAAATATATTTCATCGAGTGTGTTGAAAACATCCGAATTTTCATGAGTGCGCAGCATGAATGAAAATTTCGATATTTTCAACTCATGAGATGACATATATTTGGTATTTACTAAAAAAAGTAAATTTTCTTTTTATTTTATACTTTTAAGAAGATTTTCAGTTAATCAATTAACCATGCTTCAAGCCGAAAAGAAGACTAAGGAGTATTTGTGACAGAATGCCTTGATCAATCTATGATCATCAGGACTTACAGATAAAAAGAAATTTATTCAGCGTCAAAGTGAGAGACAAGTGACGTCATAAGCGACGTCATAATTTGTTGATGACATTATGAATCATAGGTTACATGCGTTGCCTCAATCACTGAAGCGGGATGTATTGAAAATGCAACATCGAAAAATTTCAACAAATCGTAATTATTTTGGTACCAAAATGTTCCTCATGTTCTAACTAAGAAAATGCCTACCCACACTTGATGTTTTTGTTCGCAAATAAGAAAGTTATAGGCGTTTGAACTTTCGAAGTGAGCTGCAAAAGTCAGAGG
This sequence comes from Loripinus fragilis, assembly GCA_964019695.1. NCBI lineage: Eukaryota > Metazoa > Mollusca > Bivalvia > Lucinida > Lucinidae > Loripinus > Loripinus fragilis. Next base: position 85,023,995 of record OZ026516.1, read on the forward strand.
TGATCCAAAAAACGCTACAGTGAAGATATAGGCTGATATCATTCACTTGTGATCGATAAACCACTAGTGGTTTACAGATTTTCGAGAAATATTAACGTCCATAGCAACGTTGCATACATAATGACAAATATTAAAAAAGATACGACAGAAATGAGATTTCAAAGTAATCTTAATGTCATATGATATTCGTGCTCTTGTGTTATTGAATAATAATCGGCAAACCTAGCATTTTATCTCTTTTCCCCAACTCGTTAGATAAAATCAATAAAACATGAGCACTCTTGTAAGATCATCTATATTGTATTTTAATAGTAACTATAGAAATTGTTATAGATCTGCTAACGTGTAGGGTAGGCATATTTGCCTGTGACAGAAGGTCTTCATAAGAGCTTGAAAGGAAACAAGCTGATATTCTGGGATTAAAAGATGACCTCACTGATCATGTTGACTACGTGATAGTTCACGAGGACATTGACACAATATGGGAGAACATCAAGGGGAAAATTACTGAGACAATTGAGAGAATAGTCCCATCCATGATGACCACTTCTCGCTACACAAACCCCTGGATGCACTCAGAGATTACGAGAGTCATCAGACGAAAGCAGCTAGAGGGCATACAGATATATGCCATGGGGTTGTCTGCAGTTTGTGATTGTGGTATTACCGATCATACTCACTAACTATTTCAATGTTGTACAGAATTCAACACAGCTTAGTCCATATACCAAAAAAAAAGTATCTACACAGCAGTGACTCACGCACACGAGGTCAAAATAGATTCTTTCAGGATAGATCGAAGACGACAACTACAAGAACTCGTTTATTGTTTTTGTTTGTTTGTTTTGTTGCTTTACGTCCCAAGTCAACAGCTATGGTCATTGCGGGACGGTCAGTTCACCTAACCACACGTTTTCCTGGGCAAGCTTGAACAAGCAGTTGACCAGTACTTCGTGCACATACTTTCGCTTGTAACTGACAACAACCCTTCTTGAATGATTCAGTAGAAGGGAGGAGAATGACCGTAGAAATTATTTCATGATCAATCTCCACGAAAGTATGGGACTGGGCCGGGATCGAACTCGCGACCCCTGGATCTGCAGTCAGACTCGCATCTGTTACCAACTACGGTGCCTTGTGGGACTCTTGGTGTTACCTGGGCTGTGTCTGATGTTGCTTCTTCCAGTACTACTTCTTGTTGTCTATTGTTGAGGAACGATCTGATCCATTTCAGTGTGTTGCCTCTAGTTCTATAGTACTCTAGCTTCTATATGTGTCTTTCGTGATCAAATCGTCAAATGTGTTGGCGAAGTCTAGAAAGTATGACATGCATTTGCTTGCTCTTTGCTATGGCAGAGGATAATTCATGAATTGTAGAGATAAGCAGTGTCTCGTACGAATAGCGCTTCCTGAAGCCATAAGACATTATGGTTGTCAAAATGCTGCAATATGTTAATTGGTTAACTGGTGTTTGTCACCTTTCTTAAAAATCGGCACAACCAAAGTTTCATTACAATTCTTAGGGACTAAGCCGGAGTCAATTGGCAGGTGCTGGAAGAGTCGTGTGAGGGCAGGTGTTAGTTCTGTGGCTGCGACTTTTGAGAAAATGGAAGGGGCTGCACCTGGGCCTGTTGCCTTGTGGGGCTTCAGATTCTTCAAAAACTTGTGGACTCCTTTCCAGTCAACGTTAATGGATCCATTGTTGGAATATCACTACTTCCTATGTCTATAATGGCTGTTGTGTCCTCTGTAGTAAATGCTGATTCAAACTGCTGGTTCAGTATGTTGGCGCTGGCCTAAGCATCATTGTATGAATCCGTCCTTGTCCTTGTTTTTGAGAGGTGAGACTCCAGTGGCTTCTTTGCCCATGCTCTTAACGTATGTCCATAATTTCTTGAAATGTTCTTTATCTCCGTGTCTACCACCGTTGACTGAGGTTACCAGATAGTCCTTGTATGTTTGCATGCCTGACTTTGATCTGAACCTCTCTCTATAGTTTCTTGTAGCGGTCTTTGTCGTATTTTTCTTGGTAAGAAGTGTTTTCCTGAATGTCATCCAGTTGCTTCGCCTGATGGCTCTCTTAATCTCTCAGTTCATCCAGGGGTTTGTGTAGCGAGAAAGGTCATCATGGATGGGACTATTCTCTCAATTGTCTCAGTGATTTTCCTCTTGGTGTTCTCCCTTTTTGTGTCAATTTCATCAGGAACTATTATAAGTCAATATGATCAGTGAGGTCATCTTTTATTCCCTGAATATCAGCTTGTTCCTTTTCAAGCTTTAATGAATACCTTCTGTCACAGGCAAGTATGCCTACCTTACACGTTAGCAGATTTAACACCATGGCCACAGATGCAATAAAAATACTATATAGAGGATCTTACATGAGTGCTCATGTTTTTTTGAATTTTATAAAACGAGTTTTTGAAAAGAGATAAAATGCGAGGCTTGCCGATTATTTTTCAATAACACATTAAGTTTACATTGAAATCTCATTTCTGCCGTAAAAGCAAGCGTTATAATTTTGTCATTATGTACGCAACGTTGTTTTTTGATGTTAACATTTCCTGAAAATCTGTAAACCACTAGTGGTTTATCAATTTTATTGCATGACTCTATTTCAGTCACTCTCAGACGCGATTTAGGCAAGCAGATCAGGCAGGCAGGCAGGCAGGCAGATATACGTGCATGTATGTATGTATGTATGTATGTATGTATGTATGTATGTATGTATGTATGCATGCATGAATGTATGTATAACTCTGGCTCAGAATATGCTGCAGCCAACACTTTAGCCAAATGGAAAAAGTTGCAGGCAAATTAAATTAACTTTAGCCAAGGTTTTAGCCAGAAAGTAGTATCAATAAGTATCAGTTGCATCCATTTGAGCATTATTAGCATTCAGCCAATGTTTTTCCTGATAATCAACCCTCAAACAGTGTAATTCAAAGGCATCTTTTGAAGGTGGTCGAATCATTTGCTCGTATTGGAGAACAGATTGAATTGTATCAAATCAATTTACAGCTTCTGCTTCAACGTAGTTGCCATACAGGCAAAACAAACTCAAATCTTTTACCTGCTTGTATCACAACCTGTCTGGCTATGAAAACCAAATATGTTCTCCGGTATATGGGTATCTATAATTTCGATAAAATAATGTACAATGGATATCTTTTTCTGCTTTAATGTCCTTGACATCATTCATACCTCATATTTTGTACATATCCAAGGTGGTCAAGAAGAAGTAGCAGCACATCAGTATCTCTACAAATGGCAATTGCTTGCTTGTACTTGTTCTGTATTGCATCTTTGGCATTCAAAACCAAGCGTGTTTCTGTCCCTTCGTGATTAGTTTACTAATGGATCCAGAAAGCCACCTCGAGCAACAATCTTACCGTTACCTGCTAATGATTCAGATTTTTTGTAAACGTTCTGCTGACAGATATGTTGCAAGATCTGCCTTGTTGTCTTCTAGGTAATAAGGCTTCAGGGCCCTGAATAAGCATCCTGATTGGTCTCCTTTTGGCTGCTCGTTTGGTGCATGTAGACGATTTAATCAACTGCTGTCATAAGTAGCGATCAATGTGACATAACTTGTGTTGTAGTGTGTCCAAAATGTTTGAAAACAGTTGCCACAAAGGCATCTGCATTATATACAAAAGTGCTATAACCATGTAGTTTCCCAAGAGACTGGATCTTGGCATGATCATCAATTAAAAAAGATGCATGAGGGAATATCAGACAGAGTTTCAGAACTCCACCAGGCACTTTGTCACATTTTGTTCATCCAATCAATGAGTTAGTCAGGTGGAATTGAGTTACACAGACTTTTGTTGCGCTTGATGACAAACTTTTTTTGTGGTTTGACACACTATATATTATGTTTCGATAGCCATCTTTGCATCACAGTTTCCAACTGGTTCTCCCTCAAACCCTCCAAAATATTCATTCCCTCAAAATGGAGACAAAGAAACAGGAACAGACTCGCAGGAATGATCCTTTCAACGCTTTCTTGGTTGATTTCTTGTCATAGATCAGTGTGACCTGCTGTCTTCTTCAGATCAGCCCTAGTTTTGAATTTTGATGACAGTTTGAACCAGTTCTTGTAACAGACTTAAATCATTCTGTTATCGTGTCATCATCATAGGAACATTCTAAAGAATCTGTCTCTAAAGAGACAAACAGTCCTTCTTTGAGGCGTTTGTTAAGGTTTTGGGAATGACATAGTCAATCAGGTACATGTAAAGTGGGGCCTTTACATTTAAAGAGCGCACACAATTAGAGACCAAGATGCATTGGTACATCATCAATAAATGATTGTCGTCTTGATAAATATCACTGGTATTTCAGATTCGGGGTTTCTTCAATATCGTAATTTGCTGCTACATGTAGTTTTCTCAGTCAACTCATATCATACACATGGCAAAGAGCCAACCCATGGCCAGCATTTTGCAAAGTTCACCCCACCCCCATTCTATGTTTTTTTTTGTCACAGTGAAACTTAATTTAAATGTATTGAAGACCATATTACTAATCATATAACACAATTATTCGATCTGAGAGGTCTATGACTAAGGTATGACTGAGAATGTCCTTGAAAAAAAACTGTAAATATGAAAAATCTACTCAAAACCACTGTTTTTCTGCGGAAAGTACATTTTTCTATCCCATAATAGATAAAGCATTACGCAAACTATTATTTTCAACATTTCTATATCTGACTTGCAGTTTTCAACATATTAAACATAATTAGAATGATTTAGGTAGCATGTATATAGCAATATAAACAGCTTATAGCGATTCCAATACGAAAATGCACCTATTTGACATTTGACCTTGTTGTGACCTTAATTCGAAGTTTCAGGCGTGGCATCTATAGCATATATATTTCTAGCATGGATGCCGAGCATTAACAAAAATGCCATCCAAACCATTTTCCAGGGCCTTAGAAATAGGCGGGAGACAATAGTTACTGTAGTTATGGCAAGTAAATGCGATAATGGTACTCACCGCATATGAGCCGCGACATTTGATATCCAACCATGTGGTATTTTGACAAGTGTAGACTCATGCGAGCTTGTGCAGCCTCCTTTTAAGCTTAGAAACTTCAAATGATTTTGGGTCATTGACTATTTAAGCGTCTAGCAAAGGCTCTGATCAGCCTGCGCATATGCGCAAGCTGGTCTGAGCCTTTGCTGGTCGCATATACCACATTGTTGGATATCTCATGCCACGGCTCATATGTACGTGGAACCACCCTTTAAACGTAGCTATCTAGTGGGTTTATATGTTAATTTTGTCGTCTAAGCTTCCATCTTCTTTGATGCTTTTTGTTTTTGTGCAGCGAAGGCTCAGACGTGATTGCGCGTTTGAGCAATCTCGTCTGAGCCTTCCCAGCTCGCCTGTGCGGTAAGTGCCAAAATCTCATAAACTGGCACTTTTCTCAAGTTTTCAAGCTGAGATAATGTTTCGTATGGAATTCTCTAATTAGACTATTTACACATCCTCCAATTTAACTATGCCATTTAACAGCCATGTTACACATTTTCTGATTGTTTTCGTTATTTTTTGCTGGATTCTACAGAACTAGGAACGTAAGTTTTTTCTGATAATAATAATTACACCTGTTATTGATATTCCAACGTTTCATCTTAAATATCAAGAAAGAATGTTAATGTACGAATGGTTTGTGCGTCTGTGTAGGGCGACAATCCACTCGCTAAAGCCCGTGGATTATCTTCCAGTTCTGGCGCAGGAACCATATAATACTCTTCTTTTGTGGCACGACCAGTCGGTTTGCACTACACTCACTGTGTCAGTCCGTCTGTCTGTCCGTCCGATAACGTTTAGCGAAGATGTAATTAACTTTTTAACCACATGGTACATCTTTTGAAAAAAGGGTTTTGCATATATGCATGTCAACATTGTCTAAGCAATAGTTATACCATGGGTTGTCCGCCTGTACGTGGAGATAATCCACGAGCTTTAGCGAGTGGATTATCTTACGTACAGGAGGACAAATATGGTATAACTATTCTATACTACCTACATCAGTGTAGACCTTGCACATCAAGTGATACTCCATGCTAAAGTTGGTAAAGGTGGTATAACCACTGGCATGCGTAACAACTTGTTTCGATGGACGAGGCGTTGCTGGGCATATTCAGTTTAGCCAGTCGTGGCCAGTTATTGAAAATGCTCATAACTCTTGAACCACCTGCTACATTTGGATCAAATCTTGCATGCTTATTTATTTTAACATTGTCCATCCAGCAACTGGTATATATGCAAAACGTTGACGAAGTTTCACAGAGCATCGTTTCGGTCGGTTGAGGTATTTTAGTGAAAATGAAACACTCTTGGACCACACCGTAAATTTTGATCAAATTTTGCCTACTAATACATTTTAACATTGTCTAGACACTGGTATGCAAATCGATTTCTGATTTTTACAAATTAGCATTATTTAAAATGTACATACAAGCTGAGGCTTTGCAGAACTTTATCAGCCCTGCAATCAAACACAAATTTCTTTAGTGAAATTCAACTAAGTTATGAAATAAGACTAAGTCACTCTAATTAACTCTTGTTTTTGTCTCCAAGCGATGTATCTTTGCAAATTGGGTGGAAATCCACCCACGGGTTCAGAAGATAGAACCCAGATCTGACTGATATTTACAGTTTTTGAAGGACAGTGACCTTGAAAATTAGGTGACATTGAAAATAAGTTCAAGGTCACCAAATTCTAATCAACACTTCATTTTGCTACAATGATACACTACCTAAAGTTTAGCTAGAATCAATTGTTCTATTCAAGAGATATCATACAGAGAGCCTATTTTGGTCAAAAGTTAACATTTCAAAGTGCTGGTGTGACCTTGAAAATAAGGTCAATGTCATTAAAATCTAACTAACTCTTTCCACTTACCCAACTACTTATCTATACAAGTTTTGTTAAATCCATATACTGGTACAGAAGGTAGTGTACCAAAAAGGCTTATTTTACAGTCTTTTTAGGGAGGTGTCGTTGCAAATTAGGTCAAGGTCACAAAAATCAATCAACTCTTCAAAATTGTTCCACAAGAAAACAATATATGGAGATTGGCCAGAATCCGGTGTTCGGTTTCACGTATAACGTGCGGAAACCATATTTTGGTCGAAGTTGACACTTCAAATTACTGCTGTGACATTGAAAATAAGGCCTAGGTCCCCAAAATCTAATCAACTCAAAATATATCTATGCACGTTTGGTTAAAATTCGCTGATTCATTCAAGAAGGGTTGTTGTCAGTTACAAGCGAAAGTATGTGCACGAATTACTGGTTAACCGCTTGTTCAAGCCTGCCCAGGAAAAAGTGTTGTTAGGTGAACTGACCGTCCCGCAATGACCATAGCTGTTGACTTGGGACGTAAAGCAACAAACCAAACAAAATCAACCACTGGTTCGGAAGATAGCGTTCGGAAATGGATGATTTATACTGTACAGTCCATCCACTGAGGCGAGTTCAATAATGCGAGTGCTCGCCGAGCGCTCGTTGATTGGTACCTATCTTTATTCATAATGTGTAAAGCCTGACATCAGTACAACGAGCGCCCGAGAGCGCTCGCATTATTGAACTTGCCTCTGGTGGTTGAGAATATATAACACCCGGAAACAAAGCTAAGCGGACGCCGAAGACGACGCTGACGACGACGCCGACGGCATCCGCACCAAAATGAATATGCCCCCTCCCTTCGGTTGGGGAGACATATTTATTTTAACTGCTCATACAACGGAAAATGCTGAAACATAAAAATAATTTTTTCTTGCGTTCTAGCTCTCAGATGATTTATTTATCATGCTAATAAATATTAAAAAGCCAACAATGGCTGGCATTTTACGCTTTATGAGCATGATAATTTTCATGTTCAGCTGCGTTGAGAGAAGCCAGTGTACGTAAAAGACAAAGGTCTGATCTGAGTGACTTAGTTTCATCTTGCACTTATAGAGTTAATTGCATGATGTGTGATTTGGCAAAGTACTGAAGTAATAGCTTAATGACCACAAACTGTACTAAGTGACATTTAGACAAATTCTGAGGGACAATTTGGGCCTCGACGCGGGAAACCTGTCTTCGAGCTATGCGAACAACAGAGGCGCAGACCAGTCTGCGCATATGCGCAGTCAAATCAGCACGTTTGTTATTCGCCTGTTGTTAAGTATCAAGAAATTGTATTTACACAAATAATGGCGGCAGCTAATATATCTTAACTTCCTACAGGTTAAATCGTACTGTTTTTACTATTCTCTGAAGCTGAGCAGGCTAGTTTTGTTTAAGCTTACGTAGTGACGTTGTTCGCGCTAGTGTAGTGTTAGATGTTGCGTCAAAGTTGTGACGTAATGACAGTGGCGTTACGTCATGTGTTAACAGAATCACTGGACTTGAAATTTTGGTGCGAAAACATTGTATTTGTCCTAAATAATAAAATAAATAACACAATTTTGCACAGCTTTTGAAAAGGCCACAGCTACGCGCATATGAAAAGTGGTGCGTTTTCATTGGAAATGAGTATATTATTGACGTATGATTCTATTACTTGTCCTTGTGGGACTTTATCTGCATTTTCATAACATTTAAAGAGTCAATCCGGGCCATACGGACTTTTCACGGTTTTGACGGTCTTGGTACATTGAAGTTTATTTACAATCATGTGATGTGGCTGTTGCCGGTCCACGGTCCACGGCTCCTAAGGATAGATACTGGTGACTCAACGTGGAGATAATCTTCAAAAGTAGGCTAGCCAATGTTTTTGTTGTAGCCTAAGGCATCATCGCGTAAAACATGATAACATAACAATGAAGGCACAGACAACCTGCGCATTCGAGGTGAATCCGCGGCGCATCCACACAACCTGATATAAGATAGCAGGCTCACTTTCACAGCCAAAACGAGTTAAGTTCACCAATTGCAGCCAATTTTTGTCCCACATTTTTTTTTGCTTAGATTTTCTTTTTTATGTTATTTTTTTACTTATTGGTATAAGTCGATTACATAATGATGCCTAAAAAAGTGCTCATCCAAAAATTTCAATTCATTCAGCCTCACAAAGAGCACCACTGAATTTGAATGTGAACTACATTACTGTGAAGAAGTATACTTGTACATACCAAATTTCTTACAAGACTGAAATATTTAAGAGCTTTTATAGCATGCACTTCTTCTTGGATCTCTTGTTGATCAAATAAGCCTATTATGTAGAATTTATATAATGTTTTTGCTTCTCAGCATGGTCTATGCAGGTTTGTTATGAATTGACAGTGGAATTCAGCTGTAATTCTATGAGTAAAATTATTGTTTTAATTGTATCTATCAAATTTGAAGAGTTGACCAGAAAAAAATATAGGTTTTGAAACAGTAGATGATGAATATTAAAAAAACATTCTTCTTTGGTATTGGAAATAATAAATTGTATTCTTCTATAAAGAACATTGTGCCAATAGGTCGGTAACGTAATTCACATACCTTACACTCTGGTCCTATTTCCTGCGTAGAAACATTTATTTTTCTGCAAAATATCGGGTTCTAGTGTGTTGCTTAACACTTTTTACATCATGCTTTGCACATTGGAAGTAAGCTGTTACATCTAGTTTCATTAAGCTTGTTGGAATAACACTTTAAAATAGGATTATAGAATAATGATTTTAGATATTCCATATATTTGAAAAACGTGTTGTGGCTCAATACAAACTAAGACAATGCAGAATAGATAATCTAACTTCAATAGTTGCCTTTTCATGTACATATATTACAAAAGAGCAAAGTTGGCATCATTCACAAAGATACGCTCGTCTCAGAAAAATGGCAAAATGTTGATGGTAACGTAATTCACATAGCTAATTTGCTCACTTCAATTGACGATAAGAAGTTATAAACTCAAGTTAACTGTTTTATTTATCATGTAAACCATAGTAGTTATCAACATAGAAAGTCATGAGAACACTTAAGGTCACAGTGATCAATTGGAATGGACAAGGATGCACACGCGAGAGTGCCAATTCCAAAGTATACACATAAACTCACCAATAAACCTCCAGTGGTAGCAGTAACGAGATAAAATGGTTTGAAAAAGGGAAAATAACAATTAAACAACAAGTCAGAAACTTATAATCACCGTCAATTTGTTGCCTTGGCCCTTTGATTGGACTAATCTGTTTTTTGTAGAATGAGAATTACGTTACCTACTTGTGAATTACATTACCTATGTTTAATTCAGCTCATTTCAAACACCATACGAACAATCGTTTAGGATTTACACTATTCAATTTGCTTTTCAAACAGATTACTTTGCATATAGTGGGTTGATATAATGAGTATCTTTGTAAGTAACATGAATAGGGGAGTTGATATACCCAGATCATATAGGTAAATCCTTGTTAAAATAAAATGACAAGTGCAATATGGTTTAAATTGATCTTTATTAACTGGGAAGGATTTGCTTTAATTAAATACAAACATTTTTTTCGGCTAGTGTATGCATTTAGAGAAGTATTTGGATTTTAGTAAAATTGTAGTAACGTAATTCACAGTAACGTAATTCACAAATTTATGTTTTCACTTATTTTTTCTGTGAAAACAACATCTTGTTAAGTTCTTGTATGGTTTGTTATATAGTTTGGTTATAGTTCTTACATTGGCTTTAATTGCTATATTTGTACCTCTTCTTCTACAAATAATACACGTAGGGTAACGTAATTCACAAAACTGCTGATCTTTTAGACAACCTCAGATATCTTTTCATCTGGGAAAAATAAACAAATATTTCCCCAAATTCGTTTCTTTTGTCTGTGCACATATTAATTCTCTTGACATAGAGGTGTTTGATGTGAGCTTAACATGCATGGTGTGTAATTTGTGAGATGGTTAAATTGGTAACGTAATTCACATTAGATTATGGGACATCAATCATCAATACAACAACAAAATTGTTTTTTCACTTTTCAATCAAATGGGGGACATTAAATGAAATGTATATATGTGTGTCAATAAAATAAAGTTGAAAACCGCTTATAAAAACAACCATTTGAGCATAAAACATTCTAACAAATTACATACTATGGCGATGGGACAGCATTTTTTGGCAATTGGGGGGGGGGGGGTACTTGCTAATGATAAACGTCGTAAGGAATGACTATTGACAATTTCCATTGCTTTTCTTTTACTTGATTGTCAAGACATAAACCTAAACTAAACTAATAAACCTTAAAGTGTTAGAAAGTACACTGTTTACATGCTAAAATGGGGATGGGACACAAAAATGACTGAATTGGTGAACTTAACTCGTTTTGGCTGTTCAACTACTTAAAACTAATTAGCACTGGTGTGTCGAGTATACCATAGAATCGTTTGTAAGCTCATAAGTAAGGTTAAACTTTTTAAAACTAACTACTGTCGTGCCGACCAAACTGACAGTGACGTAATATTTTGTTTACAATTGTTTAGTAAAACATTAACTTATACACTCCACTCGAGCTAACGCGAATCGATTGATCACTTGTGAATTAATCCTATCCTGTGAATAGATTTAATACACAAGTGATCTATCGATTAGAAGTCTCTGATTACTTTGTCAGCAAACATGATGTCACTGTCACTCTTGGCTGGCAGAATAGTAGTTGAATACTCTTTTTGGCACATAACTAATGTTTTCATGTATATTTTAGCTTAGTATTTGGTGAAAGATCTTTTTTTCTTGGTACAACTAATCTCAAAATATTTTCCTGATACAACACTTAGAAACTGTATTGCTTGACTTTTCGCTTACTGTAAAGGCGGCGCCTCATGAATGCGTAATTAGGACTTGTCAACCTTAGACATAGTTAAAAGCTGAAAAGGAGGCGTGGTTTTATTCAAAAGTAACTGTATCATCTTGTGCCACAACCTCAGTCATTATTTAGTCCTTTAAACGCCAGCAAAATGACTGCATCTGAAAATGTCTATTTAGCATTAGCAAGGAGGCAAACATTGTGGACCCAGATCAATCTGCTCCTAAAGGAGCAGTCTGATATGGGTTCACACTGTTTATCTATGCGGCTTCAAATAGTTTAGTGGACGACAAAAAGCAAATATTTTGTGATTATGCGCTTTAAGGGTTAATAAATGTGAGTTCAGTGCGTATACGGTTAGGATTTTCATGAAATTCACGCACGTTTGCGCGGCTCAAAAAGCTTATTAACTCTTTACCAAATTATGAATAAAGCCTGATTTCCCTTCCTTAGCAGATGAAATAGCCGAAACACACCCAGATATGAATATTAAAGTTGCCGCCTTTACAGTGAGCGAAACGTCAAGTAATACGTTTCTTCATTGTTCCAGAGCTAGCATGGCAACCTTCGAGTTGAGAGTAGTAATGGATGGCACTATGGGGACCGGGAATTTTAAGCCTGAAAAGAACTTAGTTTTTTTCAGGCTAAAAAGTCCCGGTCCCCATAGATGCCACCCCTGGTAGGCTTGAGTGACTAGCTGTGAATAACTTAGTTTATTTTAGGGGTATTTTGGTTGGGTCTATGATTGTGATAGTTTCCTGGTCATATTCACTGGTTGGGTTGTGATTATGATAGTTTCCTGGGCTGTTGGGAAATAACTTAGTCATTTTTGAGGGAATAAAGGTTCTGCTGTGGTGATATATAAAATAACTTAGTTAATTTCAGCTTTGAAAATAACTTAGTCATTTTGAGGGGGACAAAGGTTCTGCTGTGGTGATATATAAAATAACTTAGTTAAATTCAGCTTTGAAGATAACTTAGTCATTTTAGGGGGTATAGTATGTGGTGATATATGGTGTGTGTAATAGTCAAGGCTACTAAGTACCATGCGTCTTAGAGTCTCTTGGTCAATCAAGACCTCAACTCCTAGAGGCATCACTCTGTAGCGTTAACTAGTGTATAGCTAGCCGTCTCAAGCTTACTACTACTGATTTTTTAATGAAAAGAACAACAAAGATTGGTGAACATTTCTATAACTTTATTGCCCCGCTAACTATAACTGATTACAATGACAGAGGATTAGGGCCGTCCCTCTGTTCATTGTTTACAATAGAACTCCTTAACATATTTACAACATATTATACATAGGATACTTCTTTGAAAGGTAATGTGAATAATTATGACATTTACAAGTCTGTATTCTGTGTTTGAATAAAAAGTCAGGAGGAGCCATGCGTCTCATTCCAATCTTGGATAGGATGACTCTGGCATAGTTATAGATGAACAACATCTCGATATCTCTGTCATTCTGGTATAAATCATCTCCAGTTCCATATAGTTCTTGATGAATGGCTGTGTTTAGATCTAGTCCTTTGTTGAGCTGGTGAATGATGTAGATACACCAAATTCCACATACTTTGCTCCATGGACTCTGTAAACATTCTTTGTTATGGATCCATCTTGAAGAGTTTCTTTCAATAAATGGTAGAACATATTGCTCATCTGGTGGTCTTCCATATGAATCGAAGTAGATAACTTGATCTCTTCTGAAGTAGATAGCCACCCAATGTTCTCCTGGATCTGTGGATATATCTGTATTTACAATGTAAGCCTTCATATCCAGTGGTTTCTTCTCTGGTAGTAAATCCTTGGCACAAACTTCTCCTTTCACAGGTATATTGTTTATGACTTTGATTAGTTCAACAGTGTTCATTTTTATTCTGTTTCTGGGCTCTCGTTTTCTTCAGGTTCCTTTTCTTCATAGGATTCTATGAGTTTCTTTGCCCAGTACGTCTTCCACTGTTCTGTTAAGTCACTTTGATTTTTCTTGAAGTACTGCCAGTTTTTATAGGCTTCTTGATTTTCTTCTGGCGTCAGGTGATTGATCCCTGTTGTAAAGTCCATAGGGTGTCGCAAACTGTCGCCATACAGATAGTTCCAGATTCTATCGTCAAAGTCTTTCATCACATCGTAGATGTTTAGGCCCTCTAAGGCTGGATCATGACATCCATAATCTTCAATCCATTCTCTTGGAGAAGTCCATAGACAGATATCGTGGTATTTCTGACTTGGGTGGTTCATTTTGCATCCATGACATTCATGCTTCGCACAGTCTCCAACTGCCATCTTTAGACAAGTCAATATGGCTTGTTTTAGAAGAGTCTTCATAAGACAATCAATATCCTCATTGTCTTCTACTTCTTTCTGTAAGGTACTCTTCTCATCTGATGGCTGGACTGTTGCACTGTATGCATCTGTTTGGTACATCAAGTCCTGTTCAATGAAGTATCCTGCATTCATCTTTAGTAATCTGTGGTAACTTCTCTAAGTCCGTTGATTTCTATCAGGTTGTCAAACTCTGCATACACAAGCACGTTGATCGTCTTGTCAAGTGATGTTGCAAACTGAAGCTCCAATCTGAGGTTCCCAGTTTTTATAGGGTGCAAATGAGACTGATCGGCTGCTTGATCTGGTGTCAAATCATATCCCCAAAAGCAGTAACCTCCTTTGTAATCTTCATAATCAATGTTGCAATTTTGGACCTGATTCTGACTTGCTAATGCTTGGTAAACAGATAGGAAAGACCTGAGATACTGATCATTTCCAAATCTAGGTTCAAATGGTTTTCCATAGACACTATGTCCATCACAAGTGACATCCATTTTACTTAGGTTGAAATGTTGGAAAAAGAAAGGATTAGTTTCCAAAGTCCCATTAAATGCCTCATTTAATACTAAGCCAATAAAAACTCGTTTTGGAAGTTGACCAGTGAGAAGATGGTCTTCAATTTTAGATCTTGTGCCACTACTGATTGTAAAAGTTTTGACTTCAACTCTTCTGATTGGAAATTTAGCATTATGATGAGCAATAGTTTGATTCAGTTCATTGCTAATGGCTGGTAGAAGCTGTACATTTCGTACTCTCAAGATAGCAGTATCAATTTTGATTTTTGCAGGAGAATTGTCACTCATCAAACAAAACTGAGGAGATGATCGATTGAGTCTAAGTTTGAATTCTAAGCCATTAGGTAAATATTTTTCCTGCATAGCAAGATCCAAATGTAATTTACCCTGAAGCTCCACTGATTTGCTTTTTGCTTCGCGTTTGCCACGATCAGTGATAGATGCATTTGTTATATCTTCAAAAGCTCCTGTTTCATCCTCAGACCAAAATTCTGCTGCTTTCAGTTGATTATCTTTGACATCAGAACCATAAGAAAACAAATTTTCAAGGTATGCTCTGTATGGATACGTGTCTGAATTATTCGTGATCAATTTATTGTTGATATACAAATCGATGCCACTGAACATGCTGTGAAAAAAGTTGTTAATTGGAAATACTTTTGCACCAGTTTCAAGATCTTCACCCGTTTGCTGTAAGATTCTGAATTTGATATACAGATAGGCTTGAGATAAATCAGTGTAAAACTCGGTGTGAGGTGGAATTAGAAATTCAATGGGTGCATGATGACTATCGAGAGAAGCGATGGGATGATAATCATTCCACTGAGTGCCTTGCATGGTAGTCATGGTGGGTGGAATGGATTCCATATCCAATTCCGTTTTAGTGCAATCGCAAGAACCTTGTTGAATCATTTTTCGTCAAATATATCTCTTTCAAATACCAGACGTTTAATTGGATTGAACTTTTTTGCTCTGCTTTTAAAACCCCTCTTAACAGTTCGGTGTCTAGATTGAGACTGAGGCTTTTTGCGTTTTTGAGTTGAATTTATAACCAACTGATTTATTGTAGACTGACCAAAAGATTTCAAAGCTGTTTTTCCTCTTTGTTTTAAAACTTTTTTTACATTTTCACCACCCACAATGTCTTTTAGAGCTTGAACCCCTTGATCTTTAGCTACTTTTTTCACACTTTTTAAACTTGCTTTTGCGACAGGTTTTAAAATTGGAATCACTGTTCTCAATGCAGCTTTAAAAATGGATCCTAAACCATTGCCATATTGTCTTGAAACGCCTCTGTACACGGGAAAGTCTCCTTTCCCAGATTGAAGAGACATAATGCTTCTGGATTGTTTCAACATTATTCTTTCTGTCGAAAATGTAGTTTCACTAACGTTTTCCCATAGATAAATGGCACATTTTCACCTGTATCACCTTTTATACTAATGTGCACCTGATCTATGAAAGATTTTGCCACTGGTACATAGTGTACATTGACAAATTCTTGATGTAAATGATTGTTTTCTCTTTTACTTTCAAATGGCAATACTCTCAAAATAGGTGCAGTAACATCACCAATAAAAGTATAACTTGCTAAATCAGAGTAAATGTAAAGTTGGTGAATTTTTGTATTTAAATCCACACCATATCTGAAAATGTATTTTTCATTTCCTAATGGTTTATCAAAATAATTTCTATCTACACCTAATATTTCTGCAATTGCCTTTGGAAAAATAATTTGGACTTTTGTAGGATCTTGAACATCAAGTTTGACTCGAGCACTGTTTTCACCATAAGTGATTGAAATGGTAGCATTGCTATTTTTCAGTGTCAGTCCATATCGAAAATTGATACTTTTTTGAATTTCTTCAACCAAATGGCGTGGAGAAGCATAATAACCATTTTGGATATAGATTTTTTGGTCTACATATGATACATACTTTGTACAATTATCAATGTCTTCACACATTTTTCTATCAGTAAATCTTAAAATCACATAATTGTTTTCCTTAGTGATATTATTTACTTCAGTTGGAGTAATGACTTCTACCAAACCTACTTCCCAATTATCTTTTTCAATTTGTATGGAATGATCTAATTTCACTTTAAAGTCACATTGCGTATTTTTTGAAAATGTACTGAGTGAACTATCACTCAAGAGTGTCAAATAAAAGTTGTTCATGGTTTGAGTTTGGGTGAATCTGTTTCGTCAGCAGAAATTGGATTAGTTTGTTTTCTAAATTTTAAACCTGGGGATGGTAGTATGTAACCGATAGAACTACTGAGTAAAATTAACCACAATTCTTTATCTGGACTTCTCAGACTGATTTGAACTAATGATGTGATAATGATCATGTAAACAACAATGATCTGAGCAAAAAAAGTGAACCGATTTTTAACAATTCGATCACGACCTTCTGCAGATTGTACTGAAGCAGTGTCACCACGTACAAATGATCCTCTGAGATCCATTTTCATGCTTTTATACAAGATCAGATTCTAAAATCCAACTGTCAAATTTTGAAGGATACCCTTTCCAGTGAACTTTAATTTCTTTCACCCACTTTTTTCCTACTTTACGTTTTCTGTGATCTAAAACAGAATCAATTTCGTAAATTTGCTCTTTCTCTACACGTTGTAACTCGTGTGAATAAAAAGTACCTTTGACCACTTCACCCTCAAGATCTTTTATTTTATAGGTGATAGGAGTCTGAGTTTTGACCACTGCTAAAATTTGAAATAATTCTTGTGTCCAGTTTGGTAAATAACCTTTATCAAATGTGCGTTTTGTTTTATTGATACGCACAAAATCACCCACTTTGAATTTTGGTTTGACTTTTTTAGAATTGGATTTTCCATATAAGTTTTCTGACACCTGTGGTTCATTTTTAAGAGTCACAGACACAGGTGCACATTTAATACTTCGATGATAAGCGTGATTGTAACCATGTACTAATTTGGGAAGAATGTCTACATATCTCAAAGTGCGATGATAAGTAAAATATTTCCACATGCGAGTTTTCAAAGTTCTTTGAAAACGTTCAACAATACTGGCTTTGGTTTCAGGATTTTCAGTAGTGAAGAAATGAATCTTCTTAGTTTTCAAGAAATTTTGAAATTCTTTATTTTTGAATTCAGTTCCTTTATCTGTTTGCAAACTTTTTGGACATCGTCCACTTTTTAACACAGATTTGAAAGCAATTACTAAAGTTTTTCCAGTTTTATCTTTAATAGGTACCACCCATGCATATTTTGAAAAGACATCTATGATGCAAAGTAAATATCTATGCTTGTCATTGGACTTTGATAATTTTGATAAGTCTGCCAAATCTGCTTGCCACTGAGTATCAATTCCAGCCACTACCGTTTTGCGTCGCAAAAACTTTTTACGAATAGATTTATGTAAAGTATAAGTTTGTTGTTTTCTTAACCAGTCTCTAACATCTTGAAGTTTAACTTTTTTGGATGATTGTTTAGCAAGTTTGTACAAAGCTTGTTCACCTGCATACGCAGCAGGACTTTTAGGATTGTAATACAACTGTTCAAGCTTCATTGCAACTGAGCCATGGAGAAGAAAACTCTTCTTTTATACGTTTTTTGGTGGCAGATAAAAGTGCAGGGGATGAAAAATGGTCTTTGATACGTTTCCTAACACCCAAACTCTTTGCAGACCTGACAGAAACGGGAATACGACTTGCTGTTTTTCTGATAGTGCGTTTTTGTTTGGGAGTAATATAATCCGTTTCAGGAGTTTCTGGAGCACGATGCATCCAGTCCCACCTTTCCCTATTTCCAATCACATCTTGGGGAATATTCATGTCTCTTAAACCTTCTGCAAAAGCTTGCCAACCTGTAGGTTCACTGCCTTTACGATGTCTAATGACATCATTGACCAAATCAATAATATTAGACCCTGGAATAGATTTGCCATAAAGTTTGACTGTACCATCATCTTCCCAGGACACATTTGGGTTATTTTTTAGAAGTGAAACTAAAAGCTGAGCTTTACGTTTCATAGTGGAAGGCACACTATCTATAACCAATTGATTCATTTTGGAAGAACTAGGGTCAAATGGTGAAAAAAGAGATGTTTCTTTTAAAGCTTTTTGATGAGCCGTTTTAAATTTGTGTAAGGTCTGGCCATACAATTGAGATTTTTCAGCTTCAGACAAATCTTTATTGGCCATGACAGAAGATAAGTCTCTTTGAAGACTGGGTGTGGCAGATACATTAGGATTGGGAGGCAGTCTAGGCTTTTGAATTTGTTCCTCTTTCCAGCGTTTCATGTCTTCCCAAAGTTTAAATGGCACAACAGCCATTTTACGACCATCCATATTTTATTTTTTGATAATTTCACCCAAGACAGAACCTATGATAGGAGCAATTAAAGGTTTTAACAATAATCCTAACAAAGCTCCACCTTTTTGATTAATAATTTTCTTTTTTGTGTCAAGTGGAACTTGCTTAGAACTCAGTAAGCGTATATGTTGCTTTCTAGCTCGTAACTGATTCTTTTGAGCATTTGTCAGACGTACATTGCCTTTTATTAGATTGATGCAACATTCCCCTACACAATCAATGACTTCTTTAGGAGATTCTTGAATCATTTTCTTACGACATTTATTGGATAAATGAGTCAATCCTTCCAAAAATGTACCATAAGTTTTAATCAGAGATTTTTTTCTCATTTTATTTTGCAATTTTCTACGACGTGTTGTTGTTACAGCCATGTTTATGAGTGTGTACAAACATTTGATGTACAGTCCTTTTATAGTTTTTTCTTAAAAATGAAGTCGTCGACGTTCAGAATGAGGTGGCGATGGATATTTGTTTGGATTTAACATGTGCATGGTAGCACCAAATCCATGTCTTTTTAACAAATCTTGTGCTCTCAAAGGAGTAAATCTTGCTTAATTTATGGACGATCGTCTTGCATTTGTGTTTGGAGAATCAAGACCTAAATTTTGCCATGAGGCAGGACTTTTACTTTTACGTTTTGTTACAAAACGATCATCAACCTTTCTTTTTTTCTGTTTTCTAGGTTTTTTCACTGATTTTTTCTTAGGTTTTTTAGTTTTCTTGTTAAATTTTCTCATCAACTTATTTCCATCCCATCGAATCAGACTTCGAATGATCACACCACCAAAGAATCCACCACCTCCAGGTTTTAAAATGATACTGCGTTTGACTTCAGGGTCAACAATTGCACTTGCTAATTTTCGAACATCATCCTGATGTCTATCCATAAATTTTTGAGTTTGTTTAGGTAATTTCATCTTACCCTGAACAATTTTCCGAGCTGCCAAAGAAAACCATTTGATCATTTCAATTAAACCTGCATTTAAGAGTGATTTTCTTTTATGACTATCATGTTCTCTGCTTAAATTATACAGAGCACGTATCAGATTAGCTGATGTTCGTTGAGCCATTTTGACACAAATGATGGATTTAAACTCAAACACACCTTTTTATACTCCTGGAAAATAGACAACAGGTCCTTGTTGATCTGATTTTGTAAACCAGTTTTGAAAAATTTGTGTTCTGAATCTGAGATAATCAGGTGTATTTGGTTTCAAATCGACCAATAAGTATCCGTGAGGTATAGATGTGGCATCATTAAACGCATGAATCATATGGGGAGCTTGAAGTTGATTGGCCAATACTTTAATTTGCATCTTATCTCTTGGACTTTGAAATAAAACTAAATAATGAGCATTCAAACTGATGGTGCGAGAAGATTTACTTTGTTGAAATAAATTTTGTGTGATGTACACCACACTTGCATTTCTATGATGTCCTTTTCTTGTAAACCATAACTTAATTTTTTCTTCATCTTTATCTCCTAACATGTCATCAAAAATCACCAAGTGCGTTGCACTGGGATCGGTGACAATCTCATCTTCATCATCGGGAATACCTTGAATAAATTTGATAATTGACCCCTCACGTTCTTGTAAGATATTATAAGATTTTTGCCATTCCTTGTAACACCAAACAATACGTTGGGGTAAAATATCAAATAAATCTTCTTTAAACTCAATCATCTTTTTGACAAATTCAGTTTTACCCGATCCACTTGGGCCAGAAATAAAAATATTAGAAGGGTGTTTAAAAAACAAACTTCCAATATCTTGATTTGAGTCCAACTGGTGTGTACAAAGTGCCATGTCTTACTGTGAAAAAAATACAAAGACAACTTTATTTATACTCAAATTTTAATGAACATGAACCAACAGTTTAATACATAATTTAAAAAAGAAACAGTTTAATACATCAAAGAAACTGTACAATACATCTGACACAGTTCAATACATGTTTATCAGAAATAATACATGATCATCAGAACTACTCTATGCCAAATATCCATAAGGAACAGTATATCCATCTCCAATAATGACACGTTTAGTATAAGTGAACCGATACGTCTTGGATTGCAATTCAGTGGTCACAGTCTTGTCTTTATGTTTTCTGATCCGATGGTAGTTGACAGTTTCTCTAAAGTCTTTTGTATCTTCCTTCACCAAGTTCAGCATTCGATTAAAGTGAATGACTTGAGATGTATTGTAATCTAGAGTGAGTCCTTTCACTTTGCAAGTTGATTTCCTCTTTCCATCTTTGTCCACAAATTCATAGCCATAGTTCTTCGGTCCCATGCCAACAAATTTAACAATTCTAGCATTGGGTACTTCATCTGTCCATTCTCCAAGTCTGTTGTTGACAATAGTAGGATTCCATAAATGGGGTTTGTGATGATAGATGATAGAGTCTGTATCAAAGTAGAGTACACGTTCATTCAGCTTTTCCAAGATTCCATAGAGCTTCAATCTGGCTTGAGCAGTGACGAAGGCTGCGACAATCACATTACTGCAAGCATGTGGCTCCACACTAGATTCTGTATCGTCCCAGTTGACCAGTAGAAGATTTTCTCTGCAAATGTCCACATTCTTGACAATCTTGTTTGGATTCGTCACCAGATCAAAGAACTTGGAAGGTTCTGAGATATATTCTGTCTTGGTCATATTGTCTCGCTGTGCCAATTTTCCCCAGAGACTGTTTAACATGATCTTGGCAATAGCTCTCATTCCTTTATTCTTCTCAACATTCTCCAATCTGATTCCTTCAGCTTCAAAATAATCTTGCTTGAACTTGATCTTATCTTGCTCTGTCTTGCACCAATCAGGATAGCCACTTGATTCTTGTTTGGTTCTCAGAAATGTATCGATATAGCCAGCAAAAATCCCTCCTTCTCCAGATGCTTTATCATATTGAGCTGTCTCTGAGAAATGCCAGACTTCATACACGTCCAATAACTTGTAACCCCTGTCCAAAGCCTCAAACAATTCGATGGTAACCCAAGTCCCTGTAAAACTTCTATCTTCTTCCTGTAAATGAGTACATCTCATATGAGGATCTGTCTTTTCAGCACAACTTCTACACAATGGAAACATCAATTTCTGACTGCATTTCTGTGGAAGTACAGGATGGTACAAATTGGTGGGTGGTAGCACTTTACACTTGATCAATCCACAGTACTGTCTGATGTTGTCTTTATCAATGTTCTCTTGAGAATAGATGGTAGGATGACCAAGTGGAAACTGTCCGTACTTGCAAATAGTTGGATAGAGTGAACACACATCGATGTACTTGATTTCTTCACTAGAGGATTCATCGATTTCCTGATAGAGTTTGGTCGAGTTAGTTCTTCCACCAAATAAAGCATCTCTTGGTCTCAAAGGGTCTAAGTTTGTAAATTCTGAGTCCACCAAAGATCTAAAGTCTGGATCTTCTTTGTATCTCTTGTCATAGTCACATTCCCAAAGTTCCACCACCTGATATCCTGCTTTTTGTAACTCTTCACTCTTGCCAATAGTCAAAATATACAACTGATGCATGGTCAAACACTGATGATGTTGAACTCTGTTTCTGTCTGGAAAATGAGTAGGACATCCATGCCAGTAACATCCATAGAATTCAAATACGGTTCGAGATTCTTCATGGTAGCCATCCACATAATGTCCATTGATTCTCTGCTCACCACCATTCAATGCATGTTTGATCTCAATACCACGTGTCTTAGCTTCACTTTGAATCCATCTTACAGCTTTGATAGAGTAGTTCTTTTGATTAGGATAGCCTTCAGGTGGGATGATGGCAATACTGTTTTCAGGCATATGATTTTTTCTCCATACTTTTGAACAAGATTGAGCGATAGTGCAAGCTTCAGACAAAGGATCGAGTCCACTAATGTTGATCAATTCTCGTCTGAAACAAGCACATCCTCGTCTTAGAATATCAACATCACTACGACAGTATTCTTCCATCTCCTGTCTGAAGTCAAATATAGCACCACTCTCAATTTTCTCTTTATGCCAAGCTAAAAACACATCACGATCCTTGACAGACATTTGACCAGGATTGTACATGTCCACAGGAAAGTAAGGTCCCACATACTTTTGGTTTGCCAGTGTATTTGCAAGATGAGGAAAGTAACCTTTCTTCATCTCTGTCAAGCCATAGGTATCTGGGAAATTAGCCAGTCTCATATGCAAAAACTGATAAGAATCAAGGAATGTGACACGTCCTACTTTCATTCTAAGTATAGTATTTCCATTCATGATCACTTCAGGTTTCACTGTACCATATTCTAAGATATAGTGTAAGATGAACTGACCATCGTATCCTCCAAAATTATGTGCAATACATGTCACTCCTTTATTCTCATCTCCTAAAATCCAATTGCAAAATTGTGGTAAAGTATCTATGCCTTCAAAGATAAATTCTCTCAGACCTGTTTGTGTCGAACAAGTCGGACAAAATGTATCTATGGGCAATTCCATGCAATCATCACACGCTTTATGAGCAACACAGAAATTCACTTGATGTGTACCAGTTTCTTGATTTGACTCGAAATCAAAGAAGATGAAACGAGATTTCTTAGGATGAGAAACCTCTTCTTCTCCTTCATTTTCAGTCATCTCAGATTTACATTCATAACTTTGAATATAGCATTGATGATTGGGTCCAACAATTTCTTTACAATTCCTACATTTTCTCTGTCCTGGACATACATGATTTTTCTTATTGCCCACAATCCTTAAATTACATTTACCACAATTATACACAAGTTGACAAATAGATTTATGCTGCTTAGATTTCATTGCTTTATGCTTAGCAAAACAGTCTCTACTACGAAATGTTCTTTTACAGTCCATACAACGCGTTTTTTGTCCACGAATACAAGGAATGTCACTATAGCAATCTTCACATCCATCACCACATCTATGGGCACCTCTGTTTGTATATCCAACATCACAATACTCGCAGTAATAGCTAGCACCAAGAAATCCTGTCACCTTGGTAATTGCATCATAGTGATCTACTCCATTAAAGTAAATATGGATAACTCTCGTCTCAGGCTTCTTCTTGAATTGAAGTGGAAATATCAGCCCATCTTTAGGATACTGAGAATGGACTTTGATCAAGTACTTGGGAGCAAGTACAGATTGAATCTTCTTGTATTCCTCAATACCACAAGGTTTAGTATGAGGAATCTTGGCTTGATCCAATAACTTCATGGCTTCTCTGGTCTGCATAGATTTGGTTGACTTTCGTATATGTTCCCAATTCTTCTTCCAAGACTCTGAGTCATCTTTGTCCGCATTGCATTTCGCCACCACCACAGCTCTCGCCATACACATCACATCTTTGGTATTGTTGATCTGGATAATACTTATTTTGTTGATACTCATATTTTCTGACTCAAAGTAGAGACCAGCATGTAATGGTTTACGTCCGCTGCCTACTGGAAGTCTCACCACTGTGACTTGAATAGTCATCTGTCCATCATTGATGCGAAAATTCTCATTGGACTGGAGCACTTTCATAATCTCTTCTAACACAGCTTCTCCAGTCATAGCTGAGACATCTCTCCATGTCACAAAGACACCCAGTTTCAATCCAGGATGAAGAATAGTCATCCGCATCTTATCATTGGATTCCATCTGGCATCTTTCTTTAATGTCTTCAACCAGCTGATCAAACAATCTTGATATGAACTGATATGGCGAAACATTGTCAGGGAAAGTCTTGATGTTGAGTTGAAATTCTTTCCCTTGAGCTCGAAATAATCTCGACTTCTTCTCGTTGACTGCCTTGATAGTATAGTAAGAAGTCAAATCTTCATCATCTTCATTGTCTGAATACATAGTCCTAGCTCTTCTTTTCCTTGGTGGTGGTCTAATATCATCTTCATCATCTGAGCTCTCTGTGTCTGAATAATCTACCAATTTCGGCTTAGGCTCTTCATCATCAGAAGTGGGTGGGGTATTATCTCTCTGTCGTTTAACCATCTTGACTGTTCGAAGTTCTGTAGTGAAATGATGCTGGAATGGGAATGCAAGCTCAATTTATACTGGAAAAACCCAGATTTTTTCTGCAATCATCAGTTGAAATTTCACAGTTGAGACTCAGTACCTGATTTTTTTCACATTGTGTCAGGCGAGACTACATGATTTTTACAGGACTCAGATTTGCAGGCGAGACTACATATTTTTAGCTAGGTCTAAAGTGCAGGCGAGACTACAATTTTTGAAAATTTGCAAGAAGAATCAGGCACTGTATAAACAGCACCATTACTCCCCCAGTACTATCCTAACCTCGGAATCCCTGGCGATTGAAACTGTCTCAAATACAAGTCAAATTCCTGCATGTCTCTATGGACCAGAGAATTTGAGGCAGAGCCACTCCAACCCGAAGGCTGGCGCCCTTAAACAGCCGAAGCTGCTCTACCTTTTTAAATGCATATTCAACAGTTTCTGAAGCACAAAGCTTCTCTACGGGCCTCGGCGGATGTATAGAGTACCAGTGGTCAGTTATTTTTGTTCAAACACTATCTCTACTGACTTAATAAGCAAATATTTGCGATTCATATATATAGTTATCCTATCACAGAATAAGTTTGAAATGGTGTCTCAAATTTGCATACACCATCCCATAATAGTTTTCATGCCTTATAGTATGTAAAATCAATAACTTGAAAATAAGAGCTATCTTATGGTAAAAATTTGAAGTCAATCGGATAAAAAATACCCGAGATATTACAAATTTTTACCGTTAAAATTTTCTTATTCAAGGGAGATAATTTATTGGCATGAAAAAGCAAGAATCGGATTTCTAAAAAGTAAAATCATATTTTCCCAATAACTTGAGTTTGCCTGGACCGATTTTCAAAATTTTTCCACCCTATAAAAGCTTAGAACAATTGCTATCTTATCACATTAGAAATAATTCATCTGCAGGTAACACATAAAGAGAGCAAATCAGTTATGGCATGTCAACTACCGACAGAAATACAAGATATGATATGGACTTATTCGATGTACAATTCAGCTAAAGGGTTAGGATTCAGGAAGCAAATTCAAGAAGGATGGTTTAAACTTAGGTTGAGACGCTTGTCAAATGCTTTAGAGACTAAATCTCAGGACATCTATCACCAAGAACTAGGCCAACTACTTCTAAGCATGGACGAATTACTAAATCTTCCTGGCGAGATGCGCTTAAAATTTCATACGGAGATGCTCAAGATACATTACTCCAAATTTCACAGTATTGATAAAGCTCGTGTTTGGGTTGTTAGAATGAAGAATTTGACAATGGAAAAACTTTACTCTATTCGTACTCGTGACACAGATATCAAGTATTTTTTAAATGGAATTATCTATGACAGTAATAAGTTTTATGGATGTTTGTACTTAAAAGAAGAAGCTCCTAAACACCAGGTCCAATGGTTATTGTCTGCTTGGAATACTGAAGATGTATCTTTATCTGTGGCATCTTTAACAGCTGCAGGGATTAACCACTTTATAACCAGTGAACTGATTAGGTATATAAACAGACCAGATTCATATAACGTTGCCATTGGACATTATACTCCAAGACAGATAGAACCACAAATTATTTTGAAGTTTCCAAGTCGTGAAACTGATTATCTGCTGAATAACTGAATATGTATACGATCACCAAAAGTCTACCCGTGTGCTTAGATCAAATTTTACATTTTGATGTCTACAAAATAACTTTAGACCACATCTTATCATTAGAACCATCCAGTGCCGAGTTTTTGAAAACGAGAGCAGGAATCAAGAACTGGTTAAACCGATTTGAGACATTTGATACATTCAGATTTTGGACTAAACGTAATGCTAGAGAGATGTTGAGAATCATTGATGACACTCCTGTCACCTATATGGATTGGTTAACTTATGTGGCAAACAGCGAAAGTGTGATTTCTCACATCGAAGCAGTATTGAAAGAAATTCAACAAGTCTCAGAAGAAGAAGATATGGATTATGAAGATCTCATTTCAAACATAGATAGCTTGATCACGATATAAAAAGAATGATCAAGTCATTTTGATCATCATATCTCAGTTCAACATCATGGAAGAAGCAAGAGAGAAGAAATATTTGGAAATTCCACTTTCCAAGATATTGAAGTTCAGACCTTATAGAAGATTATTGTTCTGCATTTACATCTTGTTTTCTCATGATGAGATCACTTTGGAAGAGATTCAACAGAAACTCAATAGTCCTGAAACTTTTGAAGATTTCAAGAAACTTTGGTGGATCAGTATCAGTTATTTGATGGAAAAAGAGACACTGATTACATTTGAGAATTGGAAAAGATGTGTTGCTGACAATCCTAGTGTGATCGAATTTCTCTACAATCATAGAAGAGACAAAACTATTTCTGGACTATAAAAAGGTGGACACCAGTGAGAGAGAATCATTTCACTTCTGACTTTCAAAGAGTAAAGATGGCAAACAGTAGAGATCCAAGGATGGCTAAAGTCTATGATAAGAAGAGCATCTACTATCATTGTGTATCATTGAAGAAACTTTTATCTCAAGAGGAACAAGCTTTGATGCAACCATTAGAAGATAGTTTGAGACAACAAGACAAGTTGAGGCCACCTTATGGAGAATGTCACCATTGTCATGATACGGGACATTGGATTGGAGATTGTCCAGAGGCTAAGAAATCAAGAGAGCAACAGATGTCTACAGATAAGAAGAAGCCTGCATATGGACAATGTTTTATCTGTGGACTTGCAGATCATTGGGCTCCAAATTGTCCTAAGAGAGAAGAGGATTTTACATCTCAACAGTCTTCTATATCTACAGAGAAGCAACAGTCTTCAGTATCTACACCGAAGCCTTCAAGGAAACGAAAGGCTCCTGAACCAGATATATCTGATATCAGTCCTAAGAGAAGACGCTTGGATACTCGTTCAAAGAAGACAGCCATCCGTACAAAGACAGGGAAGAAGCCTTATTGTTTTATTTGTAAATCAGATTCTCACACACCTCGATCCTGTACAGAGATGGTGGCGAAGAACTGGGATAAACCAATTTCTAGTGATGAACCAGACAGTGACTCTATAGTGCATATTCATTAAAGACTGGACTTAAAGGATTTATAGTGACGATCAGTTCTGATTTTAAGATACATGTAAGTTGTAAATAAAATTACGGTGTTGAAATTGTGTTTGTTTTTATTTTGAGGTTATTCTTTAACGAAACTAATTGAGTAGCCCTGAAAAGGACTGTTTGTTTTAAAGTCTCCTAAGTAACAAAATATTTCTTACTTAGAAGATTTTAAAATAGGTCGCACAATGGCTACAGGTTTTCTGGAACCAATCCCTCTACGAGCAAGAAATTGCTCTAATCCCAACTTATTTTGCTGTCTCTCCACCTCTTTCCAATCTTTTCGCTGCAAAGCAGCACACAACTTAGTCAAGCTGAATTTTTCAAAGAACTTCATTTTTTAAGAGAGACACAAAGTACGCTGGGTTATATAGTTGGATAAGTGGATTGACCTATATTCTACTCCTACGCTAGAGAGAGCAACTTTAATCTGATTGGTCCATTTAAAGATCACGCCATAATCACCCCATTACTGTGAACATGGTTAGGAAATACTACAATCACACATATCTTAGGCATAGCCTTACATACAAAACTAAGTGCAACATATAAAGTTATTCTTTCTTGAAGAAATGGGTGGCCCTGAAAAGGGCCGGTTTGGTGGTTATATTACCACAAAGACTTTATTTTTAGGAGCAGGGGCATCTACTGGGGCGGCCACCACAGGCAGGGCATCGCACAGCCCACTGTTCTACAGTTATAGTTCTTCTCACTGGTATATAGAAGGGTGGATGGTCTGCTTCTGCATCCCAATCCTCAGACACATGAGGTGTGGGGGGAGAATTATCTCCCCAATCTTCCTCCTCGTCACTGATACTTTCAACCTTCACTTCCATTTTCGCATCATTAATCAAATTTTCTACCCTCCGACTCATCTCCAACATCTTCTGATGATTCTCAATCATCTGTAATAGAATTTCACCCGTATCCTTAACAGCATTCACCGTCTCCAGTAGCCTTCTAGTAGCATCAACCATAGCCTTGCCCTGCTCCTCCAAATCCTCCAAACGCGAATCCAAATTGCAAGCCATTTTGTTGTTGTTGTGTAACACAAGAACAGAATGAAGAATTTGAGTTTTGAAACGAGCTTTTATAGTTTTCAAAGGGATTGACCTACATTGAACTCCTACGCTAGAGAGAGCAACAATACACTGATTGGTCAGTTCATTTATTTTCACCCAATCAGAGTTGACTTGATTTCTTGAAACGCGGGAACTTTAAACTAGGTCAATCCGCTTGACAAGTATAAAAGGCTTGAACACACTACTCTTTCACCATTCATAATCATGGAGCCATCACTGACAATAGATGATATGATCAACAACCCTGACCTTTTGCTATCAGCAGTGAATGAGACATTTGCTAGCGATACGACACAACAGTATTATACGCCGCAAACACCCTCAGCGTATATACCTCAACCTGTTCAACAGATGGTGCAAAAACAACAGTCAAAGACTCAAGTCATTGAAGTCTTACTCAAAGAACTAAATGAGTTAAGATCTAGAGTGAAGAACTTAGAAGAATTGTCTCAGCAACGTGCACAGCAGCAACTTTTAGAGATGCCATCCATCCAGATTCCCATTAGACTTGACATTACGACAAATGATCAAGACACCAGTCAAAACATAGGAGTTGGAAAAGCAACTAAGAAAATTAGAATTACTAAGAGGAAATGCTAAAAATCACCAAGACAATCAACAAACAGCCCTTTTCAGGGCTACCACTTCCCTAGAAAGAATACCACTAAACTTGCTAAATAATATATCCTAGTTAACGCTACAGAGTGATGCCTCTAGGAGTTGAGGTCTTGATTGACCAAGAGACTCTAAGACGCATGGTACTTAGTAGCCTTGACTATTACACACACCATATATCACCACATACTATACCCCCTAAAATGACTAAGTTATCTTCAAAGCTGAATTTAACTAAGTTATTTTATATATCACCACAGCAGAACCTTTGTCCCCCTCAAAATGACTAAGTTATTTTCAAAGCTGAAATTAACTAAGTTATTTTATATATCACCACAGCAGAACCTTTATTCCCTCAAAAATGACTAAGTTATTTCCCAACAGCCCAGGAAACTATCATAATCACAACCCAACCAGTGAATATGACCAGGAAACTATCACAATCATAGACCCAACCAAAATACCCCTAAAATAAACTAAGTTATTCACAGCTAGTCACTCAAGCCTACCAGGGGTGGCATCTATGGGGACCGGGACTTTTTAGCCTGAAAAAAACTAAGTTCTTTTCAGGCTTAAAAATCCCGGTCCCCATAGTGCCATCCATTACTACTGTTGAGCTACTCACTGACACAGGTACTCGAGTTTATGAAAAGTTGCTACCTAATACTTAGGGGCCTTCTCTTTAATTCCATCCAAAATTTTTCGAGAAAGTAACAGCCAATGAAAAAATTGAAAATTTTGACCAAAGTGATTCATAGAAAAAGCACTTATCTCAAACTATTCTGGAAGTAATTCTAAGAAATGCTATTATACAGTCAGCAGGGAAGCTGTATTCGAACAAATTCGAAGGTATAGTCATATTCGGTACACCACAGCGCTTGTGTTTCTCTCTCGCGAAAGTATGATAGCTTAACATGCTACATAAATGTCAATAATCTAGATAGTCTCTGTAGCTGAGCAGGCTAGATCGAGCCTTACCTTTTCACTAAGATCAGACAGAATGAAACTGTCAGAGGTCCGTTTTGAAGTGAAAAAATGCCATTTGCATGTCGTTTTGCTGGTGGGCCTATAGTGGACCAATAGTGGCTTACCTTGGGGATTTCGCGTATTGAGTAGGGCTAAAAGCGATCGTCTAGTTTTCGCGCAACATTGCTTCTTGTCTGGTACGTTTTCTTGTAGTTGGATAACAAATGTTTATGAAAGAAATTCTGAAAGTCTGGTGTTCTTTTGTACAAAGGCCAGTGCTTTGGTGATTAATCTTCTGAATTCGAAGAATTGATATTGTTGAGAGGGTTTGTAGAGATGCAGTGATAAAAGATTATTCTTATCTTATATTCTAAGTAGAGGCTATGATGTATTAAACGAGGTATTTTTCAGCTTTACTGGGCGTGGATATTAATCTTTAAACCGTAAGTCATGATAAATATGTGGTCATTCAAAGCTCTACTAGGCAAAAAGCTCTGCTCAAGCAGGTGTTTCCGCCCGCATTATTTCTTTCAGAGGGAGGATTGTATTATCCTATACCAGTGTTTAGAAGAATCATCTGGTAATGATTTGGTGCTATCAAAATTAAACCCGTGGATTACCAGCAAAAACACTTAACATTAAGTGGACTAGCGGTCGGCACTCAAAGCCAATAATTGCGAAAGAAATGGAAGTTCGGAGAAGCATAGGTTTGGAGTTATAATAATAAAATTGTGTAGGAACTGTACTGCACTGCCCACTATTCCGATAAGTTATTTGAAACAATAGTTCTTGCCATTGGCTTTTTATGTCAATATGAAAAAAAGAAGCAGCTGCCTCTAGGAATTCCAACAACAACAACAACAACGATTTTTATTTTCAGTTTTAATGATTTTTTTAGTGAGGAACAATTTTGGGAAATGCTTCTGAAAAATCAGAAAAAAAAATGAAATTTGACTAATCCAAAATAAGGGATTTCCTACGAGAATGCATTAAACATTGCTGACTTAGTCTCCAACCTTTTAATGACTACTAATCACATTTTTGTTTGCTCAAATTGAATTCTTCTTGACGTTAAGACACAAGAGTTCCCTCTTGGACCTGGAATAAGCGATTATACGACGAATAAAGCAGTAATTATCTCTCTGTGTATGACGAAATTTGTCATTTTTGACTTGCGACCCCAACATTATTCGATTAGACATTATTTAAATCGTATTGTTCTGAAGTTATTGTCCATTTGTTTTTTAATTTTATTTTGTTTGTGTATCTCCGTATATTACAGGGACATTTGTGGTTCCAAGGACTGGTAAATCAGTGATGAAAAGTCATGACCATCAGCCATCGGTTGTCACTCATCTTCACTATTTGTTCATCGTTTGTTGACAGTCAAACATTAAACCAGTCCAAGAGTTTAATGGCGGACATGCTGTCAGGGTATGACCGAAGACATCGACCGATAGAAAATCAGTCTCTGCCAATACAGGTAAGATTTCCACCTGATCTCTTGATTCAGTTCGCTGAAATGTCAAGAAGTGTAAAAATGCCATTTTTTGCGTCATAATGGAACGGTAAAACGTGACATAAACGGGTATCAAACTTTGACGTTTTTAACGTTTTTCATCATTAAGAACCTTTGGTTTTACTCTAGAATCAAAACTTTTAGTTTCAGAAGTAGACGTGTACCCTTTGCGTGCCCATGACATCAAATTTAACGTCGATCCACTGGTGCCTAACCAGATTACTTTTTGTCTGGCGGACACAAAAGAAACGTAAATTTCAAGATCCCCCACACATGTTGATTACATTAAATAAAATGGTTCATGTTCATTCAAAGTGGGACATCGTATTAAAATCCTTGCTAAACTTTTGTTGAGCAGTATGTTTGTCACGGGGCCTGGATATAACACACTTCTACTGCCTTGCGGTAGAAGCCGGCTTTTACAGCGACGTGGTAGAGTGTTTGCCTGTAGATCCAGCGTCCTGGGTTCGATTTCCGGTTGGGGAAGGTAAAATATTATCGCTCTACGACAATGGCGCCAACCGCAAATAACCCACCCTAGACCCCGGCAGTAATTCCCCGAGTCTCATTAGAAATGATTCTCTATGGCCTGGAACTTCGGGGACGAAGTTCAATTTGGTGGGGGAGAATGTCACGGGGCTAGGGATATAACACACTTCTACTGCCTTGCGGTAGAAGCCGGCTTTTACAGCGACGTGGTAGAGTGTTTGCCTGTAGATCCAGCGTCCTGGGTTAGATTCCCGGCTGGGGAAGGTAAAATATTATCGCTCTACGACATGTTAATAAATGGATAAAATTAAATTTTGAAAGATCTTATCGATGTTCACCAGCTTTTGGATAGAGCTATTTATTAAGAATGAGAGAGAGAGACCTACGTCCAATAGTACTTTACTCAGAAATCTAATTGTTCTTGATGAATCTAGTTCAACAACAAACAAATGCAAATATGACTTTACACTCCATCTCAACAGCCAACTACTACCCCTATCGCTAAACAGCTTTATTCTTCTACATAAACGACAATTACGATATGATATTATTGTTTCAAAGATGCATAGTAATGAGGCAATTCTATTTTTTTTATAAATAGGTAAAGCATGACTATTCACTGCCACGCGCATATGCAGTAATCTGTGGTAGGTTCAATATAACTGTAAACTGAGACTACCTGCACGCCCAAAATCAAGGTAAACCCGCCACTGTTTGCTTACAACAATTCTCATCTAGAGGTAAAATTTGCATATAGTACAGTGACGTCACTAATTATAACTGTAATCGGAGAGGTCTATTGTCAATAAAAGGTATTCCCGCATTTAGACAGGTAAACAAACGAGGATATTGGTAGTTATATCCTTACTAATGCATTAAAGCTATCATTGGGTGTCACAGACCAGTGGTCCAGTGGTTAAGTAGCGATATTAACATATTCGAACCTGTATTTTTCTGAGGGTTCGACTCCCTGAGTTTTTATTTTTTATTTTTTTTTATTTTTCTTACTCCTTCAGTGGGCAGTTTGAATTGCCTAGCGCTGTAACAAACAGTGGCGGATCCAGAGGGGGTTCAGGGGGCTCCGGAACAGATAATTTCATTTTTAAAGGGATATTCAAGAAGAATGAGAGATCATCTGCAAATCGACCCCCTCCCTAATTTATCTGAATCCCCTCTCCTGGAGTCGTGGATCCGCCTTTGAACAAAAAGGCTTATGTCAATATTTCAGGCTTTACAGGAAAACCAGTTAAAGGCGAGGGTTTTAACGACCACGAGGGGTCTAGCAGACGTTAGTGTATCAGAAAACTATGTTTGATCGTTATTATTGCATAAAGTCATATTGTCACTTGAAAACTTTGGGAAAACGCTTCGAAAAGTTCATTTTTGCATTACTATAATGGCGCGCAAAAGCATGAAGGATTCGTAGGTTTTGAAAAAGACTGTTCCAGAGCAAAAACTTACGTCATCCTAACGCCACTGAATTACGTTCATTTCTATACACGCTACTGTTGATTACGTCAATTTTTGTGACGGCCTAGAATGCGTATATGTAAAGTAGAAAAGCCGTGCATCAACAGCACGTAAATTGCCTGATTAATACATGGGTTTTTGCCGGTTAAAACACGGTTGTTAATAGCGTGCGACACGGGTTTTTATGCAATAATTAAAGTACAAATGAGTCTTCATCTACATCCACACAGTACGTTGTGTATGCAAGCAGCAAACGCTCTGGTGAGTTTGCGTATTTCTGCATGCTCACCTGATCCTTTGATGCTCAGTATTGCGATCAAAATTTCACTATGCTGGCATTATTTTATGAACTTTTTATATCATATATATATTGAAATAAAATACATGTACTATTCGTTAAAAAAATTAAATATAAAAATTGAAAAAATAAAATATTAAAAAGTATAAAGAAAAATACACAAAATAAGAAAATATCTAGAATAGGAAAATACACAATGAAAACAAATGAAAAAAAATAGAGCATATCAATAAGCCTATAAAATGCTAAACAATGGGATTCGAACCCTTAACTTTTTACATAGCTCATGTGCATATAATTACAGCTGCCTCTCTACCTACTGAGCCACCGAGGATTTACATGCCATGATCATTATTTATCGCTAAATCCGTACAATTGTTTTACCTGCAGTGTTATTATTTTTTCTGAATGAACTTGTATGAATGAATAACGGTATTAAGCTGCTACACCTGTTCTCTATTGGACTCTATCCATGACGGACAATACTCTTACTGTGTGAGATCTATACCTTTGAAAGTATTATAGTACACATATTAGTAATGTAAACTATTGGGATACAGATTCAAATACAAATGTAAGTCATTTGACTTTCTTCTGAATCCCATTTATATAGTGGTTGTATTATAATCGTATTCCGTGTTGCTTTGTATACTTGTCATATATTATACACATAAAATATATTTAAAACCAAGAGAGAGAGAGAGAGAGAGAGAGAGGGAGGAACAAGACAGTTCACCGACAAGACAATTCGCCGACTCGGTTTTTGGAGACAGTTCACCGACAGCAAGAGCGTACCTACATGTACACAACTACGCATATGCGTACAGCTTGAAGGTGCATGTTAGCAAACTCTGTCTTACGTGGCCACTCAAAAAACAACCTTAATGACAAATGGTAGCTTAATGAAGGTCGAAAATATTGCAGAATGTTTCCCTGCATTCTGCAATACTTTTGACCTGCATTAAGCGATAATCGGTCTTGAAAACCAATTTGAAAGACCGCCTAAGATAGGGTTTAGAGTATTCAATTTGATTTTTGAAGAAAAAATGCAACTAATAGTGTTTAGTTGCGTGTCTTGAGGACTCATTTTAGCCCTTTGAATGTTCTAAAACCATGTCCTGCCACAGGGTTTCACTCATGGCCCCATACAGGGGGGAGTACGCTCAGACCTCTTCAAGAGTGCGCACACTATAAAATGCCCCAGGATCGTGCCTGGACAGAATTGAAGACAGATCACCAGCAGAATTGAAGAGAGTTCACCGACAGAATTGTATTACAATATTGACATGATAGTATTTTTGATGAGCTATGGTTTGATGTGATGATTAGATAAAATTTGTTGATAGGGCGTTGTTTCGTTTGGATGATTAATGAATCAAAGGCAGTCATTTGAATGCTACATGAAGCTAGACTGATGTGATCATATTAGCCAATTGTACTTCAATTTTGATGAATTTCGCAAACAATGCATAGCTTTCCGTTTGAATGTTTAAACATATTGGCTGTAGGCCTACTTTTCTTATTTTCAATATTTTTTCTTTTATTTCTTCCCCACACAGACAATGTGGGCTTAATGGTCGCTCTATAGGCATTGGCCACGGGTATGTCAAATGAAATCAATATGCAATAGCAAATATGTAATTTAATTGGCTTCGTTTATTATAACATCAATTCATTGTTAAAGTTGGAAAATTCCATTTAAATACAATATAAAAATTGTCGGTGAACTGTCTTCAAGTCTGTCGGTGAACTGTCTTCAAAATGCTTGTCGGTGAGCTGTCTTGTCGGTGAACTTGTCACGATTCCGGAGAGAGAGAGAGAGAGGGAGAGAGAGAGAGAGGGGGGGAGAGAGAGAGAGAGACCGCTACACATACGTCAATCCGTCTCTATAGCTCCCTTCTGAAATACAAGGTAGTTTTGATTTCTTTTTATTATGACACGTGCCTGATTTTGTTTCATGCGAAAAGCAAAGGTTAAGACAAGCATTTCCATTTATTAATATGTACAATGTTCCAATTTTTTCTAATAGGTTAATGTCACCTTCGATATTGTCGCACTTCAAACCTTCGACGAGGTGGAGCAGAAATTCACTGTTGGTGGTATTATGTATATTGTCTGGGACGATGAGAAGATCAGATGGAATCCTGCAGACTATGGTGGAATAACTACTCAACTGTACCACGTGACTGATGTATGGTACCCGGTGCTAATTCTAGGTAACCCTCATGGTTATGTGAATGATGTAGGAGCCAAGTGGATGACAGTGAGACACTATTTTAATGGCAAGGCTGTATTTACTCCCGGGTCTGTCTTCAAGGCCACCTGCAATGTTGACGTCACCTACTATCCCTTTGATACTCAGGTAATAACATGCAAACATTATCACAATCGACAATCCTATTAATGGCTATTATACATGAAATTAAAAGTCGACATAAAATTTAAAGTCCAATTGTTAGTTTGTCTTGACCAAAGATAAAGGATCAGACACAAACCTATCAATGTATAATATTTTGTTATGCTCAGGGTAGTTCCCACACGAGCATATGCTTTTATAATACGGTGAACTAACAGAAATAACCCGCCATTTATAAAAGGTTATTTTAATGTTTCATTCTATAGGCCCTAATACTGATCGATGTTTAGGTCACAGATATGTAATGGTAAAAAAGGCAGTGATTGGCTCAAAAGGTGGGTGGAAGCGGGGTGGAAGCTCAGCACAATATTTAAGTTGTAAAGTGCTTCGTGATTGGACAACAATAAAATGAGGCTATACTGTAAACTGGTTCTCATATCAGAGCATTTGTATTTTTTATTGTTATACTGAAGCATTTCTTTGAGTATTTGTTCTTGTATTTGTCAAATTATGGTAAAAAAGGCCATTCGCAAGTTTCCGTAAACTGCACGTCGCTTGATTGATTTGAATTCAACTGAATTGAAAGGTTTCACATGTGGTAAGCCTACATTTGCATGCTCATTTATTGTCATGTGCCTTAAATGAACTTAGAGATAGCACAGGAAACTCTCATATGACCCAATATGACCTTGAACTTTGACCTTTCAATTGAGCAACAGTGACTAAAGGACAACTTAGAAACCTGTCTGTTGTTGCACTGTCCACTTTGTTTATCAATCCATTTGGGTCATTTTTGGTTGATTTGATGTCCAAATTTACCCTTTATCTCATGGATGACCTTCACCTTAGTAAGAGGAGCCATATTTCTGGATATATGTATGCATTTTAGTCTGTTTTAATCTTGACTATTCAATCTGGCAGTATTAGTTGGCACTTTGAAAAAAATGCCATAATGAATCTGCAGCATAATACCAATGCACATACCTGCCTTTACCAAATTTATAGCCTGCCATTTATAAAATGAGTATTTTGGGCTATTTTATTTAAATGTTGTCAATAACTTGATGCTTTTCTCTGACCATTTTGTCTCAATTTATGCCAAATAGGCCATAAATTGTAGAAATTGTACCTTTCTGACCAATATAATTGCAAAGTGACCTTGAATTTTGACTTCTATGACCTGGATTTTTTCCCCTTTCACTGACCATGACCTTGCAGCATCCTAGCTGTAGTAGTTTTTCCCCTTTGATGTGCGAAACTTTTCGCAGCGTTCTGCCTACGCCATTTTGTTAGTGCAAGTTGCGTAGGCACTGGTGAGACTGCATGTTTACCTGCGCCGCTCGCACATGCAACAAGAGCCAACATCTCAAGAGATAATTGACTTTTTATTTTATCTTGCTTTTATTTCAAGGTTTGTTATCTGATATTTACCCCCTGGGGATACAACCTGGAAGAAATGAACCTAGTATCAACGCAGAGTGATATACTACAAACTTACTTCACTGAGAACGGAGAGTGGACTATTGTTAGTACAAGTGCCAAAGCATATGATAATTTTCTTTGGTTCGGATTTGAATTCAAACGCAAACCATCTTTTTTAATCGTTAACGTTCTGTTGCCAATTGTGTTCATGGCTTTTGTAAATGTGTTAACGTTTCTACTTCCGGCTGAATCAGGGGAGAGAATTTCATACTCAATCACCTGTCTACTAGCCATAGCAGTATTCCTAACACTTGTTAGTGGCAATCTGCCAAAGACGTCAAAACCTATGTCTGTTCTTTGTTACTATTTGATGATTATTTTAGTTTCCAGCACACTGATATGCTTGTCTGCCATTTTGAATTTGAAACTATTCTTTATGGAGGATAAGAAGCCTGTGCCTCGTTGGTGTAAAAAGTTCGTTCGTCTATTCTTTTGTAGAAGTGAAAAATGCAACGGAAAGGATTCAGGCAATGCTTTACATCCTGCAGTTAAGAGTGACAACAGTCGCGCCATATCTTCAGAGCAACAAAATGAAAGGGAAATTACCGATGAAAGAAATGATATATCCTGGCATGAAGTGTGTTGCGCAGCCGATCTACTCTGTATAGTATCGTTCACATTTGTTATTCTCCTAGCGACCGGAGTGTTTCTCGGCGTGCTTGTTAGCAACAGTGGAAAACATTAGAGAGCTGATACTCTAAAACAAAAAGAAATGCTGGCATTGGGGTATGTACACCCCCTTTATATAGGAAGCAAGAACTGTTTGCATATTATAAGAGAATACATGTATACCATAGCCCATGCGCGGATCTAGAGGGGGGGGGGGGGGAGGGGATCTGGACGCCCCCTGAAAAATCACAAAAATATGGGGTTTCTTAGCAACCCTGAACAATCACAAAGCTAACAAGCTAGCATTCAATGGCCCGTTTTAAGTGCTGTTTGGATCCTCTCTCCCCTCACCAAAAACAAAACAAAACAATAAACAAAGATAAACGTTGTCAGAGTTTGACCCCCTCTGGCAAAACTTTCTGGATCCGAGCATGTAGCCTAAGGTCTCAGCTTTATAGTTTAGCCTAATCAAACACTAAGACCAACACAGACGTCAAACGGGACATTTTGTAAAAAAAGCAAAAATGATATTGCCTTATTAGTAGGCCATACAGAGCCAGAAAAGAAAATGGTGTTGGCATTTTTGAGTACATTTTTGGCATCCAAGCTCATTGGACCTTGATGTGTTTCAAGAAGGATATGAGTGGGTTCAAAATCTGGAAATGCTCCCCAAGTCCCATAATTAGGTCAAAGGTCAACTGAGTGCAAATACTTGAATATGCTTCAGATTTTACCGTTTTTATCAATTAAGTATACACAATTATGATTCTAACACTCTTCGCCTATAGAGTCAATACTAAAACATGATAGATATATCATCAAACAATAATGCATAGAAAACGCTCGCTAGCTGACGTCATTTTTACTGCAAAATGACGTCAGTCATAGCGTTTGACGGTGTAACGTCATTTTTACACTGGAAAGACGTTACAAATATATGTAAACGTATGCGACACAGTCCAACTAGTGGCGGGATTTCGTCAGTGCAATGGTGGGAAGTTTGAAGAAGCTGAAGTCTTCAAATTGTTTCGTCGTTTATTGTGTGTTAGAATCGTATAGTAATAGATCAGCTCGGAGTAAAAAACACTATTTGTCGGTAATTTATATGAAGATAAACCACTCGCGCTTCACACTCGTGATTTGATCTTCTTTACAATTGACCTCCAAACAGTGAATTATTACTCAACAATTCATTATTAGAGCTGATCTATTTCTTAATTAAAAGTCATGCAAAAATACAACCATGGCAAACGGCATTATCAAGGCATAAAGTGAGTTTGCGTCATAGGTCATTTTAGTGCAAAATCAGTGAAAATGGTAGCAATCTTTAATTCATCAGGGTCAGATCTCAAATTATAAGTTCTGTTACACCCCAAGGAAAAAAATAATTGCTATCTCATGTTATGTATGTATCTATCGTACTTAAAAAATATGCTTTACTAAGTTTTCTGAGGTCAAAATTTCATGATAGGCATGTAAAGTTACCATATTAAATCAATTAAAATGAAATAAGACTTAAATAACCATTTCGTTGAAAAGAAATTGTTTTTTTTTTATATTACCTATCTTATTATAGATAACTATTTACGTCTCATTTTATGATTTTACCATCTGAGTTTAGCCATTTTCTCAAAGGTATATATTCCTAGCTCCAACTATCATGAAGAACTTGGCCGTGAGCTCATGCTTATAGTACTAAAATATATTTCTTTTCTCATTTTACACATTTGCTGCATTTGTTCCCATCTATAAGTAAGACACTTATTTTGCAATGTCACTACCTGTTAATTGCATATACTCATCATGGCTTCATAAAAACATGAAGACCAAGCCTAAAATACGGCAAATACCTTATATTGAAATGAATTTATCCTCTCATTTGTTTGTATATCAGCCTCTTAGCAGATAGTAAAATACATAGCATAAATTTTTTATGCAGGAGTAAATTTCTAAAAATGGCCATCCAGTGAAATCATGGTTAACTTTTTTTGTAAGATTATCTTGGAAATAGTCCTGACATTAAGGATACTCTCCCATATAACTATTAACATTTAATTGTATTCATTAAACGTTTGGTCAGAGACCAAAGTGTAAGCAGTAAAACATGATTATGTACATTACATATTGAATTTGATGTGATTTAATTTTTGTGACGATATAGAATAAATTATATATACATGTATACTGCTGTCATCCAAATTGTATCTCATTAATATATAGAGGATCTTACATGAGTGCTCATGTTTTATTGAATTTATTAAACGAGTTGGGGAAAAGAGATAAAATGCTAGTCTTGCCGAGCATTTTATCTCTTTTTCGCAACGAGTTTAATAAATTCAATAATACAAGAGCACGAATATTAGATTCTATTTATCATATGACAAATACTTTGAAATCTCAGTTCTGGCGTAAAAACGTTATAATTTTGTCATTACATGTTATGTACGCAACGTTGTTATGGACGTCTTAGCGTTTCCCGTAAATCTATAAACCACTATTGGTTTATCGATTTTATTGCATGTTGTTATTTCACTCCCAGACGCGACGTCATATGATAAATAGTATTAATGATTACATACGTATTTGTTTAATTACATTATGGAAACTAAACTACAAAGCTAATTGCTGGCATTATGTGTTTTATGTAAATTACAATATCCTGGGTACGTGT
This sequence comes from Loripinus fragilis, assembly GCA_964019695.1. Classification (NCBI taxonomy): domain Eukaryota; kingdom Metazoa; phylum Mollusca; class Bivalvia; order Lucinida; family Lucinidae; genus Loripinus; species Loripinus fragilis. The sequence goes on from OZ026516.1 coordinate 85,065,675, forward strand.
TACATTTTGAGCCAATAAAACATAATTCTAAATGCTGTCGTTTCTTTTGGCAGGTATCCTGAATAGGAATGGGGCCTTTCATTAGCACCTACAAACGGAACGATGTTGATTCATTAGCAACATTTCTTTGAACTCAGGTGTGCTGTTGAAAATTTATTGATCCATAAACGGATGCAGTGTAGATATGATCTTAAATTATACTCTAATTTTAAGATAGCATAAAAATAACTAAATGTTTTTCACAGTGCGACCAATTAACAGACCATAATTCACCTTCCATAGGACATGTGTAAACATGTATTAGTGTTACAAATAGCTCAATACAATCCAATCCAACAGTGCATAAACAAAACACAAAATAACTACCTTGTGAATAATTTAAAAAGGGGGACTGCGTGTGACAATACTTTTTCAACAGACACTTAGTTTAATCTGTATGTTTCTTAGATTCAAACCATATTTTGAATTTTGGTGGGTCATATTTATGATTTAAGCTTTAGAATAACTCAGTTAAATGATTTTTTAAAAAAGGATTCACTACTGACAAAAGCTTTGTTGTTTGTTACCATTAAATATGTGTATATGTTTTACAAGTTAGCTTTATGGCTCATGTAATTTTACCTCAAACATCCAAAGTCTAAAATAGTCAACAGGCAAATTAGTATCTTTCAGAATTGCTGTATAATATAATACGACAATAAGCCCTTAAATATGATATAATAAAATCGCATTCAGCAAAAGAATAGAAGATGGTATTGTGACAGTTTTTTCATTTATAATGTATTATTGGCAACAGTGAAATGTGAAAATAAAATAAATTCAGCATACAAGCAAACCCTGTAAAACTAGATCTATGATCCATCCAACATTTGGTTATAAAACATGCTGGTTTTGGTTTTGTATAATGAGAGCTTCAGTTGATATTATATTTACAATCTTCAAAAACCTATACAGGATGGGGAATTTTAGATTCAAATACCAAGCCAGTTACCTGGAAGGGGGCCCACTGCTGTGGATGACACTCAGCACTATTACCTGCCTTAAAGGTCTGCCTTGACACTAGATGTAGGAAAAATTGCTCTGCTATTTTAAGTTATTTATTGATGTATATTCAGTCCAATAATTGAATAATGAAGTAGATGTATATTGTTATAAAAAAAATGCTGACTGTAGAACCAAACAAATTGCAAAAAGTAATTGAGTATGACCAGAAAATGCTACAATCACACACTGCAGAGCAACCCACGGCACTTTTACTGAAACTCATCAAAATAAGTTTATATAGAATAAATTGTCTATAATACATGTAAGCGAATTGTGGAGAGCAGACTCAAATTTCACCTGAGCCTGGTGACACTTTATTATCGTTATCCATTTCTGCAAGACACCTTTTTGTTACCTACGTTACCTTATTAATATTTATGCATCAATAAACGATTCATCATAGTTATATTTGTTAATATAGTTATAATTTGATTTCATTCTGATAGAGATTTTGCCAATTCCAATAAAATGTAGCTGGTTATTTGCAGAATAAGAAACCTGTAAGTAGGTACAAGTTACATGCTAATTAGCATACTTAAATATTTACTTCAATACACTTTATTGTCAGTTACAAGTTATATATGAGCGCGGATCTGAGGAAAAAGGGTCCTTAAGGCATTCCAGAAATGATTACATAAAGGGCATTTGAAAAACACCTAAAACGACAAAAATTCACATGCTTTTAGATTACCACGAACATGTTTCTATAACTTGATGTCATCAGAGTAGCAAACGTTTCTGATATGGAGGTTAGACGGTACATATGTGTTTTGTTTGATTGTTTGATTTGATTCTTTACGTTCCATCAACAATCTTTCAGTTAAACAGGGACGAGTCTTCCTGGGTTAAACCAGTACTAAGCTAGGATAAATGTGTCTTGCTCAAGGACCACAAGGCAGTGACGCCGGTAAGGCTCGAGCCCGCAGCCTCTCGGTCTCGAGTCAAGCACTCTACCACTGAGCCACTGTGCTCCCCGAAGCAACATATGTAATCCGGTTTGGAACATGACGTCAGGAAGGACGTTAACCCTACTATGACGTCAGAGTGGTGGTATCCACTTGCTCGTTTGTTATATTGGGCTCAGTATATAAACATGTAACAAATAAATGTATTTACATGCGTTTTCTATGTTATAATATAAAGGCAAATGAAATTGTATGAATTTATACTTTCTAAGTCGTGTTATAGGCAATTAAAAGGACCCACTCTTCATTTTGCGCACTTGTAGGTGTTATGGCCAAATTGTTGCCATAGCAACACCACCCATACAAAACATTATATGTTATAAAGATAATTGCTTCAAATTTTCTGGAAATGCTCTTAAGAGGTAGTCCTATGCATAGGTATAGATAAACAAAGTTAAACTGGCACTCATTAATCTTCAACATCAATTGGTCTCGTTCGGTGAGTATTAGCTATTTTAATTGATTAATGTATGGAACAAGTATCTATCAGTAAGGTGATTCAACAATGTTGATGCAGTAGCGTAGTGGTAAGACGATTAACTCTTATTCCGGGTTGGGAGGGTTCGATTCCCACTGGATATAGTTATTTTAGGCATCATTTTTATATTTTCATATTTTTTTGGTTATGATATTGTTTCTTGTTTATTCTAATGTTGATGGATAGTTGACATGATGTCAGTTTTTAAGACTGATACGAGATTATTTATGGTCGGAAGCTGATGGCGGTGGGTGTGGTGTAAAACTCCCGCACATTCGTTTTGATAACAACCTCATCAAAGTCCACAGGATTGTATTGTCCCTGTTTCAAACGTTGCGGCGACGAACGTGTACCAGTTTCTTGTAGTTCTTTTCGTACTCGGAAAACGGTTCTTCTGCTGACCCCAGTTGCCTGAACAGTCTGTTGAATATATAATGAGCTGTTCCGCCCAGAGTGTTTCTCGATATAGTTTGAAACATTAGCTATGAGATTTTTTTTAAAGATTTATCAGTAGACATTACGGTTCCAAACTAATATAATGCTTTAAAATGAATTATATAGCATTTATTTGATACGTAAATCTTGTAAAAATCGTGCAAGTCATAAGCATGATTTATGATAAAAATGATAATATTTTTTGTATGTCGTGAGACTCGAACCCACGATCTCAACCTTGACAGCTATACGCTCTATCCAAAGGGCTAAGCGGGACAGTGATGGATAAATGATTAGAAGATACATCACTCTGAAATTAATACTTTTCATGATGTTTGCAAATCTAATATTAGTTTTACGGAGTTATACGAGTTTATACGGCATATTCATGAGTGCCAGTTTAACTTTGTTTTGCTATAACATCAGCTAGAAATTGATAATAACAACCATAATGTACCTTTTATCATATCCTGACCCATATAAAAATGGACATTTTCCATTAGAATATAGATCTACAATACATATTTAAGGTTTGGGAACATATTAGTCTTGTATTTTGTGTACTGCTATTTTCAATGTCAGTAGGGTAACGTTGATTACATTTACGAGGCTTGTATAGGGGTTTTAGGGATACAGGATATTTGCCATTTTACTTCCAAGGATTAGGGTACTATCCATTTTACTTTCAGGGATATGGGATACTTGGTTTAATATTTTCGTTACTTCCAGGGATATTGAACATTTAGGGAAATTAATTATGGGGATATTTGCCAATTTATAAGGGATATTTGCCTGTTTACTTCAAGGGATATGGGATATTTGGTACCCTCATATACAAGCCTCATTTACAGAAAACTGATCACACAAAACTTATACTTATTTTTTTTATAGTATAACATGGGTTTCTAAGGTAACCACGTTTTCTTCCTGGAGATGCAACAAACTCGCAAAATAGCCCATATATCTGAGTTTGGCCCCTAGAGGGAGTATTTTAATCAGAATTGCACACAATTGGCTATGTTTGTCTTTGTAAAGTTCTTGAAAGGATGGTTCCAAAGGGTTTCATGCAACGATATAGCTTTCTGAAGGACTTCTACATTTTTCAGAGTTTAAAATCATCTTATTATTGGATCAGATAAAAGAAAAGAAACACGGTTTGTAAAAAAATGCTTGGTTTGTTGCACTTGGTGACCTTTGACCCCATGTGCAAAGTCCATGAAAGGTTTCAGGGTTTTAAAGCTCTAGTATTTGTTCAGTCGAATCTTGTAAATTCCTACGGACTACAGGTTTTATTTCGAAGTATAGAAAATTCGAATTATAGGGAGGTAGACATAAAATATAGATAGCACCCAAAACATTTACATTTTCGAAGCAATCCTTCAATGGATATTTAGATTTTTACAACCGTTCATAGCCTCATGAATGACAGTAATTTGATTAACAGTTGCCAAGCTCACTTGCTCGTGCAATACGATTCAAACATCGAATTCATTCGCCAGAAGTGATACTGGTGTAATGATTGACGGCGAGCCACACCTGAGTAAGCACAGGAGCTTGAAGTTCTGTCCTTAAATTACCCCTATAGCCTCAAAACCAAAAGCTCACAATGTCATTACGTAGTAATGACCAGGAGTGAAACTAAATTTCAGGCACCTTTGAATCGCCGTTACCAGGACATTTTTGGCGAAAAATGAACATCTAACTATAAAAACTATGTCAACAGGTCATGCGAGGCATCGATAACTTTTTCTGACATATCACTAAATTAAACTATTGAGCGTTTGAAAATAAGAAAAAAGTTACGGTAGCCATTCCGGCTCCAGTATCCGGTTGTGACGCAGCGAAAACGAGCCTTTCTCACATTTGGAGAAATTAAATGTAGAAAAACTATAAAATGATTTACCGTTGGCCAAAAAATATGACGACCAGTTAAAAGTCTTCAGAACATTAAATGAACTCCATCCGGACCCATATCCATACCTTTGCTTGTCAGGAAAAAAAATCTTTTTATCATAGCACAAACGGTTGTTGTTTTCAAAAATATCCGCGTCGTGACGTTATGCTTTACATACGCACCGGTTGATTGTAAATCGATTTCAAGCTATGAGGCGACCAACGGGGTTTATCAAAGATGATTCTTACGTCGCCCTGGATGTCGATACGTGGTGCCCCGATGTCGTGGTGGTGGTGTGTGTGTGTGGGGGGGGGGGGAGGGGTGGTCTTGTTTGGGGGGGGGGGGGTGTTTGTGTGAGTCGAGACACATTTGAGCTTCAATAAGCATGGGTGGCCCGAATCTGAAATCGTAGTGTTACATCTATGAAATAATTATGGGTGGCGAGTTTAATCCCGGGCCGGTCCCATACTTTCGTGGAGATTGCTCATGAACTCATTTTTACAGTCATTCTCCTTCCTTCCGATGATTCATTCAATAAGGGCTGTTGTCATATGCGCACAAAGTACTAACCGCTTTTTCAAGCTTGCCCAGGAAAAGCGTAGGCCTAGTGCTTTGGGCAGATCATTTTATTATAGTTCTCAGGAATAGACTCTATAAAACTGAGACTCTGCAGTTTCTAATATTGTAGGTTCTCTCTATTTCTGAAGGATCCGTTTTTCAATATTATCTATTTTCCCCTGCAAATTCGAGATAACTTGTACTGAGATATTTCTGTGAAATAATATTAGGGCAGCTCTCCGTCATGTCATCAACTCTTGATAAGGACTCACCGCGACCACTGCAACCAGGTTATGGTCAAACTAGCCTGATCAGCTACAAGGACTAGCTTAAATATTGAAAGCATGGCTTAAACTACTGACTTATCCAAAGAGTGATTATCAAACGCATGGGTCAGAGGCTATGCGGATGCGTAGTCTGGTCCGCGCTTTTGTTGTTTAAGTGCAACAAAATTAGGGTTTACAGATTTTGCTATTTAATAAGGTTGTTCAAAATTCATGTTAGACCATTCCCAGCCAGCATATAGTGTCGGACCAACATCGTCCCACCAGTGAGCCGATGGTGGCCCGCTTTTAGATTTTTACTGGGCACATACTTGAGTTGCGCGTTCGCTCGTTCTCCAGCTGCGAAAATGCGCAGTCTGTTCGCAGGTAGCCGACATGATTGTTGCAAACGCGCACGGAGAAAGCAAACTGGTTTGTAACTGTTGTCTTAGATTCTAGTAGATCTTATAATTTTCCATTCTTTGCAAAACATATAGAACCTCATAATCTGATAGCACGAGATGCCTTTGGTTAACTGCAATAGCAATGCTGGTACGCACCGGCGTCACTGCGTTGTGTCCTTGAGCAAGAACATTAATCCTAGCTTAGTACTGGTTCAACCCAGGAAGACCCGTCCCTTTATAACTGAAAGATTGTTGATGGGACGTAAAGAATCAAACAAACTAACAAACAAAATGCTGGTACTTTTTTTTCTGCCGACGTTAGAAGGAGACTATTAAAATAGGCCTGTCTGTCTGTGCGTCCGTTCGTAGAAGATATATGAGTGGGAACTTTGTGGGCGCAACTTTTCGACCCTTTTTCTTTACCATTCAGATGCGCATGTGGCGTGGAAATATCGTCAAATTCTCTTTATTTTTATTTTTTTTCACTTTTGAATTTTTTGGCCATTGGGTACTCTGTGAGCGCAACTCACCGCACCGTATACCGATCTTTTTGAAACTTTGTAAGTCTTTGTTTATGGTCTGGACATACCGGTATAAATATGCATGTGGCTTGGACACTACACGCCTATCATCACATCTTTAATTACGCAAGACTTTTAGCATGTGTACGCGCCGATGCTAATGTCGACGACCGGAGTAATACAATACTTCCCTGTTAAAAAAAGAAAGTGAGTATGAATAGGAAATACCATAATCACAAACTGCAGACAAACCCGTGGCATCGTGAGGAAGAGCGACACAACACTCACGAGACACCAAGAAGACAAGCAAAGTGAAGCAACAAGCTCTCTCTTCCCCATCACGATGATTGCAAAACTAGAATGGACATAAAGTAACGCGCAGCAAAACATAGAACAATAACAGAATCCCTCAATTGGAGTAACAATCAACATCGAATCAACAACATCAGAACCACCGCCTTAGAACGGACAGTATAGCCAAAGCCATCGGTTAAATACATTTTATTGGTACCAAATCTTCGCCCTAGAAAAATGTTAAGCTCGCATGGAGAATTCTTTTATTTGTAACTATTGCAATATATCGGTCCGTGGAAACACCCCAAACCACCCCAAAACACCCCAAACCTCCCCAAACCACCTCCAAACCACCCCAAACCACATCTAAACCACACCAAACCACTTTCTTAACACCCAGTATATGTTTTTGTGATAGTATTAAGACGTTCAGAATGAATTTAAAAGCATTTTTATTACGTAGACCTGCCATGTTATCCCCAAACCACCACCAAACCACCCCAAACCAATGAAAGCATGCAATTTAATGTCTGTTGAGCATCAAATACAAAAGTTAAAAATCATTGGTAATACTGACTGTCTGGATTCTTGAACAAAAAAAAGGCCAGTGAATGGTTGTAAAGAATGTTTAGGAAACTTTGTAGTAGTTCAAGTCATTTCCTGCATTTTTTACAACAAGACCTAGTCATACCTCCACGTTTGGTGTTGGAAGGAAACTGAAGTTATTGATAATATCACAGATGCAAATTCTGGATGTTAAGGACGTGGTTTGGGTGGTTTATATGTGGTTTGTGGTGGTTTGGTGGTGGTTTGGGGCTAACATGGCAGGTCAACGTAATAAATATGCTTTCAAATTTCTTCTTCATTTATTGATACTATCACAAAAACATATTCTGGGTGTTAAGAAAGTGGTTTGGGATTGGTTTAGAGGTGGTTTGGGGTGGTTTGGAGGTGGTTTGGGGTGGTTTGGTGGTGGTTTGGGGCTAACATGGCAGGTCAACGTAATAAATATGCTTTCAAATTTCTTCTTCATTTATTGATACTATCACAAAAACATATTCTGGGTGTTAAGAAAGTGGTTTTGGATTGGTTTAGATGTGGTTTGGGGTGGTTTGGAGGTGGTTTGGGGTGTTTTGGGGTGGTTTGGGGTGTTTCCACGGACCCGCAATATATCATCATAGAGAAACAATATAATCAACGCACTATGATTAAACAGAGAAAAGGGCTCACGACTCGCAGATAGTCAGAGCTAAAGAAAAGTTGAGCCACGGTGGGCCCAGCTACAGCCAAGCATCAGGCGCCAACCCATCACTTAAAGCTTTACGCCGGAGCCGTCATTGAGTCTGAGGCCTGACACACCGTCGTGCAATTAAAGAGGAAACCATATAGCTATAAATTGTGATTGGGTTTACAACCAGACATGATATCCAAGTTGTTTCCAACATTTTTATAAAGTTGGATAATCTTTTTGAATTGATCACTAAAATTAAATTCAGGTGAGCTAAAATGGGATACATTGTTGGAGTCTGATAAAAGGCTCGTTTTACACTTGTTTAACACTATCCTATCAAAACAACATTTTATATGCCTAAAACCTCTCTCGATGAGACAGAATGAGCCTCGACGTTTCTTTGAAACACTCAGAATACATGTTCAAAACATGATTTCTTTATGATTGATAAGCACCAGGATTTTATCCCCAGTTTTTGTGTGTATGTATGGGAACCTAAGCAAATGCTTTGATGCAAAATGAAGACCGGGCGGGCTGTGGACGGGATAGGTGCCGTGGTATTCAAAAGTATATGTATAAGAATAAACGAGAGAATGTTTAGGCACCGGGATGGGTGGGGGAGAAAATGGCGTGTCCCGGGTTTCGGGGCCTAAAACAACACAGAAGAGTACATTCTTCAAGATGGGTGTCTCTTTGGGTAGACCACACTGGAAGAGAGATATTATACGGATAACTAACCGATGGAGGAGAACTGAGCAACAACGGGTACTATAACTAAGATTCCAACCCGGGTCCTCGCCACTCTCCCAAACCTCACTCCTACCCACCCCACCCACAACCCTAGGGGAGGGGGGGTACTCTGATACTTTCATACATGTATACGTAGGCTCGGGTCATTTTCGGGGTTAAAATTTTGAATTTCAATATTTTTGGGGTTTTCAGAAAAATAAATATTTTTTGGGGTATGAAGATTTTGTGGATATTTTTTTGGGGTCATCACTAAATTGGACTATATTTAGGGGTCATTTCTATGCATTTTAGGGTCTTTTCTTAAGGTCAAGGTACAGAATAGGGGATATTTTTTGGGGTTGCTAAATTTTCAAATACGTTACTTTTTTGGGATGCTTGAAATTCCTGATATTTTTTGGGGGGTGAACGGTAGATGCTGGGCTCGAGCCTACGTATAAAGAAAACATGAGAGTCCCCCCCCCCCCCCGGGCCCACAACACACCAACTCATCAGCAGATGTGACATCACGGTATGCACCTGTCAATGTTTTCTCCGAAAAGAGGAACGGCAAAATACCCATGGGGATTTAGACAAAACAACCAAAACAAACTGAGGTTTAATTCCCCTCCCTTGGGTAAATACGTGTATATGGTGTCTAAAATCCCTTGGACTGATCATCAAATTGGTTATAATTTGATAAAGAAATTCCCAGATGAAGTAGGCCTATCGTATTTTCCCCACCCCAGGGATTAGGTTCTCTTAGAATTCCGTGGGCGGTGAATTTGTTTGCAGTAAAATCTCCTTGTATCACCCCAGCTCTAGGAGAAAACACTGATAGGTGCATTAGTATCACATTTTCATAGCCTTGCATCTTATTACATCTCACTGATAACAGGTAGCCCCCTTTTCCTTTAGCAGTAGAACAGACTTTGATAGTTCTGTTCTATTTTACAATATTCCCCCGTTGGAAGCCCCAATAAATTTATCGACCTGTACACGTCACATTATGACGTCAAATATTTTCAAGGAAATGGCCTTGACAATCACATGTGTAAACATAGTAGAAATGACAAAAACAGTTTCAAAATAACTTGTTTGGAATATAATTGTGTTCTTTATGACTGTTGGAAGCAGCTTACTGTTGGAAAATACCTCTAGCTCAGAGCCCTCTAAACTGCGTTGTTGCCATAAAAACGTGAAGGTAGGAATCTTGCACTTTTTCTGTTAAAGGCTTTGTTTATATTTCCTGAGATGGTTTCTGTTCTGGGTTTTAGCTGGGAAACAAAACCAAATCCTTTTCAGCAAGCGTAGCGGAAGCCTGGAGTAGCCCTTCACAAATTCAACCGTTATTTCATTTGTGTGGGGAAACATACTCCGAAATACCTAGTAAGTCACTACGACGAACTTCCAGAGACCGGTTACTGGCGGTTAGGAAGATTTATTACGATTATTGAAGTCATATCAATCGTTTTGATTGTAAGACAAGAGGACCCGGATAAAATACAAGATGCTCGTGGGTTGCTGAAATCGATAGGGTTACAAACTGGCCAATTGGAGTAAAATATGCGTTCTCTTTTGGTTTATTCCTTAACAAGACATGTTTCCCGGTACCACATTGGCCAGAAATGAACAAATTATGGTTGTTCATTGCAATAGACATTGTCCTGTTTTTTTTCAAACGTCGCCATCTTGGTCAGCGTAACGTCGAACATTTTACGTTGCCGTCACAACATTCACTGCTGATAACCGGAAACTGGAGCCGGAATGGCTGTCGAGAGCTTAGTTTCACTCCTGGTCATTACTACGTAATGACATTATGAGATTTTCGGTTTTAGGGTTTAGAAGCGCTTTAAGGATAGAACTTCAAGCTCCTGTGGAGTAAGCCTCTTGTTTGCTCCATTGGCTGTCCATGTTCACACAGGCTGTTCCACTTTTCCATTTTACACTCCGACTAAACCGTTAATGCGATTATATTTTAAATACAAAACTGTTTTAATTCCTAAATTAAAGAAATATTTTCTATATTTTAGATATTTATAATAAAATGTAAATATAAGCAATAAATTCAATTTTTGGAATGTTCATGGAATCATGAATACTTCGAGTCTCTTGCAACGTTTGGGCTTCACGTTAACTTTGCAAGAGACCTGAAGTATTCATGATTCCATGAACATTCCAAGAATTTAATTCATTTCTTAAATGATTATTATCAATTTCCCCCTAACAAACATACGTATTATGAGACATTTCTTTAGCGTGCCCCAAATCTATTTGGAATAAGCGAGTATTTCGAAAAAGCGGCGTTCAAATTTTTGAGGTTTAATTGTATCAGAGCCTTACCTGGTCGCAATGTTTTCTCGTGTCGTACCTTAAAGAAATGAATTCGATTTTTGAAATGTTCATGAAATCATGAATACTTCGGATCTCTTGCAAAGTAAGTGAAGCCCAAAGGGATTCACATTAACTTTGCAAGAGACCCGAAGTATTCATGATTCCATGAACATTTCAAAAATTGAATTTATTGCTTATATTTACATTTTATTGTAAATATCTAATGTACAGAAGTTATTAATAATTTAGGAAACAAAACAGTTTTGTATTTAATATGTAATTGTATTAACGGTTTTGTCGGAGTGTAAAACAGAAAAGCGGAAGAGCTAGTGTGAACACGAACAGCCAATGGAGCAAACAAGAGGCTTGTTTTGCACGTTAGAATCAGGTGTGGCTCGCCGTCAATCACAATACCAGCGTCACAACTGGCGAATGAATTCAATGTTCGAAGCGTATTGTACGGGCAAGTGAGCTTCAAATTCGAATAATTCATGAGGCTATGAACGGTTGCAAAAACCGAGAGATTTATTAAAGGCTTGCTTTGAAAATGTAAATATTGTAAATGGGACGCGTCAGATCATGGTAGTGTCTTTCAGATACCTTTCTAAAATAATTAATTGCATAAACAATATCTAGTCATACATCGACTTTCGATTCCCCTGTGTGTAACTAAATGAAAGTTAATCGAACTGAAAATAGAAAATTATCGACAGACCGTCTGGTCAAACAAAAGTTTGATATTTCTGCATGCAGTACAGTGCTATTGATTTTAGGGTGCAAATACATCTGGTCTAGTCTGATCAAATTTGATAAAGACAAGCTCATGGGAATTCGGTACTCATTGCATGTTTGTAGCCTTTCCGTATGCATGCATACCAAACTACAGCCGGATCTCGTAAATTCAAAGACCTAGGGACCAGCATTTTGTTTCCATGTATCGAATATTAGGGATGTAGACATGAAAATATACAGCCCCCCCCCCCAAAAAAAAAAAAAATAAATAAAAAAAAATATGAGTGTTCTCCTATCAAACATGTGTTTTGGTGCATGAAAGAAAAAGAGTCATTTCTTTTTCGAACCAAAACATATATTTTATAGGCAGTTATATTTAAATAGTTCATAAATAGGTCCTCTGGCCTCCATTTCGAACAATGAACTAGCCCAAACAGAACCACGGCCATAGAACGAATAACATCAACAGCTAGGGGAGGGGAAGGGGAGGGGGGGGGGGGGGCTTCAATATATTTCACTTACCTAATCTTCTATCTAGATTTGGCTGTTGCTCTAACACATAAATCCTTTACCCCTCTAGGAGAGTTACTAACTTATCTATTGTATCAGCATAAAGCAACAATGAATCTTTGACCTCTCTAAGAGAACTCCCAACTTATTCATTCCAAACTAATTCATTTTAATATATACCTGCAAAGAAATACACCTGATACAACCCCTTTTCCGACTCAAAAATACAAAATATTGTATCACCCTACTAGGGTGATATTTTTCCGTATCACCATCCTCAATGCTTTACCAACCTCACAAGCATAAAACCCAATAGCTGACGGCGAACCGCAATCTGAGCGATAACGCGTTTACAATACCCTAACAACTAAAATCACAACCCACTCTATCTGACGTTTTGGCGATTAGCCTTAATTACTTTTTCCGCATTTAAGAAAAGGAATTAAACAATATAAACGCATTTTTCTGCTCTGCTGAACATGTTTACACAATGTGACGTCATCAAAAATTTGGCGCGACATCAGTTGCTTCGGTGTTGCAACGTCATGTCACACGTTATCATTTTTTAATTTTTTGTGCGTTTATCACTGAAATGGAAGTGTTTGCTAAATAAAAACATTATTACTTTAGTAACTTGATCTGATGGGTCGGATCACGTCTCGTGGCTGCGCCAGGAACGACCAGATCACACTCGACTTTGTCTCCTGTGATTCGATGTTCTTGGCACAGCCACTCGACGTGATCCGAACCATCAGATCAAGTTACTAAAGTAATAATGTGTATGTATCAGTACAGAGAAACAATAAATATTCTAACCCCAATGGAGAATTCCTAACTTATTCATTGTATCAGCAAAGAGAAACAAAAAATCATTTACCCCCTTGGAGAATTCCTAACTTATTCATTGTATCAGCAAAGAGAAACAATAAATCATTTACCCCCTTGGAGAATTCATAACTTATTCATTGTATCAGCAAAGAGAAACAATAAATCATTTACCCCTTGGAGAATTCCTAACTTAGTCATTGTATCAGCACAGAGAAACAATAAATCATTTACTCCCTTGGAGAATTCCTGTATCAGCAAACAGAAACAATGAATATTTTAACCCCCTTGGAGAATTCCAAATTTAGTCATTGTATCCGCACAGAGAAACAAAAATCATTTAACCCTTGTAGAATTCCTAACTTAGTCATTGTACCAGCACAGAGAAACAATAAACCATTTACTCCCTAGGATAATTCCTTACTAATTTATTGTATCAGCAAAGAGAAAGAATGAATATTTTAACCCCCATGGAGAATTCATAACTTAGTCATTGTATCAGTACAGAGAAACAATAAATCATTTATCCATTAGAGAATTCCTAACTTAGCCATTGCATCAGCACAGAGAAACGATAAATCTTTTATCCCTTGGGGTATCCATAACTTAGTCACTGTATCAGCACAGAGAAACATTAAATCGTTTAATTCCCTTGGAGAATTCCTAACTTATTCATTGTATCAACACATATCTAGAATAACAATGAATCACTTAGCTCCCTTGGAGAATTTCTAACTTGTTTACTGTAGCAGCACATATCTAGAGAAACAATGAATCATTTAGCTCCCTTGGAGATTTCCTATCTTATTCCTTGCATCAGCACAGAGCAACAATGAATCTATAAATACCTTTGCGAATTCCTAACTTATTCACTGTATCAGCTAATAACTAGAGAAACAATAAATCATTTAGCTCCCTTGGAGAATTCGTATCTTATTCATTGTATCAGCACAGAGCCACAATGAATCCTTAAATACCTTTGCGAAGTTCCTAACTTATTCACTGCATCAGCACATATCTAGTAAAACAAAGAATTATTTGGTTTCCTTAAATAATTCCTATCTTATTCATTGTATCAGCACAGAGCAACAATGAATCCTTAAATACTTTTGCGTATTTCTAGCTTATTCACTGTGTCATCACATATATAGAGAAACCAAAAAAAAAAGAATGATTTAACTACACTGTACCTTAGAGAATTCCTAACTTATCAACTGTATCAGCATATATCTAGAGATCTGGAGAAACAAAGATTCATTTAGTTCCCTTGGTGAATTCCTAACTTATTGATTGTATCAGCATGGGGCAAAAAGAATCTTTTAACTACCTTGGCGAATTCCTAACTTATTCATTGTATCAGTATATATCTAGGGAAACAATGAATCATTAAGCTCCCTTTGAGAATTCCTAACATATACATTGTATCAGCACAGAGCAACAATGAATCCTTTAACTACTTTGGAGAATTCCTAACTTATTCATTGTATAAGCACTGATCTAGAGGAACACTGAATCATTTAGCTCCCTTGGAGGAGAAATCCTAACTTATGCATTTTATCAGCACATGTCTAGAGAAACAATGAATGATTTAGCTCCTTTCGAGAATTCCTAACTTATATAATATATCATCACATATCTAGAGAAATAATGAATCATTTAGCTACCTTGGAAATTTCCCAACTTAAACAATGTATCAGCACAGAGCAAAAATGAATCCTTTAACTGCCTTGGCAAATTCCTTACTTATTCATTGTATCAGCTCAGATATAGAGGGACAATGAATCATTTAGCTCCCTTGGAGAATTCTGAACATATGCATTGTATCAGCACAGAGCAACAATGACTCCTTTAGCTCCCTTGGAGAATTCCTAACTTATCCATTGTATCAGCACAGATCTAGAGAAAGAATGAATTATTTACCTCCCTTGGAGAATATCTAACTTATTCATTGTATCAGCATAGATCGAGTGACACAATGAACCATTTAGCCCCATCGAGAATTCCTAACTTATACATTGTATCAGCCCAGAGAACCAATCAAATAAAATTAACAAATTGTGTTGAAACACAGAAAAGAGCTCATACCAATCAAAACAAAAAAAACATCAGTTGTGTCACCATAGATCCAGCCAATTCAAGCAAAAGACTTATATATATGAGTTTCAAAATGTTAGATATGAGTCAATCACGGGTTTAGGCACTGCTGCCCTAGGACAGCTCGTAGCGGAGCGTGTTTACTTGTCTAAAAACTTCATAAATTGTAAAACTCGTTTATGAACAGCATTATAACGCACCAAGGCTTTTACTGTAGTTCATCGATAGTGTGTTAATTTGATTAAATTGTTTTTCTGTGATGATACATTGCATTAAACTAGTTAGGAAGCATCCTTTTAACAACAACATAATCTTGGGTGAAGATTTGTTACCAGTATAGTGCGACCAGCTAACAGAGACTGGGCGTGTCAGACAGAGCGCTGTCATACACTGTCAAATAAGACTAGTCTACAGTAAATCGGGTGTAATAGCCTATGTACGCTTTACTCGTGCAACCAACTGAAGCGCAGACGACAAGGGTGACCAACCTTATACGTTAGCATGCCTGTTAGACGTTTATCTTTAGTATGCTGCTGGGGACCTGCTGCATTTCATTTTCCGAGATGGATATGGTGTGAAAGTTTTGGGGGAGGGTAGGTTTGCATTTTCTTCAAATTTTGTCTGTATGGTAAAACTGGTTTGATTTTTAAGCCTAATACAATAATAATAAATCACCAATTATAACTCAGCGGGACAAGGGTTAAGTATCTGGATCTTGAGAAAAGGGCATACAAACACGAGATTTGGTCTTACCGCATATCCGAAAAAGCATCTAATAATCGCTCATTCTGGCGTGTCCAGAGCGACTAGATGTCTAAAAGTTGTTCGTAGTCTTCTTTAACTTGCATACTTTGTTTATGCGAAGCGAAAGCCCTGGCAAGGTCATGCGTACATGCAGGCTTGTCGGAGCCTTCGCCACACGCCGATGTAATAAGAACCATCATTTCGTGTGCCGACCAATTTATAGTATACAGTTTTCATTGCGGACCATTTATTTTATTTTCTTATTCAGTATATAATTTGAATAGTTAAAATTTCGAAACATTGTCAGAGCGTATATATCTAGACTAGTCAGTCTCCCTGTTATCCAAATTAATTCGAGATGCCTTTTTCTCACAACGGGCTCAAAACTACTACAAGTATACAGGTATTTTCACAGGTGAATAAATACACTCTGTCTTACCGATTTCTATATGGAAATGTCCAAGGGTGTGTCTTCGCTAAGAAACGCCCAGTCTCTCTTAACTGGACGGACTTTTTTTTTTTTTATAAAATACTTTTAAGTTCCCAGTGGCTTAGACTACTGTTTGTTCTAAGGCGTGGGTACTGTTGTTGTTAATTCATTGTTTAATGCTGCTCCCACTGTGGGGGTTCTGTGTTTGGTCCTTGTTTGGGCCCCTTGCAAAGTAAGTGAAGCCCAAAGAGCTTCACGTTAACTTTGCAAGAGACCCGAAGTATTCAGGATTCCATGAACCTTCCAAAAATTGAATTTATTGCTTATATTTACATCTGCATTATAAATTACTAATTAGAAATTATTTATAAGTTAGGAGATCAACAATTTTGCATTTAATATTTAATCATATTAACGGTTTTGTTGGAGTGCAAAACGGAAAAGCGGAACAGCCAGTGTAAACCGGACAGCCAATAGAGCAAACAAGAAGCTTGTTTTGCACGTGCAACTCAGGTGTGGCTCGATGTCAATCACAACACCAGTGTCACATCTGGCGAATTAATTCGATGTTCGAAGCGAATTGCACGGGCAAGTCGTCAATCAAAGTTTGTTTCGTTCATGAGGCTATGAACGGTTGCAAAATTCTAAAGATTCATTAAAGACTCGCTTTGAAAATGTAAATTTGAAGTGTATGATTGAGGTATTTCCTAATCATACTCTCTAACTGGTTTTAAGATCAATGGAATTTTCCATAAAGTTTGATACAGTGACGTCATGACGGTCCATTCTTTTTATGAGCCACGACATGTGATTTCTAACAATGTGGCATTTTTTCAAATGTAGACTCAGACGAGCCTGTGCAGCTCCCTTTTAAGCATAGAAACTCCAAATGCGACATGCAAAGGCTCTGATCAGACTGCGCGTATGCGCAGGCTGATCTGAGGCTTTGCTGGTCGCATATACCACAATGTTGGAAATCTCATGCACTGACTCATTACTGAGCGACAAGACATTATAATTTCCAAATAAATTATTTTTTCTTTCTCTGAAAATTGTGTTTGTCTTAGAAAACAGTGCAGGTCCTGATAAAATGCCGCATAACAAGGCATTTTATATTGGTCTTCACTGTTTCCATTAGATTTACCTAGTGATCTCCAGTCCTGTAGGGGCTAATCCATCTATTGTGCCAGATGTCCTGCCTGTCATCAAAGGTAATAATATATGAGGTCATTAAGTCCTTGAAATCGGGCTTGAAATTTTCTGTAGGTTTAAATGATGCATATAGAGCAAAAAAAAAAGCAAAAGACTAATATGTGATTTTCACTATGGAAATAATTTATTCCATTTTTGGCGAAAGCAATAAACATTATTTTCTTCAACTTTGGCGTATGATGAAATGTGGTATTACAGTGAATTCCTGCATCACATTTGAACCTTATTAAGCAGGTTAAAACGAGAGAAGGGCTGGTTGCTTTGGTTTAGTTGTTATCTGGCTTTTGTATCCATTTATTTGCTTATTCCCCAGTGTCTCTGGCCCCGAGGTTATGAAACTTTTTTCATGCTCAACTCAACTGAGCACGAAATTTCAACTGGTCATGAAAAAAAAATACCGATTATTGAAGAAGTTTCTTGCTTTAAATCTCTCAGATGTTGTATTTATCATGCTAACAATTGTTGGCATTTTAACATTTATGAGCAGGATAAAGGGGTACGTGCATTAAGAGGCTATTTTGCCCCCCCCCCCCCCCTTATGAGACAAAAATATAAAAGTTGCTCTTTACAAGTTTCTTCTTATTAGTTTATTAGAACAATAACCAAAGTGTAAAAGTCTGGCATTGATTTGCATTTTACCTTTTCTATGGTAACAAATGGCCGCCAAAATAGGCTGAACATAGGAAAATGACTACTTTGGGGCGAATTTGAGACATGTAACTGAGGAATTAATATAGAGCACAAGCAGATACCAACACAATATTTTAACAGATGATGAGAATTATCACGGCACACAATATACTAAAAAGTTTTTTTTTTGGTATTTGCTTGTGCTGATATTTAATTCTTAAAAAATCGGTCTCCAAAAGCCTCAAATTTGGCCTAAAATGGCAATTTCTCTATTTTAAGCCTATTTTGTCGGCCATTTTGGTTACCATAGCAACCTGTAAAAGTAAAATAAATGCCAGAATTTTACACTTGGGTTAAACTTCTAATAAACCAATAAGATGAAATTGGTTAAAAGCAACTTCCAGTTTTGGGCTCCAGCGGGAGCCGAAATAGCCCCTTAATGCACGTACCCCTTTCATGTTCAGCTGAGCAGCTGAGTTGGGCATGGAAAAAGGCTTATGACCTCGGGGCCAGATGTGATGGCCTGTGGTTGTGTCGCTTCCTTGTTTCACATTGTATCTGGTATTGCACAACCCATGGGTCTGCACTATAATCGCTATGTGAGTCCGTCCGTCCGTCTGTGGTCAGTTAGTAAAATGTTCATAACTCTTGAGCCACATGGTATATATTGATCAAATGGGCCTCGACGTGAGAAAACCTGTCTGCGTGGTTTGCGAACAACAAAGGCGCAGACCAGCCTGCGCATCCGCGCAGACTGATCAGCGCCTTTGTTATTCGCTTTTTGGAACGTATAATATCTGAACTTTCTTCAAGCAAAATTTCAATTTTTTAGCTAGTCTCTGTAGCTGAGGAGGCTGGTTTTACCATGCCCTGGTCGGAAACCCCGAAGACAGGGTTTGTCGTGAAGAAGCCCAAATGTTGCATGCAAATGCATGTCAATATTTTTAACAAATGGCATGTGCACCAGCCTTTTTTGATTGGACGAGGGTTTGCTGAGAATCATTTCAGCCGGCTTTGGTCAGTAAGTGAAAATGCTAATAACTCTTGAACCGCATGGCATATTTGATGACTTATTGTTTTTGAATTGGCAGGGAAAATGACAAAAGAAAAGAAAAAAAATATATAAAGAAAAAGTATTGGTCATGCCTGGATTTGAACAACTGTTCGTCAGTTTGTTGGATTACAAGAAAGTCTCTTAGACCACTCAGCCACCACATTAGTATATACACACTGGAGCAATTTACCTATATTCATTTCTTTTCGGTTGGTCTTTCTTGTGATATTATTGCAATGGCGTACTTCGAATCGAACTATAGTCCCTACTATAGTAACTCAAGTTTGATTCGAACACCTATAGTCGCTACTAGGGTGACGTCACGAACCTACTGGAGATGGTCGGAGCACCGTTACTCTAGTAGATAGGCTGGTTCCCTACTTTAGACATATCTAACGATGGGTTCAAGATCTAGCACGATGGGTTCAAGATCGGTCAGTAGCCTCGAAATGATATGTTTTTGTAAAATAAACCTAGCTGAACATAGTATTTGGTCCCACATATTCGTAAATTGATTATTAGATAGCGATGTGCAGTTTATAGCATCCTTTTTGTCTACGACGAAGAATTGAAGTGGAGCTTACAGGGCTATTATTTTTGTTTACTAAAAGTTCCAACTTTAGTCGTTCGGGTGAAAACGTGCGTGCGCATCTATTACGTAAGAACAATAGTAGGAACTTTAGTTCGATTCGAAGTACGCCATTATTGTTCAGTCTACAGCATTTATCACGGGATTTTGGTTTTAAACGTTTATTCTGAAGGTATGTTTCTAATTATAGTGATAAGTCGCGCTTTTCAGTAGTCTTGTGTTCAAGGAAGCATGCTTTATTCAGTCGACGCGTTTGCTACGAGGTATTATACGAGGGTCATCCAATAAGTTCTGACAATGACCCCATAACACAAATCTATTTTTCTAGGACGCGTTTCAATAATCTTCACATGTTATTTAGAATATAGGGAATTGAATCGCCTGTTCAATTGTTACCATGTTGCAATTCACAATGGTTGCTAGGCAACTAAAGAACACATGATAATGGGCCATGGACGGGATACTACATGCGGTATATATGCCTAAATTTCTAACAAATTACAAACTCCTTTTGAAAACTTTTATATAGATAAATAAAGACATTATGTATGTTGATTCTGAATGTTATAGGTAATGGTTTATCTTTCGACTGTGGTGTTAGCAGGGTTTTAATTATGACATATCACCGATTTTGCAAAAAAATATTTTCCTTAAAAATGGGTTGTACTAATAGTGTACTATATTTGGTATATAGCATTTACTGAAAGTTATTATTTTCTATGCGTTAAGAAGACTATAGAACAAATTTATCGAAACATGTGTCTATTAATACGCAAATTGATCATAATGGCTTATTTACGTGTTTAAAATATATCATTTTATAATTAACGTTCTAAATGAGGCAAAAATGTAATTTTCTGTTGTTGCCTAGCAACCAAGAATGTTCAAAGCAACTACGTAAATGTCATTGTGGTTTTTGCTTTTATGGGTGAAATGTGTATTCAGACAACATCACCAACCACTAATATAACTTACCAAAGTGACATACTGCATCTTTAACAGACTCTACCTCCAGCAAAAAATGGATAAAAACGTGCTTTTTCGCAGCCATGGGCTTTCACAGTGTTGTTTACAAATTTGTATAGCATAAGATCAAGTTGTGACAAAAACTCCACATTTCAAACATGAATAGGCAACACCCATGGCCACATACAATGGGTCATAGAATTCTGATTTCAATAACAGTTTCTGAGATATGAGACCATTGTCAGAACTTATTGGATGACCCACGTACTTTCCTTGCTCGTCAAATTTTTAATTTAACCAGTATATTACAAGCATAGCAGACTCTTTTTTGCATTCTTTACTCCGTTTTTTGAATGTTTAAGTTAATTATAAAGTTTAAATATTCATAGACTGTTAGAGTTGGTAGATGGTCTCTGGTTCATCATTTGTATCGAGTTGTTTTCAAGAATAATTTAGTGGACAAGTACCGATTTTATGCGTTTCAAGAATAGCAGGAAATGTATGTCTAAATTTAACCTGTATATACGGTATTCTAGGATCATAAGTGTTCTTAAGCATGTTAAAAAGGGGGATATATGCATTTTATAATATGAGAAATTCGGTTATACGTAGTGTTTGGATAAAGCATTTCAGTTTTCCTAGGTGGTTTTAAGAATTTAATTTTTGGCAAAACAGAGTAAACATAATTAAAGAGTGAGTAAACACTCCTGGGACGGGAGCATGGAGTTGAGGTTCTATATAAAAGCTTAAAATTCTAGCTTGTTAACATTCCTCTGTGTGAACGTCCTGCTGGTCAGAGCATGGGAAAATCCTACCTCCCCCCTCCCACAGGGAGTTAGGGTTGGGTAGCCCGCTCGAAGATTAACGGAAATACAGCAACACTATGAGCAAGAGCGTATTGGGATATATTTCTGAAGTGTTGAGATATGTGAAAACAGCGTTTTTTGAACAGGATCTCCAAGTTTTTCAGGCTGGTATGATTGACAGACTGTGTGGCAAGACGAGCAAGAAGAATTGAGAAGAATTTGTTGTATATGTGGATTTTGTTTTTGTACTTATCATAAGTAAATAAGTTATGTCGAAAATCTGAAGCAGAAGCGGCATTTCAAAACATGTGTTTTGTTTGTTTTGTTTCATTTTCTCTAGAGAGTACAGTAGTACCACGACCTCTAAGTAATGACCCTCGATTCACTCAATGCATTTACCGTTACAGTCGCGCTTCAAAGCGTTTTGTGGAAGTATAGTTTTTGAATTGTGAACCTGTTTTGCAATACAAGATCTAGCCTTTAGAGTGTTAGAAAAGACAATATTTATTTTCGGACGATCGAAGAGAGGGAGAAAATAAATATCCTTTAACTGCACTCGTCAGATTAAGATTACACGACCTAGTGTCGGCACTATATTGCACGACCTTTAGGTCTGTACTTTAATCACTGTGTAAGTCTTGCACGACCCTTGGATCGGCACTATAATCTTGCATGACCCTCATGATGTTCACTAGAGGAATCTACATAATTATATACCTATATACCCTTTATGGTCAGAATAAAATTCCACGACCCTTGGGCCTGCACTATATTGCACGACCCTTGGTTTGCTCGTCAGATTAAAATTGCACGACCCTTGGGCCTGCACTATAATCAATATGGTCTGCACAATAATCCTGCTCGACCCTTGGGCCTGCACTATCATCACTATGTGAGTCTGTCCGTCTGTCCGTCTGTCCGTCTGTCCATGGGCAGTTAGTAAAGTGCTCATAACTCTTGAACAACATGACATATTTTGATCAAATTTTGCATACAAATTCATGTCAACATTATCTAACTACTGGTATATGTAACAGACTTTTTTGATGTACGAGTGTTTGCTGAGCATCATTTCAGCCGGCTCATAACTCTTCAACCCGTGGTACAATTACAAGAAATCTTGTTAGGCCACTTGGCCACCACGTGTTTTATACTACACTAGAGCAATTTACCCTATAATCCCTTAACCTATGCTCGTCAGATTGAAATTGCACGACCCTGGCACGATTAATCTACGTTCACGATGGGTCGTGCACATAACCGTAAGTTGATTCTTTCATAATTAAAGTTGTACATGAAATGGTCTGTCATGTAAGAATTGATTTCAATATCCAATGGATATGTTTTTTTTTGCCACGAATGCGTTTATAAACTAGTACAGTTTCATCAGCAAATACACTTTGTCAAAGAAGGCAAAATGCAGTTTGCCCATGTGAACACTACCAATTTGAAAGTAGTAAATTTATTGTTTTTGGCCAGCAACACATCCTATTTAATATTGCAGTGTCATACTTCCCAGAAAAACTGCAACCAATACGACATTAAGGAAAGTAAAAGTCAGCAAGCAAAGCTTGTCGAAAGCGTAACTGACTTCCAGCCATGTTACAGTAGCATCATCCTGGGTAGTGCCTTGTGATGTCTGATAATCTCCAAACGTCTTATCGAGGCCATCTTTCATAACACCATTTGTATTGTTTTCGCCTGATGGGCTAACTTTACTAGAACCGTCACATGCAGTGTGCTTACCCTTCCTGTTGCAGCTACATCTATTGAATAATGACACCAGGAACTTTCCCCACCAGGTTACCAGCGTCTGATCTGGTCTGTGGTACAATTCCATACTGTATATAACAGCGAAGCATATCAGTGTGCTTAGAACAAGAATTAACATGAGATAATAAGACAGTATTGACATTGGTTCTGCTGTTTTGGGTAGATTGTCTGCCACAAGTGTGAGGAACACAGCAATAGACAGAAGAACTGTTATAACATACGAGATTCTTTCCCCAGACGCTGCCGGTAACATGAAAACTAAAACATTTATAAATGCTAGGAAAATGACCGGAAGTAGCACGTTTACAACCTGAAATAAAGGCTTCCGTTTAAGTGTGAACTGGAACCGCACTGTGTTAAGATCGTCATGGTACGAGTAGGACGAAATGATTGACCATTCTCCATTCTCACTGTAGTAGTTTTGTTGAACATATGACAATGGACAGTGGAGAGAAATTTCACTGGGAATGTATGACCAAGGAACAAATCTCAGCTCACATTTCTGAAAAATATAGATGATGCTTCTAGTATGTGACATTGTATCATAAATCAAGCGGTCTGGATCATTATGTCATACATGTCTTATTGTCCTGGAAATGCCATATCTGAAATAGAACTAACATTTCAAATTGTCCTTCTTTAAATCAAAATTGTGTAGAACAGTATCTGTGGCTCCTAATCTTGGTCTGTGCTGCTTTAATATATACTATTTTAGGATAAGTTATTTTATCATCCATTTTGGAAGGTTTTAAAACTTATCGAAAACAAGTCTCGGCAGACTAGTCGTTGCTCGTATACGTTAGGAATTTAGTGGAGGTACCATCCAATATTGAGGCCTGTAGCTCCACTGAGCAATTAGACATACAGCACATGCGATATCGGTATCGTGCTCTTATTTGCTATGATTGTAGTGAACTGCCATGCGCGGATTCAGAAAGTTTTGTCAGGGGTGGTCCAAAGTGTGGATCTAAACGGGCCATTATCGAAACGCCATTGAATGATGGCGTGATTTTCGTAGGGGGGGTCCTAACCCCCTGTCCCTCCCCCGACTCTGGATCCACCCATGATTGCTGGTTGTGTTAATATTCGATTTTGAAACGCGTCAAATTCAGACAAAATTTTGGTATAGCTAACAAATGAAGCTAGGGTTGAACCTGTGTATGCGAGTATCAAATGGCTGGCGAACCTTCGCATTTGCACAGGCTTGTCTGAGCATTCGTTGTTCGACAATGCGATGCGCGATCTGGCAAAAATAATAATTTAGCCGCGGCATGAGATTTCCAACAATGTGGCATTTTGACAAGTGTATACTCAGACCTACCTGTACAGCCTTCTTTTAAGCTTAGAAACTCCAAAGGGTGTTCAGTACTGTCAGTAGCTTAACAATCATAGAATACTCAAGCGACTAGCAAAGGCTCTGATCAGACTGCGCGTATGCGCAGGCTGATCTGAGGCTTTGCTGGTCGCACATACCATATTGTTAGAAATCTCATGCACTGGCTGTAATTTTTTGTAAGCAACGGTTTAGGCACACAAATGTAGTTTGGACAATAATATGTCACAGAATAAGACATTGGCTACTGGCCCGAGAATGCAAAAAGGAAGTGATTGGTCAAAAAGGGTGATTGCAATAATATAGCTATATATTTTGGTAAGATATACCCAACAAAAAAAGAAACGCACCACTACCCATTTTCCCATTAAGATATCCTTTTAATGCGAAAATGTTAATTGTCAAGAAATATTCATTTTTGATCAAATTTTAGTAAATCTTAAATGAGACGTAGATGAGTATCTGTACTTTCCCTGTGTAGGCACAAAACACATCAAGGCGAAGGGTAAAGGAGGTATAGAAGCGTTAATTCAACGCTACTGTCTACACAAAATTCTGAGTATGTTTTACATTAGTAAAGTATGAAAACGATATGTTGTCGTTATGTGAGACAACCAACGTGTTTATTGAAGTCTTTTGTTATTTCAGAATCCATTTAGATCAGTTAGGATCATTTAGATTGATTAAAACATTGTTGAAATCTTTCAATGTTTGTAAGGTTTATCCCCAATGTGTAATCTTTATCCAAAGGGTAGTCACAAAACATGGGCTATCTAGTGTTCAATTATCGCGAATGATGAATTTAAAGATCGAATTTGCAAAGAATAAGTGTTTGGGTACAATTTGGTCTACAGAGATGAATCCGATTGCTTGAACTTATCCAGCAAGAGAGCATTATAAAAACGCTTATTTCCTGTGACTTTACAATTTGACCCCCATTTGGTTCATGACCAATTTTCTTTTAATAAAATTTCAACGCCTGATTGCAAAAGACGTTTGACGCAGCAGTACCTGACATACCATTGCACTGATATAAAGTATATTGGCCTATCTTTTGCGATCTTCCTGAGAGTCGAACAGTTCTAAGCGGTGCGTTTTTTTTTTTGTCGGGTATAGTTAATGAATGCAGTTTAAACAAAAACTGTTGCGCAGAAAAATTACGTACTAATGTGTTTCCAGAATGTAAGTGACCCCCGTTATTCTTTTTTTAAACAGCTTTAAATTGAACCTAGAAGAACGGCACTTAGTATGTGGATTTAAATGCACACCGCGTAACTAAAACTTATTTTTGGGAGACGCCCTTATTTGTAAATGAAGCCCAAATCCCCTGTACAAAAGAATAACTTAGTTGTTTTTCCCTATAAATGTACCCATGTGTATCCCTATAGATACACGTGGTATATTTGCATTGCTATGATGATATATACTAGCCTACAGGAATATCTATATCCGCTGATTCAACGAAAATCTATTCCGCAAACCGCACTCGCCATCACTTTGACACACACACGCACGCACACACGCAATTGTAAAAGTCTATATGGGTCCTAGACCGTGTCGTATTGAAAGCAGGCAAATATAAGGCTTAAGCATGAAACCTGCATGTACATGTAGCACCTTCCATTTCAATTCATCGACTCTTTTTGTCTACAAGGTAATTTGCCATGGTTTTGTCGCTGCTGATATTTTTTTCAAAATCAATTTTTTTTGTTGTTTTTTCTAAAAAAATAATTCGGTAATATCAGTAGAGTGTCATGCAGTTTGGATCCAGATCATGACTGTCGGGTCTGATCTGGGTCTAAAATGTTTGCAAAGGTTATCAGCAGACGACACAAGTAAGTAAAGAGTTTATGACGACAATTCAAGTAAATATGAGAGTTGACGAGAAATGGCGAATCAGGGATATACATTAAACTTCAAGAGCATCAAATATTTGCCTGCTTAAGATATTTCGTGATAAACTTTGTCAACAGCCGAAGCCAAGTTCAGGCTAAAATGTTGGGCATTATCTGGATCCATACTGTTTGAAAACCTATTTGTACTCCTGAAAGACATAATTTTAGAAAATAATTATCTCGAAAGAAAATTCAGCAGTGAACAACAACAGCCCAGCATTTAAGGTTGAGACACTATCATAACTTGAATCGCTTTTTAACACAAGCCATTTCAATGCATTGGTTTTAGATGTACAGTGAAGTTTATAAGTCAGTAAAGGCAGTGAATCATAGCCTAATGCGCGAAGGTTGGTCCAGTTAAGCAATTTTAGCGTGAAGCTGCGACTGTCTTCATCAGTTTAAACACATGTTTTGGGTGCTCAAAAGAACCGTATCATCGAGACGGTTGTTTTAAGTACACACCAAATATTTTCTGCAAATATTTTTTGGTTGAGAAATAGGAAAAATAATTTTCTGTTACGCACTCTTATCTGTAGGACTGACGAATTACCTTCACTGACCCGTATTAACCATGTTTTATTTATATCGTTAGGTTCACTTGGGGACTAATTCAAAGAGATGCGACAAAAACACACCAAAATTCCATCTAATCCCAGCCCATACAAAAACTCACATTTATGTGGAAAAAATTAATTCAATTACGCGGTCTATATCTAAATTCATTTCTATAATTTATTTTTCAATTAAAATCACCATTAAAGAATAATTAGCAAATAACGGGGGTCACTGAAGTCCTGGAAACACTTTTTTTTTTATAGTAGGTCTGATCGATATTTACTTAATGTATTCAAAATCTATTGTACAGACCACTAAATCAAATTAAGATGCGCGAACGCACGTATGCTCGTATCACACACACACACACACACACACGCACGCACGCACGCACGCACGCACGCACGCACGCGCTTTCTTTACCTGTTTATCAAAAGGGAAATAAGTAACATCAGCGCTGCAGGTTGTCTTGAAAACCTTCCCTGGGGCAAAACTTGCGAGTCCATTGGAAAAGACTCGAACTAATGAACTATTAGATGCAATGTCCGCCATGGAATCAAAAGGATTTCCGAGAACCAGAACTGGGTACCAGACATCTCTTGGACTGTAGAGCTGTGACGTAATTCCACCGTACAAACTGGAATTCCATGACATTTGAACGTCATACCAAGTCATATAGACCACGCCCACAACGGAGAACATCGACTGGACCTCATCAAAGTCCTGAATGGCGACGATGTCAAAGGTCAGGTTCACCTGAAAATACAAAAGAAACAATTAAGAAGGTATATCAGTGACAACGTAATCATATCAAAATTTAAAAGAGCGCATTGCATTCCCTTTTTTCACATAAAATTTGTTAGAAAGGGTATTGTTTTTTGTTGTTGTTGTTGATGAGGGGAAAGAAGATCCAAATGCCACTTTTGGCGGTCCATTTAATGGAGTTTCGCTGGCGTGCCGATGATGGCCCAACATTAAAGGCTGGCTAGGTTTGGTATAGCTTTGTGATTTTTCAAGGGATACAGACCAGTATTTCTATATTTCTAAGATACCCTTTATTATTGTGATTTTTCAGGGGGGTGGGGGTCTGGACATGCCTGGGTCCAAACTGTTTGCCACCCTGATGGTATTGAATAAAATCCAGCATTCAAAGAGTTAAATATGGCACAATAATAAAGTGTGAATGAATAATAAAAGCAATATTGGAGAATCCAAAAGCTGATCAAAATACACTTTTTCGCAGATTTGTATCGAGTGTTCTTTTAGCCAATGGCTTGTAGCCACTCACCATTTTTAGTAGCCAATGGATACAATGGCTAATGACAGGGTGAGCCCTGAGATATACAATATACTTGGACTTAAGCGGGTACTTCGAAGTTGAACAGTCAAACGATAACACTTTGGTTGCTCCGTTATCCTATAAGAAAGACATCGATCAAGGCTCATTAATATTTCAGATGGCCATTTTAATAAGCTGGTTCTGGATTGATTTGCGATCTAAATCTGTATTGACAATGAAACTCGTAAAGCTTGTTGATGTCCCATATATGACATATTCTTCACCCGAATGAACATCACTAATGGCCAGGTATAGATGTGCCATGTGGACAACAAGGTCTCAGATCAGCCTGTGCAATCGCGCAGTCTGATCAGCCAATCGCGCAGTCTGATCAGCGCCATTATTCTTCACTCTCTAAGGGTTAAATAGCTATATTTTCTACATGCATAAATTAAATATTAAGACTAGTGCCTGTAGCTGAGAAGGCTTGTTTGAGCAAACATCGAAGACGGGTTTTCGTTCGACGTGATCCATTATCCCGGTAGCAATGTCTCTAAAATGCCTCCCACAGGATTTTAGTTAGCTAGTAACCATGGAATGTCTGATACTGACAGTACCCACATCTGAATTCAAGCCAGTTTTTAGTTATTATTCCAAAGTGTGGTTAGGTGAGCTGACCGTTCCGACATGGTCATAGATATAAAGGATCAAACCAAAACCAAAACAAGGCACAAGTTTAATAAGAAACTGATGCTGGTCAGATCGCTTCTCAGCTGATCTGTATCTACACTGTTTTTTGTGTTTTTTTTGAAAAAAAAAGCAAGATACATCAAGGTCAAATGGGCAAGGTATTAATTAGCGTCATGGCATCAACTTGATATTGTTCTGTTTGTTTGAATTGGTGATTCACTTCACCGTCAACAATTATTCAGTCATGTCGCGACATTTTCTAAAGTGGTAACACGTACTAAACAGTGCTGATGAAGCGCTTTGCTCAAGGACACAGCACAATGGGGGAGACGGGGGTCCGGACCATCCCTCCGAAAAATCACAAAGCAATATGGTTTCTAAGCAATACTGGTCCGGATCCCCTGAAAAAACAAAGCTACCAAGCCAGCATTTAAAGTTGGGACATCATTGGCCCGCCAGCGAAACGTTATTTAAATGGCGCCTCGCTTTATGATGGGCCGATGATGGCCCGCCTTTAGTGGTTTTTGGGTCCTCTCAACTAAAAAAATAGAAAAAAAACCGTATCAGAGTTGGACTCCCTCTGACAAAACTTTAAGGATCCGCGCATGAAACTGTGCAATGTTTCCAGCGAAAATTGTTAAGCATTTCTACCTGTTATTTTTGTAGCTATTCTTTGGATGATTACAATCGAACAGAATATAATGAGCCGTGACACGAGATTTCCAACAATGTGGTTTGTGCGACCAACAAAGCCTCAGATCAGCCTGCGCATACGCGCAGTCTTATCAGAGCCTTTGCTAGACGCTTGAATATTCTATGAGTGTTAAGCTACTGACTGAACATAATTTGGAATTTCTGAGCTTAAAAAGGAGGTTGCACAGGCTCGTCTGTCAAAATGCCACATTGTCACGGCTCATTTATATTTTAAAGCAGTTGAAAACTTACATCAAGACCAGCCACCAAATTTGGTGTAAAATAGTACTTATTTTTACAGTGCAGAATAAAACTAGCAAAGACAATGATTCTCTCTTCTTCAGTGAGAATAATGCTAAGCTATATATAAAGGACTCAAATGACTAGATCTCAAAACCAGGACAACAGGAAAAAAGCCCATTTGCAAAGGGAGCAGGAAAACACCCAATAACATTTTCGATATGTTAGGGTGGTCAGGTATCCTTATCACAATTTTTCCTTAGCAGACTCAACATGTGCAGTTAAATAGTATTCAGTGAACATCCTTCCACCAGTAGTTGACAACTGTCATACTAAAAGCAGTGGCAAAAATCAGAGAACTGCTAGAGGAAAGTTTCCATGACCATCTCAGTACCAAATTAATTTCATGCTGAAACCAACCATAAACGCTGTTCTGTTTTAAACTCATTTGGAACGATGGAACACAAAATATATCAAGACAATTTGTAGTTTGAAAGGATAAAATTGCATCAAAATGTAGCAATTATCATTTCAACTGAAAGTGTTAATGATCGCAAATGTCCGATCCATACAAACAGTCTGAATCGCAAGGACCCGTTCAATGTAATGGCAAGTGTCCGTTCATATGATGAAAAAAGGTGGCATGACAAGTCCTTATAACACTCTTGTAGATGATTTTATTCAATGAGAAACTTGCTACGTGATTGTAGAAGATAGAAAAATAAGCAGAAGTATGAATTATATCCTTATACTATATTTCAATCCGCTTTTATACAGTAATTCCTTTGAAATAAAACCCAAATGGGCAGATCAGTGTCAGTTTCTTAAAAGAACGGTCACAAATATTTTTTGGGGGAGCAAGTGACTGATCCTCCAATGTACAAAATAGCAAGCGCCGTTACTTGCCGTTAAATCACAATTGTCTGGTCACTTCCACTCCCTGGGGATGAATGTAGGAGCAGGAAAATATACCTTTGATTTGGCAACAAGCAAAAGCAAATCTATAAATTATAAAAAGTGAATAGTTTTGAAAAAAATGTCCAGACAATCCGAAAAATGGATCCTCAGGAAATAGGGTAAAGTCGGGTAACTTCGGACATCAGGTAAATTCGGACATACATTTGCAAACAGTGGAAATCCAGCCGTCTCATCAGGATTTTCACTGTTTGCTTAGTTAATTTATTTTTTATTCCAATAATCAAAATATGAAACAAACAAGGCCGCTGTCCGAATTTAGCCGACCACCCGAATTTACCCGACTTTACCTGTAAAAACAAGTGTAACTTTACATAAATTCGGTGGCAGCTGAACAACTGCTCTGGTGTAACAGTTCAACTGTTTCAAAAGCTATGTTTAGTTCGATTGTATTAATAGACTTTTCGCTTACCGTAAAGGCGGCAACTTAAATATTCATATCTGGGCGTGGTTCGGCTTTTTCATCTGCTAAACAAGGGAAATCAGGTTCTATTTATAATTTGGTGAAGAATTAACAAGTTATTTGGGCCGCGCAAACGAGCGTGCATTTCATGAAAATCCTAACCGTATACACACTGAGCTCATATTTATTAACTCTTAAAGCGCATAATCACAAAGTGTATGTTTTTGCCTTCCACTAAAATATTTGAAGCCTCATACACAATGTTTGTCTCTAAGCTTATGTTAAATAGACATTTTCAGATGCAGCTATTTTGCTGGCGTTTTAAGGACTAAATAATGTTTTTTTTTCGTCTATACTGAGATGATACAGTCACTTTTGAATAAAACCACGCCTCATTTTCAGCTTTTTACCTATGTCTAAGGTTGACCAGTCCTAATTACGCATTCATGAGGTGCCGCCTTTACAGTAACCAAAAAGTCATATATTTTTTTAAACATTAATCCGGAGAGTAACTATAACAATGATAGGAAAACTAATTTAACATTTATCACTAGTAAATAATTGGTCTCAAGTTTTAGTAGGAAAGTAAATTTAAGTTTATGCAAAAAGAGAGTTGCCACCTCTTTGGTGTTAACCTACACCTGTTCAACCAGTGTAATGAACAGACAAATTTGATAGAAATGAGTCTTTTTCTTGGCTTTTGAGACACGTGGCCTTCTAATGATACAAGTTACCACACATAATCCAAGCCCCGAGGTTAAAAAAAACAACTTGAGTACAGTCTCAGACTCAAAATAAAGCTCAAAGATTGGCTGCTTGCGTGTCCGCAAGCAGCCAATCATTGAGCTTGATTTTGAGTTTGAGGATCAGAAAACTTACCTGAAGAGCCGAGGATTGGTTATATATTGGTCTGTGCCGACGATCGTAATTCGTCAACATTTCATTCATTAGTTCCTTGGACTGGTCTAATGTTTGCCCATGGATAAAATGAACTATTCCACAAGTTAGAACAAACCCGAAACACAACATTACTCGCGTTAAAACTTGATGCGTTATCAGTTCTGAACTTTGTGAAGTCTAGATTTTTATCCGTGTCTGTGAGCTTTTGAAACTGTTGTGAAAGCAATTCGATTTATTCCTATAGGACACCTGACATAATAAGCCACAGAGTGATAGTTCTATAGCACTCATCTCATTGAAAAGCAGAAATTTCCGTTATTAATATGAGAGGAAAATGAAGTTTTATGGTTGTATTAATTGATCGATCTTTTGTTTCTTAATGAGACAACCACGCTCGTGATTGTCAATTCATTAAAGTTTTCAATAGATAAGTGATATATAAATTAAGATATTGATCTGAACATTTGAAAACGATAATAATGTTTTCAAAGCAATTAAAATTCAAACCGTGAAAGGTCATAAGGATTCTCCGGAACTATTGTTTTACTTTGACTCATCAGCGATTATTAGAGTTAAATAGACATGTCCATTTGACTTTAATGGGTCAACATCATATTATGCCATCTTATGATGTTGACCCATTAAAGCCAAATGGACTTGTCTACACTTATCAAAAGGACAAGACCATTTCTAATTTTAGGGGTTTTGCGTGTTTTTTTCTTCAAACTTTAATAGAACATGATGTTATTTAACTAGTGAAGATTCTGATCAGACACTACATTCTGTGGTGTCTGATCTGGGTTTGTACTCTTTACTTGTCCCCATAAAAGGACACTCGGCTTATACGGGTTAACCCTTTTCTCCATAATAATGCCTTTGGAATATTAACGTATTTGAAAATATTATGGAAAATGGAGCATTTGCTCTTTTGGAGCAATGCTCAATTTTCCATAATCTTTTCAAAAATATTCAAAATTTAACTTAAATTTTTCTTGAATCTTTTCAATGTTGTCTAAAATAGAAAAAAATATGTCATGATCTAAATATAGCCTATGGAGTAAAGGTTCATGCCATAGATATTTGTTATCTAAAATGTGCTCTAAATATACTTAAAGCCAAAAGTAACTTTAAACTTTGAACTACCGAATATATCTTTACTGTTTTGGATTTCAACCAAAATAAATATTGCAATGAGTTCCTGGTAAACGCCCTAACCTAATTCACGAAAAGTAATTTAGGTAAATTAATCTTTCTTCGAGTTATCTGTGCTTGCATTAAAAGCACAAAATCAGCATGTCCTAACAAAATTCAAGGTAAACCTAGGATTTGAAAACGCTAATTTAAGTACCATCGATTGCCCATTGAAAATACTGCAAGACATTTTGTCTTTGACGTGTAGTTTGTTTTTGGCAACATCTTAAAGTTGGTTCACTTTAAATTATCTCCCTTTGAATTAAAAGAATGGTAAACTTTAGTCCCTGCTAAAAGCTTTCTCTCAGATGACATTTGAAGTTTTAATCAGCGAGTTGTTGGGACTTCTGCCCTGAGTATTTGACAAGATAATCTGATAAAAATTCCGATCGGTTTGGAAGAAAAAAGGCAAACAAGTTCTTATGCGAAATTCCATTGAAAGCACTGTAAAGTTCACAAAAATGGGTATGTACGTAAAAACACAACTCTAATTTGTATTCCCTGAAGGGTGATCCGGACTGATTTATTGTTTTAAGCAACAGTTCAATAGCCTGTCTTTCAGACTGGTTCTTTGAAGTTAAAAATTGTCCAATCGCAAAGCTACAGTAACACATCAAAAGTGATTCGTTTTGGAAACGTTTATTTTGCCCCCTTGCCTCCTTCATTATGGCATTGTGGTTGCATTTATGATAGCAAAAATATGCAATTCAACTGTCACGTGAATAATTGATTGAACTTTAATATGAATTTAACGCATTTAAAATAGCACTCTCCAATACCAAGAAAAGGTACATATAATAACAGTGTAAAGTTACTTTTGGCTTTAAGTATATATTCAATAAAAAAATTAAAGGGTCAGGTATATATGATTTCTACAGAACTAAATTTCAATCTGCCGCACAAAGAAATAAAATGAAATAATTTGGAAACGGTTTTAAAATTAATCGAGGTAAAAAAAATTGCTCAAAAAAAATTGAAAATTTGTCATTTTAAAATGGGTAAAAAACGGTGTTTTAACCCAAAAATTAAGTTTTTGATTGTGATAGTTTAAGTGCTTATATAGGCAATAAATTCGAAAAAAAGAGAAAACAATTGAACATTTGGTTCAAGATTTAGAGCACTTTGTTTTGTGGCTCTTCCTCACGGTGCCATGGGTTTGTCTGCAATTTGTGATTGTTGTATTTCCTGATATCGTACTCACTTATTATTTTTGAAACAACCATCCCATTTTTTACTCTAAAATACACTACATTTGGAGTGCATTTTGATTATCCGAGAGTGTTCCTTTTCAACAGTGTGTTGTTAACACATCATTTACAATCGAGTTTAATTTGAAAGGTCCTTATTTTGTATTGAATTGAAAATCAGATTTTTGAAAGAAAGTGTAAGATTTCGAAAATTATAAGTTTTGGGGCAAGAAGTATGATTTTGGAAAAAAATGTTTTTTTCTTTTCATACTGTTTACAGAAAAATAAATTTGGCAATTGTTTACTATTCAACCTGTTGTTAATACTTTTATTTTGGGATAAAATCTCTTCCTAGTGTCACAGATTGTTTTAAAAAGTACACATAAGAGATTACACAGAGTGCACAGAATGCACAGAGTGCTGCACTACATAAAAACTATATTCCACTGTGTACAGTGTTTATTGGAATTGTGGGGGTTGGAATTTATATGTCACGTAGTCATTCTGTGGGTGAACAATTTGAAAGAAAACCTAAAATGTAACAGGGTACTACAGCAAACCAAGAAGTAGACCCATTTGAAATGTAATAATTTTAAGTAAAAAAAATATGTTTTCATATATAAAAATAGCGACTATCGACGGAAAACAAATTGCTACATGTATATCATGCTGGAGTGGAAACCCTTCTTACTGTTGGATATTCAGAACTTAGAAAAGAATTATTTCATTATGGGATATATTGGGATGCTTTCTATTGATATATTGTTGGCAATGGCCACACGTGATTTGTTGATAAAACAGGGTATTATTCTATCAGACATTTTGAAATAATTTATTTTAAATATTTTTCTAACATACATAAAAATTGCAAATGGTGTAGTGATGATGATTGGCGGTGCAGTTGTGAAGGCCTTAGCATTTACAGGAGGCAACTGTTTATTCTAAAAACTGGGCAAAAGCAATGATGGTGAGAGAGAGAGAGAGAGAGAGAAAGAGAGAGAGAAAGAGAGAGAGAAAGAGATGACAAGACAGTCGAACAATTAGATATAGCTTTAGCGAGTTTAGCGAGGCTGCTCGAAAAATTGTTGAGAATATAAACAAGTTCTTCGTGGAGGAGAAGCAGTTTGGTCTTAAGATGTAAGAAGGCGCCTGGGATCGAGCTGCGGCTATGACCAGAGTAAGCAGAGCCACTGCTCAGAGAATTGTAAGAAGGTTGAATTGCCATCCTCATTTGATCGTTGGTCTACTGGGCATCTGATATTGCTAGGGATGAGATGCCCGAACCCGTTGTAATCACTCTGATTGAAAATGATGAAGAAACAGACACGGCAGATGAGTTCGAGGACGACATGAGTTGTTACACATCTACATGCCTTTTTCAGAAATGTAATATTTATGAATAACTGAACAAATAAATAATGAAATATAATGGTTGAAAATAAAAAAAAAATAACTAACATATTTAAGAAATAGACCATTCAACGGTTCTAAAACTAAACAAAGTGCTACAATAGAAGAAGGCAGCAACATATTAATAAAAAAAATGTATGGATGATGCAGTGCTCGAACTCACATCACAGCTTTCTACGTCAAGTATTTATAAGCCCTCTGTGTAACCAATTTCGCTAATGCGGATTGTATGAATATTCCGAAATAAAAAAAAACAGGATTTGACAATATATTTCAACGTAAATGGTACCCATTCCAGATCAACCTCTCCTTTTGAACTGGAACGATCCGATCCAAAGGTCATTGGTCAGAAGTCGTGGTAGATCTATTGTTTGCAAAACAATTGATTTTACGGATCAAAATACCAATACGATTAAAATGATTTAGGCTTTGTGGATCATGTGTGTTATTTATGTATTGTGTTTGTTATGCTTTCGCGTCTGTTCATTGCTGCCTTGTGGTCATCTGAAGGGAGCGGGCTGACCTTTTGGCTCTTGTTTGTTATGTATATTGTGATTTTGTTATTTTCCCATTTGGTATTCTGGGAGAGGTGTGGTACTTGATTGCGATTGCGTCAATTCCTGATCCTTGCTGTTTTTCTTACTTAGTGTTTATTGCGTTGGGAATGACAGCAGCAGGGTTTGTTGCGTATATGTTTTTTGTAACTAATTAAGGTGTAAAACCTTTTGCAGGATCTCAATGGATTCACCATGGAAAAACAACAATATGATATGCATGCTATTTTATACTTATTTTTTTCTTAAATACGGAAAGATAAATATGAAAAAAATATACTACAGCCCCAAAGGATTTTGGAATGGCCATTCAGCAATTAAAAATTATCCAAAGAAGCAAAGGTCAGTGAATAACAAGCATTGTAATTCTTAAAAAAAGGGATATGGCAGATTTATTTACCTTCATCTAAGAAAATAATAAGGCCAAGATTTGATGTATTTGCAAAAGATGAAGTGCAACAGGCTGATAAGTTGTTTCTGCCTTTTGATACCGTTAAGTTTTGGAGAACAAACAAAACATACAAGTATGCTCTGACACTGGTTGATGTGGGAACAAGGTATAAAGAAGCAGAACCACTGATTTCTGAAGGCAGCAAAGAAGTTGTTAAAGCATTATGAGTGCTGTGAGACACAACTGATGGACACACAGAGCGTTAAAATAAGAAAAGGTAGACAGAAATACACAGAGACAAATGTGTGGTAGAGAGATTTAACACAACTTTTATCTGGCTGAGAGAATTGCAAAAGAACTAGAAAATCCACACAAGCGAAATAGAGAATGGACTAAAAGATTATCTGCGGTTATCAAGGCGTCAAATGCAGATACGAAAAAAGCCCCTCCAATTATAGCAAGAAAAGCTGTTACTCTTATTTGTCCATTTGCAAATACTAGGTATTTGTATCAACCAGGAGAATTAGCAGGTGGTGGTAACAGACGAGCAACAGATCGAATATGGTATGATTATGTACTCAAGCTTGATATCACATTACAACACAGGGTATACGAGTTTATTTTTTGATAGCATCGAAGAGAGGTTTTGTTAAAGGGGAACTGCTCTTTGTCCTGTTGATACTGTGAACAGCCATATGCATATGTCGTAATGCCAACTGATTTATATACCTTTTCGTATCATGCGGTGAGAGTGCTGTTTTGTTTACTGTTAGTCCATAGATATTGTGGTGCACTGAACTATGTAGTTTCAAAGTTTATTTAATTGTTGATTACATACTTCTTTACCCCTTTTGCTTTTTGATGATTTGTTCGTTAGCTCGCAAAACTGAATATATCTTGGACACAGACCGATATATTCTGCTATTAGAGTGCCAGCACATTCATCTTTCATTTTACCTATGACTTATTTTTGTTTGCTTTATCGTAAAGTGGATGATCTTTGGGATAATCAGGGAAGTCGTATTCATCTTTTGTTTATGACATGTCTTTGTATGCGTCTTCTGTTTTGATATCTATTTGTAATGAATATGTATCGGTGTACAACAGGGTACAATGTTCATCATACTTCAGTTTTAGTTTGTTGTAATACCAGTTGTAAATCAGATACTTTGATAGGTCAAGGACAGAGAAGCCCTCATAGATTGGTTTGTTTAGTGTTAGTTTTGTTTTGTTGACCTGTACTGCAGATAGTTCATCAGAAAACTTACCACGTCTGTTGAAGTTGGGCTTGGCTATGATTTTTCTAAGTTTTTCATTTTCACTGCCACCCATTTTTACTTATTTTATGTCAACCCTTTTGCAGAGATTCTTCATTGTTTTTGCCAAACACAGAGTTGTTTATAAGTTTATAAAAGTCTTTTTCAAAGGTAGAATGAGCCTTTTTACTAACTTCGGTTTTCAAGCTAATGTTATATTCGTTCAATGGTTTTTCGTTGAATTCAAAGATGCCATTCAAACGCGGATCAGACTGCTCATTCAAGAATAGTATTCCTGATAACCACCAAACATAGGGATTTAAATGGATTTTAGAATTCTTTTTTTCCAAATCTGAATATATGGGCTATAGCCTTTTTGCTTTTTGATGATATTTTGCTTTTTTTGGCTATAGCCAATATATTCCAAATCTGAATATATGGGCTATAGCCCATATATTCAGATTTGGAAAAAAAAGAAAAAAATAACATAAAAAGTGCTGCTTAAATCGTTAAAATCCACCAAGAAATGATAAAGGTACACCAGCAGTTTTAATTGTCATCAGGGATTTCTGATCGGCTGTTCACCTGATGTGTGCACACATGTATCAGTTGAATTCAAAGATGCCATTCAAACGCGGATCAGACTGCTCATTCAAGAATAGTATTCCTGATAACCACCAAACATAGGGATTTAAATGGATTTTAGAATTCTTTTTTTCCAAATCTGAATATATGGGCTATAGCCCATATATTCAGATTTGAAAAAAAGAAAAGAATAACATAAAAAGTGCTGCTTAAATCGTTAAAATCCACCAAGAAATGATAAAGGTACACCAGAAGTTTTAATTGTCATCAGGGATTTCTGATCGGCTGTTCACCTGATGTGTGCACACATGTATCTGTTTAATAAACAAACCACGGACACAAACATGCTAGTATACTTAAAAAGTAAGTGAGTATGATCAGGAAATTAACATACATTTTGATTGCAATGTTATATATATCCCTTGTACTAAAATGCGCAAACCTGTGAGATACTTAACTAAGTTTATTTTGTAGGGGAAGTTCTTGGTAACTGGCTGGTGAGTGTTAGTTTCCATAGCACTATCTATTATTTGGTATTCGATTAGTATGCTAGCGTATCCGTATCTTCTTTTATTTCCTATAGCTGGCTGAGTCAGCATAATGAAAACATTGGTGGTAATACTACTCAAAATTAGGCGCTAGTGAGTATTTATCCTACGTGATAAGCGCTGTTAAGAATATGATTAATGTAAGCATGAAGCTGACCGTTGGCTGGTCAAAATCAAATATACAAATGTACATGTATATAAACATATAATATAGAGAATCGACTGGACTCCTATCGCTATAGGTATGTAAAATATGTGGATAATACACTTGGCAATTTAAACAAACTTGCCTGACTTGACAATAAAATCTTGAACTTGTAAAAAAAGTGATTTATTAACTTGGTCTGTTGCATTTTCTTTTCCAAACAGAAGCTCCTTAGCTGTGAAATCTCCAAGATTGGAAGGCAAATATCTTTGCCTCGTATACCTGAAAATTGGACATGTATAAAGGAAATGAGCTGCACTTTCAAATCCACCACACTGACACGAGGGACTAGGAACAATATGTTTCCGGTACAAATCAGAGTTTAGAGAGCTGCACTCCAGTCTTAGCCTAACGTGGAGAATTTGTCCTTTGCGTGAACCAGCATTGTAATAATTAGGAGGTGCCTTTAAATTTCTGTTTAGTTGTATTTGAAGGAGGCAACAGAAAATGCATTTTGAATATCATTCGGTAGATTATTCCATGCACCAATGGATGAAGAAAAAAAGAGTTTTGAAAGAGGTTAGAGTGGGCCTATAAATTGGAATATTGTCAGAATTACGGAGATTGTAGGTAGTAGTTTCTTGTACAGGGTGAGGTATAAGTTCTGAGAGGTAATTTGGTGCAAGGCCTCCCATCCCAAGTCATTTAAGAGTTTCTCTATACTGCAAAGTTTGTAGCACCTGCGATTATTCTAGCAGCGTCAGTATGGATTGATTCCAATCGATTCTTTGAATCTGAAGAGCAGTTGTCCCATACTGAGTCACTGTACGTTTCAGAGGCAGCAGGAAATCACTAGAGAAAATGTACATATCATACATTACGAGTGCTTTCCTGCTGACTCTGAACTTAAGAGCCCTTAGGAGGTTTATCAGGCTTTATCAGATAAACTGATAATGTGGTCTGTCCATGTGCATGTGCTTGAGAAAATTAGGCCAACGTGTTTGTGGCTTGTTGTTTCTTCAATGATGGTACTGGACAAAATTTAATTTACGAGAAAAGAGCATTGATAAAATTCTGCTTGGCTTGAATGTCACCAGCCAAAAGTTTGCCCATTGAGAAATAGTTTGCAAATAAGCATTGCGGGTCCTGGCAGCTTGCTCTGCGAGATCTACAAAAATGCACAATCTGGTATCATCAGCAAACAAACGGATAGAACCACAATTTGTTTGACAATGTCATTAATATAAATCAAAGAGTAAAGGGTCAAAGATAGATCCTTGTGGGACTCCAGCTAGTTCTTCAATCCATTCTGAAAATTTATGATTGAAAACTACTCGCTGTTTGCATCCTGAAAGATAGCTAGAAAACCAGGCAAGAACATTCACTGAGCATCCTATACCTCGTAACTTATGAAATAATTCCTTATGCCAGACCCGGTTGAATACTTTACTTATATGGCAGAAAACGGTTCAGACTTCTTTGCCATTATCTACCCCTTCGCAGAACATGTGATATGTATGAAGAAGCTGACAGGTAGTGTGTGGGCTGGTTCGAGATGAGGTAGATCTTTGTTGGAAACATCGACTTGAGTCTGGGAAGAGAAATAAAGGTTGGAGAAGAACTATATAAGCTACATGCTTCCGTTCTTATCCTCATCTTATTGTTTCAATTTGTATTTACCATGTACAAATTAATTTGAATAAAATATGTTTAAACCAAATATAGGTTGATGTTTTCGACTTTTTGTTGATAACTTTCGGCAAACTCATTATTCATTTTGAGAGTTGGAATGACATAAGCTGATTTATTAAGGTTAAGGACTTGTTTTGAAGTTTTCCAAAATAATTTTGGATCATGGTTCTCAGACAACAGCAAATGGTCAAGCTTGTCAAGCTTGGTATTTTACTTTTGTTTAGATTTCCTAATGTCTTTGACAACTTTGTTTCGAGCGATTTTATATTTTCGCCAAAAGTTATCAACTCTTCTTTTAATTGTCCGTTTGCGTTTTCTTATCAGACTTTTGATGTGGCATTAATCCATGGAAAATCATTGGGTTTGACAGTTATAATTTTATTTGGGATGGATTTCTCAGCAGCCAAGACGATGGCGTCTGTAATGTCTTTGATATTCTGATCTATATTGGCATTGGATTGTATTATGTTTTCTAAATAATTTCCTATTTTTATTATAATCTGCTAATTTGTAGGACCAAATATTTCTCTTGTATGAAGTCGCGCATGGGTGTGTAAATTTAAGCAGCATCATGGAGGGACAATGATATCTTACTTGCTCTGGTATAAGTGGGTCTATAACACCACTCATTAATATACTTTCATTTTTACGAACTAGAATCCGATCTAAAAAAGACGATGAATGTTCGGTAAAATATCTATTCTCAGATATTAACTGTCTGAGATTATACTCAGATATTAATTTGCTAATTTTGTTAGGGATTCGTTGAGTCATATTACAATTAAAATCTCCTGTTATGACTATGTCGATAATATCAGTGTTACATGCTCTATCTATGCTCTCCTTCAACTGGCGAGCTGTTGGTGGTTTATAAAATCCGTATCGTATCATTTTACATTTCACTTGTAATTCGACCCCAAAAAATTATGTTCATGTTGATTGGCTAGCATTACAATTTTGCCAAGCGCAGCTCGAATTGGAGAGTGAAAAAGTTGATTTTTTAGATTTGTAGCAGTGCCTTTTATCTTTATTTTTTACCCCTTTTCTTTAAATTGAAATTCATGAAAGCAAACAATGAACATCCTGCACCGTTTGCACACACCCCAGAAGGACACCATGAATAATGAGGGTTAATTCGAACAAAATTGTTGATTCACTGGATTTGGATTATTATTTAGATTATATAGGGCGTATATCTGAATTGTGTTCCTAATATCAAATCAAAATATGAAAGATGGTTTTTATGAAACATTAACGTATGATTTGGCAGGTAATATTTTAAAGAATCATTTTTAGTCAATTATCATTAGAGCTCTAAACACGAACAGCATGACTTTGGGACCTGTTGTTAGCAAGAAGTATGTGAGTATGACTCGACTGTACAGCCCCTGTCCCTAACCCCAGAAAAAAAGAAGAATGACCAGGTCCTGTCAGAAAATATTGTCTTTTCTATAATTTTTAGAGTATGATAATTAAGCTTTCACAAGATTTCAGTTGAACCCTCTTGAGGAAAAGGAGGTGGTTATGTATGATTTTACATCGTGGCTGCTCCAGATTCTAGCTATTAGTTCATTTTTGTACCAATATCAATTTGGTGATTTGGGACGATATGTTCATCATTAATAATGTTTATTTTGACAATATGGTAAGTCAAATATACCCTTCAGAGCTCCAACGTAATAAAGCCAATACATGTACCTCTGATATGGAAGCCGCATTTTTAGACTTGCATTTTTTTCAATTTCTAATGGTATTGTTTCTACCAAAATTTATGATAAACGTGACGACTTTGATTTTGAAATTGTCAATTTCCCATGTTTAGATGGTGACGTTCCTCGCTCTACATCCTATGGAGTCTATATCTCTGAACCCAACCGTTTTGCTAATGCTTCTAGCTATGTTACTGACTTCAATACTCACATTGAATTGTTTAATCAGAAACTTCTTAAACAAGGCTATCGGTATCATTAACTTCACAAACCTTTTCTAAATTTTATAGATGATACGAGGGGCGTTCAATATGTAATGAAAACAGCCCAGTATATCCCAAAGTTTTATATTTACACACTTCATAATTACTTTCATTAAAAGGTCTGTTTCTTGGCTAAATGAATGTAAAATTGCAGTTGTCCAGCTCCTTATTAAATT
This sequence comes from Loripinus fragilis, assembly GCA_964019695.1. Lineage (NCBI taxonomy): Eukaryota > Metazoa > Mollusca > Bivalvia > Lucinida > Lucinidae > Loripinus > Loripinus fragilis. The sequence goes on from OZ026516.1 coordinate 85,109,257, forward strand.
TATACAAGCCACTTTCAAGATAGGGTGCTGAAGTACACTGCGATATGAAATAAAACAATGTTTTCAAAAGCAGATAACGACATGAACTAGGGATGTTTTCAGTCTGCTTCTTTGTGTGGTAAATATTAATATATTAGTGATTTATACCTGCAATTTTTTGATATTGCTTTATATTCTATGAAATACTGAGGCTGCCATTTTGGTTAAAATCCTCCATGAAGCTACATTTTCTGGTATTCAGATGACAGCATCGTTTTTACGTGAACGAATACATAGCGAACATTTACACGAAAATCATTTGTAACAATTTTTCTGGTGCTTTGATGTTCCTTTGCAAGTAATACAGCCGATTTTGAAATTTCCATATTTAATCACACCCATAAAGTACCCCAAATACGTCATTTGAAATAAGAAAATCACTTAAAAGAATACCATGTCTGGCTTATACTGAAATAGATCAGACAAAGTACCGCGTTTCATCGATGTTTGCACTCGGATGCATTATTTTGACATTTTTAGACGTATTTACATGTACATACTCTGGCTGGCTTATTTCAGACAATAAAATTATAGGAAACGAAAACGGTATACCACTCAGATGAGATACCCCTAGATAGTGGTTACAGTTTAACTGATCTGCTGCCTATGCACTGTGTTTATTGAAACTTCGATACAATCAAAATTGTCCTTTCCTGGTACAAAGCCACATTTCCGATTTTCAAGAACCATGCGTATTTTAGTGTTACGTCCATTGCTTTAAACGACGTCAACGTAAGAGGGGGTAACGTAATAAGACCGTTTAGACGTGAAATCGGTACCAGTCAAAAGTTTGTATCGTTATGACAGATAAAGGGGAAATGAGTCAGAAAACTATGGATGTGTGATTCGTGCATGTTATGTGTTTGTTTTAGAAAATACAGCATGCTTTTCTACCTTTGTTAAAATGAGTCTTTACAATTCGAAGGAAAATATGTACAGTGTATATTAGTGTGCTTCTTAAAAAGTGTGTAACTTGTTAAATTTGGAAAGATAAAATAATGGTTCTTGCACCATTATAAAGACGATGCTTTTATCTTTCGTTTGGCATATGGCATAAAATCCTAACGCGTTTGGGGATGGAGTTATGAATGGGTTTTCATTACATATTGAACCCCCTCGTACTATGATTTGACATGTAAATTCCAAGCTGGACTTAAATCTCTCTTGCGCTAAGGAATTTCTGAACCTGAATACTATGGTGACTTGGTGAATAAATTGAAGAAGATTGTTGGCTCTAATAATTTTTCAGCGCAGTTCATTAAAATAATTTGCCATTATAAAAAGATAGGCTTTACCATTAAAGTATTGCAACAGACTGCGTGCTTGGTGGCCAACCCAATCACGGTTGGCAACTTTGCTTTCCTCTTTAATTGCACGCTGGTGGGTCGGACTTCTGACTCGATGACGGCTCCGACTTAAAAACTTATCTATTGATGAGATTGCAGGGGTCTGATGCTTTGGCTCTTTGTCGGGCCAACTGAGCCCTTATCTTTGATTTATCTCCTTGTTATATCTTGATTTTTATGTTCTAGGAGATGATGTATTGATAGGTTAGGGGTCTTTCATGCAAACCAAATATCTATGTGTCTTGTCCAACATCTGAATTAAGGGTGAGGAAGGCGCCGTGAAACTGGTTTAAACACTCCAGTAAAATATTTTATTGACCGTTCCGAGGCGATACTTCTTTTGTGGATATTTTATGTTTTTTTTTTTCTGTCTTGTGTTTGTTATGCCTTTGTGCGTGTCTGTTTATATGTGCCTTGTGGTCACCTGCTTGTAAAGGGCTGACCTCTTAGCTGTCGTTTGTGGTGTCTAACTGTGAGCTTGTCAGTTTCCCATTGGTATCCTGGGTAAGGTGTGGTACTTGATTGTATTGATTCCTGATCTTTGCACCCTTACTTTCTTCGAATAGAATATTGCTATCCACACACCAGGCAATCATTGTGCAGAATATGAGCCCCCTCGTTCAAAAGATGGAAGAGGGCATATGACAGCTATATGTATTGTTGAGTCTTTATTTTCGTTTATCACCTTTTTGTTTCTTGATTATTATGTACTAGGAGATGATTTATGGATAAGTTAAGGATCTTAAATGCACACCAAATATCTATGTGTATTGATCCATATCAGAATTTACGGTGAGCTTGGTACAGTGAAACTAGTTAAAATCCTCCGTTATTGTTCTTACTGATCGTTCCAAAGCGGTGCTTCTTTTGTGGATCTTTTTTGTTGTTATTTTTATGTTTGCCTTTTCCATACTGTCATGTCTGTTTCTTTTAGCCTTGTGGTCGTCTGTTGGGAAAAGATTGACCTCTTAGCTCTCTTGTTTGTGATGTGTTCTTGTATGTTTGTCACTTTCTCATACGGTGTCTCGACACTCAGAAGAACCTGTATTTTATGGTGATTTAGGTTATATATTCAAAAAAGTGTTAGAAAGCCTAGCTTTAGAGATCAATTTAAAAAGATAACTAAACATTATAAAAGAGTAGGATACAACATAGAGATCATGCATAGTAAACCGAATCACGGTTTATAGCTATGGCTTCCTCTTTAATTGCACGATTGCTGGTCAGGCCTCAGACTCAATGACGGCCCTGACGCAAAGCTTTGATCCGTTGGTAGGTGCCTGATAATGTCTTTTTTTGCGACTGGGCCCACCGTAGCTCAAATTGAGGTTTTCTTTAGCTCTGACTATCTGTGAGTCTTGAGCCCTTTCCTTTGTTTCGCCATGCTGTGTAAATTTGATTAGATTGTTTCTCTGTGATGATGCATTGCACCAGTCAGGAAGCCTCCATACGAGCTAAACATTATTGTGCCTTTACAACAACGGAATCTAGGGCAAAGATTGAGCGTCTGTGAAATACACTTAAGACCCCCTCGATAGCTAAGCTACTGACCGTCCTAAGGCGATAGATGGTTCTGTTGTTGTAGATCTGTTCCTTTATGTACCATCCATTGTTTGTGGGTTTTTTAAAATTTTGGTATGCAAAACATTGTGTTCTTTCTAGTTTTACAATCATCTTGACGAGGACGAAGGAGAGCTCGTTGCTTTGCTCTTAATGTCTTGTTACTGCAAATGTTATTTTTCTCGTCCTCACGGTGCCGTCGTTTGGTCTGCAGTATGTGATTGCGGTATTTCCTGATCATACTCAATTACTTTTTTATTATAAGCCACCTTGACCTTCGACTACAATGGACGCAGTAAATAATGTTGACTGTTAATATTTGTTTAATTATTTTACTGCTATAACCATTCAAACGTTGTTTGACCGTGATTAGACGCTTCCAATATAATGACCATTGAACCAAATACAATTAGGAAGCGATCAAAATTTGGGCCTCAGCGCGAGAAAACCTGTCTACGGTGGTTTCCGAACAACAATGGCGCAGACCAGCCTGCGCATCCGCGCAGTCTGATCAGCGCCTTTGTTATTCGCTAAGTGGAAAGTATCATATCTTGATTTGCTTCCAGCAAAATTTCCATTTTCTAGCTAGTCTCTTTAGCTGAGCAGGCTGGTTTGAATATCAATTTTTGGAAACCCCGAAGACAGGTTTTGTCGCGTCGCGACCCATTAATACCACAACATGAGATTTTAGAACTTATTACATAGTCAAACTACGAATGCTCAGACGAGTCTTTACAAACGCCCAAACGCGCCAGAACCTTCATTACTCGCATATATTATGAAGAATGGGCTCTAGGAGATGGTACATTTAATAAGGGGTCTTTCATGCAACCAAATACCTATGTGGCTCGATCCACATCTGAATGAAGGGTGAGGTTGGCGCCGTGAAACCGGTTTAAGCCCTCCAGTAAAATATTTTTCTGACCGTTCCAAGGCGGTACTTCTTTTGTGGATCTTTAATGTTTTTTTCTGTCTTGTGTTTGCTATGCCTTTGTGCACGTCTGTTTATAAGTGCCTTGTGGTCACCTGCTGGGAAAGGGCTGACCTCTTGGCTCCCGTTTGTGGTGTCTTCCTGTTAGTTTGTCACTTTCGCATTAGTATCCTGGGTCAGGTGTGGTACTTGTTTGTATCGATTCCTGATCTGTGCGCCCTTACTTACTCTGAGTTGATACAGACTCTGACCAAAACTAAAAGTCTAGGCACGTTTGATACGTCAACATCAATATTTGCGTATGCGATAAGTCAATCGGAACTGCCGCGGCCAGTTCCGTGGAATTCCGTGGAATCATACATATACCTAGGATGTTCATCGAGAATCTACTTTGATAACGTGACGCTGATGACGATACACAACGTGACGCTGACGTCACAGAAACCATGCCAACACAACTTGAGAAAAACAAACGGTTAGAAAATTGAAATTAAGTTTATATGTATTTTTCAATACACTGTTGATTCGGACAATCAAAATAATTAATTTGATTGAACTAGGCATGGACCCACATGCTATAGTAGGCTACTGGAAAAAAATACATAATACTACGCCATACATCCAGGGGGTGGGGAAGGGGTACTCTGATATTTTCATACCTACGTAGGCTCGGATCATTTTTGGGGTGTTTAAATTTTGAATTCAATATTTTTTGAGGTTTTCAGAAAATGAATATTTTTTTTTTTTTGGGGGGGGGGGATGGAGATTTTGTGGATATTTTGGGGGGTAATCACAAACTTTGACTTTATTTAGGGTCATTTCTATGCATTTTAGGGTCTTTTTTAAGGTCAAGGTACAGAATGGGGTATACTTTTGGGGGTTACTAAAATTTCAAATATTTTGGGGTGTGCTTGAAATTCCTGATATTTTTTAGGGGTGAACGGTAGATGCTGGGTACCGACCCTACGTATGAAGAAAAAATTGAGAAAACCCCCGTCTCCTGGGCCATACATACACCCGAGGCTTGATTCTCGAATTTAGCCGAAGTTTTCCTCTACACTCTCTTGTGCTGACTCCTTTTACAATGGGTTGAATGGGCCGCGATGTCTGAGGGATGACTTACGTTTCGAAAATAATGAGATTCAAACCAGCATGCTCATCTCCAGGACTTAGCTGGAAAATTGAAATGATATGGTGCGTTCAAAGAAGCGAATGACAAAGGCGCTGACCAGACTACGCAGATGCGCAGACTGGTTTGTGTCTTTGTTGTTCTCAAACACCCGAAGACTGGTTTCTCGCGTCGAGGCCTAATTATGAAACATGCCACTGAAAAACTCCCTTTCGAGACTTTGGAATAAAATCAGTCTGTACAGCAACGTTGTCTAACCGAAGTTTTAAAATTGGGATTTCTTAGTAATACACGTAGCTATTGTCCAAGTCGACAACTATGACACTGATCCGACAGCTGACTCGACTTTTGCTTGCAACCCACAGACCGCAAGCATTTGAAATGGAATCATGATACCCTCAGCCATTTTTGTCTATTTATATAAACTTACGGAGGACTTGTGGGAAGAGGATGTTAAAAGAACCAATTATTGGTCCGGAAGTTAATACGAGGATGGGATCAAAAGTAATGCCACCGGCTAATTTTCATCGCTGCTGCAAGTGGAAAGACAGAATCCACGCCTTTTATGTGTTCTCCATTCCCACACCTTTCATTCGATGTATCAACTACACATGTAGACACAATATCTCGCATGAAATTTACTTTTGCAAAATCCCTTCTCATAGGCGGTTCGACAAAATTGTTGGGAGAAACGCTGAAAATGCGAATTAAATCAGGACTGACAATAAGACTCGCACTTTACTCTGCAGAAGTTTAACGGACATTTATGCTGACATATGTCCTGTTTATGGTAGTAGTTCAATTTTCTTTTCCACAGTTTGCAGATGGGTTAGTAAGTTTAGTGCAGATTTTTGGGCCTGTTACAAGTGCTTTAGGAGATCTAAATCTGCAAGTAGTTCAATGATTGTTAAAAAAACATTTCTAGAGTAAAATCAGACGCACGATATGCTTCTCAGCTGATTGCGGACATTGTTTGAATTTCAAAAGCATCTGCATTGTGCTTTTGGTGAAATATTTTGAAACTGAAGAAATAAATCACTATGTGGGCTCCACATTCGCTCAATTAGGAGCGAAAATGCATGCATGCTGGGAGAGCGCGCAAACCGTTAAAACAGTTTCCAAGACATGATCAAAAAATATTTATGAATGTAGTAACAGGTGATGAGTCTTGGATACATTATTTTGAACCGCATCGAAAAATAAGTAATCGAGAGTGGTTCACCAAATATGCAAAAAGGCCTTGAATTGCCACAAGATTCAAAAGGATTACCAGTACGAAAGGGGAATGTGTGTCATATTTCACTACTAAGGGACTGGCAATCCAGGTTCTTCTACCCCAAAACTAGTCAATGAATGTAAGGTTTTACAAGAAAAAAGTTTTAAGAAAGCTTACCAAAAACGTCGACCAAAGACATGTATCTGTGGCAGTTATTTGTCACATGACAACGCCTCGAGTCGGAAGTGTGACATCATTTTTGAAAGAACAGGATGACTATTTTCTAGAACATCCACCCTATTCTCCTGATATAGCCCCTGCGACTTTGTTTCGCTTGCCTCGTCTCAAGAAAACTGATGCTGACAGAAAATATATCTCCCGCGAAAGGGTAGCTTCCGTCATTTTTGACCTCCTAAGAGGTTTGCCCGAAAAAGACTATAAGAAAGCCTTCAATAATTGGATTAAAAGATTGAAACTTTGTGTATCTGTGAAAGAAGGGTACTTTGAAGGTTTGAAATAAACAAAAATGCAAACCACCTTTAGTTATCATTTAACGGTATTTGTGACATTATTTTTAACCCACCCTCGTATAACTATCGCAAAGGGAAATACTGTACGCATAACGTCAGGCGTAAACCTTTCCCTTAATGCACTTCATTCTCTTAACTTACGAAAAGACAACCAAACAACTTCAATAATTTCAAAATTACATTTATGAAATTGGCAAGGAGGACTTGGACAGTCGACTGGTGTACGCATGTAGCACTGAACGTCCAATACAATCTTTACTATACACCTTTGCTTCTAGATATTAGCCAGCCAATATAGTATTTTAATTTGTAACTTAAATTATAATAGCCTTCATATTATTTCGAGTCAGATCAACACTCCATGAATTCTCGTTTTAAAAAAATCATTGCGTACTTGACTGTCGAACTGTCCAAAGCTGAATGTCTTCAATCAGCAAATCTCATGTGCATTTACTGCGAGCGCCACCTGGCGCACATTTCGATTACTCAGGAGAAATTAATTTTCTTCTAATTCATAAACTGAAACGAAGAAAATTACATTTAACAGTAAAACGTCGCCAAATAAACACGACTTCAATTGAAAAAAAGAACGTGGAAACGAGCCATCCAATGTGTGATTTTATTTACATCATAAAATAATTTACATGGATTGAGTCACTTCCTTATGACGGACATCACAGACCGTTTTATGCGCCCAAAGGAAGGCACAAAGCACTTAATCTGTCCATTTTAAGTGTTTAGTCTTCAGATCGTGTCCTGATTACATCTCCTATATCATTTAAGGTAGGAATCTCAAATTCGGTATGTGGATACATCTTGGGTGCGAAGTATCGTGTAACATTTTTGGGGTCACTGTGACCTCTGACCTCAGTCCTAAAATAATCATGTCCCAATCATATCTCCCATATATTTTGACGTAGGAATCGCCAAATTCGTGTTTGGATTCATCTTGGTGTTGTTGATAATCACCATAGATCAAGTCCAGAGGCTGAGGTCAAAGTGAACAAAAATAGTCACAGTGAACAAAAATAGTATGCTACAATGTAGCATACTATTTATTTTCACTGTGACCTCTGCCTCTGAATTTGGTATATTAAAATCGTTAGCGAAGCATATCTCATTTACTATATGATATGGAAAAGCCATATTGGGGTTATATAATGGGGAAGAGGATGTTGCATACTGTTTTATGTGACTGTGACCTTGACCTCTGGCCTAATTTCTTGAAAAATCGTACCTGTGAAATATCTCCTACATTTTTTGATGCAGCAATCTATATTTCAAGTATGGATTGTATCTGGATGTTGAAGATTGTAGCGTACTACTTTTGGGTCACTGTGACCTTTGCCTCTGACCTCAGTTGTATGAAATTCTGTTTAGAGCATATCTTCTATTTTGTATGTCATAGCACTCCCAAATTTAGTATGTGGATACATCTTTTGCCCGTGGTGTGCCGCCTACTGTTTTTGGTCTCTGTGACCTCGACCTCTTACTTCAACGCTACATAAGTCAAGACAGCAGTGTATCTTAAATATGACTTGATGTAGGAATCCAAAATTTGGTGTGTGGATACATTTTAGGGATGTGGAGTGTCGCATGCTGCTTCTCTGTCACTTTGACCCTGGCCTTGGATTTAGAAAAAATGAGGAAAAAGTATGTCCAGAGTTATTAGATAATTTTCCAAAGCTGTCTTGCATTCGTCATGTAACTGTAACATATCCTGTTTACTATAGATAATAATTGGTCCGACCTAAGCCCCAGGCTTAACATCCAGCACCATAAAAAAGATGGGTACATATATACATAGCAATGAAAGCATTGGGCGTTGTAAGCATGTAATAAATGTTAACTAGCAAAGCTGACGCAAACTTTAACCACAGTATTTATTATTTGATACATTGCATTAGTTAGATGGCCTCCATGCGAGCTGAACATTTCTTGTATTTCAACAACAGCAGAATCTAGGGCAAAGATTTGGTACCAGTAAAATGCATTTAAACCCCCCCCCCCTGTGGCTTAGACTGCTGTCCGCTCTAAGGCGGTGGTTCTGTTGTTGTTGACTTTTTGTTTATTGTAACTCCCATTGTGGGAGTCTGTAATTGTTCTATGTTTTGTTGTTTGTTACTTTATGCCCATTCTAGTATTGCAATTATCTTGATGGGGAAGAGAGAGCTGGTTGCTTTGCTTAATTTGTCTTCCTGGTGTCACGTGATGGTTGAGCGGCTCTTCCTCGCGGTGTCACGGGGTTGTCTGGGGTTGGTGATTGTGGTATTTCCTGATCATTCTCACTTACTTTTTTTATTTAATTAAAACAAGATAAAATATCAAAACTATACACTCCACCGCAGACAGAGTTTGAATATCTCAGCTACATTTTGATTTCTCGGTTACTCTTCTTGGAAGATCATATTGGTTTTTATCCACTTGATTACCACAACTTTGCATTCCACTGATGGATTAAACCAAATTACTAGGACACAGATTTCATGTTATTATGTCACCATGTAGCAGCTTACTGTTCTTCCTTATTTCCCATATGCTACCTGCGTGTAGCCTGGGAATGTTTTGTTTTTTTCAAAATAAAGTTTTGTACTTGTACTTGCTGGGGGCATGAGCAGGACTTTTTCTTATTCTTTTCATTATCACCATCCAAATACATACACTGTCAGTCTAAGACAATTGTAGCTTGGAATGCATTTAAGACAGAATTTACCGAATAAGTACTGTACATAGAAAATCTCACAAGCCACTGAGCCAATTAAAAGCTCATCTTGCTGGGCATGAGGACACAAGTTTTGCATAAATAGTCAAAACTACATCATCAAGATGACCGCCTTAACCTTAATTGGTATAAACCATTAACTATACATATTCTGTGTTTGACTCTATTTCAAGAGACGCGCCTTATATTAAAATAGCATATAAACGTAAATATAGGCCAACTTTTTTTTCAAATCTAAAGCCAGAAAGGGTTTAGGACTAGTTCCTGTGGCTTTGGTTATCTGAATACATGCATGCCAAGAATGAGGATTCTTGCACTTTTTGCGTTATTCATTTATAAGCAATCAACAAGGCAACCCCTCCTTTTAAAAAGGAAAATTTATTGTACTTGCTCATAAATGGCACTGACGTACTTTCCCATGACGAGCCTACTATTTACCTTTTCGCTTAAATCTTTCCCCTTAATTGAATCATTATCATATTGAACGTACTAAGAACATGTAACTGACCATTGTTTATGTAAGGCATTTAACCCTTTAACCAATAAAGCGCCACCTATAATTTGCAGCAGACGACAATTTCAAATTTCGCCGCTTTTTCAAAAATAAACAATAAGGAATGATCTTTCATGAGAATCGTCTGCCAGCAGACGATTCTCATGAAATATCATTCCTTATATTTTTCGAAAATTAGGAAAAATGTCGCAAAATTTGTCGTCTGCTGCAGTAGCGATTGGCGCTTTAAGGATTAAGCGTATTGATATAACTGCAACAGACGCATAGTTCACTTTTCCTGAAAATTAAGGTTTGATAAATATTTCCTGTGAATCATCTGCAGGCAGATGATTCACATTAATGTCAATCCTTATTAGGGTTGCTATACAGCAGAATGCAATATTGCGAAATTTCATGTGCATTTAAGGGTAACATACGCCTATCAATTATCGATGTGAGAAAAACTGTTGTGTAAACCACAAATAAACATCCATGCAGTCTGGTCATTGTCCTCGTTGTTGGCTTTCAGGGAAGTACAATAGATAAGCTTGTTTTGCACATTTTATACTTAGTAAGCGGGCTGGTTAAAGTCCAACCTAGTCACAATGCGGAAGACAGGTTTTCTGTCGTCACGGCCATATATTGGTAGAAAATTGACCACGACACATTCTACAGAGATTAAGTTAAAGAACTAAAGTAAATCCAGAGAGATTTATATTATAGTTTTGACACTGTTGGATAATATGGTGTAAATTTCCGAATAATAGATTATGAATATAAGACTAACCAAGAATTAATTGACTTTCTTTAAAAAGGGTGTTATTGATGGATATTTTTAAGCTCGAAATTTCAATTAAACTTTGTGACAATGAATGTGTACATACGAGACGTTATAAGTTAATGTTTTAATAACAAAAACTGTGGTATGTTTCTTCATTTTTCTCAATTACTGGTTGAGTACTAAACAAAGTCGTATAATATACGACCAGCCAATCATAACAATTATTAACGAAATTTATGTGAAAATGGGCACTAAAGGCTGCAATATGATGATATTAAATGTTTTTGTTGTTGCAATTTTTGCACCACTTTCATCCTTTGCAGGAACAATGGGTGATAAGAAATTGTTGTACAACAACCTAACTGCGGATTACAACAAAGATATTATACCCATCTACAACCAATCTGCCTCTATTACTGTCGACGTCAGTCTGTCTGTTGTTGCTCTAAATGACATTGATGAAATTTCAGAGAAGTTTGCAGTGTCTGGATTTTTCACAATTTCTTGGTACGACGAAAACATGATTTGGAATGGATGGGAATATGGAGGGATATATCAGTTACACGTGGGTTATAATAAAGTCTGGGTACCTGAACTTATCCTTCTCAACCCGACGGAGAAGGTGAAATCCCTCGGAGAAGACTGGCATAAAATACGATACTATTATACTGGCTTAGCGCAGTGGTTTCCTGCTGAACTGATCGAAGCTACATGTTCTATCGACGTGTATAATTTTCCATTTGACGTTCAAGAGTGTTACCTTAATTTACAGGTATATGGCTATGGTGTTGACGAAGTCAAATTGAACACCAGTCGTAAAGACATCAATTTGTCAGACATGGCTCCCCACAGTTCCTGGATAATTAGCGAGACCAAAGCTTATGTTGTTGAATCGTTCAGTAGTTCACAAGCTATATTCAAATTCCGATTTGAACGGAGACCACAATTCGTCATCGTCAATGTGATTTTGCCGATTCTATTCATGTGCTTTCTTAATGTCATGGTATTCTTACTGCCAGTTGATTCTGGGGAAAGGATAGGTTACGCTATTACAGTTCTATTAGCAATTGCTGTTTATATGACAATTGTTAGTGACAATTTACCAAAAACCTCGGAACCTCTGCCCCTGATTTCTTATTTGATGATCATTTGCCTTATTGTGAGCGTTTCTATAACGGTCGTTATTGTGTTAAACCTGCGCCTGTTCCACAAGGACAGTACAGAGCCTGTGCCAACTTGGCTGATCCGCGTCTATCACGTATTGACTTGTAAAACTTGTTTGAGGCGAAACAGTGATAAAACAGTAGAAGACAGAAAATCAATCCCGGAGAAGGAGAAAGGCCAACTGCCAGCAAATAAAGTAGGAATATTACCAGAAGAAAACAGAGACGATGAGAGACTCACGGAACAATATTCAATTACATGGAAAGATATAAGCAATTTGGTCGATTATATATCTTTATTGGTTTCCGTGTCTGTCCTGATTCTCAGTTTTATGGTGATCTTGCTTATGGCCAATAACTCTGAAAAGTAGGTTTCATCTGATTTTGCAAGATATATAACACACCGGGAAAGCTGCAATCGAAAACGCTCTTAACAGTCGACGAATGCGGATCCAAAAACGCTAGAAACAGTGTTTTTGATTGCCATTTGTCGCCAGATTTGTCAATAATTGGGCGACGAATGGCAATCTAACAAAACTCTGTTTCTAACGCTTTTTGGTAGTATTAATGTTTTCGATTGTCGCCTTGCCCGTGTGATAACTGAAAGGTCTTTAACTTTTTGCTAGATATTGTCAAAGTGTGCCGGTCACGCAGCTTACATTTTACAAGATACATGCTTATAAGCGAATTTAAATATATATTTATTTCACTAAAGTTACAAGTTATAAACAGCTTCAAATATGTACAAATGGAAATTTACCATTAGAATAGAGACCTACATTATAAAATTAAGGTTGGAGAACATGTTTTATTCTAATATGCAATTAAAGAGTAATTATCTTCAATTTTGTATTAACGTAACATACGTAAAGCTGACGAGCAGAAATATATCTCACAGATGTCTGCAATTGATATTTATATCTAGATCAAATATTTAAAGCTCAAAGTTCATTGATACTATTGGAAAAATCTTATTTGGTAAGTTGTCTTGATTGGTCTTTTTGTGACAAAGGTTCTTAGCAAGGTTATTCAACAAGGTATACATGCTAGGGGAGCAGCTGTTCTTCACGACATTGGAGCAGCTGATAGCTTGAGTGTACACCCAGTCTTTCATCAGCTTATTAAGAAGTCATACTTCATGTTTGGAGAAATTACATCACGAAGGATTTATCTAATACAAATTTACAAGCATTATTAATTGGTTTAATATTTTTGATTTTCTTGATGTAGAGAAAAATCCCTTAGGTGGGAAGCTTGCCATCCTGACATATAATGTATCTGGTTTTTACCATATCAGTTTACTGAAACAGTGATTCGTTGCATATAAGGTTGGTCTTTGCATTACGTAATACAGTCAACCCTCATTATAACGACAATGTTTGTTCTAAGCTATCTTTGACGTTATAGTGAATTTGCTGTTATAAAGAAATGCCGACCAGTCCCCGGTTTCCACATCATAATCATTTGGTGAAAGAAAATAGTAGAATACAAATGAATTAAAATGCTATTGATTCAAATGTATATAGCAGTTCAATTTCATATTGCATCAAAATGCATATTATCAAATGTGACAGAAACCTGTTCGTGCAAAAGACCTTGTCCTGAACACCAAATTGACTGACACATGGTAAAAATTCTGTTATAGTGAATTTAATTTTAAAAGAAAATGCATATCTGTTCCCAGAACTTACTGTCGGTGTCGTTAAGTGAATATTTTGTTATAAAGAGTGAAATTTGAATGGAAACAGATCTGTTCCCAGTAAATTTATGTTGGATATTGAATATTCTGTTATAACGAGTGACGTTATGAAGAGTTTTGACTGAAGTTATACCATGGGTTGTCCGCCTATACGTGGTGATAATCCATGAGCTTTAGCGAGTGGATTATCTTACGTACAGGTGGACTCACATGGTATAATTATTTTATACCACCTACATCAGTATAGACCTTGCACATCATGAGATATTTCATGCTAAAGTTGGTAAGGGTGGTATAAAGTTATCTATTACATGTATAAACCAGTGCAATGTACAAGATTAGTAGCTAGCACTTGTAACTGGTAACATACAATACTAATATTTATAATCTTAATATGGCATTGCACTTCAAATTAAACTGAAATGATTTTCTGTCACTGTAGACAAGACAGTTCTCAGATAGGTTAGTAATAACAAACGGGTACAAGAATGAGTCAGACTATGACTAAAATGCTGTTTACGAGCTGTTGTCCGTAGTATAGTTCACATTTTCAGATGGCTTTACATACCATAATCTGTTAAGGTTAGATCTACAAAACATCAGGTACATTTGGGTATAAACCAAGCTACTTCCGTTCTGATAAGTTGTTTGGCTGATATAATGTTTGCAATCTTTAAAAAAATGAGTTCGAAATTTTAATTTGTCATAAAATGCAGTCAAGACCTAATGTTCTGTCTCTCTTCTTCACAGTACGGTTGGTTGGTGTGCAGTCTGCGATTGTGACATTTCCTGGTCATACTGACATTTTAGCAAAAACTTTTTTCAAGCATGATAAAATACTTCTACTGGCGAAAAAGGCACAAGAACTTGTAGGAAAACAAACATATTTAAGCAACAATAATGACAGTGTGCTGTTACATATGTCATGGACTTTCCTAACATATGCATTTAGTGTAAATAGTATACAACTTGTTAGACAGCTAATCATCAAATTTGACCTATCTGTTACCCATTTGCTCTTGTTTAAAGAAGGCTCAACCAGAAATTTACTAGTTTTAAGATTTGTCCTCTATCCTCAGTCCAATATTTTAAACATGAAGTAAATATCATGTACATTGCCATGAACCATTGATAAAAATTGCCATATCAAAGTAACAGAACAAAAGACAATTACAAAACTCTTAGATTAGTGTTTATATAGAATAAATTTGTCTAAAATTAAAGTAATTAAAATATGTGGAGAGTAGACTAAAATTTTACCTCAACCTTGCGCGTAGCCAGGCTAGGTAAAAGTTGAGTCTACCCTCCACAATATTTAATATCTTATCCACTTATGCAAAACGTCACCTTATTTATATATCGACAGAAATTAAATACTCATGGTAGTTAAATCTGTTTGTTTAGTCGCTATTTAGTTTCATTGTGATAGAGATGAAAGACGACAGTGTCTATTCTAGTGCAATGTAAATGGCTCGAAAAGAAAATATTTACGCCAGTAGAAAAGACAGATTTATAAGCAGCTTGAAATATCTATTTTTTACACTTTATCGCCAGTTGCAATTTATAAATAGCTTCAAATTTGTGAAAATGAAAAATCATCATTAGACTCGAACTCTTTATTACACATTTAAGGTTGTGGATCATGGCTTATTCTAAAATGTAATATTTTAAGTTATTATCTGCAATTTCGTAAAAAATATAACATATGTAACTCTGACAAGCAGAAGTACCTCTCAAATATGTTTGCAATTGATGTGTATGTCTAGATGAAGCATGTAAAGCTCAAATAATTGCATTAATAGAATTTGGAAAATATCCTTTTAGTCTTATCTTTCGTTGGTATTTTCAATGTTATTAGGGTAACAGTGATTACATGCCATATACAGACGACTGACCCATGGAACTTAGAAAAAACAAAACATGGGATTCTAAGGCCCCCAAGACATGTCTCTGATTAAAAATAGTGACCAATTTTTTCTTCCTGGGGTTTGGGAACATGGTTCATTCTTATATGCAATCTGAAAAGCAGTATCTGCAGCTTTGTATGAATTATAACAAATGTAACGCTGATGAGCAATAATATATCTCATAGATGTCTGCAACTGATGTTTATGACTTGATCAAACATTTAAAGTTAAAATTATTTCATTGATACTTTTGTAAAATATCCTTATAGTATTGTATTTTGTGAACTACTGTTTTAAGTGTTAGTAGGGTAACGTTGTTTACAGGCCATTCACAGAAAACCGACCACAGAAAACTTTGCAAAACATGGGTTTCTAAGGCCCCAAGACATGCCCCTGGCTGAAAATAATAACCAAGTTTTTCTTCCTGGGGGGTGCAACAAATTCGCAAATTTAGCCCATATATCTCAGTTTGGCCCATAGACCAACATGTGAATGATTAAATAAATAAAAACGTTGTCAGACCCCCTCCCGATGACGGATATATCTATATCCGTGCATAGGTGCGTACGTATTGGCATTAAAACTAGACAGTAGAAGTGTGCAGTAGAGCACTGTAATACGTATATACAGCTCAATCGGAACTGCCTCGTCCAATTCCGCGATTTTCCGTGGAATCAGACCACTGATGTACATCGAGGATCTACTTTTTATTCTAAAATGTAATATTTTAAGTTATTATCTGCAATTTTAAAAAAATGTAACATATGTAACTCTGACAAGCAGAAGTACCTCTCACATGTGTTTGCAATTGATGTGTATGTCTAGCTGAAGCATTTAAAGCCGGTAATAACGTGAAGATGACGTTAGAAACCATGTTAACACAATAAAAAGTGTGATTGCAGCAAAACAATGGTTATAAATTAAGATCATTATGTTTTTGTTTTCAATAAAATATCGCTATAGCAACATTTCATTGAAAAATACATAATGTTCATTTATTCTTCTGATTAAACTTTTAGAATAATCAGAATAATTTATTTTAATAGAGCTGAACCCACATGCTACAAAACTAATTTTCCATACGCCAGTTCCTTTTGCTAACAAAATGGAGCTTTTTGGTACATGGTCATACGAGTATGCTCTTTATATACACCCAAGGCATGATTCGATTCTTGAATTGTGACGGACTTTCCCGAATTATATACAGCTGTGACTTCACAGTGACGGAAATCAAGGTAAACCAATCGTTTTGATTACGACTGTTTTCTGAAATACAAGAGCCATCGTTTAGTAGCAGTTTGTTTCAAAATTTTAATTCTCTCTAAAATGACTATTCATGTTTTTTTTCTACGTATTTTCAGAAGTTTCCATTAGAATAATAACCATCAACCGTTTATCAACATGTACAAATGTACACCTACTGACAGAAGTGTCAAAACTTCTTGTCCAGCGAATCTTTGTTGTCCATGGCTGTACCCATAACATCAATTTCGTTCATTTCCCTTGTTTTGACTGGTTTCTCTGGTTTTCTTTGAACGAGGTCTAACAATATAGCAAGAACAAACACAGCTATACTATAACCTAAAAGCGTATAGAGGAATGTCTTTGGTCCATACGTATCGTACAGGTAGCCGATCAGCTTCATATAGGCTATACCACCCAGTGAACCACCTAGCAAGATCACTGTTATTCCCACACCCGTCATCTGAATGTGGAAGTTTGCCCAACCAATTCCAGTTGGGAACAATGGCGCCACGAAGAAACCAGCGGGTTGCATGAGTACCCATAAGGCAGTGCTGCTACTTCCACCAAATATGACTAGACATATCGAGGTGGCAAGGGCCCCTCCTGTTTCTAACAGAATCAATATTCTGATAGGAATCCATCGGGCGGTCAGAAAGCCAAGAAATCTGCCAACAGCAAAACTGATCCAGAAACAAGTGTTAATGTAAGAACCATCATCCTTTGAAAATCCGTGATAGTCGATAGCGAAAGCACGCACGAACTTCCCACCTACACGCTCTCCCCCGACACAGTTAAAGAAATAAATGATGAGTAGGGCAAATATTTGTAGGCCATACACAAATTGTCCACCTGCGCATGTAGCTGGATTGAACATGTTTCTGAAAGACATTGAACTATTCTGCTGATCAGACACGGCCAGAGCCTCTTTTTCATTGTGAGTTTTGTTTCGAACCACCGTGTTAGACTTTGCACCTAGAAACTGGTACCCATAAAATACCAGCGAAAGAGAGGCTGTTATTGCCGCTGCTATTGCATAGGCCCACTCAATTCTGGAAGGCTTTAGAAACTCATCACTAGCCTCAGTCGTTGATATAAGAGGTGAAGTATGGCTTTGGGTGATACCTTCAAGAGCTCCGGTAGTTGTATTTACAAGAGTTCCGTTGTTAGGGTTGTCCACGGTGACAGCAAGAAAGGGATTGGCAATAAGAGGAATAATGAAAGAGCCCACACCAAAACCACCGTGTAGAATATGTAAAGGTGATGCCGCCTTCTCCCGCCACATGTCAATAATCAGTTTCTGACCAGCTGAAATGAAAACAGTATAGATATAGAGGATCTTACATGAGCGCTCATGTTTTATTGAATTTATTAAACGAGTTGGGGAAAAGAGATAAAATGCGAGGCTTGCCGAGCATTTTATCTCTTTTTTGCAACGAGTTTAATAAATTCAATAATACAAGAGCACGAATGTTAGATTCTATTTATCATATGACAAATACTTTGAAATCTCATTTCTTGCGTAAAAAACGTTATATGTTTTTCATTATGTGTGCAACGTTGTCATGGACGTCATAACGTTTCCCGTAAATCTATAAACCACTAGTGGCTTATCGATTTTATTGCATGGCGTTATTTCACTTCCAGACGTGACGTCATATGATAAAATGATTTAAAAAGTTGACTCTATACTAGAATGGCCAACTTCACGTTCACATTTTAAAGTTCAATCGTTCGCTCAAATATTTCGACCTATGAATTATCTCAGTTAAATGAAACTAGTTTTAGTCCAAAAAGTGAACTAAAATGGCGAGCTTTCCGCTTCCCTTCAGAAGTTGGAAAAACAGAAATGAGCGTCGACATTTAATTTGTGTAATTTGCTTCCCACAGAAAAAATCAGAAACGCAACTTCTTATACGTTTAAGCAGCTCAAATGTATTAAAATTGTACGACTTTTCTACTGCTTATGATAATGCGTCGTGTTTGTCCCAGGTGCCTCGAAGAGAGAGAGAGAGAGAGAGAGAGAGAGAGAGAGAGAGAGAGAGAGAGAGAGAGAGAGAATCAGAATGAGTTTATTGTTTTGGCTGTAACTCAGTTCTTAATCGTATAATCCAAGGCACTATATCCGTTGCAATAGAGCATTTTTCATTAGACATAAAAGACTTAATTTGTCTTCGTGTTTTACGATCAGGATTTTTTTTTTAATTCAAGGCCATTTTATATATAAAAAGGTATTAGTAAGGTGTAATTTACAACTGTAGCTCTTGTAATTCAAAAAAAGTATAGCTAGAATATTGAAATATAGCATGTAGTAAGATTAACTACTGTTCTGCCAGCCAAGAGTGACAGTGAATTCATGTTTTGTTTACAAAGTAATCAGGGACTTATAATTGATAGATCACGTGTGTATTAATCCTATCCACAGGATAGGATTAACACACAAGTGATCTATCGATTCGCTATAGCTCAAGTGAAGTGTACACATAACTGTTTTACTTAGCAATTGTAAACAAAGTAGTATGTCACTATCACTGTTGGTTGGCACGACAGTACTTGTCTTTGCAGTCAGCGAATGATAAATACACTGATCACACTGCGCGGATGCACAAACTGTTCTGTGCATTTCTTGTTCGCATTTTGTTAAAACAGTCTATTATATGTCTTTGACTAAGAGCAGCTCATAAAGGAACATAAATGTAATACTATGTTGATTAAAAATACCTATATTTATGACTCCTTCAAAAGTTCCCTGCATACAACAAAGAAACCAGATTAGTTCTGTGCTCGGTACCCATGGCACACCAATGGTAGCAATCGCCCCGCCGTCCAGACAAACGGCGATCATCAGGTCACAGAACAAGCCAAACTTGTCGACAAGGACGCCCCCAAGGGCCGACCCGATGAAGTATCCAGCACTTCTTCCTGATACGGCTGTA
Organism: Loripinus fragilis; assembly: GCA_964019695.1. Lineage (NCBI taxonomy): Eukaryota > Metazoa > Mollusca > Bivalvia > Lucinida > Lucinidae > Loripinus > Loripinus fragilis. The sequence continues at coordinate 85,128,951 of OZ026516.1, forward strand.
GCGACATCTTCGTAGTTAGAGTTGGTTCTAATCTTCAGATCAATGAGGGTGGGACCGGTAATCTCCAAGTACAAACCCTAAAACAAATGAAATCATAGATACATGTTATTTAACCATTTTCTCCATAGGCTTTTTTTAGATCATGACATCATTTTCTATTTTTAGACAAAATTGAAAAAAAATCAAGAAAAAAAAAGTAAAGTTTTGAATACTTTTGTAAATATTATGGAAAAATGGAGCATTTCCAATGGAACAAATGCTCATAATATTTTCAAGTACATAGTATTTAAAAATAAGAAAGAGGGCAAAGATCAGAAATCGATACATTCAAGCACCACATCTGACCCAGGATACCAATGAGAAAGTGACAACTTCACAATTAGACATCACAAACGAGGGCCAAGACGTTAACCCTATCCCAGTAGGTGGACACAAGGCGTCAAAAGGCATTATCATGGAGTAAAGGGTTAAACATAGGTCTAGTTAAGGATTTTTTCATCGGAAAATTGTACTTTCTTGCACGTCAATTTGAGTATTTGGTGTATGCAAGCAGCGAAGGCTCTGGCGAGTCTGCGCATTTGCGTAGACTCGTGTGACCCTTCGCTGCTCGTCTATGCGACAAGAACCAAATTCTCATGTGCTCGTCCATACATCAAAAGTTAAACAACTGTACTTACCAAACAAACCCAGACCAACACCAAGAAAATGGTCTTAACCACCTTCCCCACTTTACTGGGGTGTTTAATATCATCATCTCCCTTTTCTTTATCTGACATATCTTTGTCCATAGTCTTTATTCAGATGTAGAGTTTACACATTGGAGACTGACTAATGAGCCATTTTGTGAGATTTTGGTACATATCGGACATGTGAGAAACAAATGCTCAGGCAAGCGTGCGCAAACATGCAAGATTGCCAGAGCCGTCGCTGCTCATGCAAACAAGTCGTACGAAGGCCCAATGTCAAAATTTAGGATTCTATTCCAATAAAAGATAGCTGTGCGAGCGTATTTAAAGAGTTCCTTTACTCAGATGCGATTAGTACCAACATTTATCAGCTGGCCTAAATAGTGTATTGCAGATTTACAAAACAATTGCATTGTGCTAACAATGCTGTTATAAGAATAATTATCAACGGTACAGCCATAAACTAAACTGTTCATCACGACAAAATCAAGGCTCCGTATAGACAATGATCCAAAGCTTGCACCTTAGATATAGTAAAACTAGGGGAAACGTGGCATTCGTACATGTTCAATGTCAAATGGGTCACTGCACGCATTTTCGCAGACAGAAGGCACTCTAGCACGCACTATCTAGATGAAGTATCGTCAGGTCTCGCGAGAATGCAACTGCACGAGATTACGTTACTTATCGCATCGGCTAGCAGCGATAAGTAATATCGGATAGAATACTCGCCAGAGCCTTAGCTGCTCACAGACACCAACAATGAAGGTAGATAAAGGCTAAGTCCAAAATTTAGGCCTATGCTTTGCGGGTTACGTCAGCATGGGCATTTATTAGGTGCCCTTGCGTATATGAGATAATTACAGAAATCTCGTGTGCTGGCCCATAAATTGGTTCATTAGTCACCCCAACGCACAAATAAACATAGTATATGTTTTCTAAGGATAGATTAGAAAAAATAAGTGATCTATCATGTTTTTAATAAGACAACCATTTAAACGGAAAAGCTACCGTAATGCCCATTTCAAAATATTAAAAAATGCGACATTTGTCTTCGTTCTACAGTAAAACCAGTGTAAAACGGCCTCTCAAACATAGGCAAAACAAATATATTAATGAAAAATGGTAGCTTAATGAAGGTCGGAAGCATTGCAGAATGCTCCGCAATACTTTTGACCCGCATTAAGCGATAGTTGGTCTTGAAAACATTTCCGGTCTTTTTGAGAGTAGCCGTTTTACACAGGGTTTACTGTATTCAACATCTTATTAGAGTTGACAAATTGTTTCCATACCTTATGGGTTTGTGTAAATTTAGAAATACGAACCTCCGGTTTTACTACAATCAACTCTCGTTTATTGGAAGCCCAAAGTTTTTACTTAGAGTTATCTGTCGTTAGGACGAAAACTAATTGTTTTGTGAATAACAATAAACTATATACAAACGGTACATGTAAATTTTCGGGAGACTTTTATTTTCGCGAATATCGTTAAAAGACGTACGGTGTTTGCCACGTTAAAATTCGCGACTAGGGCATGATAATACCAACTATTTTCTAGGCGATTACGTCGTATAGCAGACTAACATACGAGGGATGTTCAAATATGAATGCAAATAGCTTCATAACTTTCTTCACATATATGCTACGACAAAATGGCATACATTTCTTGAAAGAAATATTTGTGGCCTTTACAATGACACAAAACATAAAGAAACACTCACTATATTTTTTTTTCGAGTCGCTTACATAAAGGACATTCCTGTATACTGACGTTTTTCTGAAACAAATTTCCATACACGTTTTGGTACATGTGCGGATATAGTGTCATATCTTTGTTAGCTTGAGTCAAAATGACACCAAATTTTAGATGCAAGTCTAAGGTACATTGACACAGTTGCTTGCAGGAAAAGGTGTATATAATCCTGTTTCAATCTCGAGTAAACAGGCACGTTTGTGACTTCATAATTTTTATGATAAACGTCATTTTGAGTTATCTACTGGTGATGCAAGAATGAACAACGCTGTGTCTTTTTCTTTGCGTTTTGCTGAAAACATGCTTAATAAGTCATAAGGAAGTTTCAAAACGCTTCGTCCTCTATTTACAGAGTTATTACATTTTATATCATTTTCAAGCATTTTCCTGCTTCTTAATGACGTTTTTACATTGATAAAAATATGTTCAATCTGTCTAGTCCTCAAGACCAGGGGAGTATTTTTATTGTAAATAATGCCTTTTTTGGTAAAACTTAAAGTTGACGTTCAAATTTAGATTAAAACTGCAATGTTATGGCAACAAAATTAAGTATAAGTTCTATAACCCCGTCTCGTAAGGCAGTTTTGACTTAATAAAAATGCTTTTCAGTGTTTAAAAATTACCCACTATCCTTAAATGATTTGTAGCATCAACTCAGTATGAGCGATCAACATGTATTGTCTTTGAGTTAAAACTAGTTTAAATGTTGCTTCGTGCATTTTGTCAAAGAAAAGTTTGACTGAAAACTGTAAGATGGCGTTTTGTTTACCTTTTTTTGCAATCACAAGGAGACTTTAGTGAAAACGATTCCTTGTAATTTAACAAAAACATGTCCGAATTTCGCAACTTTCACAGAATCATTATATAAGCATATGGGGATACTTCCTTAAAAATTTCAAGAAATTTCACCAATTTATCGAAGAATTATACGCTCGTCTACATCACTGTATGTTCGAAACATTGAGTTTGTTAGTATACTAAAGTGACCCTCACTCAAAGGGCTATAACTCAATAAGTATACTGTATTTTTCTTTAGGTGTGGTGCCAGTTTAAAGGTGACATATAATCCTTTATAGGAAAGTATATCATTTTGTCGTAGTATATATGCGACCAAAGTTATGAAGCTACTTGCATTCATATTTGAACAGCCCTCGTATGAAATTAATTACCACAGAAATTAATTAGAAATAAATATGTTACAGCAATTTCAAAGTTCAATAATGTTGAAACACAACTTGTATAATTTGATAAGAAATTCGGAAAGACGTCCTGTTTGGCCAATTTTATTCGACTTAAATAGTTACTTCGAGTTATCCGGTTTCGAGTTAATGGTGTATTTCTCCTAGGAAAGTCGAGACTTATTGGGGTCCTTATCAGATGAAATCATTCAACCTTTAAACTTATTAGAAAAAACTATTTTGTTAACTTTTGCTTTTATTATGCAATGTAAGCGTTACTGAATAACTGGTAAAAAATAGAATCCGTTGGAAATAAAGAAAATCTACACTTTTCGCGTCCTGTGCCTCACACCATTATATTTCATTGCAATAATTTTATTTAGCATAGGCAGATGAAAAGGTACCTTTCTGCGAAAGAAACAGGGCAGAACAAAATAAGCTAATCACTAAGCCCAAGTTACACATTAACGAGTCTGGCTACGATTCACAACGATTCGTCCCGATGTGACATACACTGTCAAATCAGGATGGATAAAACAGAAAATTAACAAAACATTAAGGTGTCTCATGATGTTTCTACGGTGTCTCTACGAATCCACTACGACTCATGAGGGTGCTATTACGGTGCTACTACTGTAGCGCCACGACATAACCGTAGGGCAGTCGTGCTGTATTCGTGGTGAATCGTTATGGATCGGGTTGAATCTTGGTGTCAGTTGATACCCGATTCCCCCGAACGCCCACAAATGACCACGAATAACACCACAATGCCACTAAGAATGACCCCGATTCCGTTACGGTAGAGCTACGATTAAGGCCACGCCCACAATCCAACACGAATCACCCCGATAAGTTTAAACGGTTTAAACTTGCCGTAGCGTTGTCCTGGAGGTTCCCGAACCACCACGATTCTTCACGAATCACTACGGTACTTCTTCGGTTCATGCTGATGTCTCTACGGTGCCACTACGAATCATGCCGGTGCATAACGACTTGATAAATCGGGGTGAATCGTAGCTCTACCGTGGCCAAAATTGTGAATGTGAAGCCTATTTGATTTTAGATGCCTTTTACGTTTACTAAATGCGTAATATGTTAGTCCATATAAGACATGCGTCATTTTTATGGCACGTAGGCCAAATGTGCAGCCAAGATCGGATACCGCATAATGCACAATGCCGTGTCTGATCAGGATCTTCACTGTTTGCTTACAAAATATTATACTAAAGTTTGGTTAAGAAAGTCATCCAAAACCCCAAAAATTAGAAATGGGCTCATTCTACTGACTTAACTGGGTTTAGCAACAGGCGTTAACGTAGATTAGCGCATCAATAATTACCTTTTCCACCCGTCCAAACAGATCCTTTCTAGGTTGTCAAGTTCATTAACTAATGTGCATACCTGTCCTGCTATGCACACTAATTATTTTAAATTCTACGCTTGTCTTCTGTTAGTATATGTGTGCATTACAGAGTAAAATATTTGACTTCCTTCTATCTCATTCTCAAACCCAGCCAACCTGCAGTCTAGGGCCCATATCCGTACTCCAGAGAAAATCCATTTGTATTGGCCAATAGGTGGTCCGCTTTTGTAAAGTTACTGGGACAATTGGACACGAATACCGAAACAAGCACGCACAGAAAGCATGCAAGTTCGGCCCTCCAATACGGCTCACAAAGAAGCACAGTGCTATCTGACTAATTTTCAAGCATATGCGTTACAGGTAGTACGATCCCCTAGAGGCACAGTGCCAAGCAGGGTCATATGCTTGACACACAAAGAAGACAAACAGGTACGATTCTTATAGAATGCACACAGGGTTAAATCTTCTAGCAGGCACACATGTGCGTCTTTTTACAAGCAAATGCATAAGTACGACTCCACGAGAAGTACAGTACTAAGCAGGCACATATATGTTCGAGTCGCCAAGACGACCCAAAGGGACGATTCTTCAAGTAGCCACATAGGATTGACTATCCTTGCAGGCACACATGTGCGCCTTTTTCAAGCATGTACATAAGTACGACTCCCCGAAAAAGACGCATATGTTAGACTATCCATGAAGAATGTTAGACTATCCAAGAAGACACACAGGTAAGATTCTTCGCGTAGGTACACATGTACGACTCTCCTAGCAGGGTTCGGTGCACAATTGATCGGTCCCATTAAACTCAATGTTAAAAGGCAGAATTCCAGCCTTCGCAAATTTTTTCATGACTTTACTTGGATTTTTTTCTGTCTGTGAGTGGCAAGATCTGTCATTCACCTTTCAAAAATGTGAAAAGACAACCTACCTTAATAATCTCGTTCTCTCAGCATTATGACAGTCGAAATCCGTACAGCGTCATACTTTACCTGAGGAGTTGGCTTTGGAGACTGTGGCAAAATAGTCCATTTGCGTTTTCCTGCATCAGCAAATTTCATGATTGCAAGGTATTTTCTAAGTTGGACCTAAAACAAAGGTATCTTCAGCTTGTTCTACATTCAGAGTCTAGGGCTGTAGCCACCATCAGAACGCCTTGGGGAAATACGAGACCTAAAAGACTGATATTTGGGGCCAAATCATCTCAAGATCTTTTTGACAAAGCAATGTTTAGGGGTTTCGGAGACATTCTAAACTACAAATTGCTTAAATCAACGAGATGACATACTGTTTTGGGGAACAAATCATAGAGAAGGTCGTGCAGCGTGCCAGGGAGTTAGACACTACGCTTACTAGAGAAAAATGTCAATTTGAAGTTTGTTTGTTTGTTTGTTTGTTTGGTTCTTAACGACGCATCAACCCTTGTGGGTCATTAGCGTCAGACGGTATTAAACTAAACATGATGAAGATGGAAAAAGTAAAAATTTATAAGATAAAATAAAAGGAATGATGTTGATGAGATTGTATGATGATAATTAGTTGAAATACGATTGTTGACAGGAGAGACCACGTACAATATCTGACAGTTTCAAAGAGCTATTCAGATAACTGTACATGTTCTCTAACTGAACAGAATACAACATTAAAAAATCTGTATTATGGTCTGATACAAATGTAAAACAAAACATGATTTTAAAAATAGCAATTAGATTTTGTTAAAAAGATTTATTTGTCTTAAAAATGTCATAATACTATCAATCTGTATATCTTGAAATAATTCTTTCATGTTATCAACATGGAAGCAATTATATCTTACTTGTGCAAAATCGCCACACTCCAAAAGGAAGTGACGTACAGTGAATGGTGCGTCGCAACCAACACATTGTGGCAGCTCTTCACCTTGTAGTAAGTATGAATGAGTGACTCTTGTATGACCTAAGCGGAGTCGAGCTAAAACTACTTCTTCTCTTCTAATGTTTCGAACAACTGATTGATATTCACCAATAGTTGGTTTGATGTCAAGAAGTTTATTACCAATGCTGTTATTCCATGAAGTTTGCCATTCTTCCAAGATATATTTATTGATAGATGGCTTAAAATTGGAAAATGGAATTTTAAAAGAAGTTGGTTCTAATGAAAGCGATGTTTTTGCTTGCTTATCTACCGTCTCATTCCCTTGGATACCTATAGGACTAGGAATCCAACAGAGAACAATTTCTTTATAAGTTAAAAGCTCATGACATTTTTCTAAAAATTTCTGACTCTGTGGATTCTTTGAACTGGTATGGTTGATTGCTTTCAATACAGAAAGCGAGTCAGAAAATATAATAAATTTATTGTTAGCATCACAAGTGCTTATAAAATCTAAAGCTAGATCAATTGCTTTGGCTTCAGCAGTGAAAATTGATGAATCGTCAGGTATACGTTGCATATTACTATGGTTGTCTGATATAACAGCACAACCAACCTTTGAGTCTTCCTTTGACCCATCAGTATAAATTTGTTGGTAATTCTTATAACGACTTTGCATTTTTCTGAAATCATCTTTTAATATGTGTGGATTTGATTCAGATTTTTTCCCGGAATGTAAATCAAAAAGAATTTCAGGTGGTTTCATACACCAAGCTGGAATATTTGGTGTAAAATGTTTTTCAATATTTTGTGGTTTAATATTGGTAGATTCTAACAGTGGTGAAATTCTGATGCCAAATGATTTAATAGCTTTAGGTTTTTGTTCATATAAATCAACATAATTTGGTGGGAATGTAACTTCATGAGCAGGATTTGACGGGTTAGCAGCAAGTCTTATAGCATATTGTAAAGAGAGTTTCTCTCTTCGTGAGTATAGTGATGGTTCATCTGCTTCCACATAGAGACTAGCAACAGGAGAAGTTCTAAAAGCTCCTAAAGCTAACCTTAGTCCTTGATTGTGTATAGGGTCAAGCATTTGAAGATATGATTTTCGTGCAGAGCCATATATAATACAGCCATAGTCTAATTTTGACCGGACTAGAGACCGATACAGCTTGAGAAGTGTAGTTCGGTCTGCACCCCAAGATGTATGGGAGAGCACTTTTAAAAGATTCAATGCTTTTAAACATTTAGCTTTGAGATATTTAATATGGGGTATAAAACTGAGTTTTCTATCAAATAAAATGCCAAGGAATTTAGATTCCTCAACAGCTGGAATAGGTGATCCATATAAATGTAAAACCGGATCATCATGTTGCTTGCGCAACTGACAGAAATGTACACACTGTGTTTTTGATTTGGAAAACTTAAAGCCATTGCTTGTTGCCCAATTTTCAATCTTATTCAAATTTTGTTGTAGTTGACGTTCAATTGTCGCCATGCTTTTTGAGCGATAACAGATACAGAAGTCGTCAACATATAATGAGCAATCAGTAAGATTACCTAAACATTTCACAATATCATTAATTTTAATGCTAAAAGTGGTGTTGATAGAACGCCTCCTTGAGGTACACCTTGCTCCTGGTCATAGTAGACATTTTTACCCACAAGGCGAACTGCTGATAGCGGATAACTGACTGCGGATTAAAATTTAGGGAACATCTCAACATTCATTTTGATACCAAAATTACAAAACCGACCATCGGACTATGATTCAGGCTTTATTCAATGACGTACTGTTTAAACACACTGGGTTTGCGGCAAAAAACTCATTTTTTTTAACAAAACTAATTTCTATGCCCACATAGGAACTTTGGGAGGCGTATAGTAATCGCACTGCCCATCCCGCCGTCCGTCCATTAGTCCGTCCGTCCTGCTTCCTGTCCAGTGCATATATCCTGTATCTTTGTGGTAGGAATTTCAAATTTGGTGTGTGGATGCATATTGAGATAGCAAAGTGTCTCGTAATATTTTCAGGTCACTGTGACCTTGACCTTGATCTAGTTTTCAGAATAATGGTGTCCCGAGCATATGTCTTATATTATTTAAGAAAGGAATCCCAAATTTGGTATTTGGAGGAATCCCAAATTTGGTATTTGGATGCATCTTGAGATGACAAAGCATCGCGCACCATCCTTGGGTCCCTGTGACATTGACCTTGACCTCTGACATAGTTTCTAGAAACTGCTTTGAGTCTGGTGCATATCTCCTATATTCTTTGAGTTAGGAATTTCAAATTTGCTGTGTAAATGCATCCTGGGATGGTGGAGTGTCACGTACCATTTTCGAGCCACTGTGACCTTGACCTTGACCTTTGACCTAGTTTTAAGAATTAATGTGTCTGGAGCACATCTCTTATATTCTTTGAGGTAAAAATTCCAAATTTGGTGTGTAAATGCATCTCTGGTGGCAATTTGGTGTGTGAATGCATCTTGGAACGATGGATTGTCCCGTTCCATTTTTGGTCACTGTGACCTTAACCTCTGACCTAGTTTCTAGAATTGGCATCAAGTCTCTTGCATAACTTCTATATCTATATTATTTGAGGAAGGAATTCCAAATAAGGTGTGTGCATCTTGCGATGACAGAGTGCCGCGTACCACTTTTTTGGGTCACTGTGACCTTGACCTCTGACCTAGTTTTAGAACAATTGTGTCCAGAGCATTTCACTTATGTTATTTGAGCTAGGGATTCCAAATTTGGTGTGCATTTGTATCTTGGGATGGCAGAGTGTCATGTGGTAAATGTGGGAGCGCAGTGGCTCAGCGGTAGAGTGCTTGACTCGAGACCGAAGGGTAGCGGGTTCGAGCCTCACCGGCGTCACTGCGTTGTGGTCCTTAAGCAAGACACATTTATCCTAGCTTAGATCTGGTTAAACCCAGGAAGAACCGTCCCGCATAACTGAAAGATTGTTGAGTGGACGTAAAGAATCAAATCAAACAAACAAACAAATGTGGTAAATGTGCTTTAGGTTCGTATTTCTTTCTTTATCACAAGTCAATCACCATCAAGGTAAGCTGGGCTGGCCAGGACCTTGCTTGTACGCCAGAAACAGTGGACGGTAGTCTATTTATTGAAACTGTATTACCACTGCATTGGAGGTCAGCAATGCAATACATTGCGACAGTCAGTATTCCTGGTAGAAAACCAAATCACGGTTTAACTATGGTTTCTACTTTAATTGCATCACGATGGAGCAGACCTCAGTCTCAGATACTATCGTCTCTATGCTGGCTCCTTATTCTTGTTTTCAGCTGGGCCCACCGTGGCTTAACTTGAGAGATACTCTTTAATTCTAACTCTCTGTTTTTCTTTTCTTTGTTTTACCAAATCATTGATAGTTTGTTTCTCTGTGATAATGTTTCGCATAAGTTAGAAATCCTCTATTCGAGCTTAAAACGTTTGTGTTTTAAAACTTGATTGTATCGATTCCTGATCTTTGCAACCTTATTACTTTAAAAGAAACCCAGCAGAATCCAGAGCACAGATTTGGCGCCATAACGCATCTAAGCCACCAGTAGCTTCCGCTGCTGTCCATTCTTTGGCGGTGGTTCTGTCGTTGTTGATTGCTCCTAACTTTATAACTAGATGGTATAGTTTGATCAAATTGTGCATACGTTTACATGTCAACATTGTCCAAACACTGGCATGCGTAACAGTTTCGTTTGACAGACAAGGTTTTGCCGAGCATCAGTCAGGCGGGTAATGGTCAGTTAGTATAAATGATCATAAATCTTAAACCACATGACATATTTCGATCAACATTTGCATACTTATTATTTATTCATTTAAACTTTGTTTAGACGCTAGTATGCAAAACGGTGACGACGCTTTGTCAAGCATCATTTTGGCCGGTTGAGGTATTTTAGTGAAAATGCTCATAACTTTGAACAGCATGTTATACATGTATTTTGATAAAAAAATCATACTTATCCTTGACACTGGTATAATATAATTATATTGAATCTTGAAAAATAGCTGAGAATCTGATGTTGTGTTAAGTGGTGTTCTTATTTTAACTCTGGTAGTCATTTTGTTCAGCTGATCAGAACCGATTGAGAAATTTTACAAGATGACCTTATAATAAACCTTCGTGTGATTTGTTTTTGAATTGGGACCAGTGGCTCGAGAGAATATGCCATTTAGAGATATTTCTTATCTACAGCTTTGGCAGCCAGTTTGTTTGGCGGAGCAAAGTTATTAACTTAAAGGCAATTTTGTTAGAGAGCATTATGACGAACATTTCTGCGAAATTATTTTGCATTTGTACCAGTGCTGAGTTTCGCCTTTCATTTCAACTTGTAGGAATACTCACCCTACAAGTATCTTTAGCTGAAATTTACTCATTTATCATAATTTCAAACTCAAATATGATATTTTGGACCCCTATACTAGAATATCTTAAAACTATTTCTCTCCCAAATTCAACACTATCCCTTTCTCAACCAGTCACAGCAAGATAGAAAACTAATTCGAATCTCAGGCGAATGTATGTGAACCACAACTGCAATATATCTCCAATAATGCTCTCGCTTTCTTCAATCTCGGCATAGTCAGAGCAGTAAAAACTTATTTAACTTTAAATGTTGTTTCTAAGATATACGTTCACCACGGGTCGTGCACATTAAGCTCAGTTTATTGTTGCTCTAATTGTGGGAGTTTTGTGTTTTGTGCTAGTTTTTCTATGCAGTACTTGGTATCAATTCTAGTTTTGCAATCATTCCGCTAGGGAAGAGAGAGCTGGTTGCTGTCTACTTGCAGTCATGCGACTGTAAGTGTTCCGTGTCTCTTCCTCACTGTGTGGTTGGTTGGTCTGCAGTATGTGATTGTGGTATTTTCTGGACTCTTAGGTTTATTTAAAAATTGCGCTCAGCATCGCCGCCTGCCCGATGTTGTACCTTACATATCGTGAACAGAATAGCCTTTAGATTAAAGAAAGATGGACCTAATGTCGCGCGTTTAAATCTTGAACTGCGCTTACAAATATATTCTATGCTAAAAATAGTTGACGCCACCATTATGTGCATGCTATTTCATGAGCACCACAGATCATCACATATATGACTGTGAATGTTTTACATGCCATGGAACAGTCTGATAACTTCAAAAAGACCGTAGCTGAAGTTCAAAAGCACCTTAATCCACATTGTCTACAGTGTTGAAAACGGGATACTTCTAATTCAGTTAACGTATTTGCATGCTGGGTAACTTTGCATGCTTTTTTGAGGTCTGCTTATTTTCTCTAAATTGGTAATTTTAAAACATAATCCAGAATACCACCAGAATGTCAAATTATTACAAAGTTCATGTTGTCGGTCTGATCTGGCTCTAAACTGTAGTCGAAGACACAACTCGCCTATAACGTGAAAAGAGTTAATCTCGTCAGATACATTGGCAAGATAGAAGCATGTGTGGAATGGTGCAAAATCTTGAGGCATTCGAGGTCGCCATTTCTAAAAAAGTGAATTCAGCGTCCAATTATGTACAGCTGTTCGGTACATGTACATGTAGGTTTTTTCCATATGCATCCGCTGAGGTACATGTACATGCAGATTACTCCACATATTCTATATACATCCGCAGAGGTACATGTACATGTAGGATATTCCACATAAGAGAGAAATCATCGGTGCAGCAGTCAATGTTTAATGGAAGAATCTCATATAATAATGTGTCCTAGACGGTATGGTGAAATCTATAAGGACAATGGACGCCTTTCTTTACGCTATATAAATCGGAGGATATAGTCATGACTGTAAAGCATGTGAAATGACGAGCAGAGGTTATTATATCAAAAGCGTATAGACAACGGATATACTCTGCAATACAGTGTCCGACAACTTTAAATTGCAGATGCATAGACTGTACCGATGTACATGTAAAGTTATCATGCGTATTCTGAGAAAATCCCCCAATATCTTAACAAGAGCGTGTAATATAGCGATTGTGTTTTTATGGTCAATAACTACTAATACCCCAAGATGTCTTGTTTGCTCGGAGGTTGTTATATGTAACCCAGGGCAGAGTGTTGTCCATATATATGAAGTTCTTTATTCGCTTAAAGCACATGAAAATAGTGGCTGAAATATTTGTAATTCCCAGAAAAATGTCATTTGAGTTTTGCGGTCATCACTCTTAATTCACATTAGGTTCAGTGACGATATATATAGCAGAACATTCTATAGATACAGCCTTTTCATAATGCACTAAAGCATATAAGACACCATATAGGCATAAAAGTTTGCTTGGTAAAAAATAAAAGTTGACCGCAAATGCACAATACACTGCATCCATAAAGTCAGTGTAAGGTGTAAGCGTAAGGTGTCAGCCTGTGGGTAAAAATGTCTAATAGTCAGACAGAGAGGAGCCAACTCGGACTTGCATGGTGCGGTCTGCAAGGAAGTTTTCAATGAATGTAGGAAGTCTACCTCTTAATCCTAATTTGTGGATATCTTTTAAAATGCCATATCTCCACGTGGTATCATAAGCTTTTTCCAAATCAAAAAACACAGCAACTAGATGTTCCTTTTTAATAAAGGCATCACGTATGAAGGTTTCCAATCTAACTAAATTATCAGTTGTACTGCGGTCAGATCTGAAACCAGACTGGAACCGCGATATATGATTATTGGATTCTAAAAACCAAGTAAGTCTTTTATTTATCATTCTTTCAAGTGTTTTACATAGACAAATTTTTAAAGCTATAGGTCTATAATTATTAGGTTCCGCAGGATCTTTCCCAGGTTTGGGAATTGGGATTATGGTTGCTAAGGTCCAATCTTCTGGAAATTTACCAGTAGTCCAAATGTAATTAAATATATTCAAAAGAGTTTCAAGAGAAGTATCTGGGAGATGTTTAAGCATTTGATAGTGGATCTCATCAGGACCCGTGGCTGAGTCATGTGATAGATTAATAGCTTCAACTAATTCATCTAAATTAAAATCTTTGTTGTAAATTTCATTATTTTGTGATTTAAAATTCAATTTAACTTTTTCTTGTTCGGTTTTAATCTTTCTGAAGGATTCAGAGTAATTGAATGATGATGAATTGTGACAAAAAGTTTCTCCTAAAGTGTCAGCAATGTCTGTTTTTGAAGTTGCTTTGCTGTCAGTACCCACCATGTTTAAATGTGTGTAACTGGGGGATTTGTTTTTTCCAGAGATTTTTCTTATCATATCCCAAACCTTTTTAATAGGTGTTTTATGATTGATTTTCGAAACATAAGATCTCCATGACTTACGCTTCGAAATTTTAATTGTTCTACGGGCTTTAGCTCTAAATACTTTAATGTCATTGAAATTGTTGGTATTTGGAGATCTTTTGAATTTAGATAGAGCTTGCTTGCGCTGTTTAATTGCTTCTTTACAGTCGTCATTGTACCATGGATTACTTTTAGTTGGATTTGTCGAAGTTTGTGGAATACATTCTTTAGATATTTCAATAAGCGAAGAGGTAAAATCAGATATAGGGTCAGAAGATTCTTTGAAGTTTTCTGGTATCAATTTACCAGTGCACAGAGTATTAAAAAGTTCCCAGTTGGCTCTATTTAATTTCCACTTTGGATTGTGGTCCTCAGTGGGAAAAGTGATCTGTTCAATGATAATAGGGAAGTGATCACTATTGTGTTGGTCTTCACAAACATACCAATTATAATCAAGAAACAGTGATGGATGACAGAAGGAAAGATCAATAGATGTAAAAGATTTTGTACTTGGAGAATGATAAGTGTAAGACTTATCAGTCATAATACATATGTCATTCTTTGTAATGAAATTTTCGATAAGTTCGCCTCTGGAATCATTATTTTGACCACCCCAGAGGATATTGTGACCATTGAAGTCACCTAATAAGATATACGGAGAAGGAAGTTGTTGCAGTAAATTGTCCAAGTGTTGGGAGTTAAGAGAAAAGGATGGAGGAATATATACAGAACATATGGTTATTTCTCTATCTAGAGTGACAGAAACAGCAGTTGCTTGTAGTTCTGTTTGTAAATCAATCTTTCTTTGAGGGAAAGATGATTTTACAAATATTGAGGCACCACCAGAGGGCCTCAGACAATCAGTATGAACATAGTTATATATATTAAAACCTCGTAATGAGATGTTATCATCTGGTTTAAGAAATGTCTCTTGAAAACAAAATACAGATAGATTATATTCGGAAATCAATAGAGATACTTCATTATAATTAGGTTTCAAACCTCGACAATTCCATTGAATAATTTTATGTTTAAAATCCATACTTGAAAATAATATTAAAAGAGGTACTAAAATAATGGTTAGATTGACACCTTCCATTGTTTAAGTTGTTGGTAATCGTGAAAGTGTGCCTTTAGGGAGGTGATCATTGGAGGAAGAGTCTGTGAAAACCACAGAATCATCCTCCATGTCCTCTCCCTCATCATCCTTTTTAAACACAGAAAATGGATTCTTCTGAGCTAGTATTGCTTTTTCTGCTTCTTCTTTTTCTTTCTGTGCTTTTTCTTTGTGATATTGTTGCCGTCTTTCATCTTTTTGTTGTTTTTTGAGTTTGTCTTTCTCTTCTTTTTTCTTCTTCTCTTCGTCTTTCCTTATCATCTCCAGGGTTGCTGGCTTAAGGGTTTGCCCTGGATGAGATGGATTACTTTTTTGTTTGGGTTTTTCTTTAGGTGGTTCTTGTTGTTTTTCTTGTGTCTGTTGCTTTAAGTACTCTGTAAAGCTGTTGTCCGTCTGTGTGCTATTGTTGTGAGTTTCTGTAGATTTGTTGCAAGTGCCTGGTTTCACAGCACTTGCATATGTCCTAGCCTGATAGAATTGTTCGTATTGTTTACGAGCTTCCGGAAAGGATATGTTTTGTTCACATTTGATTTTTAAGATTTTCTTTTCTTTCTCCCATTGTGGACACTCTTTGGAGTTGGCAGGGTGGTCACCAGAACAGTTTACACATTTGGCAGGTCTTTGACACTGGCCAGATGCGCAATGTTCAGGCATACCACAATTGATACATATAGCCTGCCTGCTACACTTATTTTCATGGTGGCCATACACTTGACATTGGTAGCATCTTAGCGGATTGGGAACATATACATCAACCTTCGCTTGAATGAAACCTATTTTGACAACGGTTGGTAATTCTGGTGTATCAAATGTAAATACAAATGTATTTGTTCGTTTCAGGACACCATCACGATGGACATTGATTCTACGGACGTCCGTAACACCCTGTTCCTCCATGAACTCCAAGATATGTTCATTGCTCTGCCTGATTAAGGCAGGACAGCGAACAATACCTTTGGATGTATTCAAGGATTTATGAGGAGTTACGGAGCATTTCAGTCCACAAAAAGTTTTCATTTTTAAAAGGCTTTTTTCATGAGGTTCTTTGGCACATTGTATTAAAAGGTCACCTGATCTAAGATTCTTAATGCTTTTCAGCTCACCTGCCATACTCATTATTGTCTTGTGTATCAGAAAAGGAGAAAGAAGAGAAATATCCTTTCCTTCCACTTCTGAATGAATGATGAGAAATCTAGGTACATAAGGTTTTTTTGGTAGAGAAGACTTAGATTGAGATTGAGAAGCTGTTAATGATTCATCAGAATCTGTGTCTGTAATCGGTGCGTGGCGTTTTCTAGATTTTGTAGCCATGTGTGTTTGGTTTTAAGAATCAGCCTCCATGCTCTCCACCCACCGTGGAGCCCAACAAGGGAGCACTTTAATGGAGTGGCTTTCCGACCTCCAGTGCTAGAGCTACATGGAAGTTATACTTGCACAAATATATCTGCACAATAGACTCGCACAAATAAAATCTGCACAATTGACCCGTTAAGCCACTGCCTTCCAGCAATATTTTATAAAAGAAAGAATATATAAGATAATGGACACGCGGTTGGCATCAGAACGATACTATAGAACGAAGATATAAGAAATATTTTTTTTTTACATTTTCAGCTTCCTGGGGCTCAGCATGACAAGACCGATTAGAAACACCGGGCCGTGTTTCCCCTCGGGTCTACCCCGTCAAAGAGGCCAAAGAGACGTGTTGAGTCATACAGAATTTTATACGCCCATATTCTGCATGCTCTCAGTCTTCCAGGCCATCCCCTTCGAGTTACCGAGAAAGCCACCCACGGTGAACAGGTGGGACTCTACTCTTGGCACTCCCGGATGGGGACAACTATTACAATCAATATCGTCCCCAAATGTGAAGTGTGCCCCAGAGACCACGGCAAGGTGGTAGAGTCACTCCGGGGAATTTGAAGTTGGTGAATAGGAGTTCTATGGCTATAAATTCACCAGTGGTGGGCTTAAACCAGCACCAGAGAAGGTGAGGGCGGTAAAAGAATGCAAACTGCCAAGAAACAGAGCAGAGGTTTATAGTCTACCGCCTTTAATTTCTACGAGGACTCCTGATGGCATTTTTTGTTAATGCTCGGCATCCAGGCTAGAATTGTTCCTTGGACTATTACAAACAATATAGGGGTGGATGCCAAGCGTGATTTTTCGATTTAAGGTCACAGTGAGGTCAAAGGTCAAGTAAGTGCAATTATGCAGAAAAAAATGACATATAAATACATCAACTTCTTTCCTTCGTCACAAAATGCTAACAAAATGAACAAAAACAAATGCAAATGAACATATATTGGCATCGATGCATGCCACAGCCTCTTAATTGACATTTTGCAGAAAAAATGCCGTCTTTATGCTAATAAACGTTCTGGCTCACTACGAATTAAAGAACAATATAGTCTGAGGGCAAATTTAGCTTATCATGCACCACCAGGAAATGTTTTCATGGGTACCAAAATATTCATCATGACCCCCTAATGGGAAACAAAATTCTCCTAAAAAACCTGTCTGGAATAAGTGAAAATGCATGGTTTCCATGGCAACCCCAAATGCAATTCTAGTATTGGGGTGTACCTTCAAAATTACACATAGCTCAGCTGATACTTATGCTAGAATAATAAACATGGTATCAAAGTAAACCTTCGACATCTGTCCTTCATCCATTTGTCGCATATGCAAATTATCTACTTTCAACATTCATAAATATTTATGAAAATATTCAAAAATGTGATTCAAGAATGGGGGCGTACCTAAAATTCAATAATATATCAGCTGTTAATTATCTTAGACTACTACTATAATTGGTACCAAATTAGTTGTGACATAAAGACATAGGCCTTTCATTCCATGGTCAAGATATGCACAATAGCTTATTTGCATAATATGCGCTTTGATAAAGGTGTTAAAAATAAGGGAAACTCATTAAAAACAA
Source organism: Loripinus fragilis (assembly GCA_964019695.1). Lineage (NCBI taxonomy): Eukaryota > Metazoa > Mollusca > Bivalvia > Lucinida > Lucinidae > Loripinus > Loripinus fragilis. The sequence goes on from OZ026516.1 coordinate 85,147,104, forward strand.
ACAAAAAAAGCTGATTTCATGATTGCAATATTATCATTGTTGCATGTTGTTATGTCATCAGTGATACAATTTGACAAGTCCAATCATCCAATGGTCCTATATGAAAATGATCTCATTAGCATATTGGTGAATATATGTGTAAACTTACAAAAAGTAGATAACACTATTTAAAAACTATAAACCTAGAAGAGGGGGTCTAGGTGATTAGCAATTAGACCTACCTTTCACCCTCTGGAAGGACATTTTCTCATGTATAACAAAATGTTTAGTGGGACCACCGGAATACATTAAGATATTGTCAAAAAATTAAACCTATTTAGAACATATTTTCATGATTTCCAAGGCAACCCTTCATGAATTCTGAAGAATGAGGGTGTTTGGGGTCTCCTAATGAACAATTTGGCGCTCATGAAAAAATGTCCTGGGGTGGGGGTTGGGACAGGGGCGTGCAAGGTACGCTAAATTGGCCCCTGGGTAGTACTATACACGTAAATTTGAGGAAACATAACCCTATAGATTTGATATATAATTTTATTCACATCTATCAGTTCAGGGTAATATTGCTTTTACCATAGACCTAATTTCTAATAAGTTTCCATATGTTTATAATTTGAGACAACTATTTGCAGGTAACCTTGGTCTCTACAGGTGGGACTGTGGAAATTCCACTCAATCAGCATATCCAATTGCCAATAGGACAACATGGTGTCCTACATGATAGGCACATCACACTGCATCGCATGCACATTGTATCATGCAGATCTGATTAGACTTTAATACATATTTATATCTCACAGAGCTGCATGCACAGTTGATAATCTTGCTTTTAGCCCCAAAAGTAAGTGAGTTTGATCAGGAAATACCACAAACATACACTGCAGATCAAACCATGGCACCGTGAGAGAGAGCCACAGAACAATGACAGTCACAAGACACCAGGAAGACAATTAAAGTAAAGCAACTAGCTCTCTCTTCCTCGTCAAGATGATTGCAAAACTAGAAAGGATACTACATGTAAGTAATGCATTACAAAAAAGGACAAAGTACAGAGTCCCCACAAACAATGGGAGCCATACATTAAACAATGTATCAACAACAACAGATCCACCACAAATTGCAAGTTTTCATCCACCTGTATCATTTGCTGTTCCAACATCTATTTGAGAATTATAAGCATTCAACCAATGGTTTGCCCAAATAGTGCAATTCAAAGGCATCTTTTGTAGGTGGTCAAACCATTTTGTCGCTTTTGGGAAAAGGTTTAATTGTATTAAATCAATATATACATTTTCTGTTTCAACATAAGGACGGTAGCAGTTTCTGAGCTTCCTGGAGGTATTGTTTCCAATGTGTTTTTATTTAACTGATGCCAGAGAATGATGAGCTTGTATGGCCATGGATACCAAGTAATGTTCTCTGGTATCTCAGTATCTTGTTTCAATAAAACAATCTACATTGAATATCCCTTTTTTCTGCTTTAACTTTCCTGACATCATTCATACCCCATATTTTTTTACAACCAATGTGGTAAAGAAGAAGTAGCACATCAGTACCCATGCAAAGGACAAGTACTTGCTTGTACTTGTTCTGTGTTGCATCTTTGACATTCAAAACCAAACGTAATTCTGCCTCTTCATGATTAGTTAAACAGATTTTTGCTGCGTTTGATGACAAACTTTTTGTGGTTTGGCACACTATATATTTGAAGTTTTGATAACCCTCATGGCATCACAGTTTCCAACTGGTTCTCCCTCAAAAGATCAGTGTGACCAGCTGTCTTCTTCAGATCAGCCCTAGTTTTGAAATTCTGATGGCAGCGTGAACAAGTTCTTGAAACAGACGTTATAAAATTTGGATATAACTTGGATATCATGCGACAGTCTGCATGACTGTTTGTAAACCCAAACATAATTTATAGCTATGGTTTCCTCTTGAATTGCACGACAGTGGGTCAGGCCTCAAACTCAATGACGGCTCTGACGTAAAACTGAATCGGTGGGTTGGTATCTGATGATTGGCTGTAGCTGGGCCCACCGTGGCTCATTTTTAGGTTTACTTTAGCTCTGACTATCTCTGAGTCGTGAGCCATTTCCTTTGTTTCATCATGGTGCGTTAATTTGATTGTATTGTTTCTCTATTATGATACATTGTAATAGTTAGGAATCCTCAATGCGAGCTTAACATTTTTTGTGCTTCAACATCAGCAGGGCCTAGGGCGAATATTTTGTACCAGTAAAATGCAGTCAAGCCCCACCAGTGGCTTTGGCTTCTGTCGGTTCTAAGGCGGTGGTTCTGTTGTTGTTGATTCGTTGTTGATTGTTACTCCCATTGTGGGATTCTGTAATTGTTCTATGTTTTGTTGTGCATTTCTTTGTGTCCTTTCTAGCTTCGATATCATCTTGCTTTGCTTTGTTTGTCTTCCTGGTGTCTCGTGGTTGTGGTGTGGCTCTTATGATGCCACGGGATTGTCTAGAGTTTGTGATTGTGGTTATTCCTGATCATATTAACTATTTTCAAATCGATTGGTCATCGTGTCATCTTCAGAGGACCATTTTGAAGAATCTGTCTCTGAAGAGACAAAGAGTTCCTTCTTTTCTTTGAGGCGTTTGTTAAAGTTTTGGGAATGACATAGTCAGATTAATCAATCAGATACATGAATAGTGGGGCCTTTATATTGAAAGAGCACATGCAATTAGCGTGAATAATTTTCGTCTTGTTAAGTATCTCTGTGGTATTTCACATTCGGGGTTTCTTCCGTAACTTGCTAGCTCATACCAAACACATTGCAAAGAACTGATCCATGCCCAAAATTGTGCAAAGTTCACCCCACTCCTATTATATTTGTTTTTGTTACAGTAAAACCCCATTCAAATGTATTGGAGACCCTTTTACCAATCAAATAACTCAATCATTCGTTCTGAGAGGTCTATGACTAAGGCATGACTGAAAATGTCATTGAAAAAAATGCACATAAAAATATACTCCGAAATCACTGTTTTATCTGTAGAAAGTACATTTTTCTATCCCATAATACCTATAACATTCCACAAACTATTATTTTCAACATTTCTAAATCTGACGTTCTAGGTTTCAGCATATTGGCCATAACTAGATGGTTGAGATAGCATTATAGCAATATAAAATACCCTGATAGCGATTCTAATACAAAAATGCACCTATTTGACCTTTGACCTTACTGTGACCTTAATTGGAAGTTTCAGACTTGGCATCCACCCTGGGGCAGTTTGTCATACCCCAAATTATATATTTCTAGCATGGATGCCGAGCATTAACAAAAAAAGCCATCAAAACCATTTTTTAGAGGTCTTAGAAATTATAGGCGGCAGACTATTAGAGTTTAAGCATGATTGGGTACCTATCAAAGTTTATCCAACAATATTCGATATTGACAGCACTACTTCGAGGGCTAACTGGGCGAGGTGTTCTCTTCGAATTGGTAGTGAAGAAAATAAAGCATTCAAACGGCTTGAAGACAGCATCACAAATAACGACACAATGGCCTACTTTGATCTGAAGAAACCAATAGTAGTACAGACTGAGGCAAGTTTCCATGAATAGTTGTCTGCTGGACTATTCCAAAGAACAAGGGACTGCAGCCTGTCTGTGCACTACATCCGCCAGTCGATGACCCTAGCAGAACAGAGATACAGCCAAACAGAGAAAGAATCATAAGCTATAAAAAAATGGGCGAAAACTAGATTAAGCATGTACCTACTGGGTGCACCAAAGTTCAAGATAATCATATCCCATAAGTCTCTTATTCCTACGTTTAACAAACCATGCTCTAAACTCCCTCCAAGGATTGAAAAATGGATTATGGAGATTCAAGATGTTGATTACGAACTGGTACATGTATATAAATCTGAAAAAGACACAGCTGATCAAATGGACTACCTTTAGCGACATCCTCTTGCTGAAGCAGAAACAGATGAAAAAACAACATCTAGCTCACGTCGAACAACTTGTGACAGACTGCGAAAAATATTTGCAACTATAAGATACCAGAAAGACTGTAATCTGATAATGGACCACTATTCCAGTCAGCAGAATTCGCTTAATTTGAAAAAAAATGGGGTTCAATTACCACAGAGTATTCACAGAACACCAAAGAGCGCTTGGAGAGGCGGAAAGCTCTATGAAAGTGTTAAACAAAACCGAGCAGATTGCACATAGCGATGGTAGGACAATCTCTTCCTCAGTTCAATATTTGTTAATGAGTTATAGATCAACGGCACATCCAGCAACAGGATATACCCCATATGAAGCACTGATGAAAAGTAATGTACGCACAAAACTGAACTACAGACACTTCTTAGAGAACAGGAACTCTACACAATATGGAGCAGGAAATAACAGAGCGGGATGAGGAATACAAAAGCAAGTGGAACAACTAACAAAGACCTCCAAAATGTAAGAAAAAACACTTCAAAAAGGAGAACACATGCTCTCGAAAAATAAGAACAAATGGTTCACATATCATGAAAAGAAATTGTACATAATCACTGGAGTACACGGTTCAGCAAGAGGGTAGACACCACTAAATATAGACAAAGCTTGGCCCGCCTTTTGTGGGGAGAGCATTAGGTTAACATTATAAGATGGATGACGTCATCTATCAATTATGCATGGTCATTATTTTGTAGTATGAAAACAACAGACCAGCCAATGTCAGTTACTAATAGGCATATTTAATTTTGAAATGAATTTATTATAGGGAGATAGGGTTGGTTGATTAACTGACCCCAAGGTAGAAAAAATGCCAAATTTTCAGGTGGTTGTCAGACTCCATCCAATATGGCAGCCCCCTGATTAGGAAAAAATATGTTTGTTTTTATATGAAATTGATCGGATAGAATGGCTGTTTATAATAAGACAGGTTTGTAAAACTTTGTATGTACAGTTTTCTAATAAAATGGCGAAACGTTAACCTTGTTGTCTATGGAAATTTAATAGTGAATTGCATCCAAGACGCAAGTCAGATGGGCGAATCATAGATAGAGATGCATCAAAGTTCATATTCTTCCATAGCGTCAAGACTGATGACTGGAGATAAAGATTACTAAGCTTTGGCCGCGGAGATCAATCATCAGCTCTAACCCGATATGAGAAAGAAACGACCAGACAACTAACAAAGAGGAGAAGACACTGGATCAGAAAGAAACAACCGCCAACCAAGGAGGCAGACACATCAGCAAGAAGATACACAGAGGAGGGAACTACCGAAACGATTGCGACGATTGCCAGAATAATTCAAAGACTATATGTTGTTGCAACAGCTCTTTAGAAGAGCACATTTACTTGCAAACGCTTATAACTGTATAACTTCTTTAAAAATTTGGTAAGGGCTACGTGAAAATGCATGGTTTCCATGGTAACCTCTTATATGATTCTCGAGATTTGGGGATAGGCGTACAAATTCAATCATATCTAGGGTTCTACTTATCCTAGAGGACTAAAATTTGTGTCACGTAGCCCATACCAAATTTCTTTTGAGGAGAACTTCGTTTCACATTTTGAGGGTCCCACTGAACAATTTGGCATGCATTTAAAAGGCCCTAGGAGTGCAGGATAGATCGTATCTTAACCCCTCCCCTAGGCTTATAGTTTTTACGTGATTTTCCCTCATTTTTTAAAGTTTTCATGCATTTTCATGTATATTCAAATGAGATAATATTCATGTAGGACCTCTGGATGAATGGACCTGTCAAATTGTAACATTGATTATATTAAAACATACAGCAATGACAATATTGGAATGAAATCAGCCTATTTATATTTGTAATGATTTTTCCTTATTTTCTAGCTTTTTTATTAATATTCATGAATTTACAAATTATGCAAATATGATACGTTGCATATTTGACCATGGAATAAAAGGTCTATATCTAAGCTTTATTTTAGTATTAATTTTATTAATCTACCACTAAAAGCAGATGAAATATTATTGATCTTGTACGTATACCCCAATTCGTGAACCACATTTTTAATGTTTTAATAAATATTTATGAATATGTAAATTAGATAATTTGCACATGCAACAGGGGGTTACAGGCCTATGTCTTAGCTTTAATTTGGTATTAAGTTTAGTAGTCTAGGATGAGTAACAGCTGAGATATGAGTAATTTTGTAGGCAGACCCATCTTCTCAAATTCGCTATGGGTTGCCATAGAAACCATGCAATTTCACATTGCCCAAACTAATTTTTTTAGGACACCTTCGTTTGACAGCCAGGGGGTCCCAATGAACAATTCGGCACCCATGAAAAATTGTCCTGGGGGTGCAAGGTAACCTAAATTGGATGCTAGGGTATATGTAATTCAGACAACCGATATAATTTTGGAGTCAAAGATCAAGATCACATATACTTGAAATCTGTCTAATGGCTCATAACGAAAACTCTGTCTTGTTTTACCAAGGATGTTCATATTTGGCATAGTGATTGCCTAAGGGGTGTAAAAAACAAAGACTGATATGGAATAGGAACACTTAATGGGCAACCAACCAATTTGTTCTGTTCATATATAAGGCACTGTGACTGTCTATGGTGTGAAAATTTCACCAAATAGACAGATGGCTGAGAATGGGTTTGCTCCCCCAAGGGGATTTTGCAGACATATCCTATCTTGTAGAGAACTCAGTGCGTTGGGGTGTTAGTCTGTAAGAGCCTGTAACATACGTTACTTTATCAAATTTAGAAAAAATAAGTTAAAAGTTTGGGCTACCAACAGAAGACTTTAAAATATTTATTTTTAAAAATATTCATATAATCTGCAAACTGGGTGTCTGATCTATGTATGACAGGATTGTAAACAAAATCGCGGCTCCATAAGGCGTCATATACGTTACATACACCAGATTAGCCCTTAAATTTGCAAGTGTGGCTAACATCATTTACATTCACAACATCTCGGTGTACTTTGAAAAATATTTCTAGCCATTTCTGATAAGCTTATGCAATTGGCTGATAGAAAAAACAAAGTTTGTTTCTCTATCTTAAATATTTTGTCTGCAGTGAGCAATTTAACAACCCTATCCCTACCCCAGTTTTAAAGAGAAAAGTTTGGTATTAAAATTCAAGAAAAAATATTTTAAAATATTTGCAGCTGATGAATATCTTACATAGTTTTGGATTTTATTGCATATATGATAGGAATCATAAATCTTCAAGTTTGTCATAAAATTTCTAAAATCAGAGGCTGTAACATCTGTTACCTGACATAATAATTGGGTGGGTAGGTCATTGTATTTACGCAAGATATGTATAAAATGTTTTAATTTCCTCGAGGGATCTTTGCAGACATATTCCTTTTTAAAGCCGCATCGAATAAGAAATGTTTGCACTCTCTACGTTGGGGCGTTAGTCTGAAATGCTTGTTACATGCGTTACTATATCATATAAAGAAAACGTAATTTGAAAAAATTGAGCTACAATTGTGAAAATATTTGCAGCTACTGGATATCTTACATTGTTTAGGGATTTTCAGCTGGCTCATATGATAAAGACTCATAGATCTGCAAGTTGTCACCCAGTTTTAAAGATCAGTGAGTGTTACATATGTTACATGCTATAATTACCGTTGTCTTTAGGTAAGAGATAGTGTTTAAAAAAATGAATATATTTTACACGTTTCCCTATAATTCTATTATCATTGGTGCCTAAACCTTAGAAATTATATTCAGCACATGCTATCAAACCAAAAGATATTTGTTACACATGTTATAAAAATATACTTTCACATATTATGTTTTGATATGTAAAAAGCTGAAACATATAAGGACACAAATAGAGATGACCAGTTAACATTTGAACAGGGCAGTTTATAAATAAGCCCATAGAATGTAAATATTCAAAATTAATCATCATCTGAGTCTTCTTCTTACACAACGTCCATCATTGTGTCTGCTTCTGTGGCATCGTCATCATCGTAATCATCTTCTTCTTCACAAACAGTAGAACTATTGCAAAGTATATCAATTAGCTCCTGTGGCACGATTTTACCATCAGTCCACTCGAAATCAAATGAGCCATCTTCATCAACTTTCCAACCATGTCCTTCAGGGCTTGGCACATTTGGAAACTGTTAATGGGAATGACACCATATGAATGACTGATAATTGGCTCTTTTAGAATGCATTTCCAGTGATGCTCTGCAAGGAGGAAGAAGATTAAGATCAATGCAATCAAAAGCACTGAGAACCTGACCTGATGTACCTTGGTATTTTTGAGCAAATGAATCATATCTTAGCTTGTTTACACTAGTATAGCTAGGTTTTCCATACATGCGACAAACAAATTCTACATGGTCATCTAACAATGTATCAGAACATTGTTCATCTTTTTCCAAGCATTCAAAGACTTCAATGAAGTCTGAATACTTCTGAAGTGCTTTAAGTGGGGTAACTTTGCCCCTTTGCACGAAAGCGCTTACTGTATCACAACCAGTGAAACAATGCAGCGCAGGAAGAACAGAGCACAAATCAAATCCTATTACTTCATTGATTTGCTTGACATAAAGAAGCCTCCGTTTGTCACCTGTGCCAGTATCAAATAAAACAACTGGATCAAAGTTCCGAGCATATTTCAAAAGCAGAACCAGTACATCAGTGTCAGGTGATCGAACAATAATATGGGTTGTGCCTGGTGTTGTTTTGCAAACATGATTACAATGAAGTATAATTCTGGCATCAGCCTCTTCCTGGGAAGTGGCAAGAGCATCAACTGTATTGACATCAACTGTCTCAGCATCAATGCTAGACAAATGATAACACTGCTCCGATATGGCAAAGTATATGCTTCTACCATGTAGCCTCTTTGCATATGATGCCTTCTGCCATTCATCAAACAAAAGTTTAAGAAGCTGTATTTTGTTTTCATCATTTGAAATGAACCCCTTCCAGTCCTTTGGTGCTTTAGTCTTTGGGCCTGATATAAAAAATGTCTCGGATGTTCCTCGTCGTTTGCGCTCAAATGACTTAATTGAGTTTTGTTTGTATGTATCAGTGACAATGTCTACTCTTGATGATTTTGGCAGACGGTCTTATACCATTTCTGCTACACCCTGAAAGTTATCTGGTATAGGAGAAAGGACACAAAGTGAGGCATTACCGTCAATCACATATGCTACTGGTTCATTTGTTGGTGTAGTCATCAGCTCAACGCCAGCTTCAAGATGATGTAAAAGTTCTGCTTTCTCAGTTTTTACAGGCATTCCATCAGCTGTTGCAAGCGAAAAAGGAACTGGACCAAGGGGGTAGGACAGGGTAACCTGTAGGTCTATATTGTGCTCAACAGAAAGCAGAACTAGTTGGCCGAAAATGTTGCGTTCAGCTTAAATTTGCATCATTTTATTTTGTGTACTTTTTACCTTTTTGACAACACCAACAGAGGCAAATGTTTTCAATTTCAATCGTTTCAAAGGATCATGAAATGGGACAGCCTTATCAACTAGTCTGCTCTTTATAAAATCTTCCATTGCAGTTTGCCCTCTTTTTTGTGCCTCCAGTAAGTCTGTCTGGACATCTAACGGTGCTTGTTGGCCAGATGCGAGACAAAACAGCTCATCTTTATTTTCAACTTCAAATGGATTTGTTAAATTAATATTTGCCACCTTTATTTGACTTGTGGCTATTTCGCTGCTTTAATTTGTGCAGGCTGAAACTATTTGTGTACAATGAGCTCATCTGGAAATATATCTGCTGAGAACAGAGTCGCTTCTACAAGTTTTGCTTGGTAGTGTCGGGTAAGGCACCAACGATAGTAAAAGTAAGTAAGGTTGCAAAGATCAGGAATCGATACAATCAAGTACCACACCTGACCCAGGATACCAATGGGAAAGTGACAAACTCAAGAAGACACCACAAACGAGAGCCAAGAGGTCAGCCCTTTCCCAGCAGGTGACCACGAAGCACATATAAACAGACGCGCACAAAACATAGCAAACACAAGACAGAACAAAAACATAAAACATTCACAAAAGAAGTACCGCCTTGGAACGGTCAGTAAAATATTTTACTGGAGGGCTTAAACCGGTTTAACGGCGCCAACCTCACCCTTAATTCAGATGTGGATCAAGACACATAGATATTTGGTTTGCATGAAAGACCCCTAATTTATCAATGCATCATCTCAAGCTGCATAGTTTCTACTAAAGCCAATGATGCCATCTTGTGATTTGGCGTGTCTATTAATTGTCTGTTCTATTGTAATGTAAACAGCATTCCTTGATAATGGAACAGACGATCGACGGACACTGAAATCATTATTTCTCAACAAATTTTCAGCTCCAGGATGTGTTACATTTAAATTCATCATAGTCATAAGGTAGACTGGCAGATATCGTGCATAGTTTGTGTGGTCATAAGCAAATAAAATGGGACAGAGGCTGTACAATGATGCTAAATGCAGCTGGTAGTCATTCATCTTGGTAGCTTTGATGAGGTTCAATATAAGCCATACCAAATCCATATAACCTATCCAGAATTGTGCAGTTTTTCCAAGATGGCCGTCTCGCAAAGACTGTTTAAATCCCTTATAACGTGCGTAGAAGGAACAAAAAGCTTCATTTTCCTTCATATTTTGGAGGGTGTCTTGAGAGGGCTTCTTTGACAAAGTGAGCAGCAATTCATATGCTTCCTGTGAAAATTGTTCATCTTGCGGAAGTGACTGCTCAAACTTTTCAATAAGCAATCTTTCTAATGCCTCTAGCGTTACCTTATGTACTCGCAATGCTCTGTTAAAATGCTTCCCATACATTACCATGTCTAATGACCCACTTGCACATACTACTGCCTCAATAACAATCTCAGATAAACCACTCCCTTTCATTTTTTTCCCCAATGCACCAAATATTGAACATATTGTGTGGAACACACCCATCCTTACAATGCCATTTTTGAAGTCTGGCTGTTGCCATACAAGGGAATATGCCTTTTTTGGCTACAGCTAAATCAAAAGTCACTATGCAATATTGTTGGCCAACCTGAAGACTAGCGGCTTGCGATTGCTCAATAATGTGTTGAACTGTAGCGGTTTCATTAATAGAGTAATTAGTAGGGGCCATATATTCAACACGTGAACGCACTTCATCAGAGCTTTGAGCTGTTTGTGAAACCCACCCTGCCCAAGATGGAACAGTCTGACATTCGAAGCTAGAACCTGTATTTCTTGAAAGGAACCAAATAAAATTTTCGCGCTCTGTATCACTGAAATCAATTTCTGGTTTTGTCCTTTCAATATCAAAGTTCGGTCCAACCTTTGGCTTAATGAAGCATGGTTTCAGGTCTGTGGTGTCAGGTTTGATAATTCTCTTTCTGTCTCTGGCAACAGGTGTGATTTCTATAATTTTAGACCCAGCATCATTAGCTACATCTTGTATTACAATTCCATGCGTTGAATGAGTTGTGCCAGTGCCAGATGGTGTCTCTTCATTCAAATCAAAATTGTCCCAGTTATAATGAAGAGCAATATTGGGGGAAAGAACTGAATCGTTTGCTGAAATTGAGCTGCACATTGCTGTTTCAAGTTCCAGAGTTCTTGTGTATGACTGACAAGGGCCAAACCTGCTAAGAATTGTTATAAGCTCTGCACTACCTGTCAAATGACGTACAGTCATAGACAATAGTAAATGCTTTGGCATAACCCACTCACCATGTGTAGCAGCATAACAAATATCCTGCGCTAATGAGTCTACAAGACGTGCCGTTTTACAAGAGTTATGCTGCTGACTTTTACCAGAGATGACAAATGACAGAAAATCTTTAAGAATTTGTGGTGGCTTGCGTTCAGCTGACAAAAGCCAGTGTTGTGAAGGAGGCAATTAGTAGGGGCCATATATTCAACACGTGAACGCACTTCATCAGAGCTTTGAGCTGTTTGTGAAACCCACCCTGCCCAAGATGGAACAGTCTGACATTCGAAGCTAGAACCTGTATTTCTTGAAAGGAACCAAATAAAATTTTCGCGCTCTGTATCACTGAAATCAATTTCTGGTTTTGTCCTTTCAATATCAAAGTTCGGTCCAACCTTTGGCTTAATGAAGCATGGTTTCAGGTCTGTGGTGTCAGGTTTGATAATTCTCTTTCTGTCTCTGGCAACAGGTGTGATTTCTATAATTTTAGACCCAGCATCATTAGCTACATCTTGTATTACAATTCCATGCGTTGAATGAGTTGTGCCAGTGCCAGATGGTGTCTCTTCATTCAAATCAAAATTGTCCCAGTTATAATGAAGAGCAATATTGGGGGAAAGAACTGAATCGTTTGCTGAAATTGAGCTGCACATTGCTGTTTCAAGTTCCAGAGTTCTTGTGTATGACTGACAAGGGCCAAACCTGCTAAGAATTGTTATAAGCTCTGCACTACCTGTCAAATGACGTACAGTCATAGACAATAGTAAATGCTTTGGCATAACCCACTCACCATGTGTAGCAGCATAACAAATATCCTGCGCTAATGAGTCTACAAGACGTGCCGTTTTACAAGAGTTATGCTGCTGACTTTTACCAGAGATGACAAATGACAGAAAATCTTTAAGAATTTGTGGTGGCTTGCGTTCAGCTGACAAAAGCCAGTGTTGTGAAGGAGGCCATGGCATTTCAGATGAAAGATGCTTACTTGTGTTGATGTGACAGTTTGTTATCAAAGCAGCTTCTTCCAAAAATTTCTCATCAGACGAGGCTAGTTCAAAAGCAAGTGCTATTGCTTGACCTTCATTAATTTCAGCACTATATACAAGTTGCCCTTCATTTGTGGGTTGCCAGAAACGGAGCCTGTCACCAAAATGCTTAATTAATTTATCTTTGAGCTTTTACGTCTTGTTGTTCTCATTGTATGCTTCAGGATGGTTTTGTAACAAAAACTGCAAATACCTCTCTCGGATCATTATAAGTCTTTCGACCATTTAAGCAGCCAATATAGTATTTTCAATATATGAAGAAATGTATGAAAATGCATGAGTATGAGCATCTAAAATTCGAGATGCTTCCGACGTTTTAAACGTTGGGTTTCTACTTGTCATTCTGGTGTAGTTGCGCCTACAATGATTATGGTAGTGAGCTTCTCTTGCTACAAGATCCAGGCCACGAATTTTTCTCAGCATCACTTCATCCCTCTTTCTCTCAGCAGCAGCCTGTATTGAATTTGTGGCTGTCGTAGTTTCACATTTAACTAGATGGTGTTTAAATTGTTTTATTTTGATAGTATTTCTGTCACAGATCAGACATCTGTCTGGGGGGGAAAATGGACCACTTGAAGGTGTAAATGAAGCAGATAGCCGTGTCTATTTGGATGTGCTAGGCTGTGGCTCTGAATCTAAAGTACATTCTAAACAGCGTTTTCTATATACTTAAGAAATAGGTATTTGTGAATCTTTGGTAGCAGCGCCTGTGCGTACCATGAACAGCTTCATCAAAAACATCAGGGATATTTTGTGAAATACATGTCAGCCGATGTTTTGGATCTGACTGATCAAGCCTAAGTTTTGCAGCTTCCTTGATCTTAAAAAATACCTGTTCTGTCAAACTTTTTATAGTCTGGCCATGTGTATCATCATAATGTATGACACATGTTTTACTGTCAGAACTTGGCTGCTTACCTCCTCGCTTCTGCGACTTGCTTTTTTGTACTTGCTGCGCAACAGGTTTCTCCATACTCAACAAATAAGAGGTACCCTAAACAAGTTAACTATTACTTAAAAATTAATGAAAACAACATTAATTATCAGAATGGAAAGAAAAAAAACAAAAAAAAGGAAAACATATGATGGTAGATATGGCGAATATTCAATTAATGCAAATACTGGAGTTAAAACTTTACTATGACAACAATTTTTAAGCTGGTTTCATCATTTGAAGAGTCGCAAAAATATACGTCCTCCCACTCTGATGGTCATAGAAATTATGACAAAGATAATTGGCTTAAATCACTGAGGCATACAATATGGAAAAACACAGCGCACCAGCTGAATGTACTTTAAGGTTGCGTCATACCAGGAATCTTGATCATATACGCCCTATGATGCGTTTCGGTCGCGCCAATAGATATTCTTGGTAAATACACCTGCCTGATGAGATGAAGAGAATGTGTACAGTCTGATCACATCAGTTTTTTTTTTATTTTGCGCTTAGTAGGCAGCAATAGATTCACTCCTTCTTCAAATAATCAAGAAAGACACAGGCAAGTTTTTCGGTGGTAACTTTATAAATACCATTTCCATTTGATATAAGTGACATATGCGATATCTATAACTAATTCCAACTCAATGTTTTTATCGTTTTTCGGCGATTTTGATTGGTCCGTCGGTAAAATTAAATGGTTTTTACATTTCAATAAAAACCCGTGCGTATGAATATTTGATATCTGCCTTGATTTCACAGTGCTAATAACGAACTGTACATGAAACTTTGAACACAAGTGACAAGTAGGGAACCCTATTGTTGTGTCCGAGATAACACATTCACCAGTTTAAATATAGTTAAACATGTTGAAAGCTCATTTGAAAACCCTTACACCGTATGAGGCTGCATCTTCAAAGCAACAGGAGGAACTCTAAGAAATGAACCCGATGACGTGGTTATGTGACGTCACTTAACACAAACAGTCACGTCATCGAAGAGAATCGGCATCAAAACAATGGCTACATCAACAACGAAATGTTTCAATACAGTTTGACAGCGTAAAAACGAACTTTTGGAAATACTTTAATATAGTGGACCTATGTGGAATCCTGCCATATAAGAGGATGTGTCCACACTTGTGTGGTCGAATTATATACATCTGTATCTCACTACAATCAATACGCCCGGGTCCAAATATCGTTTGTAATGATCAGTTAAATCGGGCAAGGGTCAGTGTTTTTTCACGGTTGATGTCGGCCATTTCAATTTCTCAATGACAATGCAAGCGTCTTTCAAACATGGATCATGTCTTGGGGAGCGATGCTGTAAAACTCCCCAACAATTATTGGTCTTCTTGAAGATGTGTCCATAGACAGGCATCTATAACAGAAATGCTGTTTATTCCGTATTGGTTACATTGACGGACTGAAACGCATTTTATATGAAAACATTGTTTTCTTAAGAAATGTGGAATCATCTCTGTATAGAGATGCAACCAGATTTTTGGTCCAGACTTAATAATTGTTTTCTTAGGAAATGTGGAATCATTTCTATATAGATATGCTTCAACATTTCTTGATAAAACAATTATTCAGTCTTGGCCAAAATCTGGTTACATCCCTATATAGAAACGATTCCACATTTCTTAAGAAAACAATTATTCAGTCTGGGCCAAAAATCTGGTCACATCTCTAGATAGAAATGCATCCACATTTCTTGAGAAAACAATTATTCAGTCTTTGCCAAAAATCTGGTTGCATCTCTATATAGAAATGATTCCACATTTCTTAAGAATACAATGTTTTAATATCAAAATGCGATTTTACCGTCAATGTAACTTATACGGAATGAACAGCATTTCTGTTATCAAGGACCCTCTATGACTCGGCACCCTTTAATCTTGTGAGAGCTACTGGGGAGTTCGCGACAATAGAAAGTGTTATCCAGGCGCTTTTTATCTACTTTTCTACCAAAATGGCCGACTTGTCAACAAGATTCACAGGAGTGAGGGATTTGTGCATTTTATGCTGTGGGAACCTTTTTATTGCAGAAAACACGGAATGGGCATCATTTATAATCATTGCCCAATCGTTCCAAGATCTGATTTCCAAAGTGCATAATCCCAGAGGCTTGTGTGACAAAATAGCTACTTTCCTACTACTTTCGTTTTGCAAGCTTGAAACAGGAAGTGGATTGAAACTACTAAATTATTAGCCAATCAGCTGTCCGTAAATTCAACCAATAATTATTATTAATTAGTTGTTTAATAACCAATCATTATAAGTAAAATAGTATCCAATCAAAGAAGCTGATGACGTAGGCGCTAGTATATAAACCATGCCTCAGTGGTTTCATGATCATTCTTACGTTGACTACCGAAGAAGACACAAGCTTATAAGGTAATCTATCTACAAAGCGAGGATTTTGCTGCAACATGCCTACCAAGCTTTGTAGCATATATTACATTGATATATCAACCCAAAGCAAATAGGAAGGAGCCAAACTGTCCCTTTTGCTAAGTAGATAAGAGCCATATTGAGCTGTGCATTCGATACTTGTCATTGAAGTAATCATTTATATGTCCTGTTTATAATTCTTTGTATTGTTATTTTGAGCTTTACCTTAGCAGGTAATCTAAGGGGACCCATCGCAACTAATCATTTTTGGAGCAAGCCACTCTATCTAAATTGGGAATAATAATTTCAATGTAGAACGTGAGCTGATTGCATTTGAGCTCACCATTGTTGATTTGTTTTGAAGTGCTCATACCGCTCGGAGCACGTTAAACGTCACAGATTTCTGGTGGCAGCGGTGGGATCACAAAGCTCAATTGTTTATTTGAGCAGTTAAAACGATGGATATTGACCAGCTTGACAGAAGCATTAGGCAGCTAGAAGCGGAGCTTGCAAGTTATAAGGCGAAAAAGAGCACAAATTTCAACTATTCAACTCCAAATGCGCAGGGACAAAGTGATGAAATTGAGCGCTCATTTTTGGAGCCAAAGTACAGTACCGCCAGAGATCAAAGCTACAATGAGACTGTCACTCCACATATGGACAATGCACGGAAAACCATTTTAAGGCGTAATATGGAGCCTGGGATGATTCCAAGCTTGAAAGAAGCCACTAGTGGGACAAAGTTAACAGTTGAAGATGAGAAGTATGATCTGAGTAAATATCTCATCAAGGAAGACTCAAAGCAACCATCTGAAAATGTGCATTCCAAGGAATCTAGTGTTAGGGTGCCAGACAATGAGCCCAATATTACATACCGAAAGAAAGTGGCACAGAAGGGGCAGGAGCCATCACAAGAAAATGCAAGCAGTGAGCAGGCTATTAAAGACAAGGAGCGCTCAGATGTATCAAAAGATGACAAGACTGAAAAGAGCAAATATAATAAACCACCTGTGCTGATCAAGCCAGCTACATATGATGGGAAGTCATCATGGCTGGATTATAAATCACATTTTGAAGCATGTGCAGAGCTAGGACATTGGAGTGAAGATGACAAAGCTCTTTACTTAGCAGTTTCACTTCGTGGACAAGCCCAGTCAATCTTAGGTGATCTAGCAGGTGGGGTTCCAAAGCAGTACAATGAACTCATTACTGCGTTGAATGAGCGATTTTCACCACCTAATCAAATGGAGCTTCACAGAGCTCAACTGAGGGAAAGAAAGCAAAGAGCGTCAGATAGTTTACCTGAGCTTGGGCAAAGCATAAAACGCCTGACCAATTTGGCATATCCTACAGCTCCTCTGGATGTCAGAGAAACATTAGCTAAAGAATATTTTATAGACGCTCTGACAGACTCAGATACACGCTTGCGTATCAAACATGCTAGGCCAGCAACATTGAATGATGCTATTCGCCATGCTGTGGAACTAGAGGCATTTGTCAAAGTAGAACAGAAGAGCAAAGAGTTGAAGGGGTATCTTAGGCCAATGGAGGTAGACCAGCTAAAGGAGCTGCAGACAGACACTGAGTTTGAAAAATTAAGCAAAAGACTAGATGATATGCAAAAGACTATGACTACTATGGTTGAGGAAATGAATGAACTAAAAGCTAGCTCATTGAAACAACAGCCTTCAAAAAGTCACAACCAGCAAGAAGTTAAGAAAGAAATTGATAAAGTAATATGCTATGAATGTGGCCGTTCAGGACATTTTGCCAGAGATTGCTTCAATAAGATTAAGAATGGAAGAGGCAGAGGTCGTGGACAAGGAGGAGGTCAAGTACGACGGCAAAATTATCATAGGAGTAGCAGAAGAGCCACTAAGAGTCAGCCGGGAAGACAGACAGTAATGAATAAGACTTGTGGTAATTCTGGCATTTTCGTCAAAGCTCAAATATGTGGGATGAAACTGAAGTTGCTCGTTGATACTGGTGCTACACTGACAATTCTTAGTGATAGTTTGTATAAGATGATGGAGAACTCAGCCGGTCAGTTAAGCCAACTGAAAAGAGTACAGAGAGAAATTATATCTGCTACAGATGAGCCTCTACAGGTTTTAGGAATGACTGACATGAGTATTCAGATAGGAGACCACGTTTATACACAGGAGCTTGCCATAGCAAAATTATCAATGGATGGAGTCTTAGGTTTGGACTTCTTGAACAAGTATAATTGTGTGGTGGACATTGTGAAAAGAACACTTACAATTGGGAAGGAAGATGTACCCTTGATTTCAGAAGGTTTCATAGGTTGTTATCGCGTGTCAGTAAGTGAAACATGTAGCATACCATCAAGGTCTGAGATCATTGTATATGGCAAGGTACACATTCCTGATCAAGAAATAATGCAAAAAGGGTTAAGTCTGATTGAGCCTGAAGAAGCATTCACAAAATCTGATCGTGGTCTAGTGGCAAGGACGTTAGTAGATAATAATGACAGAGTTCCTTTAAGAATTATGAATACTTTATCTGAGGTAAAAGTCATTCATACAGGTACAATTGTTGCTTCACTAAGTCCAGTTGAGAAGATAGTTCAGTCAGAAGAGCAAGATTCAAATGCACAGAGGAAACCACTGTCTCCAGCTTCAAATGAGCTCTTGAAGAGAGTAAGTGGGAAACTTAATGGAAAGCAGAGACAAAAGGTTAAAGATTTGCTGCTTAAACATGAGAGTCTGTTTGCTATGAATGACAAGGAGCTGGGTAAGACAGGAATAGTGAGACATGGGATCAAGACAGATAACAGACCACCTATCAAGCAACCACTTAGACGAATACCTGTGCACATGAGAGATGAGGTAGACAAGCACATAGATGATATGTTGGAACGGGGTGTGATTGAGCCATCCAGTAGTCCATGGTCAGCAGGTGTTGTACTTGCAAAGAAGAAAGATGGATCAACAAGGTTCTGCGTTGATTATCGCAAGTTAAAGACACAGATCACTGTCCAATAGAGATCATTAAAGGATTAACGGATAAGGGACAGTTTCAGTATCTCACAAAATTGATGGGGCCTCAAGAGGGGACTTACCTGTATACAACTCAATTTCATTCACTAAGATAAAGATCAATATTTTATCATAAATTACCTAATCCCTTTATGGGACCACTTTATTGCCCCAGTAAGGAAGTCATAATTACCTCATTATGACTGTTCTTTTGATCTGACCAGAATGACCCATGGAGAGAGTCATAATGAGTGGTACCAGTATTATTGCTCAAATATTTGTCCCTTTAAATGAAGCTACAATCAAAGATGCTTATCCGCGTCCCAGAATTGATGAATCTCTTGACCATTTGTCAGGAGCACAGTGGTTCTCTACATTAAATTTGTGTTCAGGATATTGGCAGGTTGAGCTGGAGCCGGATGCCAAACCCAAAACAGCATTTGTAACTAAGAGAGGACTCTTTCAGTTCAATGTTATGCCTTTTGGCTTGTGCAATGCACCTGCCAGTTTTGAGAGGTTAATGGAGACAGTCCTCAGTGGTTTGCAATGGGACATATGTTTAATCTATTTAGATGATATCATCGTTATTGCAAAGACATTTGAGGAAATGCTACAGAATCTTGGAAAAGTATTTCTTAGATTATCATCAGCAGGCTTGAAATTAAAGGCTAAAAAGTGTCATATATTTGCTGAGCAAGTTGAATTCTTAGGCCATATAATTTCCCCTGAGGGAATTGCTACTGATCCTAAAAAGGTGGAGGCAATCAAAATTTGGAGAGAACCAAGCAATGTCACAGAAGTAAGGTCATTTGTAGGACTATGTAGCTACTACAGGCGGTATATAAAGAATTTTGCAGCCATAGCCAAGCCACTCAACAAGCTGACAGAAAAGAACAAAAGCTTCCACTGGACAAGAGAATGCCAGGAAGCATTTGACGCTTTGAAAGCAAGACTGACTCAATCACCAATTCTGAGCTACCCCAATTTCAATGAGCCATTTATTCTCGACACAGATGCCAGCAATACCGCTATAGGAGCAGTCTTGTCACAAGTCATTGATGGACAAGAAAGAGTTGTGGCATATGCCAGCTGCACACTATCTAAGCAGGAAAGAAAATATTGTGTAACAAGGAAAGAACTATTAGCAGTTGTGTACTTTGTAAAATACTTTCTCTATTATCTCTATGGAAAACATTTCACAGTCAGGACAGATCATAGCTCACTAAGATGGCTGCTTAATTTTAAGAATCCAGAAGGACAGCTTGCCAGATGGTTAGAAGTACTAACAACATATGACTTTGAAATTCAGCATCGTCCAGGTGTTCAACATAGGAACGCTGATGCTTTGAGTAGACATAGCTGTGGACAGTGCACAAAGAAATCAGAGACAGTAGGTACCATAAGAGACCACACAAGTACATAGAATTCTCCTTGCCTGGAAATGTGTCTAGAAGAAAAATCATTATCAGAGCTTCAGAAAAGTGATAAAGACATACAGTTAGTTAGAGGCCTGTTAGACAGTAAAGGAGAGCCAGGCATTGTTGTTATAAGCTCTGCAAGTCCAACAGTAAAAGCATTATGGTCACAAAGACAAATCTTAGTAATTAAGAAAGATATGCTTTACTGTAAATGGGAAGACCAGAAAAATACCTTACTTCAGGCCATCATACCACTCAGTGAACGCAGAAAAGTACTTTTTTATTGTCATGACCATGTAACATCTGGTCATTTGGGAATTAAAAAGACTTTAAGTTAAGTAAGACAAAGTTACTATTGACCAGGACTTCAGAGAGATGTTAGACATTATATTTCTGGATGTGAGCTCTGCATGAAAAGCAAGAATCCAGTTAGAACTCAAAGAGCCCCCATGCAAGTCCTTGGAGCTGGACGTCCAATGGAAAGAATTGCAACAGACCTACTAGGGGAGCTACCTTTGACAGAAAGAGGCAACAGGTACATGTTAGTTGTATCTGATTACTTCACAAAGTGGACAGAATGTTTTGCCATTCCCAATATGGAGGCTCGGACAGTAGCTGATGTTATAGTAAGAGAAGTTATAGCCAGATTTGGTGTAACATCAGCTATCCACTCAGACCAAGGGCAACAGTTTGAGGGTCATCTGTTTAAAGAAATGTGTGAGATGCTTGACATCAAGAAAACAAGAACAACTCCATATCACCCCCAGTCAGACGGGATGGTAGAGAGATTTAACAAAACGCTAGTAGGAATGCTCAAAACATATGTGAATGAACACCAGACTGACTGGGATGACCATCTACCCTTTGTAACAATGGCATACAGGTCAGTAGAGCATGAAACAACAGGGAGTAGTCCAAAATACCTCATGCTTGGTAGAGAAGTCCAGACACCTCTTGATATTATGTATGAACTACCTTCAAGCGTGAAAAACAACCCAGAAAACAGATGGGTTTGGGAATTGAAGGAGAAAATGGAAGCCACACACAAGTTAGTAAGGGAAAATATTTCAGGAGCAATGCTCAGACAGAAATCACTTCATGATCGAAAGGTTAGCTGGAGAAGCTTTAAGAATGATGATGAAGTGTATGTGTTCTTTCCAAGACATAAAGTTGGTCAGTCGCCTAAACTAACTAGTTTCTGGAGAGGATCATTCAAAGTGATCGAGAAATGTACAGATGTCACTTACAAAATTCCGTGTGGGCGAAGAGGAAAGCCACAAGTCATTCATGTTGACAGAATTAAGGCAAAGAAGCAACAAATATTATCATTTGAAAGGCCTGATAATAGACAGGGAGATGTGATTATAGATATAGATTTTGAGGAAGAGGACGAACTGAGTCCTAACACACAGAGCAATGTAGGTAATGAAAGTTTGGCTCCAAACACACATAGGGTTAGGAAACCACCAATATGGATGTCTGATTATGTAACAAAATATTAACTTGTTTTCAGGTAGAAAACAAAGTCTGCATTAAGTAGTAAACAATTTTCACTTTATATTTGCAGACTCAAGATGGTGAACACAAAGATCACTCCAAGAAAAGATCCAAAGTGTCCGATGTGTCCCTACAGAACATCTGATCGGGAAGCCATGAGGGCTCACTTGGTGACTTGTGGGTTGGACAAGATGGAAAAACGGTTAAGTTGTGAGGACTGCAGCTACGTTGCTGAGAAGCAGAGTAACTTAACAAGGCACAAGAAAGCACATCACTCCATTGGACAGATTATGAAAGAGCAAGTTATCCTTATTGATCAATACACAGAGCAGGTCAAAGTGAGAGATGAGAGACTCAAAGACAGTTGCGTTTCTAAAGAAGATTGGGAGAAAGCAGATCCTGGAGATCTTGATGACATTATTGGCGCTAGTTGCTCCCAGATAAGTTCAGACAATGAAAGTGCTGACAATTCGGAGAAGGAAGACCTTAAACAAATAGATCCAACTGTGAGAAAGTTAACATGCCCTATTCCTGTGTTCAATCCCAAGAAAAAGCTCATGAGTGCAAAGAACAGGTTGACTGCTAAGCTGAAGATAGCTCCAAGTGTTTTTCGACCCAAAGTGATACAGCCACCTAAGAGGAAGCCTACAGCAACTGTTACAAAAGCTGATGAACCATCCATTGAACCAAAGAAGCTAAAGACATCAGCAACAATGATTAGCACAGGAGTTCAAACTGATCCCATAAAGAGTAGACACACTGTCTGGAAGACGAGTCGCTATCAGGAAGATGGCAGGGACATTGAGATTGTTGAAATGAAGGAGTTTGAAGAATATTGAAAAGAAAAGAAAAAAAAACACAACAACACAGGAACCAAGAACTCAGGAAGAGTTTCATTTGAAGACTAACTGAACATTTGCCAATTGTTTTTGTATCTTTATAAGTAATAAAGATAGCATATGTACATATTTTTTTTTATTCCCCGTGCAGGGACACATGGAATTCGAGGCGTGGGTAATGTGACAAAATAGCAACTTTCCTTCTACTTTCGTTTTGCAAGCTTGAAACAGGAAGTGGATTGAAACTAGTAAATTATTAGCCAATCAGCTGTCCGTAAATTCAACCAATCATTATTATTAATCAGTTGTTTAATAACCAATCATTATAAGTAAAATAGTATCCAATCAAAGAAGCTGATGACGTAGGCGCTAGTATATAAACCCATGCCTCAGTGGTTTCATGATCATTCTTACGTTGACTACCGAAGAAGACACAAGCTTATAAGGTAATCTATCTACAAAGCGAGGATTTTGCTGCAACATGCCTACCAAGCTTTGTAGCATATATTACATTGATATATCAACCCAAAGCAAATAGGAAGGAGCCAAACTGTCCCTTTTGTTAAGTAGATAAGAGCCATATTGAGCTGTGCATTCGATACTTGTCATTGAAGTAATCATTTATATGTCCTGTTTATAATTCTTTGTATTGTTATTTTGGGCTTTACCTTAGCAAGTAATCTAAGGGGACCCATCGCAACTAATCATTTTGGAGCAAGCCACTCTATCTAAATTGGGAATAATAATTTTAATGAAGAACGTGAGCTGATTACATTTGAGCTCACCATTGTTGATTTGTTTTGAAGTGCTCATACCGCTCGGAGCACGTTGCACGTCACACTCGCACGAGTGTTGGAAATGATCATGTACACTGATGCGCCATGAAGCTAAAATTGCGTTGACCCTTATGAAGTTAAAAGGCCTCGATAATCTCTTTATACGAGGATATAGCTATTTTTATTGGTCTTTCTGTGTAGTTTAGATGTCAATGTTTATTTTGATACCACATTTGTATGGATACATCCTCTTATAAGGCAGGATTCCACATAGGTCCACTAGATTTAAAGTATGTTAACGCTTAGGGCCTACTAATGTGGGGATTTTAGGTAGGGACTTGTGAAGGTAGACTTGTGCTTTTTAAAACCTGTCATTCCGTGGAAGGGCCTTAATCTAAATGCTCTTCAATGAGCCCAGCAAGCTAAAGAAAACATTTCCAAGCTTAAATGGAGTTGTTTTTGAGCTCATACCCATATACTCGCTCCAAATAGAATGCAATTTTAATCATCATTTAGCATAACAAAGTTTAGAACTGACATAATTTTCAAGATGGCTGCCCAATCTTTCATAGACAGTGGTTACAAATTATTTTCCTTCAGTGGGCTTTAAAATTTGAAATGTTGTCAACAACCCTTTACAAATGTGCTGTTTTGTTCCAAAGTTGGAATTATATGGAATGATTAATTTTTTGGTTTTTATCGATGTGTAAACTCCGGCGAAGGGCTTTATTCAATTTGTGAGTGATTCGCCGGAGTTTACACATCGATAAAAACCAAAAAATTAAATTTCATTCTTATAGTAAGAATAGGCTATATTGTACCCTGGTTGTGAATGAAAAACAAAACAAAAACAAAAACTTAAACATATATTTGTCTTTGAATTAAAATAGCATGGTGCCTGCGCCATTTCGGTCGATAGAACCTAACCTTGGTCTTCAAATGTCAATTTACAAGTTATTGTTATATACGTTACATAATTTGAAAGCAAAACAATATTGGGTCGATAAAATTATGTCTCTGATAACTTCTACTTAAAACATCTGGCAGATAAATGATAAAAGTATGGCTAATCAATCTCTGTTTCATTCATAACAAGAAAATACAAGAAATGTATAGAGTTACGTTTAAATTGAAACAGTGAGTGTATTGACATGACGGTCACAAACTTTATCCCCAGTGTACAAAGTGCAAATGTCTCCAATTCATAGCAAATATGACTGGTCTTCACAATAGGCTGTCTGCCCAATTCCCTAGTATTGAAAGCTGGACTTTTTTCGGCTTGAAGTGACAAACATAATTTTGTAAGTTTTTTTTTATTTATGTAACGTAAGTAACATTGGAGGAAGATGATTTTCCCCAAAAAGACTTTTATATGTAGTAAATGCACCAAGCATGCAGACTATATGATTAATAACAAATTTAAGATGTGTTAATATATTCTTTCTATAGAACAAACTTTTATCCAGCTTTCTTCATAATTTAATATAGACTAGTAACATATTTAACAAGCTGTTATGAGCTAACGCCCAAACCTACGGAGTGCAGACATCTCTTTATAAAAGCAGCGTGGATGGTTCGTTCAGACAGGATATGTCTGCGAAGCTCATTAGGGAGAAGAGAAGGAATATGTTTTAACTTGAAGTGACAATTACAATTTTGAAAGTGTAATTTAAATTATGTAACGCAAATAACATTGTTGGAAGTCATATTTTTCCTCAAAAAATCTTAACACATAGTAAATGTACCACGCATGCAGGCTATATGAATGATTTCAAAAAAATATATATTTACATGCCTTTTTTTGTAAAGCTTAAACCTAAAATTTTCTATTTTCCTAATTTGATATAGTAACATATGTAACAGGCTGTTACGGACAAACACCCCAACGTGCAAACATCTCTTATTCGACGCAGCTTGAATGTCTCTTTAAGATAGGATATGTCTGCAAAATTCCCTAGGGGGGGGGGGAGCAGGACCTTTTTTAGCTTGAAGTCTAGAATGTTTCATATCACGGATATGAGCTCTGAGTTAAAGGTCAATGTCAAATAAACTTAAAAATTGTTTTACAGCTCTCTTTTAGCGCCTCTCTACAGGTCCCGGGGTTATAAACTTTTTTCATGCTCAACTCAGCTGAGTTCAATCTTTATCTTGCCCATAAATGTTAAAATGCCAACAATTGTTGTCATTTTAACATTTATTAGCATTATAAATACAACATCTGAGAGGATTAAAGCAAGAAACCTCTTTGTCGGTATTTCAGTTTTATGAGCAGTTGAAACTTCTATTCAATTGAGTTGAGCATGAAAAAATAGTTTATAACCTCGGGGCTATGTGTAACATGTATTGCATTATGGTTTGGCAATACTATTTGAATAAACAGCAAAACTAATCTCCCAGTGAGACTGGTTTCTTCCCCTTTGTATGCGGGAAACCCCCTAAACGGGTACTTTTACAAACAGTGAAGACCCAAACGAAAAGCAACACAATGTTCAGGGTCTACACTGTTTGTAAAGGTAAAAAAGATCTTCAGACTGAAAAACACGATGTTTTTTTTAAATATTAAAACCTGACACCCCTAGATATGTACAATGGAAAATCCCAAGTTTACTGTATCAAATCAGAAAGAAGAATCCATTAATATACAAAGAATTAAAGGAATCAAAGGTGAATGCCAATACCACTCGGTATAATTTGGTCAAATGTAATATATGGTCTCAAAAAATCAAATAATTCTGCACCAGTCAACACATCAAAAGGCATGAGCCTGCATAGATTAACTTGCCCAATAAAATGTTGCAGGTTGACAGAAAATGGAACGTTTTTAGCTTAGTAATCATATTAATAAACAGACCACCATGTCTAATAATTACTGCTGCCACAATCCCTAAAATCTAATAAGTGGGCTAGAACGAGGGTTTTGGTACGACTCAGAGGAGAAGCGAATGCTCAGATGAGCTTGTACAAACGCACAGTCTCACCAGTGCATTCTTTGAGCGCATCCGCAAATTATAGAACAAGATGATGGCACAGAACAAATATTCGACTCCAAGTCCTGCCTGTACTTGATGACAGCGAACGCGTTTGCGATTTCATGTGCTGGGCCGATTTACCCAGTCGCTAATATACTAATGACATAAAGTTAAGCATATTTTGATTGTGTTACTAATTTTTACCTGAATATCATTTTTTTTTAAAAAAAAATATCTATTGCTCATTAAAAAGTACTGTTATTCTACTATCCTGACGACGTCATAGCAACGTGAGAACTGTACCTACTAAAACACTTCCGAAAACCAAAATGTTGATTTTCTCCAAAGTTCGGGAATGATTTTGCTGACTGTCTTTCAAAGTTTGCAGATAATCAACCATGCTAAATCACACCAGCATAGCTGTTTGGCTCTGGCAATTTCGAATGGGTTTAAATAATGACGATTTTTTGCCCTTTGAGAATAGGCTGCATTTAAGTTTAATGGCTAGGAATCATGTTTCCTGGATCTTGTCGTCTGTAAATGCCACAACGAATATTCTCACATCATTAAGCAATGTTTTGCAGCAAATGAGGACAGATTAAACAGTCAACAAACACAATAATTGCATGAATTGCAATTCACTAACACATTTCATGACCAAAATTTGTACATTTTTGCTTTCATAATGGTCCTTACCCGATCGTCTGACATGTCGAACTTTGCTGTAACAACTTAGAGGTAACATTGGTCTAAAAAGTCCGATAAACTTAGCCATTTTCCGCTGTTTGTACACAGCATCGAAGTTTGGCAGTTTGCATACTGAGAGTTGACCCAGAATAGCCGTTCTTTTGAGTCAATGAATATGTTTCGGAATACCAAAATTTCGATTTCGGTATTCGACTCAAAATAAGTATGGTAGACTAATGTAAAAAGCATTTTATGTTAGACCATCAGAATTTATTATTTTTGGTAATTGGATTAACAATATGCTTAACTTTATGTCAATGATATACATGAATCACATAAGAATTTACTTATTTCTTTAAACATATATTCACAGTTATCTAGTTGAACTGGATGCCTCATATTTAATTGGGTTTCCATCTGTTAACTTTTTCCTACAAATGTGAGCTGCAATGGCGCTGAATAGAGTGCGCTGACCCATAGGCTCATACATGTATAAGCTAGTGTTGCTTTATCACGTTCGCATGTGCTCGTCCATTAATGGTTTTATCTCTTCATAAGAAAGAGAAAAATGGAAGATGTGCATCGTTTAACGGGCACACATATTTTGGATAAATATGGCGATCTATTACATAGCAAACGGCTCAAGAAAATCATCAAATCTTTCTTTCTGGTGCTGGCATGGGTTTGCTTGGTAAGTGTTTATAGGCTACTTTCTACCAGCTTCGAATTTATGCAACACTAAAACGAATAGAAGTAAATAATTGAGCCACTATATAACAAACAAACATAATGAGTGTGTGCAAAGGAAAGACCATGATCAACCTGGGCATCTGCATAGTATCAGCCTGGGCATCCCCCCAGGCTGATCAGAGTCCCTCGCTGTGCGTTCAGTGGGTAACTATGGACCTTAATTGTTTTTATTTGCAAAATTGCACAGGTTTTATATTTTGTATAATTCATGCGAGTAAAGAAATGGTGCACAGGTACCGCCTGTACGACCTAAATGCTCTTATTAAACAATAATCACCCTTAACAGTCTTACATGTAAACACGTATCTTTTATCTATAATTTGATCATAGCTACTCACATATAATCGATTAGTATATGTATGTACATATTGTAAATATTCCGCTCGATGTTAAATCAGGAAAGTATTCTACTAGTATTTTCCGACAGGAAAGAAACAGCAAGGTGTAAAATTAATTCATTGCAGCGATGTGACAGTTTTGAAAAAAATATATTTCAAAAACTTTGCATAAAGATATGATTTCATCTGTTTTTATGCAATGTACATGAGATGGTTCATTCTACATATCAACGTATCACAGGTTAAAATTTACTTAATCCTTTAAGATGACTTTTATCTAAGGAAACAGTGCCAACCCTGATGAAATGCCACAGTCTATGGCATTTCACCTGGGTTTCACTGTTTGCAAAAGTATCCGTTTTCATCATACAAAGGATATAATCCCTTACAATTGAACGATGGATTTTTGCTGTGCAACTTATTTACTTCTTATAGGCTCTCATGCAACAAACGGTAGGGCCAACCTTAATTGATTTGAAACAGCGGATGAACGTGAACTATGAAGATATCGCGACAGCTGTATCAGGGTCAAGTGCGGGGTACTTCATCGGTGGTCTCATTGGCGGAGCAATTGTAGATAAACTAAGCTCATTATGTGATTTATTGGTGGCGCTATGTTTAGACGGTATGGCGGTAGTGACAATTGCTATTCCTTGGTCCCCTTGGACACAGTTGCTATGGGTTTTGTGCTGCCTTCAGGGAATTTTTGCAGCAGTTTTAAATACAGGTAGTTTTCCGCACCATTTCAAAGTTAAGGTGTTATCTTTAGTTACGTTTATGGGTGGGGTGTTGTTAACTAAGTTTGCATTTTGTTTTACTTTAAATAGACGGAATATCGATGCCAAACGATAACAATAAGTTTCTTAGTCAATAAGAATTCGCAACCCAGATTTTTTTCCCAAATAATTAGTAGTTTAACATACAAAGGTAAAAGTCATGTGTTTTTGTGTTTACGAAACTTTTGATTACATAATTAATCATATCGCTCAAATCATGCACTGCAAGCGTCCCATGAATCAGTAACCACCGGGTGTATTGTTCTGAAATTTAGGGACGTGATTGATATGCATGTATGAATATGAGCTTTTTGTAATAGTTTTTTTTTCAAATTTTAAATGTAGCACCCAAAACCTTGACTGGCACAATTCTGTCTATGCGATTTTACAGTACCCATCGGACAAATTGTTCTAAAAAGTTCGTTTCGTAAACGATATATATTGATATAGGGGTTTGCAAATATGTATATATTTCTAAATTCCGGACTCTTAAATGCTGACTTGGCAGCATGCCCTAGTCCAACCAATTTATAAAATGCCTAATATCTCTAAAATTGGTCGGATCACCACCCATAAACAATATTTACTACTAAAAGCAAGTTTACCAACATTTATAAACATGTTTGTATATTTTATATTGATGGATAAAGTCGAAACCAATACATTAAAGCGGTCATTTTATTTGCTCACATAGACCTGAAAGTATGGTGGTAGTGTCTTCTTATCAGACTTGGTTGAATAAGCTCAACCAGAATAACCCCAAGTGATTTGCACATTTTCATGTTTGATAACATTGCCTTGAGCTAATCATTATGGATGATAACATGCAACGGTTTGTGCCAAAATAATTCATTATGTGAGAAGTATCGATATCTAAGCTTAAATTTGAAAATCTGACAAATTCCAAAACTTGTTTTTTGGTTTAAAATGTTATCTTTTAACTTTTTACTAAAATGTTTCTCTTTGACTTCTAAAGTTTGAATTTGTCAACAAAGCTCATTCATGAAGCCCATGAAAACTTTGTAAACCTTTTTAAACAACCCTAATGTTCTGGATTTGCGGAAAATTGCATTTTCACAGATCTGTTTGGTAGCCAAATGTAGCAAAACGATAAGGAAGTCCTACCCAATATATGTTGTAACAATCAATCTGTATAACAGACCTAGTGTCACAATTTATAAAATTCAATTATTTTCATATACCAAATATATGAAAAATGTGTTTTTGAAAAACAGGCTCATAACTTTTTAGGGTCTTAAATCTCAAATTTCACATTTGTGGGTTACGCAGAATCATTTAAGCCCCAAACAATAAAAATGTTGGGTGGAAAATGCCATTTGTCCTCATAAACAACATTTCTGGGATTTGTCTAACCAGAAAATGTGTAAATCACACTTGAGAGGTTACTCTGAGCTCAAACAGCAACTTCTGAACCAAACATTCTACCAACATACTTGTTCCATTATTTCCACCAATATAAAACATCCATTCATGTTTCTAACTATTGCAAAACTTATTTGAGTAGTATATGTATTACTGTTCCTTGTGAGATAACGATTTCAATGATGCCCCTCTTTATTTTATTCTAAAGAGGCTACATTTGGCTACCAAACAGATCTGTGAAAATGCTATTTTCCGCAAATCCAGAAAATTAGGGTAGTTTAAAAAGGTTTACAAAGTTTTCATGGGCTTCAGGAATGAGCTTTGTTTTCAGTAAAATATTTTACTGACCGTTCCAAGGCGGTACTTCTTTTGTGGATCTTTTATGTTTTTGTTCTGTCTTATGTTTGCTATGTCTTTGTGCGCGTCTGTTTATATGTGCTTTGTGGTCACCTGCTGGGAAAGGGCTGACCTCTTGGCTCTCGTTTATGGTGTCTAACTGTGAGCTTGTAACTTTCCCATTGGTATCCTGGGTCGGGTGTGGTACTTGATTGTATCGACTCCTGATCTTTGCACCCTTACTTGCTTTCATATCTCGGAAAAATGTTCAGTTCCCCTTCCCTAATCCATGATATCATTGAACATTGTGACAAAACGCATTTAATGATACAAACTAGAGATCCTCTAGGGTTTACACGCCTCAACCTAGTTCAATAAAAGGCTTCTGCAACAAGGCATATCAGAACCTATATTTTATGATGATTAAGTTCAATATTTCAAACGAATTGTTGGAAAACCTGATTTAAGTGATCAATTCAAAAAGATTGTAAAACGTTATATAAGGGTTGGATATAACTTGGATGTCATGTGACAGTCTGCATGCCTGGTTTTAAACCCAATCATAATTATAGCTATGGTTTCCTCTTTAATTGCACGACGGTGGGTCAGGTCTCAGACTCTATGACGGCTCTGACATAAAGCTTTAATCGGTGGGTAGGTGCCTGATGCATAGCTGTAGCTGGACCCACCATGGCTCAACTTGAGGTTTTCTTTAGCTCTGACTATCTGTGAGTCATGAGCCCTTTTCTTTGTTTCATCGTGGTGTGTTAATTTGATTAGAGTGTTTCTCCATGATGATACATTACATTATTTAGAAGGCTGCCATGCGAGGTGAACAAATTTTTGTACTTCAACAACAGCAGAATCTAGGGCGAAGATTTGGTACCAGTAAAATGCATTTAGGCCCCCGGTGGCTTAGGCTGCTGTCCGTTCTAAGGCGGTGGTTCTGTTGTTGTTGACTTTTTGTTTATTGTTACTCCCATTGCGGGATTCTGTAATTGTTCTATGTTTTGTTGTACGTTACTTTATGTCCATTCTAGTATTGCAATCATCTTGATGGGGAAGAGATAGCTGGTTGCTTTGCTTAATTTGTCTTCCTGGTGTCTCGTGATGGTTGAGTGGCTCTTCCTCGCGGTGCCTTGGGGTTGTCTGCAGTTTGTGATTGTGGTATTTCCTGATCATACTCACTTACTATTTTTCATATCTCAGAAAACGTTCAGATCCCCACCATTGCCCTTATGCATTTATTAACATATCACTTGGGTGTTTTATAATATCTTGGCTGTCATTTACATTTCACTGCCAGAATATGTTTTAGACTTTCTTCCTCATCAGCGAGCAGTAAAATCTCAGGCTGAGTTTAATTATTTCAAGTCACCTTCTCTATCATGATTTTAGATGAAACTATACCATCATCATTTGGGCCGCAATGCGAGAAAACCTGTCTTCAGGGTTTCCGACAAACCAATTCAAACCAGCCTGCTCAGCTACAGAGACTAGCTAGAAAGTTGAAATTTCGCTTGTAGTGACACTTTCCAAAAAGCGAAAACTAAAGGCGCCTTTGTTGTTCGCAACCATCCGAAGATAGGTTTTCTCGCGTCGAGGCCCATTTATGGAAAAGTCCAAGACCAGAAAAGGATTTTGTATGCGATAAATATTGATATGGAGTGTTGCAAAAGGTATAGAATTCAAAATTCTGGACTCTAGGGATAACCTGGAGGCATCGCTATGCCATACCAAGTTATAAAGCACCTTAAAGCTTGTATCTCTAGAATTGTTCAGACCACCACCCATAAACACTATGTGTATCACTGGTTCTTAAGAGATAACACTTCAAATGCTTCACATCTCGAAAACTGTTCAGTTCTCATTCCCTTTTCCATAAATATCATTGTTCTTTATGACAAAAACATTTAATGATGCAGACCAGATGTGTCTCTAGGGGTTAACCTGTCCCAATCGAGTTCATAAAAGGCTTCATATCTTACTAAATGTTCAGATCCCTACCCTTACGCATTTATTAACTTATCACTTGTGCGTCTTACAATATAGTTTGGGCTAACATTTACATTTCACTGCCAGAATATATTCTTAACGTTATGCCAGTACATGAGACAAATTATCTTATAATATATATTATAGGGAGCGCAGTGGCTCAGGAGTAGAGTGTTTGACTTGAGACCGAGAGGCCGCGGTTCGAGCCTCACCGGCGTCACTGCTTTGTGGTCCTTGATCAAGACACATTTATCCTAGCTTAGAACTGGTTCAGCCCAGGAATACCCGTCCCTGTTTAACTGAAAGATTGTTGATAGGACGTAAAGAATCAAATCAAACAAAAATAATATCTAATGTGGCTAACATTTACATTTCACTCCCAGACTATGTTTTAAACTTTATGCCAGTACATGAGACATATTGTCTTATAATATCTTTTTTGGCTAACATTTACATTTCACTGCAAGGCTGTATTTAACGTTATGACAGTACATAAGACATGCCTTATAATATCTTTGTTGGCTTACATTAACATTTCACTGCCAGCATATGTTTTAAACTTTATGGCAGTACATGAGACATATTATCTTATAATGTCTTTTTTGGTTAACATTTATATTTCACTGCTGGACTATCTTTTAAACTTAATGCCAGTACATAAGAAATATTGTCTCAAAGTATCGTTTTTTGGCTGACAAAATTACATTTCACTGCCAGACCATGTTTTAAACTTTATGCCAGTACATGAGCCATATTGTCTTATAATATATTTTTTGGCTTAATTTTACATCTCACTCCCAGAATAATAACTATGTTTTAAACTAAATGCCAGTACATGGGACATATTGTCTTATAATATCTTTTTGGCTAACATTTACATTTCACTCCCAGACTATGCTTAAACTTTATACCAGTAAATGGGACATATTGTCTTATAATATCTTTTTGGCTAACATTTACATTTCACTCCCAGACTATGCTTAAACTTTATACCAGTACATGGGACATATTGTCTTATAATATCTTTTTGGCTAACATTTACATTTCACTCCCAGACTATGTTTAAACTTTATACCAGTACATGGGACATATTGTCTTATAATATCTTTTTGGCTAACATTTACATTTCCCTCCCAGACTATGCTTAAACTTTATACCAGTACATGGGACATATTGTCTTATAATATCTTTTAGGCTAACATTTACATTTCACTCCCAGACTATGCTTAAACTTTAGACCAGTACATGGGACATATTGTCTTATAATATCTTTTTGGCTAACATTTACATTTCACTCCCAGACTATGCTTAAACTTTATACCAGTACATGGGACATATTGTCTTATAATATCTTTTTGGCTAACATTTACATTTCACTCCCAGACTATGCTTAAACTTTATACCAGTAAATGGGACATATTGTCTTATAATATCTTTTTGGCTAACATTTACATTTCACTCCCAGACTATGTTTAAACTTTATACCAGTACATGGGACATATTGTCTTATAATATCTTTTTGGCTAACATTTACATTTCCCTCCCAGACTATGCTTAAACTTTATACCAGTACATGGGACATATTGTCTTATAATATCTTTTAGGCTAACATTTACATTTCACTCCCAGACTATGCTTAAACTTTAGACCAGTACATGGGACATATTGTCTTATAATATCTTTTTGGCTAACATTTACATTTCACTCCCAGACTATGCTTAAACTTTATACCAGTACATGGGACATATTGTCTTATAATATCTTTTTGGCTAACATTTACATTTCACTCCCAGACTATGCTTAAACTTTATACCAGTACATGGGACATATTGTCTTATCATATCTTTTTGGCTAACATTTACATTTCACTCCCAGACTTTGTTTAAACTTTATACCAGTACATGGGACATATTTTCTTATAATATCTTTTTGGCTAACATTTACATTTCACTCCCAGACTATGCTTAAACTTTATACCAGTACATGGGACATATTGTCTTATAATATCTTTTTGGCTAACATTTACATTTCACTCCCAGACTATGCTTAAACTTTATACCAGTAAATGGGACATATTGTCTTATAATATCTTTTTTTGGCTAACATTTACATTTCACTCCCAGACTATGCTTAAACTTTATACCAGTAAATGGGACATATTGTCTTATAATATCTTTTTGGCTAACATTTACATTTCACTCCCAGACTATGTTTAAACTTTATACCAGTACATGGGACATATTGTCTTATAATATCTTTTTGGCTAACATTTACATTTTACTCCCAGACTATGCTTAAACTTTATACCACTAAATGGGACATATTGTCTTATAATATCTTTTTTTGGCTAACATTTACATTTTACACCCAGACTATGTTTAAACTTTATACCAGTACATGGGACATATTGTCTTATAATATCTTTTTTTGGCTAACATTTACATTTCACTCTCAGACTATGTTTAAACTTTATGCCAGTTGAACAGTTTTCGAGATGTGAAACATTTGAAGTGTTATGCCTGTACATGAGACATATTGTCTTACACGATTTTTTGGCTAACATGTAGATCTCACTTACAGAATATGTTTTAAACTTTATGACAGTACATGAGATTTTGGAACTTATCACATCAGTAACCAGTGAACGCTCCAGCCAGCATGTGCAAATGCGCAACCTCGCAAAGCCTTCGCTGCCCACTTACCACACACAGTTTGGATAAAGATAGACACACACCAAACTGAAGACCGCTAGCCACGATGGATACGTCTGCGTTGGCGTTGAGTTCAGGCCTCGAGGTTATAAAACTTGAGTTCATTCTCAGACTCAAAATAAAGCGCAATGATTGGCTGCTTGCGGGCACGTGTCCGCAAGCAGCCAATCATTGCGCTTTATTTGAGTCTGCGACTGTACTCAAGCTTTATTACCTCGAGGCTTGGCTTTTATGTACAGTCAAATCTGTGTAAAAAGACCACTCAAAAGTAGACAAAACTAAGATCTTAATGACTAATGGTAGCTTAATGAAGGTCGAAAGTATTGCGGAGCATTCTTTAATACTTTTGACCTGCATTTAGCGAAACTTGGTCTTTAAAACCAATTTTCATTTTTAGAGTGGCCGTTTTAAACAGGTTTTAATGTATATGCGATAGGTACAAAAATCTAAAGAGCTAGCCCATTTTGTCTTCTTTTACAGCTGGCATGAAGTTGGTGTTTAAAATGTGGCAAGAGAATTCAGCTTCACCAATGCATATACTGCATGGTGGCTATGGAATAGGATCCTTTTTAATACCTCTTATTTCCAATCCATTTTTGGCCGTACCGGTTCTAAAGAATAAGAATGGTACAACATATCTGCCGAATAATGACAGTTATACAACCGATTATACAACAAATGACCATAGCAATCAGGAGTATCTTCGACCTTCACGGATTGAGTTCGCCTATCTCATTCCTGCAGTAATCAGCATTAGTCTCTCGTTTATCTTCCATGCTTACAATGTTTCCGGCATCAAGCAACGCAGACATAAGAAGACAGACATTCCCCAAGACGAACATGCTAGGCGTCATTTGGAATTGAAACAAATATTTAATCCTGCTACCTGTGCTGGTGGAAACTTCCTTTATGGTCTCCGTATCTTTACACTGATGATCCTGTTTTTCTTTATCGCAGTTGGAGAGGAAGTAGTGGCAGGTATATTTATTCGAGCATTTTCTATAGACTTCTATGGCTTTTCTGTCGACGAAGGTTCCTATATCAACACGACATATTGGATCAGTTATACTGTGGGAAGAATTATTGGTTTTATTGCCGCTTACTGGATCCCGATCCGAATTCTTATTGTTACAGAAGTGTGTGGTGTTTTAATATCAAGCATATGTCTTGCTTCTGCTGGTGGTAAAAGTGCCACCGCTCTCTGGGTAATAATTCAGCCACTTGGGTTCTTTATTGGACCTTTATTTCCATCTGGTATGGGGTGGGCAAATTTTCACACACATATGACTGGTACTGGTATATCTGTATTAATGGTCGGTAGTTCTTCTGGAGTAATGGTTTGTCTAAAAATAACTGGCTATTTGTATGATACGTATGGCCCTCGGTCGTACTTGTATATGTTAATGGCTTTAGCTATTGTTTTGTTTGTTATGGCATTGCTTTTGAACATTGTTGGTGTTCCACAGAAAAAATGGCAATCTCCTGAAGATTTAATTGAAATGGAAGAAAATACTGATGACACTGAAGTAATTGAAAACGAGACACTTCCTTTGTCTAATGATAAGGTTAATCAACAGATAAACAATCGAGAAACAATATCTAATGTTGAAAAATGATTGTGTTAATCAGTTTGATGTTGATAGCTTTCAGCTTGGGATCTTTTTAAGAATAGAATGTAAGCCGTGACATGAGATTTCCAACAATGTGGTATGTGCGACCAGAAAAGGCTCAGATCAGAGCCTTTGCTAGCCGCTTAAATATTCTATGACTATTAAGCTACTGATCGAACATCATTTGGAGTTTCTAAGCTTAAAAGCAGGCTGCACAGGCTCGTCTGAGTCTAAACTTGTCAAAACGCCACATTGTTGGAAAGCACGTGTCACGGCTAAATTATATTGATCCAGGGAAGTATCCTACCTGTTTAAAGAACGTTTTGTCCTCAATAGTTTGAAGGAGCACAGTGGCTCAGTGGTAGAGTGCTTGACTCGAGACCGAGGGGCAATGGGTTCGAGCTTCACTGGCGTCACTGTGAGCAAGACACATTTATCCTAGCTTAGTACTGGTTCAACCCAGGAAGACCCGTCCCTGTTAGATGGGACGTAAAGAATCAAATCAAACAAACAAAACAAATCCTCAATATTTATACAGACATACCTGTGAAAACTGGTATAATAATAGTTCTAATATTTTCCCGTACAGGGTTTACACTGTTGTCACTCTGTACAACGACAAAGAGTTATAAATCAACGTGTTCACTTAAGAATGTATTTCATTTCTTGTACTTTCCTGACAGGGTCATCGCCATGGATTTGGTTCAAAGGAAGTGACTGGATGAACGGAACCAATGGCGCCATCCTTTCATTAACCTTCAACAAAACAAATCCTTTCTAATATTTACATGTTTGTAATAAATATTGATAAATTATTTATACATTCTTTATTTTAGAGCCTTTTTCTTTGTTTCATCACCATGAGAATCTCTTATGCATCAACAAATTATAAGATGTGAGTTACCCCACCCACTTTTGAAAAGTAGTCAGTTTTACTGGGATTTTTTTCTTGAATACAGAACTAAACAAGTCAATATTTTCGCGCGCAAATGTTTTTTTTTATACATTATTCGCTACAAATAAAGCAAAAACATATACTCTGCAGACATATTTCGTGTTCCTGTAGTGACACAATTCATAGTAAAAGAATAAAAAAATCACATAAAGTCCCATTTTTGAAAGATTACCATTTCTCTATTGGTCAACATCTTTTGAATACAAAGGCATAAGTCTACAAGCATTGATCACATTATACATTTTAATGAAAAAATAAGTTGGCACCAAATCGTTAGTTTGTCAAATCATGATCGTAAATAAGGTTCCAAATTTCCCTTCGATTTTTTCCAAACAGTTGCTCAAACTTTCTGCCAGTGAAAAAATCCCTACTCCTTTTGAGCATGCCAGTCCATCAACGTCAATATTATGTGATAAGCAATTGCGTTTTTAAAATCATGTATACATTCACTACTGCTTTGTAGCTCATATCTTATGACATGATCAGTCTTTCTGTCAAATCATCTTGACAGTGTGCAAACAAATCCCAGTTGGTACTTTTATTTTTGGCGCATACTTTGCATGTGTACTTCAATATGTCCCAGGATCTTCGAGTTTACACTACTTGGACAGTGAGACAGTAAGTGTGATCAGGAAATGTCACAATCACAGACTGTTCTCTACTCCTCAGCAAAATGATTGTTAAAATAGAAAGGAAAACAAGAACCACACCATCAAACAAAGACCAAACTCAAACCCACAACACTATGGGAAAAAACAACAAACAATGAATGAACAACATAATAACATAATCACCACCTTAGAACGGATGGCAGCATTGATCACAGGAAGAGGGAGGGGCTTACATGCATTTTACTGGCGAAATCTTCGCCATGGATTCTTCTATTGTTAAATCACAAAACGTGTTTAGCTCGCATGGAGTCTTCCTTGCATGATCAAAGAGAAACAATCAAATCAAATTAACATGCTATGATGAAACAAAGAAAATGGCAATTGATTCACATACAGTCTTTATGTACTATACTAAACAGTTAAACCGTTTTATTCAAGTCACATGCGGATGCAATGCACACGGCATATAGGTATTAGCACAACAATACAGATGTTGTAATGCACATATGAGCGTATACATATTGCACGAACTCAATGCAGTGGGGACAAAAATAGTAAGTGAGTATGATCAGGAAATACCACAATCACAAACCGCAGACAACCCCATGACACCGCGAGGAAGGGGCCGCTCAACCATCACGAGACACCAGGAAGACAAATTAAGCAAAGCAACCAGCTCTCTCTTCCCGATTAAGATGATTGCAATACTAGAATGGACATAAAGTAACGTACAACAAAACATAGAACAATTACAGACTCCCACAATGGGAGTAACAATAAACAAAAAGTCAACAACAACAGAACCACCGACTTAGAACGGACAGCAGCCTAAGCCACCGGGGGGGGGGGGGGGGCTTAAATGCATTTACTGGTACCAAATCTTCGCCCTAGATTCTGTTGTTGTTGAAGTACAAGAAATGTTCAGCTGACATGGAGGCCATCTAACTAATGCAATGTATCATCATGGAGAAACACTATAATCAAATTAACACTCCATGATGAAACAAAGAAAAGGGCTCGTGACTCACAGATAGTCAGAGCTAAAGAAAACCTCAAGTTGAGCCACGGTGGGTCCAGCTACAGATAAGCATCAGGCACCAACCCACCGATTAAAGCTTTACGTTAGAGCCGTCATAGAGTCTGAGTCGTGCAATTAAAGAGCAAGCCTTTTACCACAGTCTGTTTATATTCAGCCTATACGAAAGGACTAATGACAAGCGAGCATTACTGTCCAGCTTATTCTCCTATTCACCTGGATATTCCGCCCAGTCTAGTTACCTTTTGGCTGTATGTCAAACAGCCATGTGCATGTATGCTGGTCATTCAAATAGTAAATATATGGGTTTGCATACTGATATCTCATTCGTATCATATGAATATTGTCTCTGAATTGATTTGCATATTTTTTTACCTGTCTGCCCAGCTAAGACACGGATCAGCCTGAACATCCGCCCAGTCAGGTCCTAGCCTTTGCTGTGCCATAAATGGCTAGCTTTATTGTGACTTAAAGATTCGTAATTGAGGCAGGTGTATGACCAGGCTGACCCGAGTCTTCGCTGAATTTTAAAGTCAATTTGTTTATTTCGTCATGCAGCGACTCATATGTTTTTTGTTGTTGTTGGTGTTGTTTTATAAAATTCATGCACTGTAGGTCTTTCACGCATCAATACATTAAATTAGATGCTTTTATTGCATTTCATTTGTCTAAAAATATGTAATTCGACGTTAAAAGTGTGTCTGTACCTTGCACAGTGCCCAAGTTATTAGTCTTATTTGCTTTGCATGGCGGCCAATTTGAAATCCAAAATGGCCGCCGTAACACAGTCCAGATCACGTGTGTCCTGGATTTTTTTTTTGATTAAGCATTGTATAGTCGAGCTTTGTGCAGAATTCACACTTTTACCACACTTTGAATGATTTTCATGAAAATCGGTTCTTACCACCTGTACTACTATGGCTCAACTAGGTGTTTTCTTCAGCTCAGTTTGTCTGTGAGTTAAGAACTCTTTTCTTACTCTCATTATGGTACGTAGTTTGATTGTTTACATGTACCTATGTTTAAACATTGCATAAGTTAGGAAACACCCATGCAAGCTGAACAAAATGTTTACAACAGGAGAATGTACGTTGAAGATTTCACCATGTTAAATATATTTAAAGATCCTTATTGATTTATTGATTATTGTTGATTACATTATGTGCGGTAGTTTGTGTTTGGTTCTAAGCCTGTACTTAGTTTCCTTTCTAGTTTGGCAATTATCTGGCTGAGGAAGAGAGTGCTGGTTGCTTTACTTTAATTGTAGTCTTGCTGTTATGTGACTATCTATGCTTTATATTTCTTCCCACCGATACTGTTGGTAAGTCTGTAATGGATGATTATGGCTTTTTCTGGTCATACTCACATGTTTGTTTTCATATTGAAGCTACTACTCCTGATTCTTGAGAAAGCAACGACTATAAATACGAATAGCAACCTGCTGGTCACTTGGACACAGGGCCAGTTAAACAAAAAATAGCGTAAAATTGCTATTATTTTCTTATTCATCAGTTTAAACATGTGGTGTGGGTGCTCAAAAGAACCGTCTCATCGAGACTGTTCCATTTAGTACCCACAACATTATGTTTTGGTTGAGAAATAAAAAAAAAATCAGTTACGCTCTCTTATCTGGGGGCCTGCTAGGGATTTAAAGTTATTGCTGATTCTATGATTCGGTGTATTATCTGTAAAGAACTTTATTACAGGTAGCCTTCACCAAGTGTCATGAAATATTGCTGGTGCCTTACATGAATTTTGTAAACGCTGGTGCCAGGGAGAGCATGTTGCATATTGTGCTAAATATATGGGTATTGAACTAAATATTTTAATATTATTGATAAAATAATTCCATTTACTTTCACAAATTTTACATGTGGATCTACTTCCCGCTTAATCTAGATACACTTTATGACAATTGGAGAAATGCGTCCAGGAATTCTATAGGAAAATTGAATTAGTCCCAGCAGATATGGCTGCTACCAATGTTGTGGTTGTCCAAAGAGTGTACTACATCCACATCCTAAAGAAAGCTATTTGCAGCACTAAAACATATGAGCATAATTTGCTTAACAATAGGTATGTTGTTTATAAGCATCAGTGTCATGCGGATGCCTTTGGTGTGTTTGTTTGTGAGGATCATGACAAGCTTCCTTGGTTATACTGCGTTTTACTGGGTCATCTGAACTTCATGAAAAATAAAATGTTATGTCGTTAAAATGATATAATCGTTTTTGTAGGTGG
This sequence comes from Loripinus fragilis, assembly GCA_964019695.1. Lineage (NCBI taxonomy): Eukaryota > Metazoa > Mollusca > Bivalvia > Lucinida > Lucinidae > Loripinus > Loripinus fragilis. The sequence goes on from OZ026516.1 coordinate 85,189,061, forward strand.
TGCGTTTTCATTTGACATGAGTATATTTTACGCTGAAATAGTTGTGCATTATTGCATCGAACTTTATGTTAGCAACATAAATTAACGAATTTCAATGTGGATAAATTGCTCTATACTCTAACAAAAGGGGTTCGACCCCTGTTTGGCTGTATGTGGGGTAAGTACATTACTTTACGATCTGTCTAATATATTTTATAAAGTGCATATATAGTGTACCTATATTATACATGAACGTATATGACAAATTAAAGATTCATCAACACGGACGTTTGTGTCGGAAGTATCGAATGTCAATGAAAACATGGAACAGAACAAGGGTAAATGGAACGAGGAGCAAACAAGCCAGGCTACTGTTAAGAAAATTGTCAAGACCGCCTTTTTGGTTCTTGCCTGGATATGTCTTGTAAGTACTATCAACATTATTCTTGCACAAGGAATATCTGCGATTCTATTCAGGGGTAACAATTCTTATCTCACCATTTTAATTGTACGTTCCCAGAATTCAATATATTCTATACATTTGTTGTATTGGAAATCGCGCACACATGGACATTAGTCTATGTCGAATGGGCATCCCGTGTAAATTTTGTGACGATTTTTGGCGACCTATACCAAAATAAACTTTGGGTCATATGTAACAATTTGAACCAGTTCGCCCATCTGAGTTCCGCGTCTGGTCCGAGTAATGACGTCATCAAAATGGCGGCCATAGTGCTACTTATGTACACATATAAGACAACGTATTTAAAGCAATAGTTGAGGGAGAATTTATTGCTAGAAATGATTTTTCGTCCTTATTTAACGGATTGGACGTCAAACAATACGAAAAAAATGTGTTCCATTTTTTTCAGACGCCTAGAGTCCATTTGGGGCTCCCAAATCGATATATTTGACCATGATCCCATTACTTTTGTTGTAATCCTGTATAAATTTCATGCTAAAATTATGTGTTTTTTGTTCTTATTTAGTTAATTTGGGGCCATTCTATACAAAATATGAAGTGAATTAGGTTTTATATTCCTAGAATGGGAAAAAACTATTTTTGGGGTCCTTATTTTAATTGAAATAGGCCTAGAGACGAATTATGGAGCTGTTATTGTACACGACATTTGACCTTATAGTCTATGTCGAATGGGAATCTCGTGTAAATTTTGTTACGATCTTTGGTGAACTATATCAAACTAAACTTGGGGGCATGTGTAACAATTTAAAACAGTTCACACATCTGAGTTCTGCGTCTGGACCGAATGATGACGTCATCAAAATGGCCGCTTAAGTGCTACTTATGCACATATAAACATAAGTAATTAGATTCAAAGCACTAGTTATGTGGGAATTTCTTGCTGAAATCAATTTTTTGTCTTTATTTGATCGATTTTGTGTCTTCTGATACGACAATGACGTGTTTCTTTTTTTTCTGATCCTTGGAACCCATTTTTTTGGGCTTCCAATTCAATAAAGTTGACCCAGAACCCATTGCCGTACTTGTTATCCCGTAGGACATCATGCTGAAATTTAGTGTGTTTTTTTTCTTTTGTCTATTTGATTGTTTGTTTGTGCTTAAGGTCCATACAACAGCAAAGGTCATATCGAGACGGGGCCACAGCCTAAATTCTCATCTGACAGACTTGTGAAGCCGGAGATCAAACACTCGACCCCTGGTTTACAAGGCGAGGAGTACAGCGGCTCCTTTGTTTTGATGAATTTAAGACCATACTATATAAATATGACTGACCCCTGAGGCTATTTTGGGATACTTTTGCTTTGGGTTTAAAGTCCTAGTCAATTGTCATGGCCATGTCGAGATGGTCAGTTAACCTCACCACGCTTTTCCGTGGCAGGGTTAGACTAGGCAGTACTTTGTGCACACACTTTCGCTTGTAACTGACAACATCCCTTCTTGAATCACTGAAAGAAGGAGAATGACGATAGAAAATATTCATGATCAACCTCCACGAAAGTATTGGGCCCGGATCGAACTCACGATCCCTGTATCAGCAATCCAACACACTACCAATTGCTCTACAGGGCCAAGTCCTTTTGGGGTTCCTATTTTATTTAAGTGGACCCTGAATCCGTAATTCAGTTTTGGCCCTATTTGATTGCTTTGGAGCCATACTATATGAATTATTGATTGCTGTGCTCATTGACCTGGTCTGTCAGTCAGGTGCATATGAGGCATTCGCAGGGGTTTTGGTGAACAAGGGAAAATGACATTTATTTCAGGGAAACAGAGGAAGAAAGGCCAATTTTAAAGGGGAACAGAGACAATATTGGGGAACAGGGAATGTAAGAAACAAAATTTGAGGGAACAGAGGAACAAGCCAATTTATTTCAGAGGATCAAGGAAACATGCATCCCCCCAGAGAGGCCTAAGCATATCACTTATGCGACAGAATACCACCAAAGTAATAGCATACAATATTACTCGAAATTCGCCATTGTAATACAAGCAATGATGTTCAAAAAAATGCTAGTGCATACGTTATTTGTGGTGAAAAGTGACGCAAGCAGATTTACTACAACCATTTATTACTCCTTATTTGGAGGTAATGTTGTTATAATAGGAACATAAGTGTCACCTTATCAACTCCAACATGATTTTCAACCATGCATGTCTTTGATTGCTGAGAGCAAAAGTCTTTAGCCGCATGACTGGTACCGTGAACGGCCATGGACATGTGTTCTGCGTTTTTTTTTCTTAACTTAGGTCAATATGTAACCAGAGTTAAATAAATATCCTTCAAGGCTTGGCATGAAGTTATGACACTGACCTTGAGCCCGTATAACGGAGACATGTATTCTGTACATCTTCTCACTGAAGAAACCATTTCAGTTTCACAAATTGAAAAGAAACATAATGCAAATATGAAATCAAATGTTCAAATTATTGACCTTCAACTGTGACTTTGAGTTGGCATGGATAAAACATAATGTTTGCATACAGTCTCAATGAGTTGAATATTTGACTAAAGTTAAAATGGCAATCCTTCTGACATAAAGGAAGGAATTCAAAAGTTCAGACTTGTGACCTTAAATTTTTACATAGAGCTTAAGCCACAGTGTTGCCATACATTTTGCATATCCTCTCACTGAACCGGACATTTCACCTATATTTTATGAAATAATTTCAGGGTAGAGGCGATAGGGTGCGGACATAGAATTAAAGGCTCAAAATTGTGGTCACCATTGGTGACCACGACCTTGTGGTCATGGTTGAATTACACGCTTCGCACATCATCTAACTTAGACAAATATTCGACAAAATTAAATATAGGGTACACATGAAATTCACTGTTCAATCCCATTACCTTCAACTGTGACCTTCGCCTTGAGTTTGCATAATTGAGCTATGTGTTTTGCACACCCTCGCACTGAGCTGAACATCTTATCAAAGTGTAATGATAATCCTTCAAGGATTTGAGGAGATATGGAGCATACGCGCGATTGAAGGCTTAATTCCATTACCTGTTACTGTAACCCTGACTTTGAGTCTGCGTTATTAAGTCATGGGTTCTGCACACCGTCTAACTGAGGTGAACATTTGACCAAAGCTTAGAGATTTTTTAAAGGTTTAATGAGATACAAGAGCTAAGGATAAACGGATAAATAGACACTTCGGGTTGGAGGATTTATGAATATGGAATTTGCTTTAAGAGCTGTTAGGTAAATTTTAAATATATTTGACCTTGACCTTTGACTCCAAAGTCATATCGGTGATCTTAATTTTTTGTTGTAATCTACACACCACAGGCAACCATTGTCTCCAATATGGACACCCTTAGTCAAAACATAAAAGAGAAGTTCGTGTTACGAGCCATAAGTCAGATAGATTCTTAGTATATTTGACTTTGAATTTCGATTCCAAGGTCACATCGATGATCAGATCTGAGACCTTTGTTATAGTCTACGCTGAATAGCCGATTACTGTGCCAAATATGGACACCCTCGGGCATGTACAATATTGTGTAAATGTTGTTTTTATTGACAATCTGGAGCGGCACGAGCACTAAACTATAAAATACTTTGTCTGGCTAACATACTTTAATACATATACTATGAATTCGTATCAATAGCGCGGTGACCGCCATTCTGATGACGTCACTATTTACACCAGAAGCGGATCTCAGATGTGTGAACTAGATAAAATCGTTGCTAAAGCCCCTATCTCACTGGACTGCGACTGTTTTGCGACAGGTGGCGACAGACATCGCGAGTGGGTTGCAAAGCAGTCTTGAAACAGTCGCCAGTGATTCGTAATTTCCTCGCATGTGTCGCCAAGTGGCGCAAAGTAGTCGCGAAAATTTTGAACATGTTCAAAAATTTTATGCGACAAAATTCCTTGCAAAATGGTCGCAAAGTCATCGCGGGTGTCTCGAAACCGTCGCGAACTTGTCGCAGACCCCTCGCAATTTAGTCGCAATCATTTTGGAATGCGACATATTTGCGAGATAATTAAGACTAAATTGCGAATCAATTGCGACATAAATGAGACACTTCGCGACGACATTGCGAGTAAATTAAACTAAGCGATGTTCTGGCGAACGTCGTGAGACAGTCGCACGAACGTCTCATGACTATCGCGCGAGTGTCTTAAATTACTCGCAATTATGTCGCCAAAGGTTCGTTAAAAGAGTTCCTCCTATCTGAGATGATAGTTGCCTCTAACACGAGATCTTGGTTAGGCATATTTAAGTATACATTTTTGACAAATTCCAGTTGTCAAGTATTCTTGCTATCTGTGAGGATAGTTTCATATAAGTATGGTGTATTGATTAGGCTCACTTACATGTATACTGTTTGGGGTAATTTCAGTTATTAAAAATGATTCTGCATTCTGAGAGGATAATTTTGTTAATTATGTTTTATAAGGCCTACTTAAATGTTTAATATTTCTATTAACAGTATAAAGGAATTATTATTGTGTCTTGCTAAGACTACAACAGCCTGCTTAGTCTCAGCAGCCCTTCTAAGGGTTGAATTGGGCATACAGAACCCTATAAACAAATTATCACTGCAGCGGACAACTAAGATTCTGATTTGAATGGGTATCAGTGCAGTCTGACATGTGCCTTTGTTGTGCGCATAACTGTATCAAATAGATTTTCGCAGGATGAGGCTCATCTGAACTCATTGCAATTTTGATTTAATTGGGCTCATCATGCCATACGTATGGGCAATTAGAGCGTGTGCGTTTTCGACTGACTTTCTTTAGCTGCTTGATGGGCCATCATAACTGTGCAGTATAAACGAGCAACTTTTTTCTATCTCAATATTTGTTACCATTCAACGGTCCAACACACCCAGCAGCGTGACACCTTCCAACAATCTAGCTCCTTCCAGCCCTCTAGTTCCTTCCAACAGTGTAGTACATTCCTAGTCTGAAGTTTCAATGCTTGCTAGAATGTTTATGTTTCTTGGTTTATCATTTCTCGCAAAACCATCATGCGACAGTCGCACGACCTTCGCGCGACAGTCGCACGACGGTCGTGAGAACGTCGTGAGGCGGTCGATGGTAATAAATGCTCGCAATTTCATCGGGCGAACATCGTGCGAGTGTCTCGCGAATGTCACACGAATGTCGCGCGAATGTCGTGAAACATTCGCCAATGATTCGTGCGACAATCGTACGACATTCGTGCGACTGTCGTAAATATGTCTTATTCACATATTCGGTGTTATGGTTACAATGTCGTATTTCTGTCGCCAAAACATGTCTCAAATTAGTCTCAAAATAGTCGTAAATTGCTCGCATCCCAGTGAGATACTAGCTTAATGCCTGATAATTTAATTTGATATAGTTCGCCGAAAATCGTCACGAAATTTACACGGGGCCAAATTTTGTCCTTTTCGACATATGCTACAATGTGACTCATGCCCTATGCTCATGGGCAAGATGGCCTTTTGCATATCAAAGTAGAATTCTGTGTAAATATTGTTTCTGTTTAAAATCTGGAGTAGTACTGGCATTGAATCTATAAACAAAAACATTTATTTTGCCAACATACTTACTGATTTTTCTTAAATACATACGCATTATAATTGTGCGATGGCCGCCATTTTAATGACGTCATTACTCGGACCAGACGCAGAACTCAGATGGGCGAACTGGTTGAAATTGTTGCAAATACCCCAAAGTTTAATTTTATATAGGTCGCCAAAAATCGTCACGAAATTTACACGGGACCATTTTTTTTGGCCTATTCGACATAAGTGATGTAATTATTCAGGAACTCTTGGGATATTATTTAAAACAAACTTACAGAAATTAAAATCCATCATTAAAAGGGTTAGAAAATACGTCCCTCGGCATCACCGTTGGACATCATTCAAAAAGCAAACAAAACAAATAACACAAAAAAGAAGAAGGCAAAGATCAGGAATCGATACAATCAAGTCAAACACCGACCGGGGACACCATAGGGAATAGTGACAAAACACAACCAAACACCACACACAAGAGAGTCATCAACACTAGTGTTTGTATTGCTTGTACGAACAAGTCATTTCTTGCCAAAGCATGGTTGAAAAAATGCCCCTGTGTCTTACTTTGAAAGGAACAAAGCACTCTAGGTTATTGGAAGAGCGGACATTTTCAAACAATGGTATCACAATTTAGATTGATAACAGTCTAAATTTATTTTGACACCTGAACTGACATGTGTGACTTCAAGTTGTCAGTCTTTGAGAAAATGAAGCTTGGGAAGAGTTTCTTGCTCAGATCCAAAAGTTTATCTAGTAAATAATTAAAAGCAGACAATCATTAGCCCACCAGTGAAACGCCATCTAAATGGCGTTTCATTAGCGGACAGATGATGGCCCAACAGTGAATACTGGCTGGGAAAACTTCTGATTTTTCAAGGGGTCCGACCCAGTATTCCTAAGGAACCCCATAGGATTGTGATTTTCCTGGGAAGGGGTACCGGACCCCAGTCCCCCCTCCTGAGCTTACTGTGTATCAGTAAGAGTAGTTTTACCAGAATACATTTAAAAAATAACTTCGACAATTGAAAGCGTTTGTTGAACATTTAATCTATTCAAAAAAGACTAATACGTGTTGCATTATGGCAATACCTTAATCAGCTTCTGTCATAAATATTTCCAGGGTTTGTATGTTGAAATAATTGGTCCAACTTTGATTGACTTGAAAACTCGTACCAACTCGAGCTACGAATCCCTGGCAGCGGCAGTGTGTGGCACAAGTGTTGGCTACTTCATTGGTGCAGTAATTGGAGGTTTTCTCATCGACAAGTTCGGCTTGTTCTTAGACCTGACTGTCGCTGTAGGCCTCGATCTAGGAGCAGTGGGAACTTTGGCTATTCCATGGGTACCAAATACACAGCTTATATGGCTCCTTTGTTGTTTGCAGGGGACGTCGACAGGCATTGTGAACACAGGTATAATGCAATTTTAAGAAAAATATAAAATCATTTATTATTTTAAGTTACGTTGCCTCCATGATTGCAAAACTGAGATTTACTAGCTGTTAGTGACTTCAACACCAGAAACTAAATTTCAACTGCAAAGTTAATTACTAAAATAAGGTTATCGATATAATACACTTTGTAAGTAAGCATCTTATAAAGTCTACAACAGACACTCAATGTTAATCGTTGAATACAATATTGGGTTTAAGCTGCATAGTCTGTAACTTTTGATCTTTTAATTTTAGAACTAATGTTTCTATTTTTCAAGAACACTGTAAAAAAACTAAAATTCAGGTATACATTTTACCAATTTCGTAAATCTTAACAAGTTATCAGTATCAAAACAACAGCATTTATGCTAAAATTAACTGTCCATAATTATTGGAGGGACGCAAATAATTACCAACAAGAGAAAAACACACCTGTTTTATAAGAAAATTCACTTTTCCTTGCAGTTTTCAGCTATAGTGAACAGATTTATTGTGAAAACATAACTTAATTCTACTTTCACAAATGATTTAAAAAGAAAATAAAAAATTTTCGAAAATTGTTCATAGTTACAGAGTATGCAGCTTTAACAACTTCCAGGAATACCATTATAGCTTCAAATACCGGTTAAGCCAGAATCATAGTTGCAGATTTAGTCTCTTTAAAACTCATATGCAACATTACATATCAGAAGTATTTATGTTGATTTAGTTTATATATTCAGAAGAATTGTTGTACAGCCTACTTTTAGTGATCAATTCAAAAAGATAACCAAGCTTTATAGAAATAAGTGAATATCATGCGACAGTCTACATGCCTAGGTGTAAACCTAATCACGGTTTATAGCTATGGTTTTCTCTGTAGTTGCACGAAGGTTGGTCCGGCGTCAGACTCAATGATGGCCCTGACAAAAACCTTTAATCGGTGGGTTGACGCCTTATGCGTCTTTGGCTGGGCGAACCTTGGCTCAACTTGAGGTTTTTAGCTCTGACTATCTGCGAGTCATAAGTCCTTATCTTTGTTTCATCATAGTGTTTTTAATTTGATTCTATTATTTATCTGTGATGACAAATTGCATAAGTTAGGAAGCATCCATGCGAGCAAAACATTTTTTGCGTTTTAACAACAGCTCAATCTAGAGCAAAGAAAATGCATTTAAGCCCCCCGTCCAGTAGCTTTGTCTGCGTTTCGTTCGAAACGGTAGTTCTGATGTTGTTGATTCATTGTTTATTGTTGCTTCCATTGGTTTGTGGAGTGTGTGTATGGTCCTTGTTTTGTTTTACATTACTTAGTTAGAGGATAACTTTATTCAAAATTCTCATTTTTAGAGGTTAATCGTCGTATATACGGTCAGAAATTTAGTTTTACGGCGACGTAAAACGTGATTTCGGAACGTATATCCGACGTTATACCTCCCCAAATGAAAATGTTGAATATGGTTATCCCCATTCTTATGCACTTCTGCAGTTTCTTCTCAAATTAAAGCGTTGCAAGCCACAAAATGCCGCACGTCATCGAACGAAATGTGACGAAGTTAAAGAGTAAAACTATTTCCTACAGTATATCGCAGGATATATTGTCGCAAATTTTTGACGTCATCCAACCAGTGCATTAGAATGTCTAAAATGTCCATGCTACAGCCTACTATTTATAACATTTGACTATATAATACATTGATGAAAAGAAGGTTTTCCCACGATTCCTTTTAATTCATAAACTTAATTTTCATAACACACATTGCTTATGATATGCCTTGTTACAGAAGTTTTTAAACTAATAATCAGCTTAGAAAATGTCCGACGAAGTTTATGATATCAATAGACTTGTTTGGTAATAAAGTAGTCATTGATTTATTATTCAAGTCACTAAAATTAGAGCCCACTATCGCAAAACGTGTAACTTGTAACACAATAAGATGGAGAGCGAGGAAGAAATCGAAAATTATTTTATCCAATTCAAAACCGTCGTGTTTATTACAAAGTTTAGATGAAACTATACCCGTTAATACATACAAGTTCAATTCATTAAATGGAGATTCAGTTTTCAACTCGTTTTGTTGTTTAAATGATATTCAGTGGGAGATATAGGTAAACAAAATTAAACTGGCACTCATGCATATGCCGTATGAACTCGTATGAATCCGATATTGTAATTTCAGTTTTCCGAACATAACAATAAGTATTGGTTTCAGAATGATACATTTTCTCATGTAATCCTCTTTTCATCACTGTCCCGATTAGTGCTGTGGACAGAGCGTAAAGCTGCTAAGGCTGAGATGGTGAGGGCGAAGCTCACGGCGTGCCTTTTTATTTTTTTTTTAATTTAAATGCTGTTCTTTTTTTCTTTTTTTTTTGTTAATATTACTTTGCTAGTAATTTGCTCGTGAAATATACGCACATGCACATGCATATCAATATATGAGTCGGTGCACGAGATTTTGATACTTATTACACATGCAGGTTAGACGTAGATGAAGGCTCAGACAAAAACACTTTTACCTCTAGTTGCCATCATGTGCAGATCAAGGATTTTTTGTCAGGGGGGGATCCAGGATACAGTTTACAGATGGGTCCAATGGTTTTATTACAGAGAAAACTTTACTTTTCCAAGGATCCAGAGGGGGTCCAACGTTTTCAAAGGGGGGGGGGTCCAACTTTTTCCAGGAGGAAAATGCATATAACTTGTGATTTTCCAGGGGGGTACAGACACCCTTCCCCACCCCCTCTCTGGATCCACACATGGCCATGTTAGGCGTTATAGACATTTGCGCATATGCAATGAGTACCGACTGATTCAGACGACGGTAGCAGCACATAAACAGCTAGTATCTGTACAACCGTACTGTCAGTGAAACATAGTGAACTGCATTTTATTGCATTGTATAAAATTTCATAGAACAAAAACATGCATATAGCAGGCTATCAAATATCAAAATATACAAGAAAGAATTCATAAAACATTATCATAGCTTAAAAAATGATATAAAATGATGCTTAAAAACGTTACTCCATCCACACTGGGAATCGAACCCTCGCAGTCCAGAATATGAGCTAACCACTTTACCACCACACCGCTGGCTCATCAGTGTAAGATTCACTTGCTGATACATACTTGTTCCATATATTAATCAATAAAATAGCCTTGTACAACCCGAACGTAACCGAATGATGTCGAAGATTAATGAGTGCCAGTTTAATAAAGTTTACCTATATCTAACTTACCATATGCTCAAAACAAGTACTCTGCTAAAAATATTTATAGGAACACCTGATGATTTTCCATAGGTGATAATGTTAAACCAATAGACAAGTAGACTATAAGGCAGAAACCGAGTTTCTTTTGCCATTTGTGCTACGATAGTCAGAGTTTTGAATTAGAAAAAGTTTTTTATCAAACAATTGCTGCTTAAGTTCATGGCACAAATTTTGTAATTTTTAATTTTCTTGAAAAAGACGATTTTTTTCTGGAACGATGTAGTATCTTCCGAATTTGTTAATAGCGTAACCTAATGATTTCTGCAACATTGAAAGGCTATTGACTGTACAGAAATGAAGCTGTTGTGGTGCTTGATTGAAAATTTGATCTTAAAATTTGGTTTTGAAAAAAAGGGGAAGGTTGGGTAGGCTATAAAAACAGCCTCGCCCGCTGATGAAAACTAATGAATGTATAGAATAAAATATAAAAGCATACTGAAACTTGACTCCTCCTTGATATACTTTGATAGCTAAGGGGCGTTACTTGATCCAATAATTAGATTATATTACATATATTCTATATTTATGACTACATCAAACAACATACCAGGTATTGTGTTAAAACTTTTTGTATTATAAAGTAAAAAAAAAAAAGATTTGTATTTCGGTTGAGTTACAGCAGATTCTTCACGTGCTTAATTGGAAAGCAGTATGTTTGTAAGTGTTAGCGCTTTAACATTCAATGTTACTTTTGCAGCTGGACAAAAGCAGATATACAACTTGTGGCAAGAGAGATCAGCACCACCTATGCATATCTTACATGGTGGATATGGAGTTGGATCTTTCCTCATACCGCTAATAGCAAACCCATTTCTAGCAGTACCGAAGATGACAGAATACAACAGTACAGGTCATAATGACTCCATTACTGTAGGTGGCGTTCATGAAATCTCTGAACTGAATGCTTCTAGACCAGAAAACACAGAGTATTTAAAAGTTTCCAAAATCGAGTATGCATACATGATTCCATCGCTGATTACAGTTGGTATGTCCATAGTCTTTTACTATTATCAGTTCTGTGATAATTTAACAAGAAGTGTACCTAAGCGTCAAGGCCAGCTTACAAACGCCAAAACAGCTTCCAGACACGCAATGAAATTTAAAGAAATTATTAATCCCGCGTCTTGCACCAATGGACGTTTTTTCTATGGTCTGCAGATTTTTACTTTACTTTTCTTCTTTTATTTCACCTGCACAGGAGGCGAAAGAATTTCTGGAACATTTATTCGAGCGTTTGCTATCGACTACTATGATTTTAGTGTCGATGACGGTTCATACATAAACACAACTTTCTGGATCAGTTTTTCCGTCGGCAGATTTGCAGGATTCTTTATAGCCAGTTGGGTATCTATCCGTATTATGACATGTATCGAAGATGGAGGCGTTCTGCTATCCGCCATTTGTATGATGCTATTTAGTGGAGGTACTTCTATGGCTTTGTGGATATTAATTCTACCACTTGGATTTTTTATTGGTCCTCTGTACCCTTCCGGTATGGGTTGGGCGAACTATCACGTGCAGATGACTGGATTTGGGATAACTATACTGACAATTGGGGAGTCGTTTGGAACATTAACTTATTTAAAATTATTAGGCTATCTCTATGATAATTACGGTCCAAAGACTTATCTTTACACGTTGGTAGGTTACGGGGGCGCCTTAGTTTTAGTTGTAGTTTTGTTAAATGTGACTGGTTATCGCCATGGAGGGAGATTTAGTAAGAGCTCAGTAGAAATGGAGGAACCAGCCAGTGATAAACTTATGTTAGAAAACGCAGTAGAAAGTGCGCTTTAGTCTAGCTCTTCATATGCTGTGACAAGCCATTCTTTGACAAAAGAATTCCTGATTAACCCTTTGCATCTGATGGCTTTTCCCATACATATTGATGCAATAATTATGGTACTTCCCAATGTGTACATGTACTTAAAGGGGTCACAGGTACAGTAAAACATGTCTTAATTGGCCACTAAAAATAGACAAAACAAAGATCTTAATGACAAATGGTAGCTTAATGAATGTCAAAAGTATTTAAGAATGCTCCCAGCATTCTGCAATACTTTTGACCTGCATTAAGCGATATTGGTCTTGAAATCCAATTTTGGTCTTCTTTAGAGTGGCCTCTTCAGACAGATTTTATTGTAGAATTTTCCAAATTATGATGTTGTTCTAAGTTTGTTTTAATCTTAGCAAACAGTGAAGACCCTGGTGAAATGCATCATTATGCTGCATTATTATGCTGCATTTCATCTGGGTCTTTACTGTTTGCCAAAGTATTGGTTTAGGAGCTTCTAGTATACAAAGATTATTTATCTTAACAGGAAAGCTTCGCGTTTTCACTATCTATAATTTCATTAAATGAAATGAGAAATGCATTACATTCTATTATTGATAGTTATTAGCTAACAATATACGTTTGGTGTATTTTGCTGGGGGCTACATGTGTAGCTAGCATTAAGATTTGTCCACTTAAGAAGGCCATGTTCACAGAGCATAGCTGAGGTGAATATCACTTTAAAGGTTGTTATAAGACACTTTGTTGCATGACTGGAGAGAATCATGTCTCCTGATTGGCCCAATCTGTCTTTATAAATCTCTATATCTACCTGAAAACTGATCTAAACTGGTCTACAGGGTAATATAGGACGAAAACCAGCTCAAACTAGTGTACAGAAGTTATTATTTTTGACATAACTCCAATATTAAGCTCTAGGGAGCTAAAGAAATAGCATGATGAGTATGAAACTAGCATGTGCTACATGAAATATACATGATTTGCTGTTTCACCTACCAACAGGTAATTTAAAGACTTTCATGAATTTTAACAACAGTTTTGTTTTGTTTGTTGAACTTTCTTTGTTTGAATAAACAAATTCATAAAAGGTGTTTTATGATTTAACTTTATATTCCATGTTCAGAGAATTTATATACATTCAAATTACAAACTACTACATATTTTCAATATCAGTTGCTAAAACTTATGAGAAAGGTTGAACATGATTCAAGACCAATAGCGAAAGTAGAAACTTTTCATTTATAGTTGAAAAGTCATATAATAAAACAGTTATTGACTTCAATTTCGGTAGACATAAAGATTTATCTACCCTTAACGTGATATTCACCTCCATCTTGCGGCCCCGATGAATATCACTTTTTCCGGTAGATAAATCCTCATGTCTACCTCATTGATGTCAATAATTGTATAATATTCAAGGCGTATGCCGAAATCACATAGTTTCATAGTTTTGCATGGTTAATGATTATATACCCTTTTTCTACATAATATATATCCAATCTTTATCAAAAGCTGGTCCTCTGTTAGCATTCAATTTGTAGTTAAGTTTAATAAAGACGAACAATTTTAACTTGGTTACAGAAAAGTGATATATTGACAACACTTTGTTGGAACGGTTTTGGTTATTTTTCTCTCATAAAATTAATAAAGCGTCTATCTGACCCAATTAAATCATCTTCATATATGACAGAAAAGTTCTAAGTTTTATCCTGAAGAACCTTGCGACGGTGCACACGAAGCTTATAAAGCTTTAATATACCAAGAAAAAACAATTGAAGGATATGATTATTCTACTCCATTTCTAACATTTAATTGAATATATTCTTATTTCAATATGTATGCTATCAAAGTGCATGTTTAATTTAAGCCACATTTAAATGGTTAAAGTACAGTACGGTTCCTCTACACCTGACGTTCGCAAACATTTAAAAAAAAAGTAAATTAGTAAATCCTTATTTTTATTGTTTGTAAACCTTAATGCTGCCTTTCGTTCACAAGTTTGACACCTAATTTTCCAGCCTTTGTCAATGTTTCACGTCATATTGACTTGGGTATGTACTTTGTATGCATTTTTTAGAAGTTTTTACTTTATTATGTGTTTGGGCTGTTAAAAGCGGGTAAAAATGAGTATGTGCAAAAATTAAAAGTAAGAAATGACCAGATTAAATTTGCAGCAAAAGGTAAAAACTCGGTTATTTTGGTTGCTAAATTTTGGTTCCATTTGGCGAGTTACTATATCGTAACCATTGAACCGTAAATTTTATTTTCATATCGTTTAATTTTTATGTTGATAGTTCTATCAAATACAAAATACTTTTGTCAAAAAGATATTTCCAAATGCAATAAAATCTCAAGAATTCCAATATCCTTCAATTGTTTTCTGAGTACACTTAAAGATGCATCATTGGATCAAACGGTGTGAAAATGAACATCAAAAACCAGTCTATTATTGTAAGCCCAAAGCCCTCGGGACCGGTGTTTTCGTTATGTCTTAAATAGTTTGGGTTAAACTGGATAATATATAACCAAACTGTATATTTAAATCAGTGAAGGTTAAATATAAAACGTATTTGTCCCCAGTGAACACTCAGACCAGCATGGTCATCCGCTCAGTATGACCAGTGGATTTGCTATCCTTGCGCAAAACATATTATGCCTTTAGCTAAACGTTTAGCGGATAATTAAGATTCTGGCTTAACCGGTATTTGAAGCTATAATGGTATTCCTGGAAGTTGTTAAAGCTGCATACTCTGTAACTATGAACAATTTTCGAAAAATTTTATTTTCTTTTTAAATCATTTGTAAAAGTAGAATTAAGCTATGTTTTCACAATAAAAATGTTCAGTACAGCTAAAAACTGCATTGAAAAGTGAATTATCTTATCAAGTAGGTGTATTTTCTCTTGTTGGTAATTATTTGCGTCCCTCCAATAATTATAGACCGTTGAATTTTAACATAAATGCAGTTGTTTTGATAGTGATAACTTGTTAAGATTTACGAAACTGGTAAAATGTTTACCTGAATTTGAGTATTTTTACTATGTTCTTGAAAAATAAAAACATTATTTCTAAAATTAGAAGATCAAAAGTTACAGACTTTGCAGCTTTGATGTAAAATTATTTTTTAAAAACGTAGATGACAAAAATATTCTAAATTACGCGCAAAGAGCAATGAAAGAACTTCCTGTGCTTTGGTTCAAGAACACAATTTTCAGACACTGTCTTCAAAATACTAACTAGGATGAGTGAGTAAATTAAAGTTCACAAATGCGACAGGTGCCGTCTGCAGCAAGTTATGTGTCCATTTCTAGTAGCACTTCCTTGAACAAGAAACACATTGTGTAACCCCAAGTGCACATATGAGTAGGTATCCAGCATAAGGTACAAGTTGGCATATGCGTCCAGCGTTTGTATTTGGCACAATGATTATTTGGGCCGCGTCGTGACAAAACCTGTCTTCAGGGTTCCCGAAAAAGCAAGACTCAAACCAGTCTCCTCAGCTACAGAGACTAGTTGGAAAATTGAAATTTCACCTGTAGCAAGTTTACATATGATACTTTCCATTAAGCGAATAACAAAGGCGCTGATCAGACTGCGCGGATGCGCAGGCTGGTCTGCGCCTGTGTTGTTCGCAAACCCCCGAAGACAGGTTTTCTCGCGTCGAGGCCCATTTATGGTGTGGAAGTTACAACAAAGGTTTCAGATCACCTATAAGACCTTCCAGTCAAAGGTCAAGGTTAAATATACTTGAATTTTTTTTTGAAACCATAAGAGGGTCACTGATGATGCATAAATGGACGAAACAAGCTAGTCAGGCCCAGAATACTTGCACACTGTACAATAAGTTATTTGGTGAACTATTTGCTTCCAAAGGATAACCTTTTTTAAGAACACACTACGACACGTAGCGCTAACTCCCCTTTTATTTTTTTGACGGAGGGTCTTCAATTTTAGCACATCAATCATCGCTGTGATATTCAATAAAAGGTAAGGTCAAATATTCTACTGTGTTTCCAGGTTGGAAGTGACCCCCGTTTTTCTTTTATTTAAGAACTATAATCCTAATTAATACGATCGACCTTTAGCATGCCTTTATTTTGAACTAAGGCCCATATCCCTGCAAATCAGAATAACTTAGTCTTTTTCCTTGAGATATATACCCATTTATGCCTCCATATTAATTATCATAAGCTTAATGCACGAGTTTTACACTACTGATTGGTAGTTCATTTTTATATCGATAAGGTACACTTAGGAACTAATTCAAAGTAGAGGAACAAAAACACGCAAGTTCCATCTAATCCCAGCCGATATAAAATATCATACTTCAGTGAGAAAAATAATCTAATTACGCGGTCTATATCTAATTAAATTTCTGTAATTACTTTTTCAATTGAAATATCCATTAAGGAATAAACGAAAAAAAACGGGGGTCACGTTAAGCCTGGAAGCACAGTAAAATCCGTCTTATGGCTCATAACGCAAACTCCCTTTTCATTTTCTGATGGAGGAAATTTATATCTAACACAATGGCTGCCTATGGTGTGAAGATGACAGCAAATATTTCCGATCACCGATATGGCCTTGAAGTCAATGGTCAAGGTCAAATATACTTAAAATATGTCTTCTGGCCCGTAACGAGACCTCCTCTTATGGTTTTGAGGTGTTTGTTTTTGGCACAATGGCTGCTAATAGCATGTGATGACAATATATTTTTCTTATCGCCAATATGACCTTAGAGTCAAGGTCAAATATACAAAAAATCTGACTGATCGCATGGAAAACAAACTCCTCATAAACTTTATCATGAAGGGTGTACCGTTATGGCACAACGAATGCTTATGGCGTGTAGATGACTATGAAAGTTTCAGATTGCCATTATGGACTTGTAGTCAAAGGTCAAGGTTAAATAAACTTTAACAGAAAATCGTCTGGCATATTGATTGATAATGCTTATAGTTGGCTTAGCCGTGGCTTATGGTGTGTTTATGACACGAAACGTTTTCACGGTGGAGAATCACGTGACTTTAGAATATTAAAAAATGGCTGATTCTTGTCAAAACCCCTTGATTTATGTAAGACTTTCTTTGATATTTCCGTTAATATTGACCAGAATGGCATGGGGTTTGAAGCAGATACCCCAGAAAAATGAAAGTAACATGTCTATCTTAGCGACTTTCAGAGAAAGATCTGGTTAAGGTTATTGATGAGCAACCGATATTTTTGGTTGCTTGTCAAAAGCTTTTTAACCAGATTTTGTCTGAAAGTCGCATAGAATGCTGTCTTTTTATGGGGTATCTGCTTCAAACCCCATGCAAATCTGACCAGTATTAACGGAAATATCAAAGAAGGTCTTACCTGAACTGACGAGGTTTTTCAAGTGTATATGGTTGAAAGTTAGAAAGAGGAAAAAGGTCAGGAATCGATACAATCAAGCACCACACCAGACCCAGGATACCAATGGGAAAGTGACAGTAAATAAACTGAATACCTGAGCAAAAGAAATCCAACAGGTAAACCTCGGTGGGCCTGGCAACAGCCAAAGCATCAGGCTCCTCCCATCTCATCAATAGATAAGTATTTAAGTCGGAATCGTCATAAAGTCCGACCCACCGGCGTGCAATTAAAGAGGAAAGCAAAGTTGCCAACCGTGATTGGGTTTACCACCAAGCATGCAGTCTGTTGCAATACATTAATGTTGTATCCAATCTTTTTATAATGGGAAATTATTTTAATGAACTGCGCTGAAAAATTATTAGAGCCAACAATCTTCTCCAATGTATATACCAAGTCACCATAGAATTCAGGTTCCTAAAGTCCTTGGCGCAAGAGAGATTTGCGCAAGAGAGATTTAAGTCCAATTTGGTATTTAGATATCAAATCATAGTATCGTCTATAAAATTTAGGAAAGGTTTTGCGAAGTTTATGATACCTATTGCCTTGTTTAAGACGTTTCTGGGATAACAATTTTTTGCGAGTGTTGCAGTCAGCAACATGGCTAGATGCTCTAGCAAAAAGAAGGAGTTGAGAGATTTAGACACCGTAGGGTGTAGAGCGAGGAACAATCTGGAACATCACCATCTTAAAATGGAAAATAGACTATTTCAAAATCAAAGTCGTCACGTTTATCATAAATTTTGGTTGAAACAGCATCATTAGAAATTGACAAATGCAAGTATAAATTAAAAAACACGGCTTCGGTATCAGGGGTATTAGCTTTATTAATTTGGAGCTCTGAAGGATATATTTGACTTACAGTATTGTCAAAACAAACATTATTAATGTTTAGAATATCGTCCAAATATCTGGATGTAGTGTTAAAAGCTTCAATAATACCAGCCTGCTTATTACCAGAAAGAGACATCATAAAGTCCCTCTCATAACAAAATACGAATAAATTGGTAACCAGGGGAGCAGTATTAGTGCCCATAGGAATCCCAACTACTTGTCTATACAACTTGGTGCCAAATCAAATGTTGTCCGACAAAAAGGTCAGCGTATCACATACATTTTGACAAGACCATGCATGATATTTTTAGGTTTTTCCGAAGTAAAAATACGTTTTTGTCGTTACATGCAAGGTAAGGAAAGCTTTCTCTATTGAAGTTTTTTAAATAAGATAAATAAGATTATCTGTAATTAAATTATGAGGTTAAGTAGAGTAAAGATAGAAAAATCTTAAGTAGACAAACCGATCGCATTGAAATCTCTAGCTTTAAGTTTGTCAGGTGTGGTACTTGATTGTATCGATTCCTGATCTTTGCACCCTTACTTACTTTTATCCAAAATATCACCCGAATTTTTAATAGACCAACATGGATTTTTTCCGGATCTCTCATATACCTTTCACAGTACTTGATAACATTTTTAACAGCTGTAAGACATTAGGTTAACAATTTAGAAAGTTCTGTTGTCGTACAAGAATTAGAATTTCAATATATCTTTTGAAGTCACGTTATTCTCCGCCGTGGTTTTGGGCCGCCTTTATGACAGTGATTCAAAGATCAGTCAGATAATACTCTCTTTTTATGGCTTTCAACTCGAACTCCTCTTATAGTTTGTTTCAATGGAGGATTTTCATATTGGTGAAATGGTTGCTTATAGTGTATAAATAAATAATGTACAACAAAGCTTTTGAATTGCTAATATGGCTTTGTCGTCTTATTGTATGGTTTGTAACGCGGCGAATTCTTCTTACATTGATATTTGGTAAAATGATTGCCTATATGTTTAAATAATCTTAAAATATGACTTTCTGGCTCGAAATTCAAAAAGTCTTACAAATGTTATGGAAATGGTTCATAATTTGTTCAAATATTTCCTATGGTGTGTAGATGATATCGAATGTCTGGATCTCCAGTATGATTTTTAGTCCAAGTTCAAGGACAAATATACATAAAATCATGCTGCATGGATTGTGATACTAACTCCTCTCTCATTTTTGACAGATAGTCCTATTTAATACAATGTTCTCAGATGACAAAGAAGATTTTAGATTTTAGGTCTGGCCTTTTAGTTAAAATATCATAGTCAAATTATTAAACTCTGATTGTTTGACTTGTTTGGCTTGTAACGCACATGTTTCTTATATGTTTTTCATACAGTGAGCCACTTTAGTTACGCACCAATTTTCAGGGCCCACATTTTTTGACAAAAATGTTGGAATCGAATATTCTCTAAGATCATTTATTTATTGACATTTTATCTGTTTGATAACATCGAAAAAAAAATTTGGAATCACTCAGGTGAATCATTCTGCTACTTAAAGGCAATTTTGACAAATTTTGAAAAATGCACGTGCAAGCGGAACGTCTATATTTTCTATTTTTGTTTGTGCTAGGCATTATCCATGGTGATCGTTGTGACAGAAAAACACCCAAAACAATTTATTTATTCAAGTAAAACCCCTTTTTTCGGTCGTTGAATTTAGTAACACCGTTACTTTTTGAAGAAATCCTCGTTTTAACGTCATATTAAGTTCAGTTACAATAATCAAACTGGGTTTTCTTCGCAAACTATTTTGTAATGAGTCACTTGTTGACATAGAAGTATCAAAACACTAAAACATCTTATCATTGATACGTCTTATAGCCTTGGTAGTATTGACGTCATCACTAACGTCAACACCATGGCGCCAATAAATCCATTAATTTTTTTTTACGAAATTAAACGGCGGATACATGGTTTTTTAAAATGAAATCATAAAACAAGTGTTTTGATAACTAGTTTACTCAGAATCATACGAAATTTTAACTAACTTAAAAAAAGTACTAAAACCAACTTTTTTCAAACCTTGGTCAGCTGGGAACCAAAATAGTAAAATATTAAAAAAAACTATGAAGTTAACAATCACATTCCATTCTTAGATATTGCCAAGAATAAATCGGCTCTTATATCTGGCATAGCAGAAAGTCGACCCTGAAAAAAGTGCAATGTGATCTGAGTTTCAATTGAGATAATGCAATGTGAAATAGTGTTTTGAGGGTAGTGGACTTAAAAATCCGTTTTCTCATTCGTTTCTTATCTGATCACAATGAAATTTCAATGGCTAATGCAAATATAAATGCGCTTTACGTTGATAGTCTCAGAATAAATATATCACATTTATTTTCCGAGTAATTTGACATTTTATAAGTGGTGCGTAACTAAAGTGGCTCACTGTATATTTACAAAATGATTGCCTAAGTTGTGTATGTCTCAGCAATATTTCCTAACTTCTTAAATTAAACATGATCTTTGATTCAAAGGTCAATGTTAAAACGTTTAAGATACACTTAGGCCAAATAAAAAAATACGTGTGTTTCAGGTAACGGGAGTAGTAATGACGTCCATTACTACTAACGGGTCAGAAAATTTTAGGTAGGGTAGGCACACATTTTTGCTTTAATTTTTTTTTTTCTAGAATTTTTTTATGCATTTGAAAGACAAAATGGCTTTCAAAATGCCGAAATAATTATATTTTTTCGAGAAAACTTGAAAAAAAATATAGGTTTCACCAGTAAATTTAGGTAGGGTCGGATTACCCTAAAAAGGTATATTTTCATTTGGCCTACTATGGCTTGTAAAGCCAACATTATTTGATATCAATGGTTCATATGAATATGAGACACTGATTGTCTATGGCATGTAGGTGACAAATTAAAAAGAAAATGGTTTACTGGTTTAACGTTAGAAAGTAAGGTCAATGGATAAGCAAAAATCAGACTTTGAGTGCGGATTTTACGTTATTTGTGCAGATATTAGCAATGGGTCCGCCTATCGATTTCCCCATTCTAAATTTTGACCAAGCAACAAGCAAATATAACTAAGGACTCAAGCTTTCTCCCGGTGGGTATTAAAAACTCAGATGACTGAGCTAATGCTCATGCTAATCTGAGTCTTTTCCCGACGCACAGCTATACAGCTATACTGTTGGTTTTCATGTTGCGGTCAAATTATATGCTTTTAGAGCATATATACCTTTACATGGTGGACCTAACATGACTACTCAATAATATTGAATTGTAAAATTAGTTAAAAAACAAAATGATAACGTACTGGCCCCTCGATCATTGTACTACAATAATATAAAATTCAAATACACGGACGTTTGTGTCAAAGGTACCAAATGTCAATGAAGATATGGAGCAGAACAGGAGTAAATGGAGTATGGAACAAACTAGTCAAGTAACAGTTAAGAAACCTGTCAAGGTCGCACTTTTGGTTCTTGCCTGGATCTGTCTTGTAAGTACTACTTTATAAACAATGTTTTTGTACAGAAACAACTGCAATCTTATCATGAAATAGAAATTATTGTATCACCAATTTATCCAGTAACAGACATTATGTGTTTTTGTACATTTGCTGCATAGGATATCAAGCACATGTGGTCATTCAAATGACGTCATTGTAAACCAAAATTACTTCGACACGTCATACCACAGGAACTTCTGTGAGCTAAATTTTGAAATAAATTTCGTAAAGTAAAAAGGATCTACTGTGGGGATGGAAATGGGATTTTGCTCCACTCAGAAAGCAAACAGAAAAAATAAGACGAGCTAAGGGACATAATTGAATGTATTGTTGGTGTATTGTCGGTATTCAAGTCCGTGCTTGCCAAAGCAGGTTTTAAATGCTCCTGCAATTTAAATTGGAGAGAATAAAGTCTTCTAGGTCTGTAAGAAGTGGACCTTTTCAGACAATGTCAACATTTTAGATTAATTTTAGTCCAAATTCAATACCTGAGCTCATTTTCAGGCGCGTTGTTTTAGGGAAATTGAAGTTTTTGGCAGAAACAATATGCTATCACATGATAGTTTAAGTCTCAGAACAATTGAAGATTGAGAACTTAGAACCCAAAGTGCATTGGCTAATATGATAAATTGTTCCATTCCAATATATTACAAAATGATTTAGACTTTAGGAGGTTATTCAGGTATTCCTGTATAAATTTTATTATTGATATTTAACAAGAGTAGCTCTTGATGTTTGCCCGGTGTGATCGAAATAAGATGATGATAATGTTTGTTTGATTTATTTGACAAAATAAAAGTACGTGAGTATGATCAGGAAATACAACAATCACACACTGCATACTGACGACACCGAGAGGAAGAGCCACAGAACGCTAATTGCCACAATACAACAGGAAGACAAATAAGGTAAAGCTACGTGTTACATGGTGACAAGACATTAAGCAGTTTCTTTAATGAATATTTTCAGGGTCTGTATATTGAAATAATTGGTCCAACATTGATTGGCTTGAAGACTCGTATCAACTCGAGCTACGAATCCCTCACAGTGGCTGTGTCTGGCGCAAGTATCAGCTACCTAATTGGTGCAGTAATCGGAGGATTTCTTATCGACAAGTTTGGCTTGTTCTTAGATTTAGCGCTCGGTGTAGGTCTTGATCTAGGAGCAGTGGGCACTGTCGCTATTCCATGGATACCGAATACGCAGCTTTTATGGCTCCTTTGTTGTTTGCTTGGTGCCTTAACTGGCATGTAAATACAGGTATACATGCAATATCAAGAATGTTTCTGTATTGTTTATCATACTAAGGTACCAATCGGGAAAGTCCGGCACAGAGGTTATAAAACCATAAGATGTATCACCTTTATCATCATAAAAAATCTTGTTCTGAAATGCTCATTTGCAGAAGTTTTATCTCACCTGCCCCAGGCAACCGGGAAGTGACAAAACACAAGGAATCATCGAACACAAGAGAGCCAAATTTAGATGAAACTATATCGTTTGTGACAGACAAGTACAGTATCTGTAATATTGAACAAATCATCTACCCATAAATGTTCCATTGACACCAGGCCCCGAGGTTCTAAAATCAATTTACATGTACAACTCACCTGAGTATAAAATTTCAATTGCTTATAAAAGAAAAATGGTGAATAGTAAAGTTTGTTCTTGCTTTTAAAATCTCAGATGTTGTATTTATTTTGCTAATAAATGTTTAATTGTTGGCATTTTAACATTTATGAGCTTTATAAATTTCGTGCTTTGTTTAGTTGAGCGTGAAAAAAGTTTTAAAACCTCGGGGCCCGCTTGATAATTGCATATATACAGTTCTAATTTTCTAAAATACATGTGTTTCTATGTCAGAGAAAGTTTTTTTTTATAATTTTTATTTCATAATATCTTCCTTTATACATTTCTAATCATCATCAATAATTTGGAATTTGTACGAATAAACTTGGCCTTATTTTGCTAAGGTAAAATGGTGTTTGTACTCAATTCGCTATACAACCAAACGGAGAACGAAAATGCTTCCTCTATTAGCGTACAGAATAAGCGTATGCATTTGAATTTGTACATTTTTTTCACTTACCCATTATTCTGATGATGATTATTATTATTATCATTATTATAATAATTATTTTAGTCTCGATTATTGTTAAAATGAGTGTAGTATGGAGTCCATTTTTTCAAAAAAATAGCTACTTTATTGTTGATATTTGCAATATACCTTTCACATTGGAATTTAACTTTAAGCATATAGAAATAAAAGAATTTATGTTTAATTGTTTGGCCGAGAATTTATTTTTATAAATGTAGTGTTTTGCAATGACCATTATGTAATTCTTTAACATACATTTCCCCTGGTATGAAAATAAGATACCCTTTTTTATCCAAATTAATACTTATATATACATTTTGCATCAGCCATATATGTAGAGATGGCCAAAATTCTTTGACTTTATCGCATTCAACAAATAAATGTAAAATTGTTTCTGGTTCCCATTTACAATAGGAACATAGATTATCTTCGACTTTTCTTATTTTATGTAAGAAGGTTTTTGTAACAAGAATTTTATTATTGATTTTAAATTGAAAATCCTTTAGAGGTACTTCGCTTAGAAGGTCTATATTTGTATTGTACCTATTCCATTCTTGATCGTTGATATACTCCATCTCATTTATCCATTTTTCCTGCCTAGTAATTTGGTCCACTTGTATTAGTTGGTCGTAAAATGTTCTACATCCCTTTTTTTTCTTTTAGTAAATATTGTACATAGATATTGCATGTAACATTATATTTCGCCTGGAAAGAAACCAGTCTATTGTTTATAATCATAATTTTCCAGTAATTTGGTATTTTATGAATTAATGAATGGTAATCTAAAAAAGTACCATTAACACCATAGATTTCTTTGAGAACGTCAAACTGATAGAAGTTTCCGTTAATATCTAACAAGTCTGATATCTGTTTAATTCCTTTTTTAAACCCATTGTTAATGTATAAATTTTGCCCTCTGATTAAATAATTGTTGAACCAAAGTGGTGAGCAAAGAATTGGTTTTATTGATTCCACTTTGCATACATTATAAAATTTTGCCCAAGAGTTTAGACAATCCTTCCAGAAAAGGTTACTTAAGTTTTTACTTAAATCTATAGAGTATCCTGATCTACATTTACGTAATAAATGAAAGTCTACCTTCGATAGAGAATACCATTCCACATTTTCAGAGCTCTGAATAACTCTACGAATCCAAGAAATATTTAGCGCATTAATGAATTCTGAAATATTTACCATTCTTAGCTCACCTGCTTTTAGATTCTTAACGATGACAATTCGTTTAATTCTGCCTGGACCCCCATTCCCCAAAAATTTATAAAATATTCTTTCTATGCTTTTTTAAAAAATCATCAGGGGGTTTTGGTAGTGCCAGTAACAGATGAATGAACTTTGCAAGTGCTAGTGACTTTATGGTTGTTATTCTGCCAATGAGGGTTAATCTTCTTTTTGACCATTGCTTGCAAACACCTCCAAATTTTTTTATTATATCTATAGAGTTTAAGTCCAGAATAATATATATTTCCATTGAGAATGTAACACTTAAAGTTTTAAAAGGGCCCTGTGTCCAATCTAATGTATGGTTATGATAAGTTTTGTTGGGGAGTTATTGAGTGAATCTATCCAGATCGCTTTTGTTTTTCAACATTTATCTTTAGTCCTGACATTTCATAATTTTTTGTAAATTTTCTGAGTGAATTTTCAGATCCGTTTAAGAATAGTTGAGTATCGTCTGCCTACTGACTTATTTTATACTTCTTATAATCAATTATAATTCCACGGATATCATTGTTATTTCCTATCATTTTTCCTCATATCTCAGCGCATAAGATAAAAATATATAAGGTGATATTGGGTCACCTTGTCTGCAACCCCGTTTTAAATAGAAAAACTCGGATATAAATCCATTCTGAATGATACATGATTCTGCTCCTTTTTGGGAGATACTTATACATTTTATAATCGAGTCTCCAAAATTATAATATTTTAATGTTTTTTTCTATTAACTTCCAGGAGACAGTATCAAATGCTTTTTCGAAGTCAATTGATACAATAAGGCCCTGTAGATTCCGATTTTTAGTTTCAAATTAAACATCATAAATTAGACGTATATTTTCTCCTATAAATCTTCCAGAGATAAAGCCTTTTTGATTTTCGTGGATTAGTTCATCTAAAGTTGAGTTAACCCTATTTGCTATTACAGCTGAAGCAATTTGTATACTACATTTAACAGAGAAATTGATCTCCAGATTTTTAAATCATACCTACATTTATTTGGTTTGGGCAAGCATATTATTATACCTTGTTTTGGGGTTACTGATCAAGAACCTGTTCTATAGCCATAATTTATAGTTCTTTGTACAAACACTCCAATATCAATCCAAAAGAATTTTAAAAAAATCAACTGTAAAACCATCCAGACCTTGACTTTTCTCATTTTCATATCTTTTAATGCCTTTGTTAATTCAACATATGTCATTTCCCCTTAAATTTTTTGTGCCTCAGCATCTGAAAGCTTGGTGTCATTTTCCCCAATAATTTTTCAATCGGTGTATATTCGTCTAATTCATTTACATTGTCATAAAGTTTTTCATAAATTTGCTTTTGACAGTTTAATACTTCATTCGTTTTTGTATATTCAATGTCATCTTATATTAGTTTATTTATGGCTTAGCTGGTATAATTTCTATTTTCAAGATTGAAAAAAAATTTGTAGGTTTTCGCCTAGGTCCATTTATCTACATTTCGATCTTTACATTATCCCTTCTATTTTCTCATTCCTCAAAATAAGTAATTGGTTTTGTTTTTGTACCGAAACGGCAACAGTTTGATTATTTATATTTATACCATTTTCATATAGCTCATTTTCAAGGCGTTTTATGTCTGCTTCTAGTGTTTTTTCCTCTTTTAATTTTTTTTTCTTCTTTTCTGAGCTGTATTTAATTGTATTGCCCCTTATTACCATTAATAAAGTTTCTAAAATTAGTTGATCATTTATATTAAATTGAATTTCTTCATTAGAAATGTTTCCATGGTTTAGATTGTTTTCACTACTTACATATGTTTTCTTTACATCGTCAATTCTATGTCAGAGAAAGTTACTGCTGTATGTTGATTTACGGAGATAACCAAATTTTTAGCAGCATGTTTCTTTTAATGATTTAGTGTGAGTACCAATTAGAAGCATCTAATCAGGAAGCTTCTAATAACTGCATAAAATGTTTTTGAATGATTGCTTAATAAACATAGGTAAGGACCGCTGACGGTGTTAATGGGAATCACCTTGTGTTGCTGCCTATAATTTTGATAAAAATTAATGTCAATCAAATGCTTCCATCTTCATATATAAGCTCGCTGTTGGTCTCTTTTTATGATTTTGCATTTGATTTCTCTATTTCCATAAATGTCCAGCTTTATTTTGGGGCTTAAATGGTCACTTTTTGTATTATACATATAGGAAATAGAAAACTATTTTAAAACATCATCCCCCCCAGAGGTCCAGCTAACCCTTTTGCACGTAAGTGTGTTCTCATTTTTTACATAATATATGTGAAAAGCTAGTTGGAGCTCGGGGGGATGATATCCCACAGCCCAAAATGTGACGTCTGGGCGAGCCCGAACATTAGCATTTGGATTTTTGGTGTGCTCTCTTGAAAATCTTTTTTTCCAGTATAATGAAATTATTAGTACAAGTAAGCTTCTTTTTCATAACCCCTTAGTCATGAAATATTATGACGTTTTAGCATATCTTTAGATTATGAAAATTGTCCCATTACTAAATTCAGTTGGTAGATTATTTTGCACATATATTGTATCTATCCAATACACATATACTACATGGCCATCGACTAGGTGTACTTTACGCATGGATAAATGGTTATAAAGTACTACCGCATTAATAAGAAACGCGAAAAATCGACTTTAAGTGCATCTGTTGTCGTTATTTTCATTTGAACTTTTCGATATGCAAGAAGAAAAACCTGCAGTATTTTTTGACAAAATTTTCAACCTTGTGTTTTTGCTGTGTTTTTCTGTAATCAGATGGAATTTTGCATATTTTTGGTTCTTTTCAACGGGGGAGTATTACTCTTGATAGAATGGACATAAACTGACCCAGTTTATTAATAATATGCAACGGTTGACTTAATTATTCCATGTCGTTTCAGGTCAGTAATCGCCATATAGGTAATACTGAACAAAAGTAAAAACGCTACACCTGAATTGTTTGCCATTTATATTATATGCGAAATGATGCACGCAAGTAAGTAAATAAAATTGTATCTGAATGTTCAAAGACTGGGTTATGCATAAAAGTAAACGCTTTTCAGATTGTTGTCACGAGGAAAAACATGAAAACCATTTAAATGTGGCAGGGGTCAATGTTTCAGGTTACAAATTTGAACGAAAATCTCACATAGTTTAGCCCTTCAAAAATCTACAGCCAACCAGATCCGACTGAACAAAATGGCAATCTAGACATGTCACCTGCTTGGAAAGGGCTGACCTCTTGCCTCTCGTTTGTGGTGTCTAACTGTGAGTTTGTCACTTTCCCATTGGTATCCTGGGTCAGGTGTGGTACTTGATTGTATCGATTCATGATCTTTGCGCCCTTACTTAATATGAGAACCAGAAATGTGAATGACTTATCAAAAATGTGTTTTGATCGTTAAAAGCAACCTTAGAGAGCAGGGTTTTCATCAAATTGGCCAAGCTTGAAATTTTAACACCAAAATCAATGTGCTGTTGCATCTTAGTCTGAGAACATTACTGGTCGAGAAATGGTAGGAACAATGTGCTGATAGGTCTACTTGATTTGGCAAAATGAATTTATAAAAAATCGTGATAAATCGAAGATTACCAAACAGTTAATATTCCCTAATTGTTTTCATTAAAGGGAGAAAATTTACAATTTTTTTTACAAATTTGATGAATTCGAAATTGATTTCTTTGCTTGTTTCAAGTGATTAGTCAGTTTTCTTGTGCTGTAATGCAACACAAGAAAGACGAATTCTGATAAGCGTAACAATCTTTTATGTACATGCTCAATTGCAAAATTCAGATAATAAAGCTTAAAACACAAAAGGGAAACATACATGTAACTCAGATATCAAAAGTGACAAATTGGTGGAGTTTCGGCGAATCGTTTGCTGGACGTCTTGAAAACATTATGAAGTTTTAGTAAATACTTTTCATCCAATACTTTCTCACAAAATATATAGAATATTGTAGTGTAGTGTTTTCACTTTTGTTCAGTATAGCATAAAGAGTATCGTACATATAAAGTACTGCTGCATCAATTAGAATCGCGAATAAATGACTTAGATGTAAGTTTTCAATTTATATCACCTTGAGCGTTCAATAATCGTGAAAATTTTCAGGCAGAATTTTGACATAAGATATTGCCTGTTATTACTGCTATTTTTTTGCTCTAATAATTTTGATGGTAGACTTACTTACTTATTTTTTCCACTTATTTGAAACTTGAGTGTTACCATTGAAAGAATGTGTGTAAACAGTTCCAGCAAATTAACTAATACCAGAAAAATGAATGGTTGACTATAAAATTACATATATACTTGATAATGTTTCGGCCATTTACGACTGTAAAAGTTGGTTTATAAAACTATCCAAAATAACCACATCACGCTGTTTTAGTAGAACAAGTCCTTACAAATGTAGCAAACAGAACTTACCCGGATCAAACTGATCGTATTGGATCAGTTGGCTCTGGGTCTACGCTAATTGAATGGATACTATCAACTGAATGGCAGTGCTTAAAACGAAGCAAAACAGACTTGTACAAAGCAATCACGCTTTTAAAATGTGTGATGCTTTTGACACTTACCTGTAGAAATTTAAGTACAGATATATAGGCCGTCACATGGCTGTTACACCGTTTAAATTCCTCCCGCTTTTCAGAAAGCCTAAAAATGTCGAAATTCTCAAGAGATTAGGGGTCAGGGCAGTGGTAGTAGATTATTCAAACAATTTTCTTCTGACACTGCAGGATATTCTAAATCCAGATTTGAGCTTTATATTTGGAAAAATGCAAGAAATAAAATAATATTCCAAATTTTCGCGTTTCTTATTATTGCGGCAGGACTATAGAACATCGCTGCATAATATTGCACCAGGTAAATACATTGCCATCAAGGTTGAATATGGACTACAGTTGCACTTCAAAATATTTCTTAACAAATCAGATAGAAAAAAACAACAGCAAAAATAATCATTAAAATGCTCATGATTTTTTGTCGCAGGGATCTGCCTGTCTAATTATAACCATAATTCGTCCTAATACATCAAGCGTCCTAAGTGATATCTTTTGCAAAGGGAAGTTTTCGGAAGCATCTGAAAAATAGGCAGATACCCTATCGAAGTGTCAGAGGTCCTTTAACTTCTTGTTTAAAAAAGACGTCTCTACATAAGCGGTGGACTTTAAGGTCTTTTAAAAAACAAGCATGAGTAGAAATGCATCAGTAGAAATTATCAATTTCTTCTTATTATTTCTTTTCTTCTTCTTTATCTAGTTTAGATTATTTTATGAATATTAACTGTTTTAAAAATATTGCCTCTTATAACTACTTCAAACAACAAATAATTATTGTTTTAGTCGTTTTTGCATTACAAAGTAAAAAAAAAATGATTATTAAATTTTAGTTTCAGCAGGTACTTCACATGCAGAATTTGGTTGTAGAATACTTTGTAACTGTTAGGTAGTGCTTTAAAACTCAATGTTAATTTTGCAGCTGGACGAAAGCAGATTTACAACCTGTGGCAAGAAAGATAAGCACCGCCTATGCATATCTTACACTGTGGATATGGAGTAGGATCTTTTCTCATACCGCTTATAGCCAACCCATTCCTTGCAGTACCGAGGATGACAGAACACAACAATACAGGTCATAATGACTCAATTGATATTCATGGAATCTCAGAACAGAATACATCTAGACAGGAAAACACAGAATATTTAAAAAAAAATCCAAAATCGAGTATGCATACATGATTCCCTCGCTAATAACAGTTGCTATGTCCATAGTATTCTACTATTATCGGTTCTGTGACAATTTAACAAGAAGTGTACCTAAGCGTCAAGGCCAGCTTACAGACGCCAAAACAGCTTCCAGACACTCAATGAAATTTAAAGAAATTATTAATCCCGCATCTTGCACCAATGGACGTTTTTTCTATGGACTGCAGATTTTTACTTTGCTTTTCTTCTTTTATTTCACAATCACAGGAAGAGAAAGAATTTCTGCTACATTTATTCGAGCGTTCGCTATCGACTTCTATGGTTTCAGTGTCGATGACGGTTCATACATAAATACGATTTTCTGGATAAGTTTTTCCGTTGGCAGATTTGCAGGAGTATTTGCACCCAGTTGGATTTATATCCGTATTCTGACTTGTATCGAAGCTGAAGGCGTTCTGCTATCCGCCATTTGTATGATGCTATTTAGCGGAGAAACTTCTATGGCTTTGTGGATATTAATTCTACCGCTTGGATTTTTCACTGGTCCCCTGTACCCATCCGGTTTGGGTTGGCCGAACTATCACGTAGAGATGACTGGATTTGGAATAACTATCCTGACAATAGGAGAGTCGTTAGGAGCATTAACTTATTTAAAACTATTGGGCTATCTGTATGACTATTTCGGTCCAAAGACTTATCTTTACACGTTGGTAGGTTTTGGGGATATTTTGGTTTAAGTTGTAGTTTTGTTAAATGTGACTGGCTACCGCCATGGTGGGAGATTTAGAAAGGGCTCAGTTGAAAAGGAGGAAGAATAAAACGCAGTTGAAAATGAGCTATAGTATAGCTTACGACAAGCTCTGACAGAATAAATCTGACAAATCACATATAGTTAAATGATACCTGATTGAACTGTTCCAAAATTTAGTTATCTTCAGCAAAGTATTTTGTTTATACATACATTAAATGAAATATGAAGAATATTACAATCAGTTGTGGATAGTTATTAGATAATGCTTTACACGTGGGGCTCGCATTAAGTTTAGTGCGCTGGAGAAAGCGATCTGAATATGACGAATCCATTTTACTTGGTGTTGTAAAAAGCACTGACTGAAGGTTTAAGCTGAAAACAAGCAGTTTCATATTTTGCACGTTTTACCCTCTTTGTTCTGGAAACCCATTAACAGGTACTCTGGCTAACAGTAAAGACAAGATGAAATACCGCTTAATGCAACATTTCACCATGATATGCGCTGTTTGTTTAGATAAAAACAAATATTCAGAAATACATTATAATTCAGTAATTTCTACCTGTGTTTCTTTAAAATACAAAATGGGTTATTGTATTCATATTCCTGGCGAGGAAAAGAGCGCTGGTTGCTTTACTTTTATGTATTTCATACAATGTCATCTTGACGAGTAATAGAAAGCTGGCTGGTTGATTTATTTCTATTGTCTTTCTGATGTCTTGTGACTGTTAGTGTTCTGTTGTCTTCCTCACGGTGCCATGAATTGGTCTGCAATGTGTAATTGTGGTATTTAAACTGATCATACTCACTTATTTTTTTCATATCATGCGTGGAAACCCCATTAGAATGAAAAGGGTTCATAATTATACGAGGGTTGTTCCAAATATTCTGATCTTTGCCTCGTATCAGACCTGGGGCGAATAAATCGTGAATGCTAGCTAATGTATTAATATTGCATTCGTTTTTCCAGTGATTCAAGGTAATGATTAATTCACCAGTTTTTGCATTACTTAAATGCTAATTCAATGCATTTCTTTTGTCAAAATCCTCTGCATTACTTGCAATAATGTCTAACAGAAGTTTTACCATTCGAATACAGACTGTACAGTACAGAGCTAAATAAAAAACAATGGGATAATACTCTGTGAAGATGTGTATGTATAGTTATTTCACAATTGTTTTTTGTTCAATTGTTTCTAGACTATGGTTATAAACATGCAAACTGAGTTGTGAAGCTTGTGAGTAAATGGTTTGATTATATATTTAAAACCAAAAGTAACGTTACACTTTTCAGTACTGATTATATTTATACTCGTTTAATTTTAAACAAATTGAATATTGCATTAAGTTTCCAGCACTTGCCCTAACACAATTTAAAAAAAATGGCTTACTTAAGGTAATTGTTTTTCAGGTTACCTGCCTTTTCCCTAAAACACAAAGCCAGCAATTTCTCACGAAATCTAAGGTAAACTGGTGATTCGAATACGCCAATTTAAGGGTCATCAGTTGCCCATAAAAATACTGCCAGTCAGTTTGCCTTTGACTTTTGGTTAGTTTTTGGCAGTATCAAAAGTTGCTTCACGGTGAAATTATCTCCGTTTTAAATAAAACAATAGTAAACTTTAGCCCTTTCTAAAAGCTTTTTCTTTGTTTCCGTTTGGATTTTTTTATCAGTGATGCTGAGAGTATATGATAAGATCATCTGTTAAATATTCCCAACATAACGGAAGACAAATGGCAAGCAATTTATTTCCATTGACTGCACTGTAAAGTTACTTTTGGTTTTAAGTATATACTAATAAAGTGAAGCAGTTTACAGTGACTATCAAATATAAGGAATAGTGACGTGATGAATATAATATATACTTAACTAAGTCGCATGCGTTTTTACTACACATCATTTCAAGCAATTCAAAAAGCTTTAAGATGGTGTACATTTTGTTACAATCCATTGTTAAAGAAACAATGTTTTGATCACAATATAATTATCATAAACACGGTAATAATCCCTCATTTGTACTGTCCACAGATTTTTAAACTTGGCCACTGATAGTGTCTCTCTTTGACACGTTTTGCTACAGGGTAAATTAATTGGGGTCATAAATCAATTTACATGTATTAGAGATGTGGCCTGTACTTTTTTTATTCGATAATCAAGTCAGGAAACTTAAAATGTTTTTAATTATCCTCCCATAAAATACACTTTCTAATAAGCATTGATATATTTCCAGCGGCATAATATTCAATGAATTATGAGCACTTGAAAAAGAGCTGGGGTTGCTATAGTTACAAATCATTTCTGAGTGTTATTTCCATCATCTTCGAAAATTATGAAATTCAAAAAAATGTTATGAAAAGAAAACGAAAAGAAGCTAGTCTGGCCCAAGAAATATGCACACTCTAGTTTTAATTTCTAAAATGCAGTCTTTGCTTCCAAGGGATACCCTTTTAGAACATATTTGACATCACTACAGCTGGTGACTGGGACTGTGTGGCGGCGGTAGAACGTCTCCCTGTCCTTCACTATAGTGTAAATTTTATTTTCTTGTCCTTTGGGATCATTGGTTTCATTGTGGAACTTTGAAACTATTAGAGGGTCACTGATAAAGCCTAAATGGCAGAAACTAGCTAGTCTGGCCCAGGAAATATGCACACTCTAGTTTCAATTCTTTAATGCAGTCTTTGCTTCCAAGGAATACCCTTTTAAGAACATATTTGACTTCACTACAGCTGGTGACTGGGACTGTGAGGCGGCGGGAGAACGTCTCCCTGCCCTTCACTATAGAGTAGGTTTTATTTTCTTGTCTTTTGGGATCATGGGTTTCATTGTGGAACTTTGAAACTATTAGAGGGTCACTGATGAAGCCTAAATGGCAGAAACTAGCTAGTCTGGCCCAGGAAATATGCACACTCTAGTTTCAATTCATAAATGCAGTCTTTGCTTCCAAAGGATACCCTTTTAAGAACATATTTCACTGCGAAATGTGTACATTGTAACCCATTGTTTTATTTATTTAGATTATAAGAAACTTACATGTTTATGCACACATTTTTCAATGTATTTAACTGTTCAGAGTTTACAGTTTTGTACGATTCTGTTCCACATGAATAAAATTAATGCTTGTTCCAATGCATTACTTTCTTAGATAATACGTACTAATGAAATTTGTTTCGTTTTCGAAATCCAGTAATGGTAATGCTAAGACAAATTCACATTTTGGCAAGTAATGCTAATTCAATGTATTACTTTCGGAAGTAATTCTCCTAATGTCTGCCTCATACCTTTGTCATTTTTGAAAGCCATACTATGTACCTTACGAAATAACTATGTTTACCTTTAAATTAATGCTAACATCTCTTCGTTGTACTTTTTCGTTAATTGGTTACAGGCTACTATACATAGCACACTACATACCACTGGTATATTTTCATGTTATAGCATTATAATGATTTTTGTTTCTGAATAATTCAAGCCTCTCACCTTTATAGCCAAAAAATAGAGCTGCATTGTAAGTGTATTTTTCTTCTGATGTCATTTCAAAAACAAAATTAGTGGCAGGTTGTGTTGATTCAATATTGAGAGCACAATGCACATTTTTAATTTCCGAGAGTACATTGTATTTTTTGTCTCTTCAGTTGGACTTAAATCATGTTGAACCTACTATCTGAAATATGATTCAGACGAATATTATTTCGATCACAAAATATTTTAATCTTAAATGGAATATTGTAAATAGTTTCATTTGTTATCAAATATTTGATGGATTTTAAATACAATTTTTCTTAATCATTATTGATTTCAGATAGATAGTTTTTGTTCAGTTCAAACCTATTGGAAATTCTAACATGTATCTATTTGATATGTTCAATAAAATATTATAGTATGCAAAGAGTGAAAATGTAATGATCAGTAATTTCTACATTCTGTCCTACAACAGGACGATGCCGTAGATGACGATGTCGATGATAGCGTCGAAGTTGATGACATGGATAATGACATCGATCATGGCACCGATAAAAAAGGTGATGATGGCGACATCTAAAATGGTCACTAGGATGATGATTTAGATGATGATGTGGATGATGACGTCGATAACCAAGTCGACATAAACGTCGATCATGCCGTCGTGAGTCACGTTGACATTCACGGCGATGACTGCGTCGTATATGACGTCATGGATGGCGACGTCGTCGATGACGATAACGGTTATGACGTTGATGATGACGTGTATGACGATGATGATGGCGTGAATGGTTGATGATTAAGTCGATGATGAAGTCAGTGATAAGATAGACGACAGCTTTGAAAGATGACGTAAACCTTGACGTAGATTATGACTTCGCTGATAATGTGGATGCTTACATCGATAATAATGTCGCTAATTACGTCAACATTGACGTTGATGACTTAATGTTTGACGATTTCGTCGATGATCATGATAATATAAAGCTACTGGTATCTTTGGCTGTGAAAGAGTCTACATCCAAATACTTAAAGTCGGTTGGAAGTACACCACAGTTGGGTGAGTTTGGCCTGGTACATATTTTACCCTTCATAACGATTAATCGCAAATGCATCGTTTTAGAGTATTATACTAAGCATTTGGTAAACCTTGATCGTGTTTTAAACAATTTCGAATCTCGTTGTTATACTTAGGTGCATGAGTCTAATCGGCCCAAGCAAAACAGTAAATAGCGACTAAGTAGAACGTATGCAAAGAGAACAGACATGGACAAAAATGACACGTGTATTTTTGGTTCTTATCGCTCGAACAACAAGGGCTCAGATGAGTCTGCACTTCTGTACAGACTGTGCAAATTCACTAGAGGCTTTGCTGCTCGTATACATGAGGAATGAATATAGATAAAACCCAGACCAAACTTTAGACCTCTAGCCCCACTGAATACGTCAACATGAGCGTTAGTTGGAGGAATGGCGATAAAACCTCATATACTGCAAATTGCGCGGTTCCAGAGGGGATAAAGAAAAACACTAAAAGCGGGCCATCATCGGCTCACCAGCGAAACGCCATTTAAATGGCGGTTCGCTGGCGTACCGATAATAGCCCAACATTGAATGCTGGTTTGGTAGCTTTGTACTTTTCCAGGGGATCCGGACCAGTATTGCTAAGGAACGCTATAGCTTTGTGATTTTCCAGTGGGTGGTAGAGGGCCCAACCCCCTACCCTCCCCATCTTGCTCCGCGCATGTGTCAAGTTAACTCTTTGTCTACTAGTATCGTGTACTGATTACCTATGCAAGCAGTTTTGGACTCAGATGAGTCCCGACCTGGAATCAAAGATGACATTGAATTTCCTGCAAGATTTTTTAAATTATTTTTAAAAAATCGCAAACGCCAAAAAAGCATAACTACCCAGTAGTATGGGCAGAGAGTTAACAATGGCATATGTAAACCAAGCAGAAGAATGGGTCACCAGGCTTTGCATGGTCACTAGAGTCCCATTTATTGAACAATTGCTACAGATAACAGTGTGGCCACATAAAAATGTTAATATCATACATAGCAAGCTTGTTTAGACGTTACAGCCGCATATTAAATGGGATCTTTCTTGATTTGATCGTCTTCGACTCTCCAACGGTCACAAAATACATGTCCGTCACATAGCCGTCGATATGAAGTTATTTATCTCTTGGGTTTAAATATGTCAGAACAGTGTGGTTTCTCAACCCATTGTGTTAAAGCAACATTGTCTGTATATCACGTAAATTCATACCATTTGGAAGGGATAGGGAAATATGTGACGTAATTAAGAAAAGGTCATTTTATATATGCATGTCCATTTGATATATAGTCTGCTCTAAGTAGTTCTAACATTTTGGACAATCGATACCTGAAAATGGCCTTTGCCAGCACTCCGACACATGGAAGACAGTTCGTTAAGTGACAGTTTGATTAGCTTCTATGTTTTGCTGTCCTGAAAATATTTGTCAGTAAAAGACCTGTCAGCCAAACATTTAGTTGATAGACAGGTGGAGAAAGGTATTCCATTTAGAACAATTATAGACGTTTGGAGTAATGGCTAAGCCAAATACAGAGGTAGTGACTGGTACGAGAACAACGTTAAGAAAAGTGGTGGAGACTGGATTTTTATCAGTGACTTGGCTCGCTTTGGTAAGCATGATACTTGATATGCTGTGTAGAATTGCAAAAAAAGGAAATAAACTGGTCAAATCAATTGGGGAACTATGATTTTGTAATTGTTATCTTGGCATACAGATAAACCGTTGTTTTTTTTTACTTTAATTGTAAATTTCGATGCCAATCTATTTTCAGCAAATCTAAAATTGTAGACGTTTAAATTATCCAACTGTTATCATTTAAGCGACACCACCCAAAAGTGAAAAATGAAAAAGAGTCAATAAGCAATGCTTATGAGATACCCCCGCACAGTAAGTGTCAGATAGAAAATACTAAGTTTGAGCAAGTGATGGTTCAAACCAGCAGGTATTAGTTTTGAAAACTAGGGCTCAGTAAAATATGTGCAAATGATCTTTGAGTTTACAATCTGCAATATTTGGTAAGATTAAATACACAGAAAATGACACACATGAAAGTTCTTTGAATATATCAATCAACATGTTATCAAACGTCGATAAACAAAGAAAGTTATTAGCTGACAGTAACGTTACTCCACCCAGAGT
This sequence comes from Loripinus fragilis, assembly GCA_964019695.1. Lineage (NCBI taxonomy): Eukaryota > Metazoa > Mollusca > Bivalvia > Lucinida > Lucinidae > Loripinus > Loripinus fragilis. The sequence continues at coordinate 85,227,697 of OZ026516.1, forward strand.
CGTGGTCTAGATCATATGACAGTTCAATGTTTTGTATCGAGAAATGCAAGCAGTCAGAAATGTTAATTTCATTTGAGGCAACTATAATAAGAATTTCATATTAGTTAATTTATTTGACGTTTAGTAAATGAAATTTCCAATCTTCTGTCCATAGGGTCTTTATCTGGAAATATTTGGCCCCACTCTCAAAGACCTCAAAATCAAGACTAACTCCAGTTACGAAGATGTTGCTGGTGCTGTATCTGCAAGAAGTATCGGACTGTTCGTTGGCTGTATCGTGGGTGGAGTACTAGTAGACAAGTTTGGATCATTATGTCATCTATTTATTGCACTCTGTCTGGATATTGCTGCAGTAGCGACGGTAGCTGTTCCTTGGTCACCTGGAATTGAGATTTTAACTGTCTGTTGTGCTTTTGGTGGAGCAGTAGAAACTGTCATCAATATCGGTAAGTGTGTCTGTCAATACCTTACTTGTCCATGTGAATATTCAATGCTGTGTGATTATAAACATCAATCATGAGTGTGACGTTGGGATAGAAGATTACTGTTTGCTATCATGAGGCGTTCCGAGTGATGATAAACGGTGATCCCGAATGACGGATTTTTCTATCAACTCCTCACAGCCATGATGTATTCAATGCATAGGCAACACGTATTAGCCTTGGTTAGCATGGTAAGGTAATCTGGGAGGGTAAGGAATGCAGCCCAGAATTAAATCTTAAATACCCTGGGCGGTATTTTCAATGGGTATTTCAGTCATTCGTTATGTTTTTCTTCAAGGGAAAACAAGCACAGCTTTCAATTAGAGCTAGCTTATTTGATAAGAGCCATATGAATTCTAATTGTTAACTAGAAGGTAGCAAATACCATTCCAATTTCAGGGAGAAAAATTACAGCGTTTGACTTACGTATATGGATTGCACTGTAAAGCTGCATTGTTAGAAGACGGAACGCCGTATTTTCTTAATTTAATTTTTTTTTTTTTTTTTTTTTTTTTTTTTTTTTTTTTGCAAATGGTATTTTACAACTTAATCTTACAGCATAAGATCCAGGCTCTTGACTGTTTTATCCAGTTTCTTTCGTATGGAGTTTAAACACGCAGAATGTAAAAGTTTTATCAGCTAACATTTGTACTCTAATTCCCTTCTGAGGCAACCGGTTTACCAATGTCAAAACGTTGATCACCAAATTCATGATGCACGCATACAGCTCAATATAAAAGAAAATGTGTATTCAATAATTAAACTGACTTTATAATAATCTATAGCATACGTTAAATGGTCTGAATCGGTGCTACCAAATTCGTTAATCAAAGACCTTTAAGTTTATTATCACTATTTGATAAAGTGAGTTTCATTTTTAAAGATATAGCATAAGCGAGTAATAGAGTTACGCTTCAAAGTAATTACCAAAAATTAGGTTATCCAGACCCTCATATAATGCACCAGTCATTTGCAACCACGTCCCCCAGAGGGCCGGGGAATAGCGGGGATATTGACTTTTCCATATGCAAAGCCCAGGTAAAATCCCTGCACTGCAGGGACTTTGTTTTGGTCAAATCCCTGCTAAAAGTCCCCGCCCCAGGGGAATTACTTCCTGATTCATGGGCATTTATCATGAACCCCTGCAATAAAAGTAAGTAAGGGTGCAAAGATCAGGAATCGATACAATCAAGTACCACACCTGACCCAGGATACCAATAAACCTACTACAAAAAAATAAAAGCACGGAATCTGATGACATTCTACTGTTCAACTCGATTTTTTCCATCCCAAGCCTGGCAACTGATAAAATCGATATGAATGCAATCTATTCTAAAATGTCCACATTCATTCTTCTTAATAGAAATCAATTATTTGACAATCAAAATCACGTAAACAGCCAGAATAAAACCCTTCAACTTACTCTCAATTTGTTGTCTTTCCGCCATATTGAAATCTTGCGCACCGCTACAGTGTTTCTGCAAGAGCAAAACATTTGGGGGTAATTGATGATCTCTTGTTTGAAAATTTGGGGATCATTTGCAAATTTAGAGGGTCAGAGCTTTTTTTAAGTATAATAACTTTATTTGTCTGCACATGCATCGATATTAAAGGTATATGAGAATGTCCCCTATCGTAAGATAATGGTCGTCTCGAAATTTGGTGCATGTTTTACTATCGGTAGGCTTGTGATCGACGGCTTTTGTTACATTTTCTGTTTCATGGGAATAATGCAATGTTGTGTTGCTTGTAGTTAAAGCCATATCCTTCAGAGGACAAGAAAGAAAAGCGTCTGCTCACCAATTTCATGACGGGGTGGCCATCATTGTTTAACAGCTGAGCGCTTTACCCATGCGCAGACGGTCAATCTAAAAATAGACGTGATGCATTGGTTTCAATTCTTTTAAAATCGTTGTCTTGTATGTTTTTCTGTATTGGAGCAAAGAAAACTTTTTTCTACTTCTTTAAAAATTTATGCTGTATAATGCCCCAAAATAGCAGTGAGAGCGGGTTTCGCCAAAATGATTTGGAACGAAACCCCATCTGTGCGAATCGCCAATGACTTGACATGCGCACTCCTCGTTTTTGAAATAAATCAGATACGTCATGGAAAATACCCAGCAAAGATATTTGTGCGCAGGTCTATTTTCCACTGGAAAACTATTTATAGAAGCGTTATCATCGAGGTAAACTTGAAAAGTCCTCAGATCTCAGTTTCGTTCTCGCTGCTGTCTTGTGTGCGTCACGAAAAACGCACAGGTAAACTGTCAGTGCGTCAGCAGTAAATTTATTACGTCAAAACCGAAAGAAACGCACTCTCGCGGAAACACTGACTTCGCTATTTCCCCCGCTGTTTTGTAGGGAATCAAAAGCCCGGCATATCCACGGCACTACCGGCACACCTCCAATGTAAGATCACGATACTTTAGCCCCGCTATGCCCTCGCTATCCCCGGCCCTCGGGGGGACGTGGTTGCAAATGACTGGTGCATAAGCAAGTAAGTACAATTATGTAATTGTAATAAAATAAAACAGATTGAATATAAAGTTATAAAAATACAATATGGCTAGTGGTCTCTGATTGCTCACCTGACTTTTGTTAAAAGTATCTTATGTAGGTATATAAGGGAATCTATCCAGGCACCCTAGTGATATTTTTGGACAGATCAAATTTATTTAAGATATTGTAATTTGAATTCAAATCAGCAGTTTGAGCGAATATATACTATGCACAATATATTTAGCAATTTCTTTTGTTTAACACCTTTTTAATCACATTGGCTCATCATAAAATAATTTCAATGGCAATGACCAGAACATGGTTTTTGGCAAATGAGAACACGAATTAACAGACACCACGCTTGCAATACGCATCAATTGCAAAAGGGGTCAGTAAACAAAATTCACATCCGTGATAAGTAATGGAAAAATGACAAATATGTTTGGTGATCTTTCATCTTTCTCATGCATCCTATGCTTATAAAAGCTATTGGTTGTGAAACAGATGTGATAGATATTTTATTCTGAAACACATCAGTTGCCGTCAATGACGTAAAAACGTAGTCATCATTTGGTTAAACTCTAATTTTTATTGTTGCTTCAACATAATCGAAAATCAGATTACGAAGATATCATAAGCTTACAATGTATCCCATCTCATGGTTGATTAAAACCTTAAGCTGCTGAAAATGGTATGACGCGTTTTTGATATAACGGTGACGTTAGACTTAAACCTTCATCTCATGCTCTGTAGCAGTGAAGATGTTGAATTAAGCAAAATTTGTCTTTACTTGTTTGAAGGCATCAGCCAGCTTTACTTGTAAATGTAGTTCAAGAAATACCAATTAGAAACACCGTTTAAATGCGATAACGTAAAATCATTAATTAAACGTCAAATTGCGCAAAAAGGTACATTGTTACTCGAACAAAGTTCAGCAAATTTCAGCATTTGTTTTGCTTTTTTTTCACTGACCAAACTATCACTTGAAAATGGTGTTGCCTACCCCTTATGATCAGAAATGTCCACGTGAGCCGCTAGTCTTCAAATCTAATGTCACGTTAGCTCTGAAAATCCTGTAATTTTGTACACGGAAATGGCGCTTGTATCTTCATGCCAAAAACTAAATATTAAGATCCAATGTTGATGGACTGACCCATATAAAACAATTGCTAAATTTATTTTGCATAGTATATTTATATTTTTCCATGCAGCAAAAGGCTATGCCAAAAACATGTCAATCACAGATCAAATTCATTTACCTGTTAATGAAAAAGGTCCTTTATTAAGAACTCCTGACAAACTGTTCCCAATTCTGACAAATGGTTTCATTGAAGAAGGCGTTAAGTTTTTATAGAGTTAATTAAGGGAAATAAACCTCGCCCCTGGTGGCTCAGTTCAGCTACTTTTGTTGAAGGTCACCTAGTGACAATTTCTGTCAAGTTATTTTAAATTCTGATCACTGAAGACTTTAAATGTTCACTAAGCCAAAATTAGCTACACTCCTCGTGACCATATCCTAGATAAGTCCAATTTATTTTAGGCTATTACGATAGAGGGTTACCTATTCGTAATTTTCATCAATTATTCACAATTTTGACCATAAGTCGCAGAAGAAAAAATTGTTTAAAGTATCTTATTCAGAAAACAAAAAGATCAGGAGATGGCTACCATGGTTTGACGGATCCATTTCACGAGGGGCATTTGGAAAATTCTTAGCATGGCATCATAACTCCACAATGCGTTGATAAAATGCTATTAAATAATACATTTTTGGAAACTAGAATTCAACGGCTACTTGATGGTAAATTTTTGTCGAAAAGTACTCGGCGTGCACTTGCAACGAATGCTCAAAATGAGTAGAGTTTATCATATACACTGGCTGAAATCTTAAGCAAAATATTTGTAGAAAAACGAAGGAAAATTGGGGACCTTATTAACGATCATGGTTTGACAAATAAACGATTTGGTGCCAACTTAACTTTTATTAAAATATATTATGCGATCAGTGCTTGCACGACTTACACCTTTACATTCCAAAAATCGTGACTAATAGAGAAATTGCAAACTTTCAAAAATTGGACTTTTTTCGATTTTTCTTTATACTTTTACTATACATTGTGTCACTACAGGAGCACGAAAAATGCCTACTGAGTATATGTTATGTTTTATTCGTAGCGAACAACGCATAAAAATCATTTCATCGTGCAAAAAGTGTGGCTTGTTTAGTTCTGTATTCAAAAAAAATAATATTCATATAACACTACCCTTACTTTTCAAGAACTGGGTGGGGTAATTTAACCCCTTACATTTTGTCAATGACATAAGAGCTTCTCATGGTATCTCGTTAACCATCACAAAATTGATAGATTTCTACTCTCAACGTATATTTTAGTTTTTTGTTTGCCACCGTTTTCAATTGAAATGAACAAGAACGTCAACTCATAGATATACTTACTCTGCCCCATGGGAAGATTATTCGTGTTATCTCCCCTTTGTACTGGTTTACAAAATTTCTTTTGGTTTCAACACAAAGAGCATAAAGTGTGCTTGACAAAAATATCAACGCACAGCATTTAAAACTACTGTCGGTTACATTTTTTCAAAATATGTGCATTGTGATGTGCGACTTTAGTCAAAAAAAATAGCGCATTGCCATGCTTTCTAGACGGTTTTGGTATTGCTGTTCAGGTATTTAGTTATAAGAAACTATTGTTAATGTTTTGCACACTTTTCAAAAGGTAAAATGTTATATTTTCCCCTGAAATTTTGCGTTTTCCAGTATACAAACAGTACACGCATTCACAATAATATTTTTCGTGTTTGCATCATAATATCCTCATAAAATTTTTGCCATAACATAGAGGAAAGACAGCTCATTAAAATGATACCAAACATGATAGGGTTTGTAAATCTCTTACTGAGATAAAATACCATGCTAAGAACTTTCCAGATGTCCCTCGCATAAAAGGTAACCAAGTGACAATTCTCCTTATTGATTTTAACTTCTAATCAGCAGTTTCAACGAAGAAGATTTTTAAAGTTTCCTTTGCCTCAATAAGCCAACCACTCTGGACGGTCATGTTGCATGTTTATACTTCTTACCTCAGGTATCTTTGTTTTCATTTTCTAATATGTAAAGTCACGGAGCATCATTGACAAGTTAATGTGTCCATTCTTTGTAATTTGGTAGTTTTCATCATCATGCAAGTAGTGTATAATCCATAAAATGAAGCTCTGTGATAAATTATAAATGCCATATTTGGAATGTCGTCAATTTAAGAATTTGATGGTAGATTCAGCATTGTTATTCGTTCTATTTATTTTCTTGTGTTATTTCTGCATGGTTCGAAGGAGGAAGAGTGGGCTAGTTGGTTTGCTTATTGTTTTCTTGTTTTATGTTAGTGTTTTAGTGTTTATGTGTTCTAGTGGTCTGTCATTTTGGGTTTCTTGACCATAGTCATTAGCCATTGATTTCTTCTTCTTTTTTTGGTGAGTGATTACATTTAAGACATGTTCATTAAGTCATTGACCTTTGTAGCCCTGTTTTTAATTTGGAAAGATATCCATGCAAGCAGATAACATCATCTGGCCAGCAGCGTTATAACATCATTGTGATCTTAATTTCGGAAGGAAGAAAACCTCAACTAAGAGTTCGTAAGAACAATCTTTATTGGTTCTTATCGCATATACACAAATGCTTCTAATAAACGCATATGCTGACGTATACCGCGAAGTTAGAGGTTTAGATTTTAGTCTGAGCCTTCATCTACATCGATAAGATTTGTATGCGAGCAACCATGAAATTGGCGGTTCTGCACATTTGCACAGACTCACCTAAGCCTTCTCTTTTCGCTGATATTAATTACTGAAGCATCGTGCATTGGTGAATATGGTCTAGCAAGGTTAAATTTAATCTAAGTCTTGCTTTGCCATATTGTTGTATCAATGAAGCTTTATCAGTGTTATTTGAATAGTATTACGTTCATTTAGCAAAACACTATATGGGTCAGCTCATGAGATTCTGGTATATATGCGCAAAATTATCATTTGAAGACCTTTAATGGCGTATATCCAGCAATGATATAGTTCTAACTTTAGTCCGAGTCTTTATCTACAACCATACTTTGTGTATGCATGCGATCAAGGTACTGCCAAAACTGATATGGATGTGCCGGTCTGTCTGGACTTGAGTTGCTTGAATTGTTCCATTCATGTCAAGCAACAGACCAGAGTCAAAGTGGATGTTACCACTGATAGTGGACCCGACGCGACACACCTGAAAGCAACATTGTGACGGCTGTACTGTACTGGTGACTCCTAAATACGTACTATGCCAATCAATGTAGACCTAGATGAAATGCAGCATACTGTGGCATTTCATCAAGGTATACAATGCTTACTGAGACAAAAACGATATTCGGAGAAAAAAATCAAATTATATTTTGTACATTATAACTTGTGACCCTCGATATAGAAAATGGTACTTTCCAAGTTTGTTGTTTCAAACCAGAAGGAAGATTTCATTAGTACATAAAATGTTAATTAAGTCAAATACTGTTTCTCAATATTTTGCAGCTGGACAAACGCTCATATTGAATATTTGGAAGGAAAAATCTGCTGCTTTCATGATCTTCCTACACGCCGGCTACGGTATAGGATCCTTCATCGTTCCTTTGTACTCCAACCCGTTCCTCGCTGTTCCAGTGCCAACAGATTCAACCAATTTAACAACGTTTGCTGCCAACAACCATTCAGATATTGTTGACCAAAGTAGTGTAACTGAAACATATAGCAAAAATCAAACAGGATCGGTTGAACCTAATGAGTATTTAAAAGAATCCCGCATAGAATATTCTTATGCTATATCAGCCGCGCTTGTAGTTTTGGTATCAATTGTATTTTACTATTATCAATTTCAAGAAAGTTTCACACGTGCAAGAGTTTCAGCGATAGATGTGAATTCCAAAATAAATAAAGCAAGTAATAATTCAGTACCCAACGCACCATTACGTGACAGTGATGGTATCCGGTCCAGAACATTACGTGAAATGTTCAATCCAGCGTCTTGTGCTGGTGGCCGCTTGTGGTATGGGATACAGCTCTTCCTTGTCTTGTTTTTATACATGGGTAATGCTCATGGAGGTGAAAGGATGATAGCAGATTTTATACGAAGCTATTCCATCGATCAGCTTGGCTTTTCGAACAGCGATGCATCATATCTTAATACGTCATTTTGGATCAGTTTTGCCGTCGGGCGATTTTCGTTTTTTGGAATCGCGAGTCTTATAGGAATTCGAAAGCTTGTTTTACTAGAGACAGGTGGCATAGCCATAACGACCGTTTTATTGACCATTTTCGCGGTGGATAATACAATGGCTTACTGGGTTCTGGTTCAGCCACTTGGCTTCTTTGTTGCTCCATTATGGCCTTCTATGGTGGCCTGGACTGACCATCATATTGAACTTACAGGAAACGGCATGTCGGTCTTCCTTTTAGCAGCTGCAGTAGGTGGTTTATGTCATCTGCGATTAATTGGATACTTGTATGATCATTTTGGACCCAGAACATTCTTATACCAAACGACAGGGTATGGCATTCTGGCCCTTGCTTTGGCTATAGCATTGACCTTGATTGGCTCTCAACACGGAAATAGGTTCAAATGGAACAAAGATAAGGAAATTGAAGTTTCAGATGAAAAACATGAACCTATGTCGACAAAATACTGACACAATCTTACAGCCACGAACTCCTAGTGTCCTACAGATGGGACGTACACTGAGCAAAATCTCTAATTGGTCACCTTACATTTTTATGCTAGTTTTGAAAGTAAGATTCGGTTAAACAAAATTCATGCTATATACATCAACCAATATCTTGCGAGACTCTGCATGCCATTTAATTTAATAATGACTAGTACGTCTTCCACAGACGACGCTAGAGTAAATATACCCTTATTACAAAAAGGCACATTTTTTCGTACAATATGAAATATTCCACAGAGATGCCACCCATTTGTATTTGTGTATGTATGGTAATGTTTCTGACTGCCGTGATTAAAGACGAACACACTTCAAATGATTCGCTTCAATCAGACTCCTCTTTTCTATTACGTAATAGCATGATGACAAACACTACCAGCAGCTAAATCATTGAAAGTAAGTGTGGGTGCAAAGATCAGGAATCGATACAATCAAGTACCACACCTGACCCAGGATACCAATGGGAAAGTGATAAACTTACAGTTAGACACGACAACGAGAGCCAAGAGGTCAGCCCTTTCCCAGCAGGTGACCACAAAGCACATATAAACAGACGCCTACAAAGACATAGCAAACACAAGACAGAATAAACACATAAAATATCCACAAAAGAAGTACCGCCTTGTAACGGTCAGTAAAATATTTTACTGGAGGGCTTAAACCAGTTTAACGGCGCCAACCTCACCCTTAATTCAGATGTGGGTCAAAACACATAGATATTTGGTTTGTATGAAAGACCCCTAACTTATCAATGCATCATCTCCTAAAACATATAAATCAAGATACAACAAGGAGATAAAGCAAAGATAAGGACTCAACAGTAAATAAAACTGAATACCGGAGCAAAAGAAATCCAACAGGTAAACCCTGGTGGGCCCGACAAAATTCTGCTTTTTGCATGCAGTTTACATAGGAAGTTCTCACTGTATTGTACGCCTTATTATCTGTGGTACGGTATTGAAATTTTTAGCGATTATATATCACTATTAGACGTCACTATTCTAGTTTGAATTGGCTTTTTAGCATTGAAATGTTTTTCATCACAAAATGGATGAATCAAGTTATATCCTATTTGGGCTATCTTGTTCAGATAAAATAAAATGCATACAACAATTTTTGCACAAGTGTCTAATGAATTTCAAAAATCTCGAAAAATGTGATATTTTAAAAAAAAATGCGTAAGAAATCTACTTTAGTCAAAATTTCAAATGTTTGGTGTTTTTTTGAAGTCGACTAGACCAGTCTATAACCAACTGAACTTAAGTTTGATGTAAAACTCCAATCAAAGCCATTTTTCTTCAAAAAAGCATATGTTTTGCATTCTTAACCAAAAATCCGTGGATTGAAAGACAACTTTTCTGAAAGACCGCTAAACTTTTGTTCATTAAACTGCACATTTATAGGCAAAAAATCATTTCAATGTTATTAGCTCTTGATCAGAAGTAATGAGTTTTAAAAGTGACCAATTAGAAATTCTGTTGAGTGTATTATTAAACAGTGTAGACCCTGGTGAGTGGGAGCCAAATCTTGCATCTCACCAGGATCTACATTGTCTCATCATATTCTACATGTCCTCCAACAGAAATAATATGAAAAAACAAAGACCAGCATCCTCTTGCAATGTAGACAGTTAATCTTTAATCTACCAGTAACATGATGTGCAGAGGGTCGGGGAGGGACATCACTCAACATATCTTACAATTATATTATACAGTTTTACAGAGTTGTTTGTCAATCTTTCTCTCACCTTTCATTCGCCAATGTGTGTACAAAATGGACTTTATTTTTGGCTGGGCTCCATATGTAAGCTATTCAAATGTATCATAAGTTTCGTTCTAAGATACATATAAAGGATTCTTTGGCCCATAAAATGTTCTAAAGGGCTCTTCAAAATTTCAAATGGATCATTACAATTGTAAAAAAATTGCATGCATTTAAGTAGGAAATTGGCTAACAGCCCGTTTATAGGATCCTTCTTCATTTGGGCCAGCAATATTTCCGTTACAGTATAGGTGATTTGATAGTTTTTTATGAAATACTAAGTAAAGTTAGGAAGAAGATTATTGTTAACTTAAGGCGAAGATCGAAAGAAGAGGGTGTATACAGAGGGGCAATTTTGGTTGTTGGCGCGACACAGTATATAGGCCACTGGCTGGATATGGTTTACCTCCCCCCAGGGGGTATTTTGTAGACCATATTTTTCTTAAAGCCCAATGTCTTGCGAGGATTTTGCAACATGTTAGCTCTCTGACAATTGCAGCGTTAAGCTGTAACAGCCTGTTACATACGTTACCCTAAAATATTTGATAATTAAAATTCTTTTTAAGACTTCAGAAAAGTACAAATATAAGGTACGATTTCCAAATTGGTTATATTTTCCAAATAAGCTATTACTGAGCCACAGATATTGACATTTGAAAACAAATATAGTCGCCCCCGATGTAGTGTATGTTACATTTTTATTGAACCCCTTTTAAATGATAAATGAATCTAAAACAGTTTGTCTTAAATTTTATTGAAACCAGTTTGTGTTCATTAATTTGGTATCATATTAAAGAATTTTTATTTACCTTTTCAAAACTGCAAGCATTACGTTTCTATCTTATATACTTTTTGAGTTATTAGATATTAAACAGGGTAGCCCCATATCACACAAAACTGTAAAATGCAATTATCTAGGCCTTGTGTTGGCTATAGACCCCACCTCCCCCTGGGGGAATTTTGTACACTATGATTTCCAAATACTACATTATATAAGCCACAAAATGAAATATGTTCGCCCTCTAAGAGTGGCAGCGTTAGCGGGTAACATCATGCTACATATGTTACCGGCAAAATAACACTAAATTTTCCTGATAATGTCTCCAACCTGACATAGTCACACTTTTTTTAAGTTTGACACAGGTTTAAGAACTTCTTATAGCATAGTTACATAATTTTAGCATTTATTTTATAAATATCTTGAGTTTTTGCCGTTGTATATGTTACTTAGTGTTTCATAGGTTATTTCCAAGTATCAGTATGGCAGTTTTTGACTATACATGTATAACATCCGTCAGTGAATATAGCAAATCTATAAAGCATCTATTCAAATGGATTCAAGTTCCTTATAATGGTGTCTTACACTATTTTACAGCCCAGGTTACATACGTTACTCTCTGAATACCATTAAACGTTCAGGATATGGTCTCCAACACGACCTGCTTGTACTTATTTGCATGCTGGCACAGGTCCATGCTCTTCTTTTTACTCTGGCTCATTTGCTGAGAAATTATCTCAAAACATAAACTATCATAAACCCTCTTTTCTTTTATAGAGACATCAAATATAGCTAACATAATACTCATGGAAAGATTGTAGCATACAGTGCAATGTGCGAGCAACAACTTAAAAATCAAAGAAAAGCTATCAGGTAGAAGTTATAGAGCTGTTTCTTGCCAAGCTAGCAACTCTTTGTATATTATTCAAGGGTTTAAAGAATTTTCCAATACAGCTTATTATTAGGAGCCACCGTGGTGTAGTAGATAAATCATCACTTGCCTTGTAAACCAGGGGTTGCAGGTTCGATTCCCAGCTTCACCAGTCTAATGGATGAGACTTTAAGCCGTGGCCTTGTCTCCATATGACCTTAGCTGTTGGTTGGACGTTAAACACAAACACAACAACAACAATACAGCTTATTAATCCTCAGATTTATCTTGCAAGGATTTTGCAATATGCTAGCACTCTGGGAATGGCACCATTACCTTGTAACAGCCAATTACAGATATTACTTATCAACATCATGATAATTTTAGTAAATGACATGACTTCTGAAAAGTTCAAACCATAAGGTAAGATTTCCAAATTGGTTATATCATCCAAGTAAGCTTGTTTTGCATTACAGATTTGAACCTTTGAAAACAAATATGCACCCCAAAGTGTTACGTATGTTACATCCTTTTCATTATTCCTAGATAAATGATTTATGAAACTAATATAGTTTGATATTTTTTAATGTGAATATGCTTACTAATTCATTTTGTATTAAAAAATGTTTATGTACCTTTTGGAAACTGCAAATATTATGTTTCTATCTTTTTATAAGGTTTGAGTTGTTGAGTTTTAAACATGGTAGCCCCATATTGCAGATAATATGAAATACAATTCTGTGGCTCTTTTGTTAGGGTACAATCAAGTTTTCTTTCACCCAGAGGTACTCGATTTCCTTCCCATTTATTTTCCACACATTTTGTCCATATCTGCAAAGTCTGACTTGTTTTCATGGGAAAGACTTGATAGTTCAATCTTTGTATGTACATCTTAAGGACAGTAAAGCAGGGTGGGGGGTAAGCTCATGTTCAGTCAGTATATGTGTATGGCTTTGGTACTTTTTTTCAGAAACGTGTCGTACTGCAGCTTAATCTCATTTACATTAATAGCACATGTTAGGGCTTCATGTCACTTATGAGTGCACTGAGCAATTTTTGGTTTGTTTTCCTACCCTGCTTAGAATGTTGATGAACTAGTGGGGGAGGGTTCTCTATCAGTTTGATAGGAACAAACTTTCTGTGGTACTGGCACATCGGCACATTGGTAACGTCACAATCTGTTTAACTGTGTATTACTGTAGATCTCTTCCCCCATATTCAGGCCAATGTTGTTGACATTCAGAAGGTGCACCTTTTGTTGCATACACCATTGTTGAATAAAACACCCAGGTTATCCTCTGCAAGAACGTTTGAAAGAGGTGGTACTTGATTCTATTGATTCCTGGTCTTTACACCCTTGCTTACTTTTATAGATTGCTGCTTATACATTGTATGTATGTATCAGTGACAAAACCAACATACCTTGCCTTAAGTGCCTGGTTGAATACTGGTGCCATCAGATCCTTAAAGGTGTCATGAAAAGCTATTATGCTCTGTAGCTACGGCATTACCATCAAAGTTATGTCCAGCACTATATGGCCAATATAATGCTGGTTCAATGAAGAAGTTTGGACTTGTCAGTTTAGGTGAGTTGACAGTGACACTGGTTACAGGTCCAAGAAGGAACGGCAGTGTCACTTAAGGTCAACATTATGTCCAATAGAAAGGCCATGCTGACCAAAGGCGCTCCTTTAAGCTCTCATCTGGCTGTTTACGTTTTGTAAATTGGACAATTTCTACTTGCTTGACCTCGCAAGCCTCAAAACTTTACTAGCTTGTAGCATTTTATGGGGTTGTGAAAGACAGATGTTTTAGCTAAAAGTGAGTCAATGAAGTCTGCAATAGCCTTCCTGACAATGTCATTAGCCTCAATAAGACCCTTAGCTGAGCCAGGCTAAGCAGGAGCACCGAAAGACAAAAAGTACAGTTCATTGTCTTCAAAACTATATCTAAAAGGATTGGTGAAGCCTGACACTGCCTCTAGTACTCGTTCTACTTTGCATCTGAGCAGATTGAATATTTCATTTCAGTGCTTTGAAGAGTTGTTTCAATATATTGAGCTCTGATGTGATGAGTAATACACCATTCCATCTGTAGTACGAAGCGTAGTTCTAGTTGCTGCAGCCTACAATACATCTTTATTGTTTGCCTGATAGTTATGTCAAAAGCATTTCTCAAGCAAAGAACCAATGGTTGTGACACAGGAAACCCATTTTGTTTAAGAAGTTCTTTGCATCTGCGATGTGTATCAGACAAATTTATGAGTGTAATCAGTTACACAGGTACATATTGTGCGTAGATGTGTTGATTGTTTGCAATAAAAATTGGGAACAAGGCATACAGATAGAGCTGGCATGCAATTCAAAGTTGTTTTCCTTGTAGCCCTTATCAGTGTCAACACCATCTGAATTATATCCATATACCTTGCCCAGAACCGAGATGTTTCACAGTGACTGTCTTTCAGAACTTCGGATTTGAATGCATGGTATATACTGTTTATGTGAGCAAACAGCGAAGGTTGATAGATCACATTATAATATTCGTTTATGTCACCATAAGTTAATAAGGAACTTCAATTTATTTCAGCTGTATAAATTTTCTAAATTCTCTGACAGACTTTATACATGTATAGTCAACAACTGCTGTACAGACACTCAGAATAACTTATGTATTATTTGGTAACATACATAACAGTAAAAGCTCAAGGGATTTATTAAATGAATACTTAAAATAGGTAAATATTATTAAAAGAAGTACATAAACCTGTGCCAGCATGGAAATAAGTATAAACAGGGCTTGTTAGAGACATTGAATGTTTAATGCTATTTCGAAGGTAACATACATAACATGGGCCTGATAAATAGTGTAAGCAACCATAATATAATACTTTAAATTATTTAAGTAGCAGCATTATATATTAACTATATTCTGTGACAGATGTAATACACCTACAGTAATAATAATACCATACTTATACTCGGAAATAACGCAGGAAACACTAAGTAACGTTTACAACGGTAATAACTCAAGACATTTTTTATTAATACTAAAAATATGTAACTGTGTTATAAGAAGTTCATAAACCTGTGTCAGCATGAAAATATGTACAAACATGTCATGGTTGAGACATTATCAGGGACGTTTAATGCTATTTTGGGGGTAACGTATATAACGTAGTGTTACACGTTAACGCTGCCACTCTTAGAGGGCTAACATCTTTTATTTTGTGTCTCATATAATTTAGTTTCAGACAATTATAGTGTACAAAATTCCCCCTGGTGGGGAGGGGGGTCTATAGCCAGCTCAAGGCCTAATAGGTATTGGTTGCTGAGTTTATATTGACTGCTGAGTTGAGACAATGATGGCATTAATGATGGATAAGAAATCCTTAGCAATTGTTCATATTTTTGTTTATCTGAACTGTTGATAAAAGGGGTCATTAATAGGCCCTAGGGTTATAAAACGTGTTCGTAAGCAAGCAATTTTAATAGCATATATAAACTAGAATTAAAAATTAAAAGTTTATTTACATAAAAACAGCCAGATGTTGTATTTTTTCCAGTAAATAAATATTAAAAAGTGAAAAGTCGTTGTTATTTTTATTATTTTTTTAGCAAAAAAAAATCATGTTCAGTTGTGTTGAGTATGTAAAAAGTTTTTTTTAAAATTACATCAAAACCAGGCCTACATGCTGCGCCTTATTATTAAGTATTACATCCTAAGTAATATTGACATTTTGGCCACGCACCGTAGTAAGCTGATTAATAATTTGACTTCTATGTATAGGTTTAATTAGGTTATAGTTCATATATTGCAATAATAAATGAATTAAGTGGGAACGAGCGCAGCGATTGAACTATTTAATTCCTTTTTAATTGTAATAAATGATCTATGACCTACTTATAGTTTTCTCCTCCCCTCCCATTGAATATAGCCGCATGGACCACTTCACGGATTTACTTCGTGATTTTACTTAATAGACATTACACATATTGACAAAATATGTGATTAAGTTGGCCAAAGATTTAAATTTCGGTGCAAACTGATTGGTTGTGAAGCATAGGAAGGGGCGGAGTAAACTATAAGGGCTGCAAGTTGGTTCAAACCCTGTTTAGGCCACATAGTTTCATAAAGATTATTTCTCTCTACAGCTACTTCTAGTAGGTCGGTTTTCAGTTACTGATGAATGTTTGCATACAAAAGTATACTGCTAAACACCTAAAGAGCATAAGGACCAAAGTGTTGCTAGTTTGAGACTCACCGCCGATGGACTCACTGTTTTGTGTCCTTGAGCAAGACACTTTATCCACTGCTTAGTAATTTTACAGTCCAAGAAGACAGGAAATGATCTCGACATGACTGAAAATGGGCCGCGTAGTCGGTAACGTGTCTGGCAACAGATGCGAGTCTGACTGCAGATCCAGGGGATGCGATTTTGATCCTGGCCCAGTCCCATACTTTCGTGGAGATTGATCACGAAACAATGTATATGGTTATTCTCCTCCCTTCCGCTGAATCATTCAAGAAGGGTTGTTGTCAGTTACAAACGAAAGTATGTGCACGAATTACTGGTTAAATGCTTGTTCAAGCTTGCCCAGGAAAAAGTGTGGTTAGGTGAACTGACCGTCCCGCCATGACCAAAGCTGTTGACTTGGGACGTAAAGCAACAAAACAAAAAAAACAAACAAACTGGGGCGCATAGCATAAAAACAACAACAACAACAATCAGAATCAACTTGGTGTAATGTTAATATAGTAATATGCCTGAAAAACTGTTGAAAGTGACGATAAGCTTAAACAAAGCAACAATAAACGTGTGCCTGGTCAGTACCACGTGCTTGCGTATGTATTTGGTAATTGTGAAAGGGACTCTTTCATGTTCAAGAGTGAAATGAATGGGTATCTTAGTAATTTTGATATATCAACTGCAAGAAATATCAACATAAATATTTAATGTTATATAAACAAAGCATGCTCGCAGATGAACCAACCAAGTGCAAGCCTGTGACAACCTCACCCTAAAAGCGCCAATCACAACTGCAGCAGACGACAATTTTTCCGACATCTTTCCTAATTTTCGACAAAAATAAGGTATGCTATTACATGAGAATCGTCTGTCAGCAGACGATTCTCATGAAATATCATGCCTTATTTGTTATTTTTAAAAAAGCAGCAAAAGTTTTAATTGTCGTCTGCTGCATATTATAGGTGGCGCTTTAAGGGTTAGGATCCGCCCGCGTCCATTAACCCTTATCCCGCCACTGTGTTGTCGTCTTAAAATTGTCGTCTGTGTTTACATTCTCTGCATATACAGACTAGATTTTTTCATAAAAGTAAACAATATGAACCCTGATCTGACTGCTCCAAAAGGAGCAGTCTGATCTGGGTCCATATTGTTTGCAATATAGTCTACCTTAGACCGTAATTAGACGAGAGAAGCAGAAGACAAACGTGGTGGCTGGTGGGAAAAGGGTTAAACGTCTTGATGTGCCGCTACCAACGACACCTCTCTCTCTCTCTCTCTCTCTCTCTCTCTCTCTCTCTCTCTCTCAACATTTCTTTATTCTGCTCTGCTGACTAGACGAATTACCTTTTTCTAAGTAGGGCTACTTTTACCGTGAATCGTTTGGCGTTTATATTTTATATTTTCCTTCTGATTTTCTTTCTGATTAGCCATCGCTTCACATTTTCAGATCATGATCAAGATAGTTTACGGATGAAAAGCCCAAACTCGCAACCAGGCCTCGAGGTTATAAAACTTGAGTACAGTCTCAGACTCAAAATAAAGCGCAATGATTGGTTGCTTGCGGACACGTGTCCACAGGCAGCCAATCATTGCGCTTTATTTTTAGCATGAGGATGATGAACTCGATTTTAATAACCTCGAGGCCAGGAACTGTGATTGGTGAAATTAATCCTTAGCTCCCACAAGAGAAGTAAACTAAGCAACAATGTCATCAGCAATATCAGCAGAGGAAATTTACAGACCCCGGAAGGGTGTTCCAATCCCTAATAGTCCATGGAAAGAAGCTGCCTTGTAAATACCTTTTGTGCCAGCTGTAGGAGTCTAAAAATGCCATTGAGTGGTGACTCCTTCAAATCCGGGTTAAGGGGATAAGGTCATATGTTGGTAACTGGTTTTACCTCTTCGTCCTTTGTATAATAGTATGAGTATATCGTCTCTCCTTGAGGAATTCCCAATTTAATGGTCATACTCTCAGATCCATAGTTCCCTTTTTAAAAAAAATACATGTATGTTACAAATCTTGCAGAGCGTCAGCCTAAACATGTTCTAATTCCCCCTGAAGAACACAATGCGGATCCCAAACGGAATTTCCATACTCATAGTCTGCACGCATCAGTCCTTTGTAAGCTGCACCTGACAGTTGCATCAGACTTCCTCTACAACGGATCATTTGAAAATACACAAATAAATGATTAGTGTTCCACTCGAAAGCTCATCTAAGGATTTACTCTCCATAGGTTAGACAAGGGCACGGCGTAATTTTATGACAGCAGCAAAAACTTTTATCTAACTATGTGAAGTCGCAGCACGACCTGGCCCTGAGGTTATAAAACTGTTTCATGCTAAATTCAGTTGAGCACGAAATTTCAACTGCTCATAAAAACTAAAATACCGACAAATGAAGAAGTTTCTTGCTTTAAGTCTCTGAGATGTTGTATTTATCATGCTGATAAATGTTAAAACGCCAACGATTTTTGGCATTTTTACATTTATGAGCAGGATTAATTTTGTGCTCAGTTGAGTTGAGTATGAAAAATGAAAAATGTTTTATAGTCTGAATGCATATCAAATACTAAGCATGCATACTCATACCTTTTTCTTGAGATCCGTTACAGTATGGCATTGTCGCGAGAAAATCCCTCTTCGGGATATGCGACCAGGTGGTACTCATACAAGCCAGTTACGCTACAGTGACTAGCTAGAAAATCAAAATTTTGCAAGTAGCAAGTCAAGATGAACACTTACCAGAGAACGAATATGAAGCGGTTGATCAGACTGCATGGGTGCGCAGGCAGGTAATTGCCTTTGGTGTATGCATGCAATAAAATCACTGCAGTTTTCTCGCGTCAGGGCAATTATGTGTACTATCTATTTAACTAAGGAACATATGCCTTTGTTTTGATTTGCAAAGTGTCTGGCTTGTCTAAGGTAAGTTGTATAAGAGAGAGAGAGAGAGAGAGAGAGAGAGAGAGAGAGAGAGAGAGAGAGAGATGCGATGGTTGCTATATTTGTTTGTTTTTTATGGTTTTGCTTTTCTCATTCAGAAGAACCCGTTAAAACGCATTTCACTTTAATTCAACATAGAAGACAAGAAGACATCAGCAAATATCAAGAAGAATTCGAATTTAAAACATATTATAATGATTTATGGGTCAATAGCATTGACCGCCGCTTACTTTTATGACACCATTTTTATGGGCAATCATTTATCATGACTGTTCGATGTTGTTACCAGGATAAGAAGGTTTTCCACTAATTCTTTTGAATACATAAGAGGAATTCTCATAAAATAACAGCTCAGAAATGCCTTGTTGCAGAATCATTCTAACCAACATTTTATTTCAAAATCTTAAATATATAGTGTCCAAAGATGATTTAAAAAGTGCGCCACAAACAATCTGACATGACCACAAATGATGTTTTGCTGAAGCTAGAAGTGAAAAGAGCACATTTTTTATTACAAACCAAATAAAGCGAATCTTCTCTGTTAAAAACTTGCTTAAATAATTTTGTAAGTGTTTCTTTGCTTACATTTGGATATTAAGTAAAAAGAGAGTAGATAAATCATATGAAGTCGAGCTAGATGCTAAAAATCAAAACATATTTGAGTATGACCAGGAAATGCCACAATCAATGATCACTGCGCAATTGGGAGCGACATAAAAGCGCAGACAACAATGACACATCATAATGCAATTCAAGAAAAACGTGGAATCATGCAATCAACATGTCTGACATATACCTGACGGAAATCTTGATGGCATGGTTATTTCGTTACTACATACTCAACTAGAGGCCGCTCACAGGGGTAATTACTCACTTTACTACCATAGCTATTTGGTATAATGCTTATGCTGGATGAGTGTTATGCTTATTTCATTCGTAAATGTCTTGCATTTCGTTTTGGCAAGGGATCTGCTTGCAATGAGGCCCAGCATAACCACTCATAATACTTATTTAAAACAAATCATGTAAATATAAGCTTGCTTTCAGAGTTTAATTCCATAATAGATATGCTATGTTTGTCTCTTGTATATAGTTGTATGTACATGTATGTTTATGCTTTGATAGTTTGTACTCTCCTACTTGGAGGAAATAAAGGAATCTATCTATCTATCTATCTATCTATCTATCACTTTGCGTCTCAGTGGTTATGAATATTTATGACTCTTGCATTACGTTGATATGCGTCGATTCGTGTTTTCAACGAAATTTAAATCCAATGCGCGTACAACGCATTGAAAACGCCCACTTAACGTGTTATTTTGTAGTACAAATACGCGAGCGGTAGTGTAGCTAAACTCCATAAGAAGATGATATAATAAAACAAAAAAAAAAACGTATCCTTCTAAAACAGAGAATACTTACAAAATCAACCTAGCGAAAGTCATGCTGATTAAATTGTATGCCTCTGGTGAGTGAATATGAAAAGTTACAACGTTGAATTGAACGTCAGAGGTCACAACATGGTGTCCTTGTCATCATAACTGTATAGCAGGCTTTAAAAGGTAGTTAATTTGGTGAACATCAATGACAATCGGGACTGCCTAGGCCAATTGCGTGGAATCAGACCACGGATGAACATCGAGGATCCTGTTTGATAGCGTGACGCTGACGTTACATATCGTGACGCTTCAGGGGGAACACAATAACAAGTTTGATTGCAGTAAACAAACGGTTATAAATGAAATTTATGATTTTTCAATAAGATATCGCTATAGCGATATTTTATTGAAAATTATATAAACTTCATTTATTCTGCTGATAAAACTTTTCGGGTAATCAGAAAAATGGATTTAAATAGGGCTGAACCCACATGCTACAGAACTAATTTTCCTTACACTTGTTTTGGCTAACACAATTCAGCTTTTTCGTACATAGTACTACGCATAATGCACTTTACGTACACCTGAGGCTTGATTCAATTCTGGAATTGTGCCGGACTTTCCCGATTGCATCAATGATTGTGAAAACCAAAGTGAGGTACATATGTAACCAACTGCTCGACGAGTAATACTTTTCAATTCATAGTTGATTTATTGACATCATAACCATCATACTGGCATCAAATGTAACTTCAATAGGTACTTAGGATGACAAACATGCAAAGATGATAATAGGATAGATGATAGAATAGAATAGGATAGGCCAAAACTATGGGCTTAGACATCTCTTCTATTCTCTCACTGTGGTAGACTTCTTTCACGTGGTGATGTTATAAAATAACACAACTACTCCTGGATTTATTGATATTTTGATTAATAAATAAACATGAAAATATTGTCTGCAGCTACCAAAATCATAACAAAACTAACTCATTCCTAAATCTTACTGTTCTTTTCTAATTCAATCAGGTACTGACCAATGAAATGAATGCATGATTAACCTGACTGAGCAGATTAACAAAATGTGCAAATATCAATTGCTTTGGGTAGTTGCACTGAAATAAACAAACTATACCTGACTACAAAATACTTTATTTATACTGAGCAGCGCACCTGAGAGTACATAAAGTAAAAACTAATAAAAACATTGATATATACAGAATACCCAAAATTCACCCAGCTACACATAGAGGCAATCAAAGAAAGCCTTTGGCAACATTTATGTGACATATATAAGCATATTGCAT
This sequence comes from Loripinus fragilis, assembly GCA_964019695.1. Lineage (NCBI taxonomy): Eukaryota > Metazoa > Mollusca > Bivalvia > Lucinida > Lucinidae > Loripinus > Loripinus fragilis. Next base: position 85,249,725 of record OZ026516.1, read on the forward strand.
ATTTTTTGTAGTTCATGAATTCCAGTTATACACTAATGTACGAGGAGCGTTCATTTAGTTATGGCACTGGGTTTCTGCCAGGCGCATTATGTGACCAATCAATATCTCATTCAGTTCAAAGTGTTGGTGTGTTCTCCCTTGGCATAAATTCAGTTTCTAGTCTTAAAATCCAGGCTCTGAATGCAGATAAGTAGACTTGTTTTGGGGCGCATCCTGTAGAAACTAAACAGTGGCACTACCAAGAGCACTATGGGGCTCATATCGACGTCTGTAGATATTGGGTTTTCAGTAAGTCACAGGGACTAAAGTCTGATAAATAATGCAGATTGAGAAGCTGTATCGCAATTTCCGTTTCCAGGAAATCCTGAAACAGTTTACACTTGTGGGCACCTGCATTGTCATAGATGAGGCATGAGCCTCTAAGATCGGTTGCATGTTCGCTTTTCTCATGTTTTTTTTTAAAATTTTGAAAGCATTTTGTTCTTATAGAACTTACCTGTAGCGTTTCGAGCGTTGACCCTTAAACTTGAACGATGGACCAATTATAATTTTTTTAAAAAAGGCATACGAAGGCGCTTTTTGCTACTTTAAAATGACAGGCCTAGCTTGGTCTTTGCACAGCCACTGCTTATTATTGACGCGTCTCTGGGTCACAAATTTGTATGTCCAGATTCCATCAACTGTAAGTAGTTCTTTTATTCTAAATTTGTCACAACTTTGGTACTTTTTAGATAAATAAAAGGGCATTTTCATACAAGTAGCTTTTTTGTTCTTTAGTCAAGTGATGTGGGCACATCGAGCACATACCTTTCTAAGTTTTAACTGCCGAGTCAAAATCTTAAGAGCTGAGCCCGATGATTTGTCAACATTATGAGCAATATGTTTCACTGAAAGTCAAATCATGCCTGCCATAGCAGCAACATAAGCATTGGTAAAACGATTTTTGGGCTAACCAGGACGGGAACCACCTTTGAGGTTAGTGCAACCATCTTGAAATTTCTTGTGCCACCTGAAAACTAACGTGTTGGACACTGCAGATGCTCTATGTGTCTGACACAAATCATTATATGTATGTGAACATGAAATGTTCAGATAAACGCGACCTTTAATATAGGTCCTTATTTCAACACTTGCTTGATTTTCGTTAAAGCATACTATATTAGCCAGTGTACTATGACTGCGACTGTTTTAACTTTCGATAACTTTCAAAAGAGTGAACGGAATCAAACAAAATTTCGTTCCATTATTCAAAACCACTCCCCTGAGAAATTACCACAATTTCCACAAGTTTCTTACAGCCATGTTGTAAGAAGGCGGATTAGTGCCAGAATTATATGAACTCCCCTCGTAGCAGCGATTTTATGCTGTCTGTTTACATCCTCTCTATTACTTCATGTGAACGCTTTCTTTTAAGCTGGAGGTATCATTGAAAAAAATCTAGAAGGTAAAAACAATATTAGCTTTTTGTCTACGTTCATTAAAAAGTTGAGTTAGCCGGTAAACTACCCAAGAAGTTGATCATCGTAACGACTGTGACTCTTGAGAAATCGATTGTGTACCTGTTAAAATATCAACAAACTTTAATTTATGCTCAGTTGAGTTGAGCAAGCAGCCAATCATTAAGCTTTATTTTGAGTTTGAGACTGTGCTAAAGTTCTATAACCTCTGGGCCAGGTTTTTATGATACCACCCTAGCCAACCAAAGTACAAAACAAAAACAAATACCCAGTGTATGTCCACAACTATCTTTTGAGTCATTTTCAAGTACGATATAACTAATTGGTTCGAATGACAGCAATCTTTCACCTGCAGTTACATGCACAACAATTCTTATTTTTGTTCGAACTGTTTTTCATTCATCATGATTACGACAGTGATCCCATCACTTTGCTCCTTTGCAGGCTTCTTCAAAATGGTTTACTATGGTGAAGTATATAGTTCCATTATATTTAATCTCCTTAATTCATCATAACAAACGCAGTCATCAGCAATTCTAATTGTAACGCGACGTCTGATTGGATAACGTCAAAAATTTGCGACAGTAAATAGTTTGGCGTCATTAATTACGTCACATTTCGTTAGATGACGTGCGGCTATATGTGGCTTGCAACGCTACAATTTGAGATGAAACTGCAGAAGTGCATTAGAATGGGGATAACCATATTCAAAACTTTCATTTAGGGGGTATATCGTCAGATATGCGTTTGGAAATCACGTTTTACAGCTCCGCTCGTGCGTCACCATAAAACTAAATTTCCGACCGTAAATCCGACGATATACCTCCTCAAACGAAAATTTTGAATACAGTGATCCCCTAATTCTACTTGCAAATGCAATGTCTGCTAGAATAACGTCATAAACTTGCGTAACGTCGCTTTTCGTTGGTTGACAAGTAAATATATGCAGCTGGCAAGCGGTCTCATGCAGCTGGCAGCCACTGGGCGTATAGGCGCAACAAAGTATATTTTCGCTGGTTTTTTGAAGAGAAAATGTTAATAGTGTATTACGAGGGCTGTTCAAATATGACTGCAAGTAGCTTCATAACTTTTGTCACATATATTCTACGACAAAATGTCATATCTTTCTGGAAAGAACTATTTCCACTCACTATATTTCTCGAGTTACAAACATTTATATATAGGTCATTCCTGTATACTGAAGTTTTTCTGAAGCAAATTGCCATACACGTTTTGGTACATGTGCGCATATAGTGTCATATCCTTGTAAGTTTGAGACAAAATGGCACCAAATTTTAGATGCAAGTTTAACATACATTGACAAAGTTGCTTGCAGAAAAAAGATTATAAAATCCTGTTTCAATCTGGAGTAAACAGGCACGTTTGTGACGTCATTAATTTTATGATGAACGTCATTTTGAGTTATCTACTGGTGATGCAATAATGAACATCGCTGTGTCTTTTTCTTTGCGTTTTGCTTAAACATGCTTAATATGTCATAATGAAGTTTTCAAAACGCTCCGTCCTCTATTTACAGAGTTATAACATTTCATATCATTTTTCAAGTATTTTTTCTGCTTCTTTATGACGTGTTTAAATTAAATAAAATACATTTATATTCAATCTGTCTAGTCCTCAAGACCAGGTGAGTAATTTTATTGTAAATAATGTCTATTTTGGTAAAACTTAAAGTTAACTTTCAAGTTTAGATTAAAACCGCTCTGTTATGGCGACAAAATTAAGTATACGTTCTATAACCCCTTCACTTAAGGCAAGTGACCCTCATTAAAAGGGCTATAACTCGAATAGTATACTGTTTTTTTCTTTATGGTAGAGCAAAAGACTGGCAAAAAGTCGCTTATTTAAGGCGGAACCCCTCCCCATCTGTAAAATGGAAAACGATTGCATGAATGATATGGCAAGATGTTGAAGTTTCTTGGATCGCCGGAATTACTTTTTCAAAGAGGGGCAATGGTGTTAAAATTTGGCAAAAACTTCATTTTTAGAAGTGAAATTGCGAATTTCTGAAATCCATTTGCAGCAAGAGATGCACGAAACCGGCGAAGAAAGACTGAAAAATGATCATTGAGTTTTATATAATCCTGACCTGACTTTATTATGAAGTCAAAGTCAGAAATGAAAAGTCTTTATTTCTGGGTGAAAATCAGTATTTTTATGGAAAATAATCCAATTTTTTTTGTTACCAGACAGGTAAAGTTTTAAATATTTATAGTTTTTATTTGTCTTGTTTTAAATTTGATGCTGCCTTATTCAACTTACATATATCCTGTCGTGTTTACTTATAAAACCTGCTAAAATATTTTCTTTTTTTGCCTCGAAAACTGACATTTTTATATTCAGGTATATTTTGGGAAATGCATGTTTTGCTGGGTCATAGCTATCAGGGCATTGTCATATTATGAAAATGACGTATATATAGTAAAAATATCAAATGGAAACAGCATTTATCAAGTTCTGTGATATCATAGCAAGTATTGACACACACTAAAAGAGGGCCAAGTGACCCTGGGTCGCTCACCTGAGTTTTTGTTTAAAACACTTAATCAATATGCATCTATTAAAAACTGACCATGCTCTGGTGAACCCTTGGTGGGGCCATTTTTGTCCCCAGAGCTCTATTTGGAGCAAATTTAAATATGGTCCATCCACTGTGTGATATCAGGGGTCTAGACCTATTGGTTTCAAACCAGGAGATTTTGTATGTTTCAATTTATAAGTGAATGTAAACTCTGTGACATCCAGGATGGGGCTATTTTGACCACATTAATTACAATTTGAGCAAACTCTGTAGAGTACCACTAGGTGATATTACATACCAAATATCAAAACTTTGGGGCATTTTGTTTTCTGGCAAGAATATTTTGTAATGTTTTCTCTAAATAACCTATTCATCGAGGAAAAATCTGGCACATTATAAGTCGCTTCTACTTGTAAAATAGGATTGTGATATATCAATGGAAATTTTTATAACTGTACATTATGAGACCACTAGAATCATTTTTCAAAACAGGGGCAGTGGCTCTTTATTAGGCCTCGAAGAAGAGCACCCTCATTTAGAATCTAAAATAAGCAAAAGTTGGCTGGGTGAAAAAAATGCAAAAATGCTTTTTAAACTTCGATACCATCAAAATAATAAAAGTTTCTGATTATACTTTTTTTTAAAGTTTTCTATAAGGGTTGTTGCCATCTGAACACTCAGATCACAACACCTACAAGTGGGTCATTGTGAATGCCTGTAATACGATCTAGAAGATATAAATTCATGTAACTTCATCTGCATTTCCATTATCACATGTATAAGACACGAGAAAATTTATATTTGCTAGACTCTTATGCTGAGCATGCAATAATCAACACACGAATAAAGACCAACACTCTGACGTCATCATACGGTTAAGGCCAGTATTGACGTCACATTGCGAACCTGATTACATTTGTTGTTTCTAACATCCGTGTAATTATCAGTTTCGAAGAATTTTTCAGGAAATGCTCTTAACATGTAATACTTTGCAGATTAAACATTAGCCTGATTTTGATTATCGCGATAATAGGGCACCTTTCCCTATATCCTGGGCCATATATATGCAGAATGGAAGTACCTGATTTATCATTTTGACATCATTATTTAGTACCATGATTTCATTTATTTTAATCTATTGTCTTCATTTTACACATATTGTCAGTCCATACGATTTTAACGCATTTCAAATCAAGTATGGTCTTTTATACGTCATATATTTAAAAAATATAGGTTTTGCTTTTGGGTATTAGTAGCAGCATGGAGTTTGTGGTGTTATATTAAAGCTTGCCATTTATCTTTATGCCTCGATGTTCATATTTGGTGTTTATTTCAAATTATAAATTTAATCTTGGAGTTAAAGGTCAAGGTCAAATTAAGACAAAATCTATAATACGACTCATAACATGAACACCTCTTTCATTTCTACGACCGAGGGTGTTCATATATGGCACAATGATTGTCTATGGGGTGTAGAATACAACATAGGTTTCTTATCACCGCTTTGCCATTGGTGTCAAAAGACAAGGTCACATAATTACAATCAGTTTATGGCTTGTTACGCCATCTCCTTCTTCATTGTTTGACCAAGGGTGTTCATACTTAGCATAATAATTGCTTATGGTGTGTAAATTACAGAGTACGTTACATATCACCGCTATTGCCCTGAAAACAAAGGTTAATTAGAATCGGTTTTACAGTGGCATGTTTTTGACAGAGATGCTTCATATTTTGTAGAATAATTGCCAATATGACATTTGAGCCTTAATTTTCAAAATAATTTGAAGCCAGTTGTATGGATTGTAAAGCGATATCTCTAACATGTTTTGTTGTAGATTGTTCATATTTTGCACACTGCTTGTCTTATGCGTTCTTTTGTCATTAATAGCTTCTGACTGCTGATATGACCTTTGTATCAAAGTTCAAGGTCAAACTGCTTAAAAACCTACATTTTGCACCCTCAAAGTGGTACTAATCATAAATCTATTTATGACTCTCCTAGGTTCTATGCGAGCAGACCAAATAGTGGATAATAAGTTCCCTGCATTGGATAATATAGAGGTTCTTAAAGGGTTTATCTATTTTCTGATAAAACATTTATATTAATCTTAGTAGACCTATATAGGCGGTAAGTCCCCTCTTGGATCCCCCTTAATCCGGTGAGATATTGAAATACATTTAGACATGAAATAATCTTTCCCTTAGCAGTTAATCTGCTGATGACCACTCATAAACCAAAATGCAGACCTTTAAACTCTACATATACGGCATGTAATGCATTCTGTTTTGGAAGAGATGTATAAATGATCATGTTTGGGACACTGGCTGTCTATGGTTTTATGATGGCACAATCTCCTCTTAAATTACTGGCTAGATTTTAACGAAACTTTGCAGGAATGATTCTTATATGACCCTCTTAAATAATTGTCCAAATAGTTAAGTCCATTGCATATCTAGGTCACATGGGCTAAAATAGATTTTCAATATGAAAATCTTCTTGTTTGAAACCACAATGCCTAGAGTCTTAATTAGCATTCTCCCTAAGAATCATGCAGGCCCAGTAGAAAAGCTGATAAGTGACTTTTTCAGAATGCCAAAAAAAGTTGGCGCAATAGATTCCTTATAACATAAAAGTCACATAGCCAAAGGGAAACGGTTATTGTCATGTCGTTACCATGGCAACGACCAGTTAAAGATTTTGCCTCCAGAAGCATGTTTTCTAGTTTTAGAAAAATGAAAAATTACAATTTTTGAAGACAATGCAGCCTATTTATCTTTTAAAGTCTAATGGTTTATGCTGTATGCCAAAAATTAATAAGGTATTTACTTTCAATATCACAAATGGAAAAGGATAAAAAAAACTTGCAGAGTATGTTTCTATGGCAACGAAAAGGGGCTATCTCTATAATATTTTTGGAGGCTCAAATTGACTAAGTTCTATCCAAATTATCTTTTTACAGCAAAGGTGAGATTAAAGGTGTCAGCATAAGGAATATACACTAATGCCTTGTGTCTTAAATGAAAGAATAAAAAAGGTCAAAATGGTTCTATATTCGGTATCCATGGCAACCAAAGTAGCAACATAATAGCAAAATTGGAAAATGCCTAACTTTACGGTATAAAATGACAAACAGACACAAATGTGTAGACATTAGTTTATATAGCATACGAAGCATCGATACAAACTTAAAAAGTTGCATACACGCTAGTTTGGTTTTGTGTCTCAATTTGGTTTCCATGGCAACGTGAATATTGCTACTGGCCTGAAATTGCACTTTTTGACCATTTTTGAATGATAGTTGTTGAGACAGGAAATATCAAAAGGGGTGAATTTTATTTTAGGGATATCCACTGATGCTAGGCGTCAGTAATGAAAAAATAAAAATGTTTAAAATATTTCATTTTCCTTGTTACCATGGCAACCAAAGTTGGTGGGATAGCCAGGTATGAAAAAAACTTATTTTTGGCATTTTGGAGTTACTACAGCCATTCCCCCAGCGTACATAGAGACATATACAGTTAATGGTAAGTTCTAAATGGTATAAGCTTTCATCGAACACGAAATCATGCGTAGATTTCACCACCTTCTGGGGGTAACCATGGAAACAATCAGAGTACTGTCGCAAAATAGAGATTAAATAAATTGCATCTTAAATTGGTTTAATATTACCAGTTGGATATAATTCAAGTTTTAGTATGTTTAAAAGATAGTTTTGTTGAGATACATTAACATTATCAATATGATTCCAGCAAAATTAATACATTAAGTTTGATATAGTAACATTTATAGACTTTAAAAGTGGGTGGGGTAACCAGATATATAACCAAAACGAGTTTATTGTGATTTTTAAACAAGTTTTCCCAATAGTGGTGGGGACGATGGCATATTTGCATACTGCCAATTCTTGATAGGGGCCTCCAAGTTCTATAGACTGTAAAAACATGTATGAGATTTACTTCTTTCTTGCCGTTACCATGGAAACAAATACAGACCTGTTGTAAAACGGATATCAAATATATTGCGCCTTTAAACAGTAAAATGTACATATGGTTATAATGCAAGTTCCCAATGTGTATAAAAGATAGTTGAGTTGAAACATATTAACATTATCAATATGATTTTAGCAAAATTAATAAGTAAAGTTTTAATTGGCTTTGAGTTTCATAAACTGTTAAACATGAATTTGGTTTTACCTGCTTCTGGTTGTAACCATGGAAACAACCACAGGCCTTTTGCAGAACGGAAATGAAATTAATTGTATTTAATAGTGGTTAGAATTGATCCACCTAGTTATTATATTACGAAATTTGATGTGCATAAAGATAGTTGAGTATAAAATTTTAGAATAAGCTTTGGATAAATCAATTTAAAATGATTTTATAGCTTTGAAGCCAAAACAAGTTTATGTTTTTCTGTTTAGTACAGTTATTGTTTCCATGGTTACGACCAGAAAGTGGTAGACCGGATGCATGTTATTTTATTGTATGAAATGTGGATACCATTTAGAACTTATCAATAATTGTATGCACCTCTAAGTAGGCAGGGAGATGATTGTAGTGGTTCAAATATTCCACAAAATAGGGTTTTCCAAGATTAGTTACCCCACCCACCTTTGGTAGTCTGGAATGATTTGTACAAAGATCATATTGGGTTCATTTATTATTTTAATCTACTCCCTTTGAGCTATAATGTTTCAGCATATAAAGATCAGAATCAAAATTGGTGTGTTATTGGATATGTGAATGTGCAAAAAAATGTCTTTTCACATTTTTTGGCCATTTTAGGCCAAATTCCTTCTTTTTGGTTACCATGGCAACGAGCAATAAACTGAGAGAACGGAACATAGCTTATTTGAATTTTAAATGTAACTAATGTGGCCATCTAAACAGAGCAAGTAGTAAATGTAATCAAAGGAAAACTCATATCAGCCTGAAAGGTTTCAATTTCACATTTTTCCTTGGGCAAATCTCAATATTTGTCATATTTTTGGCCAGAAAGTTAAAAAAACCTTTCGTAGCATTTCCTGTAACTGTTGCCATGGTAACTCTTTATCTGGAATCTTTAAAATTATTATTTGTGTATTTGTATAACAGATAAGATTGTGTAAAATATGTTGAAAATTTATTCATATTTTGTCATGTTGGAAGGAGGTAGTTTGTATAGAATATGCCCTTTTTGTTGAATATGCCATTTTTTGTGAAATCGCTGATTATATGATGTTTTGGTTGCCATGGTAACATTAATTGAGATAATTCATTTGTAAATTTGAATTTGATGTTAAAAATCAGGTGCTGGTTACTTAACAGGTGCTAAAATAATCAATTTGATCCTTTGTTCAGGGGAAATGTTTTGCTTTGAATATGCTCTTTTTTGTTAAATAACTGACAATCTGATGGTTTGGTTGCCATGGTAACCTATATTTAAATAATTTCATTATTTTCAATTTTTCTTTTTTGCTAAACAGATGAAGACTTGCCAGAATGTGTTAACATAATTCATATTTCTGTTTTTGCAGAAACAAGATAATTTGCATTAGAATTGCAGTAGTTTGTTAAATTCTGACGGTCAGTTAGTTCCGTTGCCATGGAAACAAAAATTATAAACATTTTGAGTTTTTTTATCCATGGCATTTGTAAATCAGACAGGGGTTATTTCGACAATATATATGTCGTTCATATACAGCTTTGCTGTAAAAAGGTTATTCAGATTTGAAAAAGTTCAATTTTTAGAGTTCTGAAAATTGGTTTCCATGGTGACACTTTTGCTGTTAGGGAACATAATACAAATGGCATGTTTCATTTTTCACTAAAATTGTGTGTGCAACTAATGTGGGTCTCTAAACAGACCTAGTAGTTAATGCTATCAAAAGAACTTGTATCACAAAAGCCAGTCTGAAAAGTGTAAATTTCACATTTTTCCTTGAGCAAACTTCATTTTTCGTAATATTTCTTTGCTTCAGTGTTAAACCGTTTTGGCAATTCCTGTTGCCATGGTCACTATAATCAGGAATTTTAAAAACTATTATTTTGTGTTTGTATTGCAGATGTATATTATGTAAAATATGTTTAAAATTATTCATATTCTGTCGTGCTGGAAGGAGATAGTTTGCTTTGAGTATGCCCTTTTCGTAGAATATGCCATTTTTGTAAAATCGCTGATGGTATGATGTTTTGGTTGCAATGGTAACATAAATTGAAATTAATCATTTGTAAATTTGAATTTTGATGTTGCAAATCAGATGCTGGTTACGTAATATGCGCTAAAATAATCAATTTGATCCTTTGTTTAGGGTAGATGTTTTGCTTTGAAAATGCTCTTTTTTGTAAAATAACTGACAATCTGATGGTTTGGTTGCCATGGTAACCTATATTTAAATAATTTCATTATTTTCAATTTTTCGCTTTGGCTAAACAGATGTAGACTTGCCAGAATGTGTTTACATAATCCATATTTCTGTTTGCAGAAACAAGATGATTTGCATTAGAATTGCAGTAGTTTGTAAAATTCTGACGGTCAGTTAGTTCCGTTGCCATGGAAACAAAATTATAAACATTTTGAGTTTTTTTATTCATGGCTCTTGAAAATCAGACACAGGTTATTTAGACAATATATATGTCGTTCATATACAGCTTTGCTGTAAAAAATTATCGAAAAAGGTCAATTTTTTAGAGTTCTGAAAATTGGTTTCCATGCTGAAAATTGGTTTCCATGGTGACACTTTTGCTGCTAGGGAACATAATACAAATGGCATGTTTCATTTTTCACTCAAATTTTGTTCACAACTAATGTTGGTCTCTAAACAGACCTAGTAGTTAATGTTATCAAAAGAACTTGTATCACAAAAGCCAGTCTAAAAAGTGTAAATTTCACATTTTTCCTTGGACAAACTTCATTTTTCGTAATATTTCTTTGCTACAGAGTAAAACGGTTTTTGGCCATTCCTGTTGCCATGGTAACTATAATCAGGAATTTAAAAAACTATTATTTTGTGTTTGTATTGCAGATGTATATTATGTAAAATATGTTTAAAATTATTCATATTCTGTCGTGCTGGAAAGAGATAGTTTACTTTGAATATGCCCTTTTCTTTGAATATGCCATTTTTGTGAAATCGCTGATTGTATGATGTTTTGGTTGCCATGGTAACACGAATTCAGATAATTCATTTGTATATTTTAATTTGATGTTGAAAATCAGGTGCTAGTTACATAATGTGTACATGAATAAACAATCAAATCCTTTGTTTAGGGGAGATATTTTGCTTTAAAAATGCTCGTTTTTCGTAAAATCATGGACTATCTGATGGTTTGATTGCCATGGTAACATATATTTAAACACTATTATTATTTTCATTTTTTGGATTTTGTTAATAAGATGTGGACTTCCCTGAATGTGTATATATTATCCATATTTCTGTTTGCATAAGCAAGATAATTTGCTTTGAAATTGGAGTATTTTGTAAAATTTCTGACGGTCAGTTAGTTCGGTTGCCATGGAAACAAAAATTATAGACATTTTGAGTTTTTTTATTCATGGCATTTGTAAACCAGACATGGGTTACTTAGACACTATGTAAGTCGTTCATATACAGCTTTGCTGTAAAAAGAAAATCAGATTTGAAAATGGTCAATTTTCAGTGTTTTGAAAAGTGGTTTCCATGGTGTCACATTTGTTGCTAGGCAACACAATACAAATGGCATATTTCATTTTTCACTTAAATTATGTGTACAACTAATGTGGTCCTCTAAAGGGAGCTAGCAGTGAATGTAATCAAAATAAAAATAGTATCTTAAAAGCCAGCCTGAAAAGTGTCAATTTCACAATTTTCCTTGGGCAATTCTCCGCAAATCTCCAAGAAATCTTAATTCCTGGTTTCCATGGCAACCACTGTCAGAAAAAGGGAATGCTTTGTTTTGTGAAAGTTTTTCAACAAGTCTGATTAAATGGAGGTAAAATTATTGATTTCTGTAACTAGTCACTTATCACCATCTGCATGATTCTTAGGGAGAATGCTAATTAATATTTGGTATGTAGCATAACCTAGTAGACCTCCACCAAGTTTGTTCAAATTATAGCCCTGTGGTTTGAATGTCACATTCCTGGGGGTGGCATATTTTTACATAGGCATGTGATCACCTGCTGGCAAAGGGCTGACCTCTTGGCTCTATTGTGTGTGGTGTTTTCTTGTATTTGTCACTTTCCCATATGGTGTCTCGGGTCAGTTGTGGTACTTGACTGTATTGATTTCTGGTTTTTCTCCTCTGCTTTAAATTTTATATTGGGAAAACAGACCAAATCTTTTTGTCTGAAACGACAATGCCAAGTACCTTGATATTTGGTATACAACCACCTAGTACGCCTCTACCCATTTTATTCAATTTGGGGCACAGGGACTATTAAGTGGACCCGTCTGCGAGCTCACAAATTCACTATAGGAATCAATTTGGAAAATCTTCTTGTCTGACACCACAAGGCATGGAACATTGCTATTTGTTATGTAGTATCACCTAGTATACCTCTACTAAGCTTGTTCACATAATGGCCCTTGTGCCAAAACTGGCCCCACCATGGGGTCGCATGTTTTACAAAGGCTTATATATGGAACACTTAAAATAGTCTAGTCTGAAACCACAGAACCTAGAGTCTATATTTGGCATGTAGCAACATCTAGTAGACTTGCTAAGTTTGTTGAAAATTATGGACCTGTGGCGGAAAATGAGGCTGCCTCGGGGATCAAGGTTTTATATTTAGCTAATATAGAGAACATATTAAAACACCTTCTTGTCAGATACTAAAAGGCTTGATATTTGATATGTAGCATCACCAAGTGGTACTCTACCAAGTTTGTTCAAATTATGGTGATGTGGTCAAAATGGCATCGTCCTGGAGGTCACAGAGTTTATGAGGCTGTTATTGTTCTTTGACTCTTCCTCTCGGTGCCGTGGTTTTGTATGCAGTTTGTGAGTGTGGCATTCCCTGGTCATACATTCTTTCTTACATTGACTTACATATGGTGAAAACATAAAAACATATTTTGGTCTGAAACCACCAGGCCTAGAGCCCTGGTATTTGGTTTGTAGCATCAGCTGGTAGACAAAATTTAAATATGTTCCAATTACGACTCTGGGACCGAACGTGGACCACAACGCAGGTCATCACCAGCGCGGCCAGTTTCCAATAGATACGTATAGATAAGACGTTTAAAACATAACTCAGGTGAGCGATCCAAGGTCACTTGGGCCTCTTTTTATTATGTCATTACTTGATATGATCAAGGAAGAACATCATAAATGTTGTTTCCATTTGACATGTTTACTATATGTTCGTCATTTTCTTAATATGGCAATGTCCAGATATACAAGTAACAGCAATACATGGATTTCACAAAATATACCTGAATATCAAAATGCCAGATTTTGAGGTCAAAACGAAAATATTTTGGTTTGTTTCTTAAGTATACGCGACTGAGATATATGTAAGTTGAACAATTCAGCATCAAATTCGAAACAAGTTAAATAACAGCCCTAAATTTTGAAACTTTATCAGGCAGATTACAAAAATTCGTGCTTAAATTTACAAAAACCACCGATTTTCACCCAAAATCCAAGACATTAAAATTCCGGTTTTGACACCATAATAAAATCAGAGTGGACTTATATAAGACTCAATAATCAATTTTCAGTCATTCTTTACTAGTGTCATGTATCTGTTCCTGCAAAGGGGTTATAGAAATTCGCAATTTCACTTCTAAAAATGAAGTTTTTGCCAATTTTTAACACCCCTGCCCCTCTTTGCAAAAGTAATTCTGGCGATCCAAGAAACTTCAACATCTTGTCACATCATTCATACAATCATTTTCCATTTTACTGATGGGGAGGGGTTATCGGTCAATTTTCGCTAGTTTTTGCTCTACCATTAGGTCTGATCCTTTATAGAAACGTATACCATTTTGCCGTAGCATATAGGTGACGAAAACTATGACGTTACTTGCATTCATATTTGAACAGCCCTCGTAGAATGGGATAAGCATATTCAAATTTTCATCTGGGGAGGTATATTGTCGGATATACGGTCGGAATTCACGTTTTATGGCTCCGTGTAACAGTCGGAAATCACGTTTTACGGCTCTGCGTTGGATACACGGTCGGAAATTTACGTGGAGCCGTTAAACGTGATTTCTGACCATATATCCGACGATATACCTCCCCAAATGAAAATTTTGAATACAGTTATCCCCTAAATGGTCACAGACCTGTTAATATAAGGACGGCGGTGATTGGGCAAAAAGGTGGGTGGATAATCAGGTGTATATTTTAAAGTTAAAAAGTCCACCGATTGAACATGAATGTCTGCATTGAAAAAGAATTATTTTCACTTGAGGGAAGGACAACTGCTGCACATTTGCAAGCAATTTTGATTTGATACTTTGCAATTGTTTTAAGGCAGGGGATCAGAAAATGAGACCCTGTGCATTTATATTTTTTCTATGCAAATTTGCTGCAAGGTAGGGTGGTCAGCTTCCGAGGCCAAGAAGTGATAAAAGAAGGCGTCTTATCATTGAGGTCTATAGAAAAACAATTACAGGTCTGGGTCCTAAAGAGTTTGTAAAGTGGTTGTTATGGGGGATGCTGCAGTTGCTAAGGGAGTACTTTGGTCAGAAATTGTGAACATTTCATACCATATTTAGCATTATTAGAGTTCATATGAAACAAAAATGCCTGACTTTTTCCAAAAAACTACCATTTGCATGGAAAAACATTCAGAGAAAGGGGTGGGGGTCTTGGTGACTGCACTGTCTGGGTTGGAGCTAAAGACATATACGGCTATGGGAAGAAGAAAGTGACATGGCCAGATGGATCTAAAACTGTTTCCAAAGTACACATGCTTGCATTAATGGTCCACTTCAAGACTCTGAATGTCCCCACTGTAGATTCCTTTGGAGAACAGGGGGATATTAGTCACCTTTGCCACACCAAGTTGTGTATAAATCCTCTTCATTGACTCTTGGAAAGCACTTCATAAATCTATCCAGAACTCATTGTTGGAAAGCTGGAGTATGCACAATGGCACATGAGCCAGCCTGTACATTCTGACTATGGAGAGCTCTCCTATGCATTTGAACCGAGTAAGCACGCTAATATGTTATATGCCTTTTCGCCTGTTCTCGTATTTGTTGAACTCTGCGGGCTTGCTTCTATAGCAGTCTTTTCTGATAGCTGGCTTCTACTTGGTGTTTCTCATATATTTGATACAATTTTAGTCTTCTTTGCCGTCTGGCTGACTTCATTTTCTGTCTTGAGACTTATCCCTTAATTTCTCTTTTTCAGATACACTTTGTTCTTTGAGAAGTGCTGCAGCTACCTGGCTGTTCTTTGAGATTGGACAACCTGTTCCTCACACAGTCTGAATAGTGATTCACCCAGACCATTTTTGATACTGATCTTCTTATTGTTTGATTAACAGATTCAACCTTCTGTGTATTTGTGTTCAGTTTTGTCTTCTCAAGGGTTTGTTGTCCAAGTCTGTAGTTGATACAATCTTCAATGGTTTGTTTGTGGGTGGGGTTACATGTATCTATTTTGAAAGTTGATGGTAAAAATGTGCTTTCTACTATCCAATTGTTGTCCAAGGCGTCATCACATACACTTGAATGGGCAGAAAAAAGGCTATGGTCTCCAGAATAGCATTTAGCTATGGCTGGTTTGGCTGCGGAAATCCAAACTTTTAGTGGCAGAAACTCCCCGTTCACTTGTTGATGAATATTATCAAACTCTGCTTTGCACCGCATACTCATAACTGTTGCAAACCTATTTCGCATAGTTCCCCGGTAACTTTTGGTCAGCCCTGGCATCATTTTCAATACTGCAGGCTTTCTTTTTATGTACCTTCTTTTATTTTCACCAAGACGTCTTGTGTCAATCTGGTATTGGGGAACGGTTTGGTTTATTTTGTCCGTATACAATTAGGTGGCTGCCCAGTATGTGCTACTGTCCGGATCGGTTGTAACATACTCTGGTTCTAAATGGTCTGACTTTAAATCCAAAAAGCAGTTTTTGGCCCTTTCTTTCTCATTTCCAATGGTAATCTCCATTGGAACTGTTGAAGTACAGCTACCAGACATATCATTGCACTGGCTGTCCTCAGAGGAATGAAATCCATGTTTAGAGCAAAGTTTGTTAACATTTTCAAGCAAGGTAACCTGTTTTTAAGGGTCACATTTTCTGCTACAACACAGCTGCATTTGGTAGCAGGCCGAAAAGGGTTCTTCCCTTCACTAGAAAACAAATTGTTGTTATATATTCCATCAGCTTGAACAATAACATCATTTTCAGTCATGCCTCGAATCTTGTTGACTGTCTTGACCACATTTCTTCGGCTTTTCATATCGATAGAATGTATCCTTTCAATTTCTTTACAAACCTTTCCTGCACTGGTATACATGGACCTACTTGATGAAGCAGATATATTACTTCCCAAGCAAAGTCTTCTAATGCTGCTAGGGCCAATAGGTGTTTGTGTCAAGGCTACATTAAGCCAAACATTGGCTGAGGGTCCTCGTTTTCCGCTGGTAACTTCCTTATACAAATTGAAACCTGGTGACTTGTATTTACATCTATTGCATACAATTTTCTCGCGCCAGCCATCCCTTTTGTTGTTTAGTGGTAAAATCAAAGCTCAGGTTCCCTGGACATTTTGGTCAAAAAGTCTCTATGTTCTTTAAAAACTTTGTTGAACATCTCCATCAATTTACCAGTATGAAATAGTCTATAAACGTCAGATTTATCTCTGTAAGGAGAATTAAGGGGATGCATTTATTAGGTGAACTATGGTATCATGGTGATGTGGGAGTGGGATTGTTGAATGTGCATGGACTGCTCTTTTTTTGAAATGTTTAGATTAGTTTTACTCATTTCTAAGAACTGGACAGACTTCTGTTATGAAGAATTAGGTTTCTCTTTTTTGGAGTTATCTCCCTTAGACAATAAATTGTTTAAATTGTTTATAACCTCCAAACATATGATTGCAAGTTTGTCCGATGTTTCTTTTGAAAAAACAGTAAGCTTCTTACTTGTATATTCTAAACAGAGATGCTCAGAGTTTTAAAAGGTCAGAGAATGGCAATTTTCTTAAATTGTTGTGTTTGTTCAGGGCTCCAGATAAGTTATTGGCCCATATTGGCCATATGAAGCAGGTACATATGGTATTTAGCTAAACTTGAGTGCATGCATGAATGTATGAGTTCAAAAGATATGCATGCAATACGAACCTGCTATTTCTCCCCTCAGAATTTTTTTCCACCTCAAGTGAAGAAGCTGGTTTTGGTTTTAGCGTCTTACAAGGGACTCTGGAGGACACCATTGGTGATGTTTGAGAACTCACAACTGGGTTGTTCTGTGCCATACTGGTTTCTGCATCTGTTGGTCTGATGTAGAGGCAAATGGTATTGCCATTTCCCTCCTTAAATTCCAATTCATCACACTGTATTCCTTTGTTATGTGGAATGTTTCCTCTCCTGAAGGCACTGACTTTCCGCTTTTTCTTGCCTTTTCATCTCATGATTTTTCTTAAATCGACTCTTGAACTCTTACTATTCCAAAAACTTCTTCTAAATGAACCTCCAACAGCCAAAAGATGCATTTTTGTTGATAAATGTTTACATTAATGGTCCTTTTATCAGAAGAGAGTCTAGTAATAGACATTTTTACCCACAAAGCGAACTGCTGATAGACATTTTTACCCACAGGCTGACACCTTACGCGTACACCTTACACTGACTTTATGGGTGCAGTGTATTGTGCATTTGCGGTCAACTTTTTAATTTTTACCAAGCAAACTTATACGCAGATATGTTGTCTCATATGCTTTAGTGCATTATGAAAAGGCTGTATTATAGAATGTTCTGCTGTATATATCGTCACTGAACCTAATCTGAATTAAGAGTGATGACTACAAAACTGCAAATGACATGTTTCTGGGAATTAAAAATATTTCAGCCACTATTTCATGTGCTTTGAGCTATAAGAAAACATCATAATATAAGACCAACATTCTGCCCTGGGTTACATGTAACAACCTCCGAGTAAACAAGACATCTTGGGGTAACAGGAATTATTGACCACAAAAACACAATCGCTATATTTCATGCTCTGGTTAAGTTCTCAGAATACGCAGGATAACTTTACATACAACATGTACATGTACGTCGGTACGGTGTATGCGTCTGCTTTGATTTTGTTTGTTTTATTTGATTCTTTACGTCCCATCAACAATATTTCAGTTATATAGGAATGAGTCTTCCTGGGTTGAACAAGTACTAAGCTAGGATAGATGCGTCTTGCTCAAGGACCACAACGCAGTGACGTCGATGAGTCTCGAACCCGCGGCCCTTCTGTCTCGAGTCAAGCACTCTACCACTGAGCCACTAAGCTCTGCAGTTTAAAGTTGCCGGACACTGAATTGCTGAGTCCATCCGTTGTCTACGCTTGTTGATACAATAACATTTGCTCGTCATTTCACATGCTTTAGAGTCTCCGATTTATGGCGGCAAAGAAAGTCGTTCCGTTGTCCTTATAAATTTTACCCATACTGTCTAGGACACATTAAAATATGAGATTCTTCCATTAAACATTGACTGCTGCACCGATGATTTCTCTCTTATGTGGAATATCCTACATGTACATGTACCTCAGCGGATGTATATAGAATATGTGGAATATCCTACATATACATGTACCGAGCAGTGTACATAGTTTGGTTGCTGAATTCACTGTTTTAGAAATGACGACCTCGAATGCCTTTTTTCTCGTGAGCTCAAGATTTTGTACCATTTCATACATGCTTCTATCTTGCCAACGTATCGGACGAGATTAACTTTTTCCGCGCTGGTGGCGAGTTGTGTCCTTTGCTTCAGTTTAGAACCAGATCAGACCGACAACATGAACTTTGTAACTATTTGACATTCTGGTGGTACATGTATTCTGGATTATATTTTGAAATACTTACTGAGAGAAACTGAGCAGACTTCAAAAAAGCATGCAAAATTACCTAGCATGCAAAGACGCTAACTGAATTAGAAGTATCCCGTTTTTAACATGGTGGACAATGTGGTTTAAGGTGTTTTGTGTCAATGGTCGGTTGTGAAATTCATTTACGGTCTTTTTGAAGTTATCAGACTTTTTCATGGCATGTGAAAACATTCACAGTCATATATGTGATTATTTGTGGTGCTCATGAAATAGCATGCACATAATAATTGTTGTGGCGTCAACTATTTTTTAGCATAGAACATATTTGTAAGCGCAGTTTCAGATTTAAAATTGATATATGATCCATCTTTCTTTAATCTAAGGTCTAATCTGTTCACGATATGTGAGGTATAAAATCGGGTAGGCGGCGATGCTGTGCGCAATTCTTAAAACTAAGAGTCCAGAAAATACCACAATCACATACTGCAGACCAACCAACCACACCGTGAGGAAGAGACACGGAACACTTACAGTCGCATGACAGCAAGAAGACAATCAAAATAAAGCAATCAGCTCTCTCTCTTCCCTAGCGGAATGAGTGCAAAACTAGAATTGATACAAAGTACTGTATAGCAAAACAAGGAACAAACACAAAACTCCCACACACAATGAGAGCAACAATTAACTATAAAATCAACTGGTCGTAATGTGCACGACCCGTGGTGAACGTATAACTTAGAAACAACATTTTAAAGTTAAATCAGTTTTTACTGATCTGACTGCGCCGAGACTGAAGAAAGCGAGAGCATTATTGGGGATATGTTGCAGTTGCGGTTCTCATACATTTCGCCGGAGATTCGTATTAGTTTTCTTTCTTGCTATGACTAGTTGAGAAAGAAATAGTTTGAATTTGGGAGTGAAAGAATTTTTTAGATATTCTAGTATAGGGGTCCAAAATATCATATTTGAGTTTAAATCATGATATATGAGCAAATTTCAGCTAAAGAGACTTGTAGGTTGGGTATTTCTACAAATTGAAATGAAATGCGAAACAAGGGTTACATCAAACAGCACTGGTACAAATGCAAAATAATTTCGCAGAAATGTTCCCATAATGCCCTCTAACGAAATTGCCTAAATGATTTTGCTCCGGCAAACAAGTTGGCTGCCAGAACTGTAGATCTTAAAATGCCATATTCTCTCGAGCCATTGGTCCCAATTCAAAAAAAAACATCACGCAAAGGTTTATTATTAAGTCATCTGGTAAGATTTCTCAATCGGTTCTAATCAGCTGACTACCAGAGTTAAAACAAAAACACAACTTTACACAGCATCAGATTCAAATATAGGAGATATGCACGAGACTCAAAGCGGTTTCCAGAAACCAGGTCAGAGGTCAAGGTCAATGTCACAGGGACCCAAGGATGGTGCGCGACACTTTGTCATCTCAGGATGCAGCCACATACCAGCATCAGATTCTCGGCTATTGTTCAAGATTCAAAAAAATATATTATACCAGCGTTAAGGATAAGTATGAAAACTTTGATCAAAATACATATATAATATGCCAATCAAACTTATGAGCATTTTCACTAAAATGCCTCGACTGGCCTAAATGATGCTAGGTAAAGCGTCGTCACCGTTTTGCATACATGTGTCTGAACAATATTAAAATGAATATTATGCAAAATTTGATCGAAATATACCATGTGGTTTAAGATTTATGAGCATTTATACTAACTGACCATTACCTGCCTGACTGATGCTCGGCATAACCTTGTCCGCCAAACGAAACTTTTACGCATGCCAGTGTTTGGACAATGTTGAAATGTATACGTATGCAAAATTTGATCAAAATAGTATACCATCTGGTTATAAAGTTATGAGCATTCAACAACGACAGAATCACCCCCCAAAGAAAGGACAGCAGCGGAAGCTACTGGTTGCTTAAATGCGTTATGGCGCCAAATCTTTGCTCTGGATTCTGCTGGGTTTCTTTTAAAACACAAACGTGTTAAGCTCGAATAGAGGATTTCTAACTTATGCAAAACATTACTACAGAGGAACAAATTATCAATAATTTGGTGAAACAAAGAAAATGGCTCACAGAGAGTTAGAACTAAAGAGTATCTCTCAAGTTGAAGCACGATGGGCCCAGCTGAAAACAAGCATAAGGGGCCAGCATAACGACGAAAGCTTCTGAGACTGAGGTCTGCTCCATCGTGATGCAATTATAGTGGAAACCATAGATAAACCGTGATTTGGTTTTCTACCAGGCATACTGACTGTCGCAATGTATTAAATTGCTGACCTCCAATGCAGTGGCAATACAGTTTCAATAAATAGAATACCTTCCACTGTTTCTGGCGAACAAGCAAGGTCCTGGCCAGCCCAGCTTACCTTGATTGTAATTGACTTGTGATAACGAAAGAAGTACTCACCTAAAACACATTTACCACATGACACTCTGCCATCCAAAGATGCAACCACACACCAAATTTGGTATCCCTAGCCCAAATAATATAGGTGAGATGCACCGGACACAATTATTCTATAAACTAGGTCAGAGGTCAAGGTCACAATGACCCAAAAAATGGTATGCGACATTCTGCCATCCCAAGATGCTTCGGCTCATCTAATTTGGAATTCCTACCTCAAACAATATAGAAGTTTTGCACTAGACTTGATGCCGATTCTAGAAACTAGGTCAGAGGTTAAGGTCACAGTGACCGGAAAATGGAACGTGACAATTCGCCATTTCGATTCCCGGCTGGGGCAGGTAAAATATTTTCGCTCTACAACATATGCACCAGACTTGATGCCAATTCTAGAAACTAGGTCAGAGATTAAGGTCACAGTGACCAGAAAAAGGAACAGGACAATCCGCCATTCCAAGATGCATTCACACACCAAATTGCCATCCAAGATGCATTTACACACCAAATTTGGAATTCATACCTTAAAGAATGTAAAAGATGTGCTCCAGACAAGAATTCTTAAAAAAAGGTCAAAGGTCAATTTCACAGTGACTAGAATATGGTACGTGACTCTCTGCCATCCCAAGATGCATTTCCACACCAAATTTGGAATTCCTACTTCAAAGAATATAGGAGATATGCACCAGACTCAAAGCAGTTTCTAGAAACTAAGTCAGAGGTAAAGGTCGATGTCACAGGGACCCATGGATGGTGCGCGACACTTTGTCATCCCAAGATTCCTCAACATACCAAATTTGGGATTCCTACCTCAAATAATATAGGAGATATGCTCCGGCCACGATAATTTTAAAAACAAGGTCAGATGTCGGGGTCAAGGTCACAGTGACCTGAACACGTTACGAGACACTTTGCTATCTCAATATGCATCCACACACAAAATTTGGAATTCCTACCTCAAAGAATATAGGAGATATGCACCTGACATGAAGCGGGATGGACGGACGGACAGACGGAAGGAGGAATGTACAAAGCAATTACTATATGCCTCCCACAGTTCCTTTGGGGGCATAAAAACAGTAGTGTTACAAAAGCTGAGCTTATGATTGCCGCAAACTCAGTGTGTATATACAATACATCATTGTATGAAGCCTGAATCGCCGTCCGATGGTCGGTGTTTTGTAATTTTGACATCAAAATGAATGTTGAGATGTTCCCTAAAATTTAATCCGCAGTCAGTTATCAGCTATCAGCAGTTAGCTTTGTGGGTAAAAATGTCTGATAGCGGATAACTGACTGCAGATTAAATTTTAGGGAACATCTCAACATTCATTTTGATGCCAAGATAACAATAAAACACCGAAGATCAGACGGCGATTCAGGCTTTATACAATGATGTACTGTATATACAAACACAGAGTTTACGGCAATTATGAGCTCAACTTTTTTTAACAAAACTGTTTTTAAGCCCCCAAAGGAACTTTGGGAGGCGTATAGTAATCGCACTGTCCATCCCTCCGTCCGTCCATCAGTCCGTCCGCCCTGCTTCCTGTCCAGTGCATATCTCCTATATTCTTTGAGGTAGGAATTCCAAATTTGGTGTGTGGATGCATATTGAGATAGCAAAGTGTCTCGTTATATTTTCAGGTCACTGTGACCTTGACTTTGACCTAGTTTTTAGAATAATCGTGTCTGGAGCATATCTCCTATATTATTTAAGGATTTGGTATGTGGCTGCATCCTGAGATGACAAAGTGTCGCGCACCATCCTTGGGTCCCTGTGACATTGACCTTGACCTCTGACCTAGTTTCTGGAAACCGCTTTGAGTCTCGTGCATATCTCCTATATTCTTTGAGATAGGAATTCCAAATTTGGTGTGTTAATGCATCTAGGGATGGCAGAGTGTCACGTACCATTTTCGAGTCACTGTGACCTTGACCTCTGACCTAGTTTTAAGAATTATTGTGTCTGGAGCACATCTCTTATATTCTTTGAGGTAGGAATTCCAAATTTGGTGTGTAAATGCATCCTTGATGACAATTTGGTGTGTGAATGCATCTTGGAATGGCGGATTGTCCTGTTCCTTTTTCTGGTCACTGTGACCTTAATCTCTGACCTAGTTTCTAGAATTGGCATCAAGTCTGGTGCATATGTTGTAGAGCGAAAATATTTTACCTGCCCCAGCCGGGAATCGAACCCAGGTCGCTGGATCTACAGGCAAACACTCTAACACGTCGCAGTAAAATCCGGCTTCTACCGCAAGGCAGTAGAAGATTATTATATATACCTAGACCCTGTGACATTCACCCCCTCTAATTTGAAAATTCGTCCCTGAATTTCTTGGTACAGAAATCACGTGAAATGAGACCAAGGGAGATATTTATGCACAGAACGGTCATAGGGTGGGTTTTTTACGGTGACGCCATTGTCGTAAAGCGAAAATATTTTGACCTGTCTCAGCCGGGAATCGAACCTAGGTCGCTGGATCCACAAGCAAGCACTCTACCACGTCGCTGTAAAAGCCGGCTTCAACCACAAGGCAGTAGAAAATTACTATATATACCTAGACCCTATGACTCATTACTTTGATATTCTTTGAGGAAGGAATTCCAAATTAGTCGTGTTGATGCATGTTGGGATGGCAGAGTGTCACGTACCACTTTTTTGGTCACTATGACCTTGATCTCTGACCTAGTTTTTAGAATAATCGTGTCCGGAACATTTCACCTATCTTATTTGAGGTAGGGATTCAAAATGTGGTGTGTGGTTGCATCTTGGGATGGCAGAGTGGCATGTGGTAAATGTGTTTTAGGTGCGTACTTCTTTCATTATCCCGATCAAGGTAAGCTGGGCTGACCAGGACCTTGCTTGTTCGCCAGAAACAGTGGAAGGTAGTCTATTTATTGAAACTGTATTGCCACTGTATTGGAGGTCAGCAATTTAATACATTGCGACAATCAGTTCGCCTGGTAGAAACCAAATAACGGTTTAGCTATGGTTTCCACTTAATTGCATCACGATGGAGCAGACCTCAGTCTCAGAAACTTTCGTCTCTATCCTTGCCCCTTATGCATGTCTTCAGCTGGGCCCACCGTGGCTCACCTTGAAATACTCTTTACTTCTAACTCTCTGTGAGCCGTTTTCTTAGTTTCACCAAATCATTGATAGTGTGTGTCTCTGTGGTAATGCTTTGCATAAGTTAAAAATCCTCTTTTCGAGCTTAACACGTTTGTGTTTTAAAAGAAACCCAGCAGAATCCAGAGCAAAGATTTGGTTTAAGCCACCAGTAGCTTTCGCTGCTGTCCATTCCTTGGCGGTGGTTCTGTCATTGTTGATTGCTCCTAACTTTATAACCAGATGGTATACTATTTTGATCAAATTTTGCATACGTATACATGTCAACATTGTCCAGACTCTGGCATGCGTAACAGTTTCGTTAGGCAGACAAGGTTTTGCCGAGCATCAGTCAGGTGGGTAATGGTCAGTTAGTATAAATGCTCATAAATCTTAAACCACATGGCATATTTCGATCAAATTTTGCATGCTTATTATTTATTCATTCTAACATTGTTCAGACACTGGTATGCAAATCGGTGACGACGCTTTGTCAAGCATCATTTTAGCCGGTCGAGGTATTTTAGTGAAAATGCTCATAACTTTGAACGGCATGTTATACATGTATTTTGATCAAATTTTTCGGACTTATCCTTGACACTGGTATAATATAATTATTTTGAAAGTATGAAAAATAGCTGAGAGTCTAATGTTGTCTAAAGTGGTGTTCTAGTTTAAAATTTGGTAGTCATTTTGTTCAGCTGATCAGAACCGATTGAGAAATTTCACCAGATGACCTTATAATAAACCTTCGTGTGATTTGTTTTTCAATTGGGACCAGTGGCTCGAGAGAATATGCCATTTAAAAATATTTCTTATCTACAGCTCTGGCAGCAAGCTTGTTTGGCGGAGCAAAATCATTAAGGCAATTTTGTTAGAGAGCATTATGAGGAACATTTCTGCGAAATTATTTGGCATTTGTACCAGTGCTGTTTAGTATAATCTTAGTTTCGCATTTCATTTCAACTTGTAAGAATACCCACCCTACAAGTCTCTTTAGCTGAAATTTACTCATTTATCATGATTGTTAACTCAAATATGATATTTTGGACCCCTATACTAGAATATCGTAAGATTATTTCACTCCCGAATTCAACACTATCCCTTTCTCAACCAGTCACAGCAAGAAAGAAAACTTATACGAATCTCAGGCGAAATTTATGTGAACCGTAACAGCAATATATCCCCAATAATGCTCTCGCTTTCTTTAGCCTCGGCGTAGTCAGAGCAGTAAAAACTGATTTAACTTTAAAATGTTGTTTCTAAGATATACGTTCACCACGAGTCGTGCACATTAAGCTTGGTTGATTTTATAGTTTATTAATGCTCTCATTGTGTGTGGGAGGTTTGTGTTTGTTCCTTGTTTTGATATGCAGTACCTAGTATCAATTCTAGTTTTGCAATCATTCCGCTAGGGTAGAGAGAGCTGGTTGCTTTAGTTTAATTGCCTACTTGCTGTCATGCGACTGTAAGTGTTCCGTGTCTCTTCCTCACGGTGTGGTTGGTTGGTCTGCAGTATGTTGATGTGGTATTTTCTGGAATCTTTGGTTTAGGAATTGCGCTCAGCATCGCCGCCTACACGATGTTATACCTCACATATCGTGAACAGAATAGCCTTTAGATTATAGAAAGCTGGACCAAATATCGCTTTTAAATCTTGAACTGCGCTTACAAAATATATTCTATGCTAAAAATAGTTGACGCCACAATTATGTGCATGCTTTTTCATGAGCACCACAGATCATCACATATATGACTTTGAATGTTTTCACATGCCATGGAACAGTCTGATAACTTCAAGAAGACCGTAGCTGAATTTCACAACCGACTATTGACATAATATCACCTTAAGCCACATTGTCTACTTTGTTAAAAAGGGATACTTCTAATTCAGTTAACGTATTTGTTGTTGTGTTTGTGTTTAACGTCCCACCAACAGCTAAGGTCATATGGAGACGGGCCACGGCTGAAAGTCTCATCCGACAGACTGGTGAAGCCGTGAATCGAACCTGCGACCCCTGGTTTACAAGGCAAGCGGTTTATCCATTACACCACAGCGGCTCCTAATTTAACGTATTTGCATGCTGGGTAATTTTGCATGCTTTTTTGAAGTCTGCTCAGTTTCTCTAAATTAGTAATTTTAAAACATAATCCAGAATACCACCAGAATGTCAAATTGTTACAAAGTTCATGTTGTTGGTCTGATCTGGTTCTAACTGTAGCCGAAGACACAACTCGCCTCTAGCGCGGAAATAGCTAAGCTCGTCAGTTACATTGACAAGATAGAAGCATGTGTGAAATGGTTCAAAATCTTGAGCTCACGAGAAAAAAGGCATTCGAGGTCGCCATTTCTAAAAAAGTGAATTCGGCAACCAAATTATGTACAGCTGTTCGAAACATGTACATGTAGGTTATTCCACATATTCTATATACATCCGCTGAGGTACATGTACATGTAGGATATTCCACACAAGAGAGAAATCATCGGTGCAGCAGTCAATGTTTAATGGAAGAATCTCATATTTTAATGTGTCCTAGTCGGTATGGGTGAAATTTATAAGGACAATGGAAACGACTTTCTTTACGCCATAAATCGGAGGATACAGTCATGACTGTAAAGCATGTGAAATGACGAGCAAAGGTTATTGAATCAACAAGCGTAGACAACGGATAGACTCTGCAATACAGTGTCCGACAACTTTAAACTGCAGGCGCATAGACCGTACCGATGTACATGTAGTTATCTTGCGTCTTCTGAGAAAATCCCCCAATATCTTAACCAGATCATGAAACTATAGGGATCACACATGTTTTTTCATTTATTAACATTTGCCGGGTCCCGAGGATGCTGTTTGAACACGAGGCTGATAGGCCGAGTGTTCAACATCATCCTAGGGACCCGGCAAGTGTTAATGCAATGAAACAAACATGTGTGATCGTTATTCTTGCATATTTTACCTTATTCCAACTCAATTCGCACTGAAAACGCTGCTAAAACATTAAATTGTCCATTTTCTTAGACTGGATTTCACTAAACAAAATGGCGTCGGCTGTATACTTTCGAACGTCATTACGTCATAAACGTACGCAACGTTTTCGCGAACAAAAACATCGGCGAAATGATCAGTCTGGTCCGCAATGCGTTCCATATAAATAATGCAGGGCTCATTTTAAGTATTTTCAGGTTCAGACCCATGTTCAAACAACACGTGAATCTCCTGATTTGAACATGGATTTTCGTTCATTTGACAATGGGTGTAAACAGCTAATGCAAGAAATAGCGTTTGTGTTTTTGTGGTCAATAATTCCCATTACCCCAAGATGTCTTGTCTGCTCGGAGGCTGTTATATGTAACCCAGGACAGAGTGTTGGCTTTATATATGAAGTTTTCTAATCGCTCAAAGCACATGAAAATAGTGGCTGAAATATTTGTAATTCCCAGAAACATGTCATTTGCAGTTTTGCGGTCATGACTCTTAATTCACATTAGGTTCAGTGACGATATATATAGCAGAACATTCTATAGATACAGTATCTTCATAATGCACTAAAGCATATAAGACAACATATCTGCATATAAATTTGCTTGGTAAAAATTAAAAATTTGACCACAAATGCACAATACACTGCACCCATAAAGTCAGTGTAGGTGTAAGCGTAAGGTGTCAGCCTGTGGGTAAAAATCTCTATTACAGGCAAATAAAGGAGACTGATGTACTCTTGGAAGTAATAGAATCATTTGGCCTTATCTGGAATGTGGTGCAGGGTTTCTTTAACATCAAAACTTCTTCAAATGTTTTCTCTTTTTTTTGCTTCTATAGTGACGAAGGGGTCAAAAAGACAAAGAAGATACTGGTTGATAATCTTTATCCGTTCTTTACGTATAAAATAGGGTGTCCTGGTGTGCATCAAAAGCTGGCTTGTAATCTATATAATCAGTGAATGACAATATTCAGAAATTGATAAGTTGATTGCTTGTGTTGACCTGACGGCAACAAGATGGCGAATGCTCATATCAGCGCGCGCTTAATTCAGTGCTGTGCATAAGTGAAAGGTCAACATGCACAAGTATTAGCTTTTCAAAAAAGCTGGCGGTCGTTTAGCCCTATCATTGTATGTATTCTTGCCCACTGCATGCTTCCATTTTGAACTTCTAGAGATTGTCCATGTATATTTATTCTAAGCTCTGATTATTAATATCTGAACTGTGATTTGTTACTGTTCACAAACCAAATTTGGGATTCATAAAATTTATGCTCGTGGCACGATTTTTCTAGATCTGATGGCAGTGGTAAAGGTGTGTGACGCTCCATGACCCTAAATGCATAAAGACACAAATTTTGGCATTCCTACCTAAAATAATATAGGAGATATACTCCGGATATGATATGAAAACTCAAACACTTAGGACACTAAGGACAGGCAGTTTGATTAGTATATGCCCCCCTTTGGGGGCATAAAACCTTTTTTGTCATGACCGTCATAAGACAGTGCCTGAATTCATAGAAATTCTATTTGATCAGATGTGGATGGCAATCACATAAGTACTTTTACTGATGTGAAGTTCGCTCGCACTCTTTGCCAATCAAGGACGTTTTGACTTTGGAACGTTTACTTTCGTCAGCTTTTTTGAAAAGCTAATACTTATTGCGTTTATATAAGCGGCAGGGCAAATTGACGCCTTCTTTGTGAAAGTTAAATTCGTAAACAAGCTTGCCTCGCGCTATAGGTAGCCCTACAGATTTCACGGACAGTTTACTTCCCGCTGTAGGTCAACCCACGATATTTGGTACCCCACTCGTTGTTCGGCAGCGAATAAAATAAAGCATGAGCACGGCATAAAGGTTTGGTCAAAACCTGAATTTGATGTGTGTTTTGAATGATGTTTATATAAGCGGCCGGCCATGGCCGACCGCAACAATATTGGTAAATACCAAATCATTCGTCATCTTATTCAATAAAACAAAGCTCCTGATTGGTTGCAACCCAAACCGAAAGTAGCAGCGAATTATATGCGTTGCGAAACTATTTATAGTCCGGACGACACTATATACAACTTAACTAACGGGTAACAGGAAGTTGCGTTCATACGCTATATAAACAAAGGATTTACCGTTTATATAAAAACGACCTGTATGACATGCTCCCCTGCTTTG
Source organism: Loripinus fragilis (assembly GCA_964019695.1). Lineage (NCBI taxonomy): Eukaryota > Metazoa > Mollusca > Bivalvia > Lucinida > Lucinidae > Loripinus > Loripinus fragilis. The sequence continues at coordinate 85,279,394 of OZ026516.1, forward strand.
AAGAAAATGTCTCCTGACATTTTATAAAATCAACTGAATCTATATTCTATCAATATTGGTTATGGGTGTACTTAATAAACTATGGCACGGATACTAATGTCTATCAATTGAGCAATCTCTAAAGTTACCTGAACAAAACTACACTTGTTTAGGACAATGTAATGTTCATGTGTCTATAATATCACAGCAATGCATCACTATATGTAATTACACACCAAAAATAACAATTAGATTCAGATGAAAAAATAATATGAATCAAAACGTGATTGACTACCCGTTCAATAATCAAGGAATATACATATAAATATCAAATAGTATGTATGACATTCTCCCCTGACTACACTTATTTGCTACTTTGACTTGTAGAAGCTTTCAGTCACTTCTAAATAAAACAATTTAACTCTGAATACTTTAAAACTTAAAATCAATCCATAAAATTAATTCAGACATACCAAATCTGAGAAGCACTTTGATCAGCCACTGTTTGCTGATTCATATGCCAATCACCATACCTATTTGGGGCTTGTCTAACTCTATTCCAACGACGGGGCTGAATTGATGGCTCTTGGGGCAGAAAACTGTTGGAATGGTTAAAATCATTTCCCACTGATATACTGGGTTGATTACTATACTGAGATCTATCAGAGTGACTGACATCAACTATTGGAGCTGAAGTATCTCTCCATGATGCACCTGAAGATGGCTCAGTAGCAGTCAAACCTTTTCCAATGTCAGATGATACTGAAAATCTAACATGACTTTTATGAGCAACAGAACCAGAAGACCTATTATGGTTTATATGTATTTTCTGCTCCAAAGTATTATTTCTATGCCGCCGATGCGGTGCAACATACCTTGGAAAAGGTAATACAAAATCACTATCCTCAGATGATGAATCAGAGGATGAATCTGAAACAGAGGTTTTCTCAGTCACTGACTTTGAGTTTCTGGTTCTGGTGGTTCTCTTTACTTCTGCTGGTTTCTCTACCTCTGAAATACAGGGTATTGCAGAGGTAGAGAAACCAGCAGAAGTAAGTGAGTTCGATTCTCACTGGGGGCTCCAATGACGCAGGGGTCAAAAAGACAAAGAAGATACTGGTTGATAATCTTTATCCGTTCTTTACGTATAAAATAGGGTGTCCTGGTGTGCATCAAAAGCTTGCTTGTAATCTATATAATCAGTGAATGACAATATTCAGAAATTGATAAGTTGATCGCCTGTGTTGACCTGACGGCACCAAGATGGCGAATGCTCATATCAGCGCGCGCTTAATTCAGTGCTGTGCATAAGTGAAAGGTCAACATGCATAATATTAGTAAATACCCAATCATTCATCATCTTACATACTTATTCAATAAAACAAAGCTCCCAATTGGTTGCAACCCAAACCGAAAGTAGCAGCGAATTATATGCGTTGCGAAACTATTAATAGTCCGAACGACACTATATACAACTTAACTAACGAGTAACAGGAAGTTGCGTTCATACGCAAACAAAGGATTTACCGTTTATATAAAAACGACCTGTATGACAATAATATAGAAGTGCTTACTCACTAATCATATGATGAAATTTATTATAAAAATGGCTGAAAAGTATGTAATGGTATTTTCCCTATAATAAAAGGGGTGGGTGGGGTATTCTTATCTGCATCTGAGATGTAGATAAGTATATGTTTGTATAATGACTCCAGTATACTCTAAGTGGTTCTATGCTTGAATGTACCAGTTTTCATTTTAAACTGGTGCCCAAGATTGAAGATATGAAAAAATAACAATTAAGGTCCTAATGTGGGCTTTATAATAAAAACTACATATTACTTCTGTTTGGTGCATGGAGGGTATGTCTAAGAAATGGGAAATTTCTTCAAATTCATTGATTTTGGGTAAGAAAAAACAGTTTCTATTTCATCAAGTAGAATATCTGTGCTTGAATTTGGTAATTTAATAAATAATTATTGGAAAAAAAAGATGTGCCTATAGGTCACAGACCTGTAAATATAAGGACTGCGGTGATTAGGCCAAAAAGGTGGGTGGATAATCAGGTGTATATTTTAAAATTAAAATGTCCACCGATTGGACATTAATGTCTGCATTGAAAAAGAATTATTTTCACTTGAGGGAAGGACAACTGCTGCACATTTGCAAGCAATTTTGAATTGATATTTTGTATTTGTTTTAAGGCAGTGGATCAAAAAATGAGATCCTGTGTATTTATAATTTTTGTCTATGCAAATTTGCTGTGGGGTAGGGTGGTCAGCTTCCGAGGCCAAAAAGTGAGAAAAGATGGCGGTCACCAAGGTAATTAAACGCATTCAGGTGGTCAGTCTGAGGCCAAGCTACAAGTCTGTGGTAGCTATTTAGCTGTTGAGGAGTTGTGAGAGTCACAATTCACCAAACTCTTATCATTGAGGTCTATGGAAAAACAATTACAGGTCTGGGCCCGAATGTCTAAATCAGTATGCTATCAGCAAATTACCGTGTATGCATAGAGAAGCAAACAACTGACATGGTAGGTGTGTTAGGTTCAATTTTGACCGATTGAGACCGAATATTCCCTATCTGCTACTTCAATATCCACTTTAAAGATTTTACCGCCAATATAATGTCCGTGTCAAGGCATAAGATAGCGGTTATTATCACACATATGATACGGGATAGCTCAGACAAGAGTAAATATCCGCACTGTCTCGCCAGAGCCTTCACTGCTCGCACATATCAAACAAGTACGGTAAACCCGTGTAAGCTTTCTGTTATGCTTTTGACCTGCATCAAGCGATAATTAGTCTTGAAAATGAATGTTTGGTCTTTTTGGGAGTGGCCGTTTTACACAGGTTTTACTGTACATTGTATGTAGATAAAGGTTCACATCAAAACATAAAAAATGTATCTCCACGGTGCTGTATACATGTATATATAATAGCTGCGTACGCTCGTTTACAGGAAGACTTTACAAATATTGATACCATTTTCTCATGAAATTTCCTTACGATTGGCCAAGTACTAATTTGTCTGCCACTATCTTAGATTTTGGTATAAATGCATTCACTTTTATAATGAATTGTCGTCGCTTACATGTATGGACAATATCGCTGTCCGCATTTGCCAGTACTCGAACCTATCAGCTATCTTATCGGTCGTATTATTTTAAAGCTTTTTTTTTTCAAAATTTCCAAATCCATTTACCCCGAAAGAAATTTTCCAGCTTGTTTAGTAGATGAATCTTGGGATGATCCGTTATCAAGCGCAAATTCTTAATTGCAAAGAGTGCATATTTTGATGTGACGTAGCATTGTGTCGAGTCAAATCTTGATGCATTTTGATAAAATTGTCGCTTTTGGGAAATAACTGATATCAAATGATCACGAATAGCGAAAGGGTGTACAAATCTTGTCCTGTCATATAACTCTTTTTTGTCATGGGTGTCGTTACACAACTACGCTTGATTAACATACATTTTGTATCTATACTCATTCACTATCCATAATCTGTACCACCAATTCCTGTAAAATTTAATTATTTATGGTGCAAAATTTCAGAAGAAATCGGAATAGATTTAAGCAACAATGTATGATAACAAAGGTGCATGAAAATGACATAGTTAAATTGAACTATTAAGATTAGACTGTACGCGGGAAAATTTCCATAGTGCGCTTGTCTTCATGCAAGCCCAGTTGAACCTTTATGATGGTTAGCAAGACAACTTAGTTTTGTGGTCTCTACTAATACATAAGTCGACAATATCACAATTCACTTCATTGGAAGGTGTTTCGGCACAAATACATCAGATTTGGTAGCGGAGGTTTTCAGGTATTGCTAGCCGATTTGACTAGTATGACAAGAATAATTTGAATAAGGTTTTAAATATTTAGTACAAACATACTAACTGTAAGTCTCTCTCACATGCACGAACATCGTGCTTAGCACATATAGGGTGTTCCTTATGTCAAAGATTTCCTTAAACTGTTTTCAAGGCTTCTTGGAACTACTGATAAGCACTGTCTGCGCTGTGTTCCAATTGCAGATGGGCTCATGATGATAGCCAATTCTCAATGTTGGGCTAAAGCGCTAAGCCAATAATTACCCGACAATTCTGGCCTCATTATTCAAAACATTTCTCGCAACATTATCTTCATCTAAGGCTCGTTACTGGAAAACATTTCTATGAAACAACATACAAACATCAAATGCATACATCAGTCAGCGCATACGCGAATTCTGATTTGCGCCTTTGCCATTGGATAGCTGTTAAATTGCTGAATCAAAAGATGTCAGTCTACATAATGCAGACCGCGTTGCGTCTTACCTGGCCTCGAGTTTATAGCACTTATTTCATCTTGAGCATGAAATTTATCATGCTCATAAATGTTAAAATGCCAACAAATGTTGGCATTTTAACATTTTTAGCAGGATAGTTACATCTGAGATTTTTAAAGCCAGAACAATTTCTATTTTTTAGCACTTTAGTTTTTTGAGCAGCTAAAATGTCAAGCTCAGTTGAGTTGAGCATGAAAAGGGTACAAGAACCTCGGGGCCTGGTCGCAAACATCAAGGGAGGTTTTACAGAGCCTTGGCTTATGTTATCTTCAAGAGTTTGTATTCATATTTGGTAACTCACTTGTACTTCAAATGGGTTTACAGAAAGTTTGTGTATAATTTGGAGTAACTCACAAACAAACAATGGAAATAGCGGAAGAGTAATATATTTTGATACATTGTGGACTCTCGATAGCTCAAATTCTGATAACTCGAAGCTACGTTTAAAGTCAAAGTTATTTTTGTTTGTTTGGTTTCTTAACGTTCCAGTCAAAAAATGCATTCATGTCGGGACGGGTATTTCTGAGTTGAACCAGTACTAATCCAGCTGATACAGTGTCTTGCTCAAGGACACAACACAGTGACTCCTCCGGCGAGGAGTCTCGAACTAGCAACCCTTCGAATCCCCAGTTTAACGATTAAGTCAAAGTTAAAATAATACAAGGCGATCACACCCTAATTATTTTTCCTGATTTACTATAAACAGATGAGCCAACACATGTGTGATTTTGGGGTACTAATCGCACAGGTGAGCAGCGAAGGCGAAATAAAAAAAAAACATGAGCGCACATAAAATTTTGGTGTTGATCGCAAAGGCGAACAGCGAAGGCGAGCACGTGCTTATATGCGCGGATCCAGAAGGTTTTGTCACGGAAGGAGTCCACTTTTGACAATGTTTTTTGTTGTTGTATTTTTATTGTTCAGGGGAGAGAGGATCCAAATACCGCTAAAAGCGGGCCATCATCGGTTCGCAAGCGAAACGCCATTTAAAGGGCATTTCGCTGGCGTACCGATGATTGCCCAACATTGAATGCTGGCTTGATAGCTTTGTGATTTTTCAGGGGATCCGGACCAGTATTACTAAGAAACCCTATATTTTGTGATTTTCCAGGGGGGTCCGGACACCCTGTCTCCCACTCTGGATCCGCGCATGGCTTGCACACAGTCTCGCCAGACCTTTTCGCTTCTCGTATGCATACGTTTTGTAAATAGGCTCAGACCAAACATTAGACTTCTAGCCCTATTGCAAATATATGTTTAAATCTTTCCTTGCTAGCGGCAAGTTTTGTCGTATGCTAAAACAGTTTTGACCCAGATCGAAACGTCGGTCCTAATCTGGATCCAAACCGTTTGACACTCTGATAGTGTTCCAGAAAGATTTATTTGCAAAACTTAATTTTGAAAAAAAAGTCACTAGACGACAACAAAAGCATGAAAAATACCCAGCATGCAAAGAGTTTAAGAGTGGATACGCTCGCTATATCATGGTCTAGTCCATATATTTTAATAGCAATAATATTAAGCCAAATGGAATTTCCCACTGCAGTCCATTCCCTTTTTTAGGGTTGCTGGGTGGTATTTTACACGTTTATTCAAATTCTAATAGAACATTCTGTAAGCGTTCTGTGGCGTCAGATCCGGGTCGACACCGTTTGCCTGTCCCATAAAACGGATGAATGGCTTATGTGCGATAATAAAGCAATGGTAAAGTTATAAATTGCATGTATATTACTGAGAGACATCTTGTTTCGTGGATTTGAGTTATCGAGACCGCAATAATTTATTTGTCTTCGAATAAGCATTTAGGCTATCTAATGAGAGTTTGGTACTTAGCCAATATGAGCAAAACCCGATTTAACGCTCAGGATCCCCTCCCCCCCCCTCTCTGGAAAATCACAAAGCTATAGGGTTCATAAGCAATATTGGTCTTGATCCCCTGGAAAATCACAAAGCTACCGAGCCAGCTTTCAATGTTGGGCAAACATCGGCCCGCCAGCGATGGCGTTTTGCTGGCGGGCCGATGATGACTCGCTTTTAGTGGGATTTGGATCCTCTCTCCCCTCATCAATTAAAAGATCGTCATGGTTGGACCACCTCTGACAAAACTATCTGGATCCGCGCATGTCATGTGCAATTAAAAAGCTCCGATTGTCCAAAATAAAAACACAAAGACTAGAGGAATGATGTATGGCTCTTAAACAACAAGTATCTGGAAAAAATATAATCAAATGTGCTTGCATGGTAGGATCGCGACCAATATGACCAAATACAAGCTCAAATGGACGAAAACCTAGATATTCTTGAACGGATTTTCTTACAGCAAATTACATGATGAAAAAAAACAACTTTATTCCCATCTTTGTCAATGTAAAATCATACATGTCAGTGTTTTATAGAAACCTTCCAAAGTACCAATGCTTTATGGATGTTACGCTGATGGTATATGCTGCCTAGATCACGCATAACTTGTTGAAAGATGCCATAATTGTGATCCCTGGTCAGATTAAAATAGAGTTATAATCCTTAACATCCAAACATGACACTTTCAAAAATGACAAGACAAGAAAGTTAGGTCATCAAATACAGTTATTTTGAATACAGAGGTTGAAAAACACACACCATCAAACAAAACAGTGAGTCTTGAAGTCCTTTGATTATCAGATTTGTTTGCCATGTTTTAAAGTAGGGGTGTATTTTAGGGCTGTGTCCTTGGCTGAGATTATGTCACATTGAATCAATAAAGGGGAACGTGCATAAAGGGGCTATTTTGGCCCCCTTCTAGTGCCAAAAACTGAAAAATTGCTTTTCACCACTTTCTTTTGATTGGTTTATTAGAAGAATAACTGAAATGTAAAATTTTGGCATTTATTTAAATTTTACCGTTGCTATGGTAACAAAAATGGCCGACAAAATAGGCTTTAAACAGAGAAATTTCTATTTTGGACCAAATCTAAGGCTTTTGGAGACCGAATTAGATATCAGCACAGCTAAATACCAAAAAATCCTTTTAATATGTTGTGTGCCGTAGTAATTCTCATCTTCTGTTAAAATATCTTTTCGGTATTTGCTTGTGCTAAATGTTAATTTTTCTGTCAAACCTATCAATTTTGCTCCAAAATGGTCAAATTTCCTATTTTCAGCCTATTTTGGCGGCCTTTTTTGTTACCATAGCAACGGGAAAATTCAAAGTAATTTGAGACTTTTACACTTTAGTTATTGTTCTAATAAACTAATAAGAACAAATTGGTGAAAAACAATTTTTTATATTTTAGCCTCATAGGGGGGGGGGGGGGGGCAAAAAAAAAGCCCCTTAATGCACGTAGCTCTTTATTATCTTGTTTAATAACAAAAATAAAGATTTAAGCAAAAATTCAGTTGGATGGAGAACATTCATAAAGTATATTTATGATGCATACCCAAGTCACCAAAAGAATACATGTAGAATGCACCATTCATAAAGTTACTGACAATATGAACTCTTTTTCATGTGGCATGACTCTTAAATGTTAAAATATAAAAGGACAAATGAACTTTTTCTTAAAAGTGTGCTGATTGCATTATATCTTTGATGGTTGTCAAAATATTTTGTGTCTGACTTTTCAGAAACGTCACGGTAGAATGGTAAACATTATAGGAAAGTCAACAAATGTGAAACATCATATTAAAACATTTACAATTGTCTTGGTTTTAACATCACTAAGAACAATGTCCAGGAAGACCCTTCCCGACATGACTTAAAATTGTTGACTGGGACGTAAGGAATCAAATCAAATAGGCCATGAGAGCATTGGCCTCTAAGATGCGTGAAGAAGCATACATAATAGTCAAAATATATTCAGAATCAGACTGACCTTCGCAGTCTATTAATTTCCTACTAAACGGTTCATCGAATATAGGGATCACACATTTTTTTTTTCATGCATTAACATTTGCCGGGTCCCAAGAAAGCTGTTTGAACACGAGGCCGTAAGGCCGAGCGTTCAAACGTCGTTCGAGGGACCCGGCAAGTGTTAATGCAATGAAACAATATGTGTGTTCGTTATTCTTGCATATTTTACCTGAGTTCAGCATAACCCGGCTGAAAACGTCGCTTAAACATTAAATATCCATTTCCTTACACCTGATTTCTCAAAACAAAATGGCGTCAGCGTCAACTTTCGAACGTCATTACGTCGCCACAACGTCATATATACGCGTGCAACGTTTTCGCGAACGGAAGCATCGGCGAAATGATCAGTCCCGGCCGCAACGCATTCCAGTGTAACGTCATGCATGCAAATCAGGGCCCAGTTTAGGCTTTTTCAAGTAAAAGCCATATTCAAACAGCACGTGAATCTCATGATTTGAACATGGTTTTTGCGGCTTCAAACAGCTTCGCGTAACGAATTCCCATGCAAGAATATAGGGATCACACATGTTTTTTCATGCATTAACATTTGCCGGGTCCCGAGGAAGCTGTTTGAACACGAGGCCGTTTGGCTGAGTGTTCAAACATCGTCCGAGGGACCCGGCAAGTGTTAATGCAATGAAACAAACATGAGTGATCGTTATCCTTGCATATTTTACCTGATTTCAGCGTAAACCGAGCTGAAACATCGCTTAGACATTAAATATTCCTTCTCTTACGCTTGATTTCTCTAAACAAAATGGCGTCAGCGTCAAACTATCGAACGTCATTACGTCGCCAGAACGTCAATATACGCGCGCAACGTTTTCGCGAACGAAAGCATCAGCGAAATGGTCAGTCACGGTCACAACGCTTTCCCGTGTAACGTCACCCATACAAATCAGTGCCCAGTTTAGGCTTTTTCAAGTTAAAGCCATGTTCAAACAGCACGTGAATCTCATGATTTGAACATGGTTTTTGCGGCTTCAAACAGCTTCGCGTAACGAATTCCTATGGAACGCCTCGACTGCCTTATACTGTGCACATTATATTCGTCATGTACAAGGGTCATTTTGTTATGCACAAATGTAATTCGTCATGTGCAAAATGTATTTCGTTATGCGCAAAATACATTTCGTTATGTGCAAAATGAGTTTCGTTATGTGCACAATGTATTTCGTTATGCGCAAAATATATTTCGCTTTGTGCATAATATATTTTGCTATGTGCAAAATGTATTTCGTTACGTGCACAATGTATTTCGTCATGCGCAAAATACATTTCACTATGTGCATAAGGTATTTTGTTTTGCGCAAAAGGTGTTTCGTTATGTGCACAATGTATTTCGTTATGTGCATAATGTATTTCGTTATGTGCATAATGTATTTCGTTATGTGCATAATGTATTTCGTTATGTGCATAATGTATTTCGTTATGTGCACAATGTATTTCGGTATGTGCACAATATATTTCATTATGTGCATTATGTATTTCGTTATGTGCATACTGTATTTCGTTAGGTGCACAATGTAATTCGTTATGTGCATAATGTATTTCGTTATGTGCACAATGTATTTTGTTATGTGCAAAATCTATTTCGTTATGTACACAATGTATTTTGTTATGTGCACAATGTATTTCGTTATGTTCAAATCTATTTCGTTATGTGCATAATCTATTTGGTCCTGTGCCGTGTCATTAAACAAGTTGTTATGTAACTGTAACTACTATAGCCGGTCTTGTATAAGTATCAAGTTGATTGGTACACAAAACAATTCGTTATGTTGTCCAAATGGTTTGTCATGCAGAAATGTTTCACGATTATGTCCTGTCAGTTTCACATTACGTGCTGTTGTGACTACTTTATATGATGTGCAAACTTCATTATGATGATGAAGGTATTGTCAAAACCAGGGGGGGGGGGGAGGGGAGGGGGGGGGGGGCTTGGAATTGGCCCTCACGGAAAATGATGGTTTACAGAAGTCTCCCACATGACTTAAATAGTACAAGGGGATTATAGATTTAACCGTCTTTTTAAAATGGTCTTTTTGGGCCTGGCTACTTCGCTACTCTGTGAGTCGCAAAATGAACGTACATCATGTCACTGGGAAAGAATGGTGTAACTTTGACCTTTTACCGAGTGTCGGTGTATACAACAACAGTATTGGCACGCGCGCTGTGACGTAAGCTGTGACGTGCAATAAGTCACACTGGTAAACCTGATCAATTCGCGACGGTCGAGTACAGAAGCACCTTTTATATAATATCCATGTCCCCCAATAATTTTGTAGGGGGGGAGGGGTGAGCAGAATAGCCTTTGGCCCCCAAATAATCTGCATAATTGACACATAATTGTTTGTGACTCAGGGTAAAGATCTAATAAGCAATTTCCACACATTAGTATTAGTAAAAGATATCGCGACGCGCGTTTGTTATTTCTAACAAATAACTTGGCGGCGAAGCGAGGGGATGGGGGAAGTTAATTATTGCTCCTTCCAATGCTTCCGCTTCTCGCAGACATGCAAACCAAACAACGGACTAACAACTAAAATTAACACTAAACAATAATAACTAAGCCCTCAACCAACCCCATCAACTTGCTCTGTATGTTACTGCCATGCTTCTGCATGCCACGCAAACCTAAGGTTAATATACACCAATGGTTTCACATGAGAAACCGGAAGGTATATTATTGACTATATTTTCGGAAGCCTCAAGCAAAATTACAAGATATACTGAGCGAAACTTCCAAACCGCCACTCGACAATATCTCATATATCTAAACATATATGATACTTACATGGCTAAAAATTACACTCAATATGGAAAAATCAATTAAACAGAACCTGTCAAAATTTCATTTTCATAAATTGAAAATAACATGCTCAATTGATAGACTGTATAAAGGCACCATCGCATTTCATTTTCACACAAACGCTAGAATTTGAACCCATCGCTTAAAACCGAGTATTCAAGGGACTTAAAGTGAAAAACACCAACTTTATGGTGGTATAAATGAACATCATTGAATATTTTTGGATTAAGCTTTTATTAACAAGCAATTTTCAGGAAATACACAATGTTCCTATGGAAGCCCATATGACATAAAACAACACAAGAATGCTGTATGGAGATGACATGTTTTTGTCCACAATATAACTGAAGCTTTCTGGTGCTGTTAATGGACATTATTGAACACTATCGTGTTTGTTTTGTAATAAAGTAGCAATTTTCATGCAATTCAGTGCTCCTATGGAGGCCCATATGGCCTAAAATAACACAGAAATGTGTTTATGATGATGAAATGTTTTTGTCTTCAAAATTATTGAAATATTCGTCACCCATTAACCGTTTACTGCACATCAATCTCGACACTTCAGACGTTCCAATGCAGCATTTGTGCATCACCGCACCAAAGTATGGTGGACTATACAGGACATTTTATGACAAACGTTAAACTCAGTTTTTGTCGATTTTTCTCGTCATACGAGTGCAAAAATGAAAAATGACCGACATGTTGTGGTGTAAACATTCGGCTCTATCAAAACATGTCAAACTTTATGATAAATTATGAATCAGTCTCAGCGAGGCCTCATTTTCGATTGAACCCACAGCCCAACCCCTCTACTTTATACTCATACAACCCAAACGTTGGCATTTTTGTGATAAAATAAAGTTGTCCGATAGTTGTCGATGAAAATACGAGTATACACATGGCGATAAACATTTAGCATTTGTGTGCCACGTGCAAAACAGGTATAAGTACTCTATCGTTACGCAAAAATGAACATCCTTATCGAATCAAACTGCGTTATGTTCAATCGACGCATACATGTGTCCGAATATACTGTTGCAAATATCATTTCAAACAGTTTAATAATAAATGAGTTATATTGAAAAAATGTGCTTTGTTAACTGGCGGTTTAGAAGTTTCGTTCAGTATATGTTGCTGGAAGGACTCAAAACACACACACACACACACCGGTTTAAATCCTTACCACACTCGAGCAGCGCACTTTCCGCCTGGAAGGACAAGGGGATTTGTTAATGTTTGTTTAAGTTTGCCGCTCCCCTAATGGTGAGCTGTACGCTAATGTTTTAGAGGTAACACCACCCAGGTTTCACTTAGCTTCTCCATCCAGTTCTCCGTACATATGCTTGCAGGCGCGATAAGCCCAAATCCCCGCTATTTTCCCCTAGATGACTAAGCCATCGCATGATTGGCCATCTTTCGGACATGGAGTTCAAAATTTAAATTAGCAAACAAGTGAGTTTCCCACATAGGGAAATAATCACAGAGAACACCAACACCTCATCCGCTCCACAAAACTGCAACTAAAATAAAAAGAAAATACAATTCAAGAGGCAAAACTTTATTTCCCATAGTTTCCTCAAGTGGGAAACTTACTTCGTAGATCGATGTCCACGTCTTAGTAACACCCGGCGCCTGCAAGCATATGTACGGAGAACTGGATGGAGAAGCTAAGTGAAACCTGGGTGGTGTTACCTCTAAAACATTAGCGTACAGCTCACCATTAGGGGAGCGGCAAACTTAAACAAACATTAACAAATCCCCTTGCCCTTCCAGGCGGATTAATAACTTATATATTAGTAGTAATGGGTGGCACTCTGGGCCACCCATTACTACTTATATTCTGGAACAGTACGGGTTGCACTGTGCAGACTAAATTGTCACACTGATCCCTACAAGATTGAATAAGTTCTTAAGAGCCTGCTTTAGAACATTATCAAAATTCAAACTAATAATGCCCCACATTTTTATTAAATACGGACAGCCGTAAGATAATGGCGGGCTAAAGCCAGAACTCCTTCTTAAAGCCTTAGTGGATGCATAAAACTGGGGCGTTTTGTGCGCGCTCTTTATGCCTAGGCGGGGCCGCACTACGCCGACATTATAACTGAAAAATCATCATTATTATTAGTAAAAAAAAATCCTTGCTCGCTCGGAGTTTTTTAATTTGGTTTAAAGTTCTCTGAGAGCAGACAATTTGCTAAGATTTTAATACTTGTTCATTTCTTAAAGTCAGCAGGCTGTTATCACCTTGTATGTATGTGTATGAATGAATGTATATGTATCATTTTTTCAGAGAAACTGGTTTTTAAGCTTATCCTATTATTCCTATTTTCTATCCTAAATTTTAAAGAGCTCCAATTTTTTCTCTATCTCTCTTTGCTTTTTAATCTGAAATTCCTTTCAGACAGTATATAGGCTTCAACCAAACCAAAAATTTTCCTCGCTCGCTTCGCTCGCTCGATATAAAATAGTATATATATATATATATATATATATATATATATATATTTTTTTTTTTTTTTTTTGGGGGGGGGGGAGCTCTGTTTTTTATCCCTCTTAGCTTTTTACTCTGGAATACCCTACCAAAATTTTTCCTAGTTCGCTCGTACTCAAATTATATATTTGCTTTCTTTATGTAGATCCATTGCTTTGATTTAAATAATGCATGTGTATAAATGTATGCAGATTCAAATAGATTTTAGGTAATATAATAACCAAAAACTTTCCTCGTCACTTCGCTCACTTGAAGAAAAATTACATGTATATTATTTGTTTTTTTTCCATAGAAATCGTTTGCTTTGATTTTAATGCTTTTCATATCAAGATTCAAATGTATAATTGTATGCGTGCATATGCATGCATGCATACATGTATGTGTGCATGGGTTGACAAAAGTATTCGTCACTTAATGAAGTCGCCGTTTTAAACAGTGTGTTTCCAGGTTGTATTTTTTTGCAAAAACTATTCCTGGAAAACTATAGAAGCTACAATACAAGTCCTGGTTTTGACGATACTTTCATCGTCATCATCATCATCATGAAGTTTGCACATCATATAAAGAAGTCAAGACAGCACGTAATGTGAAACTGACAGGACATAATTGTGAAACATTTCTGCATGACAAACCATTTGGTCAACATAACAAATAGTTTTGAGTACCAGACAAATTGACTTATACAAGACCGGTTACAGTATTTACATAACAACTTGTTTAATGACAAGGCGCAGGACCAAATAGATTATGCACATAACGAAATAGATTTGAACATAACGAAATACATTGTGCACATAACAAAATACATTGTGTACATAACGAAATAGATTTTGCACATAACAAAATACATTGTGCACATAACGAAATACATTATGCACATAACGAAATACATTATGCACATAAAGAAATACTTAGTGCACATAACGAAATACTTTTTGCACATAACGAAAAACATTATGCATATAACGAAATATATTTTGCGCATAACGAAATACATTGTGCACATAACGAAATACATTATGCACATAACGAATTACATTGTGCACATAACGAAATACAGTATGCACATAACGAAATACATTTTGCTCATAACAAAAAACATTATGCATATAACGAAATATATTTTGCGCATAACGAAATACATTGTGCACATAACGAAATACATTATGCACATAACGAATTACATTGTGCACATAACGAAATACAGTATGCACATAACGAAATACATTATGCACATAATGAAATATATTGTGCACATAACGAAATACATTGTGCACATAACGAAATACATTATGCACATAACGAAATACATTATGCACATAACGAAATACATTATGCACATGACGAAATCCTTAGTGCACATAACGAAATACATTTTGCACATAACGAAAAACATTATGCATATAACGAAATATATTTTGCGCATAACGAAATACATTGTGCACATAACGGAATACATTATGCTCCTAACGAAATGCATTTTGCACATAACAATTTACATTTGTGCATAACAAAATGGCCCTTGTACATGGCGAATAGAATGTACACATTATAAGGCAGTCGAGGCGTTCCATAAATTCCCATGCAAGAATGCAGGATTAGGCTGTAAAAAGCATGATTTCCATTTGGCATGAGTGATACAGGACCAACAGTTCAAAGCATCTGATATCAATCTGGGCCGTAAGAAATGACTTAGAATCTGGTGGTAGGTCTTAAGTACACGTAAATGCCATGTGTCGAAATGACTATTTCAAAGCGCTACATTTTAGGTACCACGATTTGATAACCAAGAGTCTGATACGTCAGGAATCCACCATTTTCGCATCAGTATAGGTAAAACCCTTTTTAGGTATAACAACAAACAGAACAGTGGCGGATCCAGAGGGGCTCAGTGGGTTCGCTCGATCCCCCACCCCGCCCCTGTTTTTAAATATCTTATGAAAATGAAATAATTTGGTCTCAGTAGGAACCCAACTTTCCAGAAATCCTGGATCCGCCCCTGCAGAATTCTGGAATGCCCCGCCTTGGTTTTTAAAAAACTCTTTCCACAAATATGAAATATTTGGATCAAAATATTGTTCTTTATAAAGCTGGGTCCTCGACAGCAGGATACTGTAAATTCGGAAATTTTCGCGAAGGTTTTATTTTCGCGAAGCTTCGCATATGCGAAGTTTCGTGAAAATAATACCCTCGCAAAATGGAGAAATCATTCTGTCGATTACTAAGATAAGTAAATCATGCCTTAGACGCGACTTTTTACTGTGACAAATACGACTTTCACCGCTATTCGCGAAAATAAAATTCTCGCGAAAATTTCCGAATTTTCAGTATGACCTTGGTTATGAGGTAATGAGGAGGGTTGACTGGATATTGAATGGTCAATATGTTAGAAAATAGGAGGCAATCTTACTATCAAAATGTTGACCTATAAAAGTATTAATTATGTCAAGTCCTGGTCCTAATCAAATCGAATGGCTTTCTTCGCCATTGCCCTAGATATTGCACATAAAGGGAATCAGGACTCTCTTGTTCAATAGGGTCAAGTGGTTGATAAACACAAGGAGTACTAGTCTAAATGGAATTACCACAACCGTATCGCCCCTTAGAGTATTGCTTAACCCTTTGTATACTGGAAACCCCTAAACGGGTACATGTACTTTGGCAAACAGTGAAGACCTAGGTGAAATGCTGCATAACGCGTACATGTATTTCTTTGTTTCCATTTCCATTTGAATTAAGATTCCATTGTGTTCTTGTTCCTCTTTTTGCATGTTCAGTTGTAATCATGCGCGGATCCAGAGGGGGGTAGGGGTCCGTACCCCCACTCCTGAAAAAATCAGAAAGCTATAGGGTTCTATAGCAATACTGGTCTGGATCACCTGAAAAGTCTAAAAGCTACTAATGTTGGGCCATCATCGGCCAGCGAGAAAAAAAGTTGTCGGAGTTTAACCCTCTCTGACATTTTTTTTTCTTGATCCACGCATGGTAACAATAACACTTACAGCTCTATTTCTTTCTGAATTTCGTGCTTTGTTTGCTTGATCTCTGTCTGACGTGATAGGGCAGATTCATAAAATTGTCATTATCCATACAAAAATATTTCATGCTTTTAAGTGGAAGATCTAACTTTAGTCAAGTGATAATTACTTGTAACGGACAGTGAATTTGAGCAGCCCCCTCTACCATCTCCTCCTCTTCCTCCACTACAGTGGTTGTAGCTGCTTTCCATACACAATGAAACATTGCATAAAAAAAAATAAACTTCGGAACAAAAACGCTTTGAAGCGTGACTGTAATGGTAAATGGATTGAATGAATCGCGGGTCATTTCTTAGAGGTCGTGGTATAAATAAGTATATATCAAGCACTACTGTGTTTCCAGGACTTAAGTGACCCCCGTTTTTTTGCTAATTTTTCTTTAATGGTGATTTTAATCGAGAAATAAATTAGAGAAATGAATTAAGATATAGACCGCGTAATTAAATTAATTTTTCCACATAAATATGAGTTTTTGTATGGGCTGGGATTAGATGGAATTTTGGTGTTTTTTTTGCTGCTCATCTTTGAATTAGCCCCCAAGTGAACCTAACGATATAAATAAAACATGGCTTTTACAGGTCAGTGGAGGTAATTTGTCAGTCCCACAGATAAGAGTGCGTAACAGACAATTATTTTTCCTATTTCTCAACCAAAAATATTTGGTGTGTACTCAAAACAACTGTCTCGATGATACGGTTCTTTTGAGCACCCAAAACATGTGTTTAAACTGATTAATACAGTCGCAGCTTCACGTTGAAATTGCTTATCTGGACAAATCTTTGTGCATTAGGCTCTATGATTCACTGCTTATACTGACTTATAAACTTCACTATACATCTAAAACCGATGCATTGAAATGGCCTGTATTCAAAAAAAACGATTCAACTAATAGTATTGTCTAAACCATAAATGCTGGGTTGTTGTCCTCTGCTGAATTTCTTTCAATATAATATTTTTCTAAAATATGACTTTCAGGAATACAAGAAGGTTTTCAAAAAGTTAGTATGGATCCAGATAATGCCCAACATTTTAGCCTGAACTTGGCTTAGGCTGTTGACAAAGTTTATCAGCGAAATATCTTAAGCAGGCAAATATTTGATGCTCTTTAAGTTTAATGTATATCCTTGATTCGCTATTTCTCGTCAACTCTCTGATTTGCTTGAATTGTTGTCATAGACTCTTTTTACTTACTAGTGTCATATGCTGATAATCTTTGCAAACAATTTGGACCAAGATCAGGCCCGACGAGCTTGATCTGGATCCAAACTGCTTGACACTCTACTGATATTCCCGAAATTTTTCTTAGAAAAAAAAACAACAACAACAAACAAACCGTTTAGAAAAAAATATCAGCAGACGACAAAACCATAAAAAATTACCTCCTAGTCAAAACGAGTCGATGAATTGAAATGGAAGGTGCTACATGTACATGCAGGTTTCATGCTTTAGCCTTATATTTGCCTGCTTTCAATATGGCAGGGCCTAGGACCCATATTGACTTTTACAATTGCGTGTGTGCGTGCGTGTGTGTGTCAAAATGATGACGAGTGAGGTTTGTGGAATAGATTTTCGTTGAATCAGCGGATATAAATATTCCTGTAGGCTAGTACATATCATCATAGCAATGCAAATATACCACGTGAGTCTGTAGGGGTACACATGGGTATATTCACAGTTATTCTTTTGTACAGGGGATTTGGGCTTCATTTGCAAATAAGGGCGTCTCCCAAAAACAAGTTTTTGTTACGCGGTGTGCATTTTAATCCACATGCTAAGTGCCTTTCTTCTAAGTTCAATTTAAAGCTGTTTAAAAAAACATTTATGATACGCGATTTCGGTTCCCCAGCTATGTACTTGCATGGAGGACTGAAGGTCAGGCAAGACATAGCCAACAGTGTAGACACTAATAAGAACAAATCGATGTCTACACTGTTTTTTTCAGTTATGTAACAGATTTCATAATTGATAGCCTATACAGGTACATGTACGCAAAAAGAATTGCAATTTTATAGCAAGTATGGCGTTCATTGAAGTGTAATTTGCATCTTAACTCTTAACCTGCAAGTGTCATCAGCTGATAACTTTTGCAAACAGTTTGGACTCAGACCAGGCCCGACAATGCGTCGGGTCTGATGTGGATTCAAGCTGTTTGACACCATGAAGGTATTTTTTCTGAAAAAGTTAATAATGAAACAAAATTCTGGCGTGGTTAAATAAGACGAAGAAACTACTGGCATGCAAAGAGTTAATTAAAACCATTACAATAAGACAAAAGTGCAAAAAGCGTCTGTGAGCGTGAATAAATAACAATGTGTCAGCAATCAACAAGGTAGATGGCATATATATTCGTTACATTTTATACAATATACTGTTCACAACTACTACAAAAACACAACAATATTTACAATGAATAGAAAATTTACGTTTTCAGCCGAAATTTCATGACATAAGTAATAATGGATGCCACTCTGCCATCCATTACTATTGGCAAATTTTTTTTTTTTTATTTGATTGCCTGGATCAGGTTATTAGAACTCTTATAAATGGCTGCCCTTGAATATGTACTCCCTCATACTTGGCGATTTGGACATTTCAGCTGGACAAACGTAAATCGATTCATCGTTTTGCTATTTGTTTAATATTTTTTTGTGTGTGTCCAACTAGGGAGATCAGGAATATGTTTTTCATGAAAGATGTATTTTTTCAAATTTTCATATTTTCTTACGTTTATTTCATCTCTACAAATAGCAAACTCTTCGCTCTTTTTGAAGTGCGATTCACCATATCTACATTAATTGCTGGTTACCGGTTTACATGTGGTCAGTAATGGATAAACAGGTAACCAGTACCCCCCCCCCCCCAATACCTGGAAATAGGGGGTTCTGGCTACCTGTATTTACATTACTGACCACCTGTAGACTGGGAACCAGCAATTAATGTAGATATGGTGAATAGAAGGGCAGCTTTTATTTCATTTTACATTTTTCAAATTATTAACATGGCTAACAAAAATACACTAACGTAATGTCATTTTGACAAAATTCGGCAGTTTTTTCGTCGAGACCTCTTCCTCCAACGAACACTTTTGGAGGGACACTCAAGTAGCAGTGTTACATGAGACGTAATATCGCGAAACAAACGAATTTGTAGAGATTCTTTGAAATGAAGAATTTTGTAGCAAAACGTATGATGACATAACTTAGAACATCACTTTTAAATTAAAACCAAACATGATATATTGCGTAACAGCCCAGTTCAGTAGTTGCATGGGTGTAATAATTTAATATCGTGTACAATAATATCACAAAATCTCTTATTTTATTTTAAATAGTATGATATATAATTATGTCCCATGTGTGAAATGTCATTCATTAACTGCAGATGTAATTTTTTTTGGACTGGGCCTACTTCCACGCTACATATATTGTAATAGCAAAGGTTATGACCAGACTGCGCGGATGTGCAGGCTCGTCTGAGTCTTAACTGGTAGCATATGGGCATCGTCGCGAGAAAACCTGGTATTCTTGTGTACAAATAACAAGCAGCATCCACACAGCCTGGTCAGCGTCGTTGATAATCGCTTTTTGGAAACAATAAGAGATAAAATTGCTACATGATACGCAAATCCACGTCGCTTAAAATGCTGCCTAGTGCTCACAAAGGCGCTGATCGGACTGTGCGGATGCGGTTCGCATAGACTGGTCTGCGCCTTTGATGTTCGCACGCAACAAAGGCAGGTTTTCTCGCGACGAGGCCATATAAAGTGGTTCAGATACATGTATTCATTTTCATTATACCGCCAACCTGATTTTTCGAACTCTTGCGCACCATAACTCTTTTAATACTAAATCTTTCTGTTGATGATCCATGCTTATCCATCCTTATCACCAATGAATACTTTGCTGAAGAAATTTGATAAGCCTGCTCTGGGACTTTTTTGTTTACACATGCTTTTCCTGTCTGAATAATTTGGTTCTGGTATTTACCCTTAAAGCGCCACCTATAATTTGCAGCAGATGACAATTGAAAATTTGCCACTTTTTTAAATATAACAAATAAGGCATGATATTTCATAAGATCGTCTGCTGGCAGACGATTCTCAAGTAATATCATGTCTTTTTTTTTTTTTTTTTTTTTTTTTTTTTGGAAAATTCAAAAGATAAGGCAAAATTTGTCGTCTGCTGCAGTTGTGAGAGGCGCTTTAAGGGTTAATGGACTTATTCATTTTATATTTGGTAAGCTGAAAACATTTGCATGTTCTATGTTTAGACCAAATATTTTGACATAGTCTCTGGAATATGTATACATTACGTGTCAAAGGCTGAGGTATTAGTAAACAGTACGTATTGTTTTATTTACTATACCCAGCCTACGAAATACGCAAAGCTTTCCAAAACGTGTTCAAACGGCAACATTTTAGAGACAGTATTAACGAGTTCTCAGTAAATGTGACTTCAGATTGTTAAGAAATACAAGGATAATCCATTTTTTGTAAATCTGTTGTTTAAAGGGAAAACAGTCTGATGGAGAGCGACAAGAAAGTAGTGCCTAGTAGACGTCATGGACACAGAACAACACTTGATAAAGTGGTGGAGACAATCTTCCTCTCCGCAGTATGGCTTGCAATGGTAAGTTTATTGGATGATCAGAATACCTCCCAGCCAGTGCCAGCATAGTCCCGCCAGCGTTTCACTGGCGGACCGAAGATGGCCCACTTTTACTGGGTTAACTGGACTGTTTGCGTTGTACGTAAACAGCAAATTATAGATCAATCTGAGACCCCACAGAGTCTGATCAAATCAGCTGGTATTCGCTCATAAGAAATTATTCGAGTTAAATCCATTTTTTTCAGAATCTAAGCTAGTTTCTGTTGCCAAGCAAAGTGTGTGTGTGTGTTTTGTTTTTTTAGTGTTTTTTTTATAATTTTAAAAACGAGTCGTAATGTTCCTTAAATACTCTACATACTGAATTTAGCAAGTGTTTTGTAAGGGTGGGACCTAAATGTTGAATTTCTGGCATGAATACATATCTGACAATATGATTGGCCAAAACGCATTGCGTCATTTTCCCGCTTTCACAAACTGCTGCTCAATTGAACCGCGGATATGACACACACGTGATCTCGGCCAATCAGATAATCCGTAACAAAACACGAAAAGGAAAATAACAGAAAGCGGAAGTAGTTAGCTTATCGAATGATGTCTGAATGCGAGAAAAGCATAAATTGTCTACTTTTTTCCTACAAAGGTGAGTTTTTCAAACTTGTGGACTATACCCCTAATTAGAGATATCACTGTACTATCGAACGACGGTGGGGTTGAAGAAAAACTAATACGTTTGAGGAGGGGGGGGGGGGTGGGGGTCCGTCCGAACGAGTTGACCCAGTTTCCACTCAAGACCATGTCTCTATTTATACTTCTAGAAACGAACACTATCTTTATAAATATGATTTTTTCGATGTTTTCATGCATGAGCTTCGTTGATGTGCCAATGATGCTTTCAACTTATTAAGTGTGGTTTGGGACTCAAGTGTCAGTGCCTTCAACGGTGTTTCTAATCAGGGTTTTCTTAATAACGTTTACAAGTGAAATTATAGCTTTTAAATGCCAAGCAACATGTAAGGACAAATTTTGTTCAACAAAACATCTTCACGGCTACGGACCATGAGCCATAGCTTAAAGTTTAACGTAAATGTTATCTCTTAAAACGCAACTCGCCATTTTTCAGTAATTTAAGGTTTAAATCAACCATTAGATGTGTTACATTCTTAGCCTACAATTGCTCTGTAATCTGATTCTCTGTTGAATTGAAGCACCAGGAACCAATAGAAAAATCAACTAAATGACTAAGCTTTGGCGTCAGTGACGACAGATGAGGTTTTCCAGGATAAAAACTCTATCATATCTGTCACACAACCAACAGCTTTAACAAGGCCATGTCGCATTGCTCTGCAGTACATGAGTCCCCTACCCAAGTAAAGAAAACCTCCCACCCCTTACTCCTCCAGCCCACCCATGGTATAGGTGATCATGGATATGAATGACCAACCTTCCTGTTAAGGACCTCGGACAGTCTCCTATTCAATCTGCCCAAATTTTGACAGCCTGTTGCTAGGATAATGCATATTTGACAACTATATTTTTGTGCTTTAATAAAACCCTGACATTTAGAGTATCAAGCAAAATAAAAATATTTTGAAAATTTAGCATGATAATGCCAGGACATTCGGGTTTAGGGGGTGGGGGGTATTTTTTGTGGCCAAAATATTATTTCACAGAAAGTCAAAGTTTCGCCGGGTATTCACCTAAATACATGATATATATAATAATATAATGTTTGGGGCATGAAACTTGCGACGAAAGTGATGCGTTTGCATAAAATTCTGATTGAGAAGATTTCATAGCTTCTTCTAAATAAGTATGCTGTTCATAACTTTTGAAAAATTAACTGTTGTGTATTGACATGTTCACTCAGGTGTATCATACCTTCATACAGTATAAGTCATAGTCTAGATAAACACAATTTTTGAGCTTAAAATTACTTTTAATCATCAGATTTAACCTATAATTTGGTGCTTAAAAGAACCGTCGCATTGCGACGGTTATTTTGAGTACCCACTGGTTGAGAAATAAGTCAATTAATAACTTGGTACACAATCATAACTAAAGCCCTGATACATGCCATAATTGTAAATTGATATTTACCTACAGGTTTGTACAAAATAAGTTCTGGATAAGTTTTTATAATAAATTGTTTTTGAGCATTTTGACATTGTTCTCCCCCGTGACCAATCATGGCGTTTTTATATGATGTGTGAAATGTAAAACTATAACAGTATGCAAAAGGATTAGTTTGGCCACGGGGGGCGGGGGCAGAATAACTTCAGTAAAACTTGTTTCTATATTCTATACGTCAAATAGCAAGAGGTTTTTCAACCCATATCTTTAATAGGTACTTGTCCTACGAGAAAACCACTTTTGCTGATAATTCGAGAGTTGAACCTACTATCTTTTTGGTGGAAAAAACTATCGTTTTCTTTGAAACTTTTTTCTGGCCATTTTTATGGACAATCCTTCATTAAGACTGTCTGAGGTCCTTTGATATGCAACATGACTACTTTCAGATGAAGAAAAATTTGTTGACCTTTTAAACTCACCCAGGGTCAAGGATGTTTGTAAGGCCAAATATTTGCCTGCATGTTATTGTACGTTTCCTTTTAATTTGATAATCAACATGACCGTAATCTTAAAAAAAGTTTTCAACTTTTGACCCCATCCCAGGGGGTCGAGGGTGTGTATAAGGAGAAAGATTTCTTTGCATGTTGTTGTACGCGTCATTCCCTTTAATTTGATATGCAACATGGCCATAATCAGAAGGAAAAAACTGTTTTTGGTCATTTGCAGATTTTAGTCTTGTCATTTTTAAAACGTTCTGGAATAACATCAAATTATACGAAACAGTTTGAATCCAGATCAGACCAGACATTTTGACAGGCCTGATCTGCGTCTAAGCTGTTTTACAGCGTTATAATCAGCAGACTTTAAAGTTTATACGTGCGGGAAAAGAGTTAAATAGAAGCCATTCGCAATAATGAATGAGCAATATATCCTGAAATAATACTAGAATGCACTTACTTTTTAAGGGTATGTTTTTGGAAATATTTGGACCAACCCTCAAAGACCTCAAGATCAAGACTAATTCCAGCTACGAAGATCTCGCCGGTGCGGTGTCAGCAAGAAGCATTGGGTTGTTCGCTGGCTGTGTGGTGGGTGGGGTACTGGTCGACAGGTTTGGACCATTTTGCCACCTATTCCTGGCGCTGGCCCTGGATATGGCGGCGGCAGTGACGGTGGCTGCTCCCTGGTCTCCAGGAATTAATGTACTCACGTTTTGTTGTGCCATTGGAGGAGTCTCAGAGACTATCATAAATGTCGGTAAGCGATCTTTTTTCCATTAAACCTCAATATGCATGTATAACTGGCGCTCAAAAGCAGGAATCTGGCCAGAGGCTATAAAACTGTTTTCATTCTCAACTGAGCATAAGAATTCAACTGCTTTTAAAAACTAAAATTTGATAAATAATAACTTTCCTTCTTGCTTTCAACCCCTCAGATATTGTATTCATCATGCTATTAAATGTTGAAATGCCAACAATTGTTGGGAAACAAGAAAAATGCATCAGTACTTTTTAGATGTCAAGGGCGTAGCGTTTCTTTTTATTGTCAGTCAGTATGCATATGGAATATTTTATCTAGTGTGCTAAAGACAGAGACATAACTGTTCATACATGCTTTGAAGGGCACTTGTATCGTTTTGCATTTGTAATGGACCAAATTTAGCATGTAATTGATTTTTTTGATTATCTTTAAGTTATTTTATTACAATAATTGGGCCTCGACGCGAGAAAACCTGTCTTCGGGGTTTGCGAACAGCAAAGACGCAGACCAGCCTGCGCAGACTGATCAGCGCATTTATTATTCGCTTTTAGCAAACCAATAGAACTATGGCCTGACTTGACAGGCAGTTGTGGTTCTTGATCACCTAAATAATCGATAAGTCAATTGTCCCCCTTACACCGTGGTCACTATATCGCGAAATTGATTGTATCTGAGTCCAGGTATCGATGGTATTCGTCTCGCATCGATGATATTGCTGTTCAGTATTGGTACTGAGAGGGTACCCAATTATACCATCTGAATATTTTATCAGAATTGTTGGATGGATTTTTCATTTATGTAATATAAAATGTGCTCATAAAATTTGTTTCAAATTGGAGTATGCATGCCCAACTAATAGGTTTTTCATCTTAAAATGTAATACACCATGTATGTTCACTATTCGTATGTTCTGAATTGAGTCTTAAAACAGCACTTGAGTACGTTAATACGACGTGAGAAAAACTGTCTAGGGGGTTGCAAACGACAAAGGCGCAGACCAGCCTGCGCATCCGCACTGATTTAGAAATAACACAGCGTCACCAAACAAAGCCGTCGGCGGCGGTACGGTCGGTTGGCCATGACCACTTTTTAGTCCGAAAGAGGTTTTAGCAGGACCACTTTTATTTTGGCCGAATATGCTTATTTGGTCTGGTCATTTTTTTTCAGTTTCTTCTTTTTTAATTAATAACTGAAGCGTATTTATTTATCCCAGTGTGTCAAAGGGGTTCGTTATAAAACAAGATTAAGAAAATGACACCTGTGTTAACGACAGCAATTATGATTAAAGAATTATCGTTTCGAGTGATCATGCAGCAGAACGTTCTTTAATCTGAATGTTCTTTTTATATCAAAACAAAACAGAACAAAAAGGCATATCTCGATAACGTATTTCAAAATGTAACATTTTTTTCACGTTTACCCGTATCAGTAATGTTGATGCAAAGCCTGATCTGAGTCTTCTCTCGGTATAGAATCATAGGTCTAGACTCGAGCCGATATACCTAATATCTCCATTCTATTTCGAGGTCTAGATAATAAGGAAAAAATCCAGCATAATATTGTGAATATTTTATCCATCGTTTTAACATTCGCTTTGGGCGCTCAAAAGAACCGTCTCACTGAGACAGTTCTTCGAGTACATGCTCGGTTTTTGTCTGGATCCAAACGGTACATTTTTCGAAAATAAAATCAGCTGACATCTGTAAAGACTCGGACTGGGTCCGACCAGTTACCTATATAAGAATACGTCACTGGTCCGAGGTAAAGAACATTAAGTTTGGCAAAAATGTCTGATCAGCGTCTTCGCTTCAAGTTACAAAATATAATACAGAAATATAGTGCAGACAGAAAAATGCACCAAAGTGCTTTAGGCCAGATCCTTATCAGCTTTAAACACAGATGAGCGAACTCCCACTGAGTTCCCGCTGTGACAACGTGAAGATGACCACATCATAAAACGTGTACCAGAAGAGTTTGAGCAGGTCAGACCTAGCCTGGGTCCGGTCGTCAATATTTTGGCAATATTTCCTAACGCTAAAGCCCAGGTCACACATTCACGGACTGGACGCCGGATTAGCCACGGATACAATCCGGCATCATTCGTGGCAATCCGTATTGGTCCGTAGCTTTCCGTATTGCATCCGTAATCATAGGTAGTAGTACTTAATCATACGTATATAGTGCGTCAGTATCGGACTATGGAAATTGGCATTTCCTGGGTCATCCGTGAAATATTTCAAAAATAAAATCAGCCGACATCTGTAAAGACTCGGACTGGGTCCGAGGAAAAGGACATTGATTTTGACAAAAAGGGTCTGATCAGCGTCCTCGCTTGAAGTTAAAACACATAATACAGGATTATAATGCAGTCAAAATAATGAGAATAGTCGCTTTAGGCCAAATCCTTATCAACTATTTTCACACTTTTAACGAAGATGAGCGAACTCCCACTGAGTTCCCGCTGTGTCAAAAAGATGACCACATCATAAAACGACTGCATGATTTTATGTTTCAGCTCTCCAACAGCGAACATTAATGGAGCAGGCCAGTCTGTGCATATATAACATGCTCATCGCAGTTTCTTGTGTTCACTGCTCAGATGCTACCTGACATGAATTCTCGGAACAACATATGCGCATAGTAAATTATCAGCGCAGTCTGATCAGTCCCATTGCTGTTTACGGTTGAAATTATAAATTGTTTTTGGTCAGTTCTGGTTCTTACTGGTCCCGATCAGCTCGGTGTGAAGAGATTTGTTTAAATCTGTGTATTTTGGGAATATTTAACTGAGAGATATGGAACGCAAACAGCAATGGATCAGGCCTGACGTGCCATCTCACCCGAACCTTTGCTGCTCGTCTCCGGAAGAATTAAATGGCATCACTTAAAACTTAATTATTAGTTTACAATTTATTTAAATGTTCAATTATTATAGATGACAAAAAAGCAAAACTTCACAAATAATTATTTATTCAATGTTGGCATTTAAATTGGCCATGACGGTTATTTAATAACATTTGTTTATGGATATATCAACTTCCATAATTCACAATTTTCCACAAACAACTATGATAGTTCGTTATTTTACAACGAGGACATTTGTTTTAACACCATCAAATATCAACTGTCAACAAGTCATTTTATCAACTATTACCAACCTGATAAATGTATCAACCAAATTTTAATATTTCACCACTTAATGTTACATGATTAGGTGGGGTACGCAACCAAATCATGAATTTAAGAAATCAGACGATCAAACTGCTGAACAGCAGTTGACAAGCAAAGAAATACTGTCTTTATTATACTTTGGTCTAGACAGCTAGCAAAGAATACCAGTTCTCAACAGAGGTTGACACAGTAGTTTTCAACTTGCGCCTTAAGGTGTGTACGCATTCCCAGAAATATTGGTTAACATCTTCTACATAGCGTTGATAATCTGTTTCGATGCTGATAACCGTCATGACATGTTTCAGGTGTAAGTAAAGTGGACACCACACTCATTAATGTATATATGCAATACACCTGGAAAAGAAAGAAAAGCAAGCAGCAAGGGGACTTCCGTTACAATTATTTTACCGACATACAGACTCACATACATATATGTATCCATCTATATGTCTAACATACACATATAAATTCATACATATATATGCATATCTTAGTATAATCCTTATTTGGATGTAACTGGGTGGGTTGAGGTGGGTT
This sequence comes from Loripinus fragilis, assembly GCA_964019695.1. Taxonomy (NCBI): domain Eukaryota; kingdom Metazoa; phylum Mollusca; class Bivalvia; order Lucinida; family Lucinidae; genus Loripinus; species Loripinus fragilis. Next base: position 85,307,589 of record OZ026516.1, read on the forward strand.
TTTGAGCGCAAATTCCTGCAGCTGACATCAACCATGAGGTTTAGAAAAGGCCAATTTTACGCATGCGCAATAAAAGGCTACAATCTACGCATGCGCAGTTGAGGCTGGAATGATTCATTAATGTTGTATGGGAGGTAACTCATACTTGTGAACATAAAAAATGCAACAAGAGTTCATTCTCGCAAATGCATAAAGGTTTCTACTATAATAAACAAATTTAATTCCTAATGAGAATGAAATTTCGTTATTATAGATGACAAAAAAGCAAAACTTCACAAATAATTATTTATTCAATGTTGGCATTTAAATTGGCCATGACGGTTATTTAATAACATTTGTTTATGGATATATCAACTTCCATAATTCACAATTTTCCACAAACAACTATGATAGTTCGTTATTTTACAACGAGGACATTTGTTTTAACACCATCAAATATCAACTGTCAACAAGTCATTTTATCAACTATTACCAACCTGATAAATGTATCAACCAAATTTTAATATTTCACCACTTAATGTTACATGATTAGGTGGGGTACGCAACCAAATCATGAATTTAAGAAATCAGACGATCAAACTGCTGAACAGCAGTTGACAAGCAAAGAAATACTGTCTTTATTATACTTTGGTCTAGACAGCTAGCAAAGAATACCAGTTCTCAACAGAGGTTGACACAGTAGTTTTCAACTTGCGCCAATGGACGAGTGGATGCACTGCCAGTGCAGCCACTCGGCCACCGCCACTATTAAGTTGAAACCAACCGCCATGGCCTTTATAAGGAAACCTAGGTATCTGATGGGTAAACTTTAACATCTGGGTAATTTATAAAAGTATCCAAGGCAACTTGGAATGTGTTCAGAAACAAGTCCCTTCCAATAAATGACAGATGACAAGAATCCTCAAACAGCCCTGGGGATTTATCATCGAAATCTGGATGCTTAATGGCTTTACCGCCATTCATTACAATAGCTCTGATAATTTCCCTATTGATTCTAGTGCGGATTTTTTCCATTGCTTTGGTATTACTTGAGTAGCGCCACTTTATTCTAGGCAAGATACAAGACCAAATTATACAAGTATATGGAAGCAGTGCCTGCAAGTAATAAATGGTATCCTTTATAAATTGCCTTAACACACCTCCTTCAATCCAACCAATGTCATTACCTCCTGCATGAATTATAAGGTATGCAGGAGGACTCCTTGGATTAGCATTTATTAAACTATGACATAAATTGGACACTTGTGTAAACTTCAAGCCAGGATGGCCAACCCAAATGACGTTATACCCGTAGTGCTGTAAACCAAGATTATCTCCCAAGGGTCTGGATTTCACATGCTGGTATGCCTTGCTAATGAGTGATGAACCAATAAACCAAATCATGGTGGAATCTGAAAAGCTTGGTAAGATTAGTATACAATTAAAGAGCAACTTATATGAGTCTTCAAGCTTTGATCTTATCTAACCTAATGTATCTTTTGTAAGACGAGCTTTGTTCAGACCATCGGCCCATTTCCTTAATCAGTGCATCAGAGACGTTTTGAGAACTTGCTAGAGTTGCTGCGCCAATTCGAAATGAATGACATTTAACCGTTGACAGCGTATCAAAACCTGAGAATCGAATTACTTTTTGCAGTATTGTAGCAAATTGGTACCGAGTCAATGGTTCACCACTATAATGGCAAAAAAGTGGGCCTTGGATCTTAGGTCTAACTTGCATGTAGCGTTTAATTAAAGAAACAGGACAAATTTGTTTTTGCTCGCAAGGGTAGAAAACAAGTGTCACTGATTTACCCAACTGATCTGTTTTTGAAAAGCGTAATGTAATACTTATATTTCCGCTAAGTATGGCTACATCAGAGATAAGTATGATACGTGAAGTGTCGCTGGTTTTACTATCTGCTACCATTTCTCCAACTCTTAAAAAACCAAAGAAAGCCACTGAAAAGGCTGTAGAAAATAAAAGAGCCTCATATGATGAAGATGTGACATTTTTCAAAGATAATGGAAAAGAAAGTAGCATCTTAAGTGTAACAGGAGCCCTCGTATCTTTAACTGGGCTTATCCTCTGAAATCCTTTTAACATTTTCCTTACTACAAATGATTCTGAGGGATCAGGCCAATTATTTATCCTTATATAAAACGAAATACCAGCCACATATGATCTTGCAGTAGAAGACTTGTAACCCTGTGTTGATAGATATGCTATAAAATTTATCAAGTCATCAATCATAGGTGGCCATGAGTTTGAAAGGTTGTACTGAGAACGAAACATATCAAATTTGGAAACTGCTGTTGCATATGACTTTACCGTATTGTCAGCCAAGGATGCACTAATCAAACGGTCAACTTCGCTTCCAAGAGGTTCCAAAACTCTGTAGGAATTGGTGTGGGCTGTGCATCTGCTGCTGGGGCCAGGCTCTTGAATCTTTGCCACTGTTTTCGAGAAACAGAATCAGCTATTCCATTATCCGAAGAACTAACATGCAGGGCATTGACGTGAAAATTATACAGCAATGACCATTTAACGATTGCCCTAACAAGCTCCATAACCCTTTCTACCTTAGCTGTTTTAGAATTTAATATATGTACTACCGCCATATTGTCACAATAAAATTGTATCCGCTTACCTTGAAACTGATTTTTCCATAAGCAAACTGCTAACGCAATTGGGACCAATTCTAAGAATGTTATATCTTTAAGCAAACCAGTTTCAGACCAACGTTCAGGCCAAGACAAATGACACCAGTGACCATCAAAATAAACTCCACAGCCAAGTTCTGCCCCACCTGCACTATCAGTCTGTAGTTTCAAACTGGTAGACGATACCCACTCATCATCTAACATATATGAGATGCCATTAAATTTGGACAAAAACTGTTGCCACATTTTAAGGTCTTCTTTTATGCCTTTAGAGAGTCTAATCCGATGGTAGGGTTGCCTAACACCAGACATTGCTGCGTACATTCGTCGAATAAAGGCCCTAGCAGAAGGCATGGCCTTCGCACAAAAAGCTAGGGATCCTGTCAAGGATTGCATTTCCTTAAGTGTTACTTTCTTTACAGCCAAAACCTTTTCAATGAGACGTAAAGTATGCTGCACTTTATCCTCTGGCATCTTTATTTCAAATGTAACGGAGTTCAATTGATAACCCAAATATGTCAAGCAAGTACATGGCCAGACCGTTTTTTCCGTAGCAATGGGTATGTTTAGTTCCTTGCAAAGAAGCGAAAATTGCTGCATCAAACACAAACAGTTATTTGAAAGCCCAGGGCCAGCAAAAATATAGTCATCTAAGTAGTGATCAACACAATCGTTATTCGGACCAGATCTTTGCTTAATAAGCCAATTCAGGAAAGTTGCAAAAGCTTCCCAAGCAGCACATGAAATTTTTAACCCCATTGGAGCCATTTTATCAATGTAATAATGGTTGCTTAATTTGATTCCTAGTAATGGGAAGTCTCCAGGAAAAATTCTTAGTAGTCTAAAAGCACCCTTTATATCAAATTTTCCCATAAGGGCTCCTTTGCCTAATTTTTTTATCATTGCTATTGCATTGTCAAAGTTGGAATATTTAACAGATGCAAATGTTTGATCTATACAGTCATTTACACTGGTACCAGAGGGATATGACAAATGTGTAATCAACCGAAAACCTCCTGTCTTCTTGGGGACCAAACCAATGGGTGAACAACGCAGGTTAGATATTGGCTTTTTCAAAAAAGGACCAACCATTCTACCCAATGAAACTTCTTTCTGAAGCTTTTGCTTTGCCAACTGTTCATTTTGTGTGACCGATTTTAGATTCTTGCATTCAAAAGAGATGCGTGGACCTTCAAAATGTAGCTTAAATCCAAACTCAAAACCGTCAGATAAAAAGGCTGCGTCTGACCGATTTGGGTATTCAACCAAAAGTTGTTTGAGCCGTTCAACATTAATAGGTGTTCGACCTAGGGCCCATATATCTTCCTTGGGAGCGAAAATTTGAGGGGCGAAAGGGACGTGCACCCTGCTGCCTAGGATTGGCTGGCCTGGAAAAATGATTGACATGCCTTGGCTGAAAGTTTTGCTGAACCGGAGAAAACACAGGTGCAGCTACTTGTGTATTTTGCTGATGATTTGGTTGCACAGGGTTAACGGCTGGTGCAGCCGACCTAAATGTAGCATTATACGGGTTGTTTGAAAACCTAGCATTCTTATATGTTGATTGAAATTTAGATTCTTTAAATAGGTTACAAGTACTTGCTGGGTGTTGAACTTTGCATTTAATGCATGTGTGCGAGTAATTACAGTTCACTCTTGTACAAAACCCTTTAAAATTGTATTCGTAACAGGGACCTGTTGATATTGTGCTAGCAGCAAGGTCACCAGATAAACCACAAGATAGCCATAAATGACCGTCAATTGTATCCCATGACCTGCTAGGGTCTTTGGACATGCGCAACCTGAACTGCATGTCATAGTTAGCCCAACGGTGTAATGGATTACTTGATGCTGCACCTCTGATGATTGTCATGTACTTTAACAATTCAGTTATTTTTTCTTTGTGCTTTAATCCAAAAACCATCGTAAAATTAATAAATGCGTCAGTCCATAGCTCTATACTATTGACAGGCACTTTGATTCTTGGTGTGCCTGCCTTTATAGATAACTGGTTATTAATAACAGTTAATGTGCCTGGAGTATCATAACTAGGGCAGAAATTTTGTTTTAGCAATAATGCCAGATCGACATATTCTAAATTCCATATTTTTTGCCTTGTATTCTCAGATATAAATATATCAAAGTCATTGTAGGTACACATAGGTAATGGGTCTAACTCACCCTTTGTGTTATTCATGTGTGAAATGGCAGATTGCACACCTGAGGACAGGGGGGGCGCACTGTCCCTGACTGGTGCCTGTATAATTGCTGGTGGAACCGTCTGGCTAGTGGTGTGATTGGCTGGCGTACTTGTGGCAGCGTTGGGTTCATGGCCCGTATCCTGTGAAGGAGTAGCTATAGGTGCCATTCTGACTGCTTCCGAACTGGTTGAGGGGTTGGGCTGTGTGTCAACATCGTATGTGGTAGTGGCTGACCTGCCACGCTTTGTCTCTACCGCCTTCTGTAACTCTTGTAACCTTTCGGATTTCCTTTTACGAGGAGGCATCTTTCCTGCAACGTAAAACTGTGTTAAAATCCTATATGCAGTGAAAACTCTTTACAGCGACATTCTTTATAACAGCAAAACTCTTTACAACGTCAATTGTATTTGCACAAATGTACCACTTTAGCTTAAATGCGAATTCAATACAACAGAATTCAGTTTAACGTCAAATTATTTGGGGACAGACAGTGTCGTTGTAAAGAGGGTTGACTGTATATCGTGTGCACCTGTACTTGCACTTTTTATTTTTTATGAAGTGCACAAATGCACCATTTCCTGTTATATGACTCATTTATATGTAGAGGTATATAACTTTAAAACCAACTGTGCGACCACTTGATTGAATATGGTAATACATTGATCCCAATAATATTTTTACAATGTTGCCTAAAATAAAATAGAGAATAGTGAATAATTCTTCCAGGGACCGATAATATTTGGCTGCAGGGATATGTACACTATGCTAGCTCTAAATAATGATGAGTAATATAGATGGATCAGTGGCCCGAGTCTCCTTCAAATGCACGTAAATTGTACAAATGCGTGTCAACGCAATTGTACCCACTATGTTTAAATGTATCATATAAATGGCCAATGGCGCAATTTCACCCAAATGCGTGCAAAGTTTACAATACCAATTGAAATGCACTTTTCTATCCTTGTGACGCCACTGTAAGGTTGACATTATTATCTCGCATCCTCTTGAAAACTCATAAATTGAATGTATACTCAATAACATTTCACGTATGTCCTGACATTTTAACTGGGAAACATGCTGTTGTAGTTGATCTACTTGCCGCTAAGCAATGGAGTGAACATCATACATACTCCCCCCCCCCCCCATGAAAATCCAAAATTCCGGACCAGCCGTCAATGATCCCGAATCCCCAGTTTTCATAATGAGGGTTATACAATTGTACCTATTCAGACGAGCGAGAAACAAAACGTGATAAATGCTGGCGTGACCCCATACATGTATTTTTCTGTAATAAAACCACTGGCCTCAGTTATTACTTGAACGTGCAGCAGGGCTAATGGTTTGCGTAATGGGTGTGAGACGGGGCTTCTGCTGGCAGCGACAATTATAGCCTCTGATAGCATTTAAAGGTTTTTACTGGTTTCGCCATGACCGTCTAAACACTATGTAGCGTGCATCCGCCCCACAATCAACAGATCTGGATGCATTGAGACAATGAGGCTAGCCTGTGTGTGTGTTAAATTGCGAGATCTGTGGATATTCATCCATGAGCTCTGGTGAAAAAAGGGAATTGAGACCAATGCACTCGTCATCCGATCCTGTCGATAATGCTTTGTAAAACTCATATAATATGAAAAATAAATAAAATGAGCAGCATAAGACGCTGACTTGTTCATTATACATTGTTATAAACCAAATTAAATACTTATCTGCCGCAAATAAGAACGGATTCCTCTTGATTTCTTTTTGAGCGCAAATTCCTGCAGCTGACATCAACCATGAGGTTTAGAAAAGGCCAATTTTACGCATGCGCAATAAAAGGCTACAATCTACGCATGCGCAGTTGAGGCTGGAATGATTCATTAATGTTGTATGGGAGGTAACTCATACTTGTGAACATAAAAAATGCAACAAGAGTTCATTCTCGCAAATGCATAAAGGTTTCTACTATAATAAACAAATTTAATTCCTAATGAGAATGAAATTTCGTTAATACAAAATGCAGGCACGGAGAGACATCTTGTTATAAAGTATCTGGATCTACACGGTTGATTTTGCTTCATTTTTAGTACTCTTCGTCATAATATATGCATGTCTTTTACTGTAATTGCAAAGCCTAAACATTAGTAGAATTTCAAACGACACCATTTGCGCAGTCTGAGCATCTACCCATGAAGTGACAGTTTTGGTAGTATGACCGAAAAAGGTTGTTATACTGAACAGTAAAGACCCTGACGAGACGCCGCATGACAAAACTAGTAAGAAGGGTGTACAGAGCACGAACACTGTGATCAGCCTGGGTATCTGATACACACCATTTTATTTATGCATAAGCTCTTAGTAGAATGCCAAGGCTTCCACACAGGACACTTTATACAGAGTCGTTTATTCGGTAAAAACCGTAAAATCAGTATTTTATGACCGAGATAAGACCTTAGCCCGAGGGATTATCTGAAACCTAGGATTATCGCATATCCCGTTATGAACGCCTCAAAATCGTTTCTCACCTCTCACACCGAATAGGTGGCAATCGAAAACGCTCGTAACAATCGACAGACGCGGATCAAAAACGGATAGAAACAGTGTTTTAAATTGCCATTTGTCACCATTCGGGCCACGATTAGCAATCGAAAACTCTGGTTCTAAATATTTGATCTTCGTTCGCCGATTATATAAGTGTATTCGATTGCCGCCTATCCGAATATACTGCCAGATTTAAGTCTTCGAATAAATTTAGGCATTAATAATAATAATAATAATAATAATAATAATAATAATAATAATAAGTATTATTATTATAAAAATAATAATTGTTATATTTAAAATAAAAAATAAATTGAAGCAACTTGTAATAAAATGATTTTTATTTCAGTGTGATAAGTTATGGTAATTATATTTTCTAACAATTTCCCTTAAGATTTTTTTTCATTATCTTGTCTCCCATTCAGCTAAGTTTTCCCCTTAAATTTCTATTTAAAAATGATGTTAGGTTTCTCGACATTATCGGCATATTGAATAGTGTGGAAACATAATAGACACAAACGATGAGAACTTAGACATTTTCTCCGCCCTTTCAAGAAGGCGCTTAAACTCAATTTTTAACCTAAAAATGACAGACCTAAAATTTATTTTATTTCTGTGAAACTTATATGATTGATATCGTTGGGTGATCGAGATACCATTTATAACTTATAAAACATCAAGAAAATATCAGAACATGATTATTTTGGGGTCATAAAAGGCTCACCAAGGGCATTTGCAGTCAGTTTACATAGAAATGAATGGGATTTTACCAGTCAAAAAGATGAACAATTTGACAAAACTAAATATTAAGTTATTTCGTATTTGTTTATATCATTATAAAGATAAAACATTAAATTTTCTTTTGATAACTTATAAAATAATGGCAGCTTAATAATAAGTTAGTTATTAATAATATATTTAAAGGGTTGCATACTTTTCTGTGTAATTGATGCCACATATTTCAACAGGTAAGTTGCGGGAGTGGTCAATATTCAAGGGAATTAATCGGGCGGATAAAACCGATAACAGCTAATATTGTCCCATATGGTATCTTATGTAAACTCGCTGTACAATCGAAATTTCAATTTTCTAGCTAGTCAATGTATCTGATGAGACTGGCTTGAGTCTCGCTTCGTAGGAACCCCGAAGACAGGTTTTGTCGCGTCAAGACCCAATTATGGTGATACAGCACGTTATATTTTTTCATCTTTCTTTCAGCGGGCCAAAGACTTATATTAAATATCTGGAAGGAGAAGTCTGCAAGTCCCATGCACGTGTTGCATGCTGGGTATGGAATAGGTTCTTTCATTGTTCCATTGTACTCCAATCCTTTCCTTGCCGTACCTATGCCGACTCAAGCCCCGAATGTCACAAACACTACGACTGACAGCACGCTGTATAACAACTCTTCCTATTCCAGTGCACCTACGACAGAAACCACCATGTATTCACAGGAATCACGTATACAGTATTCCTTCGCGATATCTGCTTCAATTGTTGCCCTTTTATCACTTGTATTCTATTATTATCAAATCAAAGAAAGTTGTAGTGGATTCAATGAAAAAACAGAAACTTACTCAATGTCTCAGAATAATAAGAAAACAAATATGGAGCATGTGGCTAAAACACAGGATAATTCCACAGAAAAGCAAAATCACAGTGATAGTGACGCTGATGTAGTTCGAGCACGTTCATTCCGTGAAATGTTTAATCCAGGATCATGTTCAGATGGCCGCACGGCGTATAGTTTACAACTTTTTGTCGTTCTCTTTATCTATTTTGCCAATGCTCATGGGGGAGAGCGAATGGTAGCAGATTTTATCCGGAGTTTTTCCATTGACCAGCTCGGCTTTTCGAAAGACGACGGCTCTTACCTGAACACGACATTTTGGATCAGTTTTGCCGTGGGGAGATATGCCTTCTTCATTGCAGCGCGATGGATTGGCATACGTAAGTTGGTACTTGTAGAAGCTGTTGGAATTGCCATCACGGCTGTTCTGATGAATATATTTTGTGTTGATAATCCAACAGCCTATTGGGTCCTCGTGCAGCCACTCGGCTTCTTTGTGGCGCCCTTATGGCCATCAATGATGGCATGGACGGACTACCATATAGAACTTACTGGTGCCGGGATGGCGTTAATGATACTCGGGGCAGCTGTAGGTGGTATAGCCCATGTGCGTCTTATTGGATACCTTTACGATAAACTGGGTTATAAAACATTTCTGTACCAGACTGTTGGCTATGCGATTCTCTCCCTTGTGTTAGCTGTTGTTTTGACCCTCATTGGTTCTCAGCACGGGAACAGATTCAAGTGGAACACAGACAAGAAAACTGATAAAATGGACCCAGAACCAGTAGTGATTGAAAAGTTCTGATATGATGTCGACTATGTTAGACCATACGCGGATTCAGAGGGAGGGACAGGGGTCCGCCACCCCCCTCCCTGAAAAGTCACAAAATATAGGGTTTCTTAGCAATAAATGTCAGAATTCCCTGATAAATCACAAAGCTGCCAAGCCAGCATTCAATGTTAGACCATCAACGGCACTCCAGCGAAACGCCATTGAAATGGCGTTTCTCTGGCGGGCCAATGATGGCCCGCTTATAGTGGTAGTTGGTTGGTTCCTCTCTCTCCCTGATCATCTCTCCCCAATCAACTAAAAACAAAACAAAAACAGCTTCAAAGTTGGGAAAAAAGTTGGATCCACTCTGACAAAACTTTCTGGATCCGCGCATGAAGACGCAAACCATTTTCTCAGCTACATAGACTAGGTAGAATCTTAAACATGAATGGGATCTAGCACTTATAGCTATTATTGTATACACTGTAAAATTAAGTGAGCATCTACACCAAATGTGGTTGCTGTTCTTGGTGTAACACTTCAATTGCTTTAAAAAAAGTTATGCTCTGTTCTTCTGTAGTGATCAGGCCCGGAGGTTTAAAAAAAAGTTTTTTCATGCTCATCTCAACTGAGTACGAAATCTCAGCTGCTCATAAAACTAAAATACCGAAAAATAAAGAAGTTTTTTTTCCTTTAAGCCTCTCAGATGCTGCATTTATCATGCTGATAAATGTTTAAATGCCAACAATTGTTGGCATTTTAACATTTATAAGCAGGATAAATTTCGTACTCAGCTGAGTTGAGCATGGAAAAAGTGTTATTACCTTGGGACCAGGAGAATACCTACAACAGTAACAGTTGGAAATGTTAAAACACTTATCACTGGAGAAATGTTGGCCTCAAGCTGTTTAAGCAAAGCATAAGTGTAAGTTTACACCAAATGAGTGGCAGCTCAGCTGTCTTTTCTATTGGTGTTAACTTACACCTACCTTCAGCAGTTTAAAGCTTAAAGCTAAGGAATGCTAGTTTTATTGATTAGACTGACTATGCGCATGCTTATATGTGTCTTTGTGTTTCGCAAGTTTCTAATGAACAAAGCTATGAAGTGTCACATTCAAGCAGCTGCGCTAATCCACTTTCGAAAATATCCTGGTGTTTGGGGGAGGGGGGTATTATTATTTTAATGTGCAATGTGTGTTCAAATATTATTTCTTTTGACCAAAGACAGAGTTTTGGGTACTTCTTACAGTTGACTTATCAAAGTGGGTCTTACGAATACCCAGACGTTCATTGTTGTCAGGTACTGACGGAAACTGTATTAAGAGAGTAGTTTAATATTGACCAGTGTACGTATGTTCGATTCCCTTGTCACATACGCACGAATTAGGAAAGTTTTAGCAATGCATCTAGCCCTACTGGGTATCTGTGCAGTAGCATACATACGCAATCTTCACATCGATAATATACACCAAAAATCTGCTGCATTTTGCATTCGATTCCAATTCTTCACATATATGTCAGGATTTTATAACGTGGTCCAAACAGGTGACGGATAAATTTCATATGTTTTACAGTTAAAAAATCTGGGACAGGAGTAAGACTGCAAATCAATTATATGAGCCGTGTCGCAAGAAAACGTTTCTTTGTAGTTCATGCTCCAGATTCGCCAACTTGTGTCCATGTAGATACAGAAACAAACACTAGTCTTTTAATTTTAGATTGAGAATCTTTGGAGATTTTTCAATCAGTACAGGAAAATTTTCAATCTGTGTAGCAAAGAAACATAGGCCCTGATCAGGCTATGTATTTACAGAGCTTATCTGCGCCTTTTGGCATATGCAAAAATAATATTTTCACAAGGTGAGGCTTGTGTATAGCTAAAGGAGAGCTAGATTCAGCTTTTCATCTCATATATCTTGGAATGGTGGATCCCTTTTTTAAACTCACGTTGTAGTCATAAGATATCTGTCCTGCCAGCTACACATACCTCTTTCCGTCATCCGTCAATAATAGCTTCTTCCTAAACCACTGGATGGAATCTCACCAATTTTCACTGGGTTGATCGATCCCCTTTCAAACTTGTTCAAATATTTCAACTTTATGTAGAAATCTGGTTGCCTTGTCAAGCAAAAGGAAACACTCATAAATCTTGTCAAAAACTTCTGGTCAGATTTCAAAAGAATTAAGCACAAATGGTCCGTGGGACACCTTCTACCAATGTTGTTCAAATTATTTGACTGTTTTAAAAATATAACCGCCAGGTGGCTTAACCAAGTTTTCTATGTCAATATTGGTGGAACTTTATTTTTTTATCTGAAATAGCAAGGCCTAGAAAGAAAGACAACACTTCTGGTCTGAAATCACTTGCCCTTTAGCCTTGATATTTGGTATGTAGCATCAGCTAGTAGACCTCTACCATCTTTGTTCATAATATGGCCATGACAAAAATTGGCCCCGCCCAGAGTGTCAACATCCTGTGCATTTTGTCAATATAATAAATAGATACTTTTCCATGTAAATCTTTTTAATGAAACTGCTGATTACTAAAACATCATAGCTGGGCTTTGAGAGGAGCTATGCTTTGCTATACCCTAATATAAAGTCATTCTCAATGAGCAGGCCCTCTTGTTTCCATATAAAGAATCATGTTCCTGAGAGACAGTGGCACCTGTAACAAAATAATGTCCGCTCTGTTATTCAAAATCATGAAGGGAAACACTCAAAAAGTATGTAGAATATTTCACGAACTAGTTTTGTGGTGCTTAGGGACCTATTGAATTAGGCATCCAGTTATTCTTAAAAATGCAACGACAACATATTGATATTGTTTTGAAAAAACTCTAGAACGTTTTTATTTCTAATGCCTGTTTAGAACATTTTTTCCGAAATCCTTTAATCATCAGATTGTGTGGCTTCGATGCAAATATTTCGCTTTACTGTTTATGAAATCACTCAAATTCATTATTTGAACCTCTGTACAAATAGCAACTTATTTGAGATGGCATGCAGACAGCAAAAGCTCAAGGGATATACAAGAAATTTCATACAAATATTAAAACTTTCAGAACGCAATAGACATAACTCCTTAGCATAACTCTATTATTTACACTTTTGAGTTGTGTCCCTTTGATCTTCGTTATACGAATTTACATCCGCTTATAAATTGTTTCGGAGCTGTTCAAGATTTGTTCATAAAAGTTCATACAAATATTGAGCACTGAGCCATAGCTCTTGAGTATGTATAATTTGATCGAGTGTTAGTTTCATGGACAAAACCATGCTTCAAACATATGCGACGAGTAGAGTGGTTGATTCGATATCCCTTGTATCGATGTTTTGAGCCATGTCCCTTCGAACTTTGTAAGTATCAGTTTCTGTCAAAAATCATGTCAACTTATTCCATATTATGCTATATTTTCTGTTCAATTCAATTTATTTCACAAAAAGTAAAATAAAAGCAGTAACCAGAAAGATAAACAATTGGAGCCAAGGCCAAAACTCGAAACAAAAAACGGAAGCAAGCAATCATGTTACAAATAGGTATTGACCGTTAGCGGACAACCGAGTGAGCAACTCTTTCTTTAGCCTCCTACAATACTTATACATAGAAGGTGAAACGGCCAAAATCTGTCATGCCATGTTGGGGCTAGGCTTTGTTCCTTAAAAACAATCATTCCAGGCCACAAAATTTGCGTGTCCGTTATTTGCTCTTATATTAAGATTAACCTGGTGACTTCAAGCGCCCAACCACTTGCTGACTGTAAAATGGTGACGGAAAATAGTCGCGTATTCTTCGCACATTTTGAGAAATATTTCGTTATATGATCAAAACATCATTTTTAATGCCTTAACGTTTGCCAGGTGCCTCTGGAGAAATAGTAAATGAGTATGATCAGGGTATACCACAATCACAAATCGCAGACAAACCAATGGCACCGCGAGGAAGAGTCACACAACAATCACGAGACACCAGGAAGACAAATCAAGCAAAGCAACCAGCTCTCTCTTCCCCATCAAGATTGTTGTAAAGCTATAATAGACATAAAGTAACGCACAACAAAACATACAACAACTAAGACTCCCACAACGGGAGTAACAATCAACAACTAATCAACAACAACAAAACCACCGCCTTAGAACGGAGTGCAGCCTAATTAATAAGTCACCGGGGGCTTTTGCTCTCGGATTGGCTTTTGTAAAATGTGGGTTAAGACTGAGGCAAGACGTTACCTGAAAGTAACAAAATTAACAAAATACCTTTTACCTTCCCACACTGCTATGGTGGTTATCAATACTTTAAACCAAGCACTCACAAGGGTGGCATCATTGGGCGCCCAACACATCTGTAGCAGGTATATTTCTGAATTGTTTTTTTTTCTTTTTTTTTTGGGGGGGGGGGGTATTATCTCTCTCTCTCTCTCTCTCTCTCTCGGGCGCGCGTCTCTCTCTCTCTCTCTCTCTCTCTCTCTCTCTGAGTGTATGCGCGCGCGCCCGAAAGGGAGAGAGAGAGAGAGAGGAGAGATGCAGTCATCCAGTCGCTTGTAGCCTCGGTACCCATGAGGCCTGGGATAGGGTGCACTGCGCGGCTTAAGCACCGTTTTTAGAAAGATATGCAACTATGATCCACTAGAGTGGTCCTATACCAGGGATTTGACAGAAATATGACCCCGCTAGGCAGGGAATTTGTACAGTGGAAAGCCGACTATGCGCCGGCCCCAGGAGGAGAGGGCATGGTTGCAAACTACTGGTGCATAACGTCAACATGCTAAGTGTTAGTCCAAATTAGCCCTGAAAGTATACCATTGCATATTGTTTCCATCCTTGTTTTTTTTCGAACACGTCCCTTTAAAATTTGAATTTCATCCTTAAGCTTGGTTCCTGTAAGAAAAACTTACAAGCCACCCTTCAAAGACGCCGACAAAGATAATATCACGTGATCTGTTAGAAAACAACATTTGTGAAAATTGAGAACCACTGGTACCGATTCTTCACATATAGGTCACTGTTCACATTTGTGAAAATTGAGTACCAATTCTTCACATCTGAGAAAAATCGAACCAGTCCTTCGCAGATGACACGAATACCTACCAATTCTTCACAGTTAAAAAATGAGAAAGATGTGAAATTTGAGCACAGATGTAAGACCCCCTAAATTATCGAAATTGACCATATGCAAATTTCACATTTTCCAAAAGTGACATTTCGGTACCGGGCCAATTCTTCACACGGTGTGAAATTTGCGAAATGTGAAAATTGCGGTTCCACACAGCTTACAGTCTTGCAATCCAAGAGTTTCAAACCTAAGATTTAAATCGATATATTGAAAGAGTGCGCAATACCGATCTTTGTGTAAAAGCTTTAGAACTCTTTTGGTTAAATCCTATCAATACGAATTGGTATGTAAACTTGTCACCAACTGCCTGGAGACATAAACATGTGTACCGAACAAAAAAAAAAGAAACGAACCAGTAAGCCTTTCTCGCTAAGTTCTCCGATAATTGCAAAAATGCTACTTGTATTGTCATAAACTACTTATTTCTGATTAAATATTGTTAAAAGATCAGTATGGCGCAGAAAAGTATGTGTTACTCCCATGTACAACAACAAGGGGCATCAGTTCAATCGATTAACATGTTTTCATCCCAGTGGGTTACTCTCATTTTTTCGTCCTGCGTAGGCTTTGACCCAGCATTTACAGTTTACATAAGAAAAATCAGGAATATCAGGCATGCCCAAAAACATATTTGAATTTTTGCACCCCCCCCCCCCCCCCAAAAAAAAAGAAAAAAAAAGAGAAAACCCTAAATTGTATATAAATGGCCCCAAATTATATTCCAGATTTGTGCTGACCCCAATAGTCCGAGAGCCCGTTATAGGTTAATTCAAGTGGTTGAGGCCAAAAGGTTTGAAGATGTGTTCTTATGTAGAAAAGTGTGCTGAATTCAAAAATCAAAACTAATGGCATTTGTCTCTGGTTTTTGAATGATTTTTAATTTGCTTAAGCTACGGCAAATTTATTATTCAATCTGTGTTGTCATCGACAATTATTATAGTTTTAAAAAAGGATAGAGTATGGCCAAGAAATGCCATAATCACAGACTGCAGGCCAACCCATGGTACCTTGAAGAAGGGACACAGATAAGCATAATCCAAGCTCTTACAGTACAATATATATATACATTTCAAGTTCCTTTTCCTTTCAATGTGAATAAATTATGCTCAGATAAGACAAAGATTTGTCTGGATATTGGCCCAGCCTATTAATTTCTAAGCTGTGAACTCTATGTATGGCTAGCTATCACCACATGGCCAGCCACGACTGAACAGGCTGTGCCAGTCACTATTCCACATGGCTTATATTCTATGTCCTAGGAATTGCGTGATAACCCATATCCCACTCTTTTGCTAAATCTTAAAAGAATGGATGAGTATGAAAAAAGTAAGTGAGCATGATCAGAAAATACCACAATTACACACTGCAGACCAACTAACGGCACCGTGAGGGAGAGCTACAGGACACCAGGAAGACAAACAAAGTGAAGCATCCAGCTCTCTCTTCCCCATCAAGATGATTGCAAAACCAGAAAGGACACATATTAATGTACAACAGAACATGGAACAAGCACAGAGCCCCACTATGGGAGCAACAATCAGCAACAACAGAACAGCCGCCTAAGAACGGCCAATTCCTTCCTTGTTATTTGTACAGAAAAGCAATATAGTGAGAACGTCAGTATAAATGCATTTGACAACAATACAAGGTTGAAAAATAGTTCACAAGCATGCTTAACATGCTAGACAACACAGGTATTAGCTTCTACCGTGTGTCAATTTACGCCAAAGACATCTTAACGTGTCATTTGTCCATCAAATAATTTGTATCTGAAGCAGACTTCATCAATCCAAAATACAACTCACATGGCGTTAGCATGCTCATTTCGGCACCACACTTCTGCCAGTAATCTCAACTGAGATGTCTAAAATGATTCCGACTTTAAAGCTTGAGTAAAATATTTTATTATGCCCTGTTCGGGTCCAGATACATTTACCTCTCTCTATACCAAACCATGATCTCTGGTAATATTATTAATTGATTGATATTTAAAAGTGTCACATGCAAAATGTACATGATTTGCACGTCTGACAAGACGAGAGAGACTCTGACAGAGTCATATTTGCTTGACCACCAAAAAATGAAGGCAAATCTACACGAGACTGTACCAGTAACATTCCATCGACAATACAGGCATCTATATTTCTAGGAGCATCTGTGATTATCCTCACCTTGAGCTTACTGAAAAAAAGGTGATTTGTTAGTAGATATTTTAAGTCCATCAATATGGGCAAAAGTCAAAGGAACGGATGTAAGGGGATAAGCAAGCACCCTTTTCAGATCTAACTCTAACTATTAGCAGATAAAGTAAGCGGCCTTATGTTCTTTATCTTTTTGTCTAGTGTCTGAAGTTTCCTGACGCAGCACTGTATGCAATGGTTTTACTTTTCTTCTGCGAATAGGTTTTTCAAATTTAATTTGTCACCATAAGGGATCATCCTGTATTTAACTCTTTATACCATTGTTGTCGCTGTGTCTGAGTTGCTAAAATGCTCCCTGCAATATTCTATATCATCTTACCTGTGAAATGCAGTAGAGCTTTTTATCTCGAAAGTCTGTAAGAAAAGGGTCCATAGTAGTCCCATTCCAGTGATTAGCTTGTTCAGGTCTATATTGTCACGCTTAATTGGGCTTGGTTTCATCTGCATTCTATTTCAGTTCTGACTTTCAATTAAATGGCTTACAAGCTCACTAGTCACTATCCACTTCCTTCTTGCATTCACCAATTTACTGAATGATGCCATCCCTTTTAGTCTGGATGGAATATCAGCATTGACGTTATCTGCTCTAAATTCAAATCAACAGGGGTCCTAAAGAATGGTGTGTTCGTTCGTCGAATTGACATAGCCCCTGTCTCCAACATTGCACACGCAGTTGGTTGTGCCTCATCGCTGTAAAGAAGCTCTAGGTGATATCTCGTCATCAATTGAGCATAATTTGGCCAACTTGTAGCAAAGAATATAATTGCACACAATTTACATAGACAGAAATTGAAAAGTTTTTAACTCAGGGTGGGGTGAGGATCTCAGGGAAATTTGGTACGGGTGTGCGAGCCAGTATTTTGTCACGCAGTCTGTGATTATGGCATTTCTTGGCCATACTCTATCATTTTTGAAGCTGTAATAATTGTCGATGACAACACCATTGTATTACATAAGAATGAATTATAAATCTACTCTAGCTTAAACAAATTAAAAATCATCCAATAACCAGAGAGAAAAGTCATTCGTTATCGTTGGCTTTATAATTTGCTTTATTTTAGTGCTAGAAAGCTTTATTGGCATGTTTTATTTTTTTATATTGAACACTGATCATTACATACTGTTTTCTGCCAAAATTTGCATTTTACTACTAATATTACATGGTTTGAATTATAAACCTGCAAGGGTACCCCATTTTAGCGCTATTTGGAGATATTGCATACCCCGGGGGGTATTCCGTTGCGCATAGCACTTTTGTGTACGAGCTGATTTTTTTAAGAGTTTGATTTTTTAATTCAGCATACTTTTCTACGTAAGAACACACCTTCAAACCTTTTGGCCTCAACCACTTGACTTACCTATTACGGGCTCACGAACTACAATATGGTATCCACAAAATCTTTATACCCCAAAAATTATTCATTTTTATGGGTGTTTACGTGGGTCAGTCAAAAATGACTGAGAGTTGGTTAATATCTTTTTACTGGGTAGGTACTTTTGACTGAAACTTGATACACATATAGAATGAACCTTCGGGCTTCATTGCATTTAAAAGTTGACGTCTTAAATTCTTCAATGTGCTGTTGCTAGGCAACCGAAGACCATCTTTCAGCGATGTGCGTTCGCGCTGACGACGCTTTTGACTAAGCAGCAATGAATTTTAAATCATTTCAAATCTAAAACAGTACAATAACGGACCTTTTACCTCACCAATTGTATCAAACAATGTGTTTGCAATGTTTTGAAGAAGGGAAATAGAAGGTAAATACAATACATGCAATGTTGGTTGCCTAGCAACCAAAATTGATGGAAATTCCATAAATAACAAAAATACAAGATTTCGTTGCCATGGCAGCCGTTTATTCATGGGAAATTCAAGATATGCATTCAGATATTAAAACCAATTACTAAATACAATGAAATGGTCATATGATATGATACTTAGTTGATAATATTGCTCTAAAATGAACCGTTACTGGTGGGTGGGGTATATTTTAGGTGAAAATTTCCAAAAATTTAGTCAATTTTCCTTTTATTTATATAATAAAATTCCAATGCCTCAATCTGAGTTGTTGCATTTAACAAAATACATTCAAACACTTTCTTTGCAGCAAATGCACAAGTTGCTGTAACTTAAATTTTGTATAGTGTTTCCATGGCAACGCTATATTCCAGCGTAAACGCATGGCGGTTTTTTCACATTCTTCGGTTGCTTAGCAACAACAATCTATACTTTGCATCGTCTTGTATTTTGCATATTTGGACGCAGGACAGTTCATTGCATGCATGTGCCAAATTTGAATAGTGTACGTTAGCCTATGTAAGAGATATGTATCAACTCTCAGCTATTTTTGACTGACCCTCGTAACTTAGCAATTTTTCCACCCAAAATTCTCAGGGGGTGCCTAGTTTGTGTAATTTTTAACGCACACAGTATTCATTCCTTTGTATTCAAATCTTGCATAATGATTATTCACATATTAAAAATGTACACCTCCTATTTTGTGCACATTTCATAATTTTTTTCTCATTTTTGAGGAACGTTGAACTTAGACATATTTTCCATCCGAAATGCATAGGGGGTGCTTAGTTTGAGTAATCTGTAACTCCCTCAGTAATCCTTTATAATCAAACTTTGCATAATGATTGTTCAAACATTCTTTGTTTATTGATTGTTCTAACATTGAAGATGTGCACCTCCTATTTTATGTACTTTTCACGATTTTTGTTTTCATTCTTTGGGGTCTTGAACTTAGACATTTTTTCTGATCAAAATGCTTAGACGGTGTCCGATTTGTGTAATGTCTAACTCAAACAGTTTTCACTCCTTATTGTTACACTTTGCATAACCATTGTTCATACCATGTGCACCTCCTTTTGTGTGCGCATTTGATAAATATTTTCTTATTTTTAGGGCTGTTGAACTTAGATATTTTTACATCCGAAATGCTTAGGGGTTGTCTGGTTTCTGTTATCTGTAACTCAAGTAGTGCTCATTCATTTATATTCAAACTTTGTATTATGATTGTTCGCACATTGAACATGAGGGTCAAAAAATAATGAACAGTGAATAATGAGTGCCTACAAATAATGAATAGTCCTATTTTTAATGAATAGAAGGAAAAATTAATGAAAAGTGAATGATCAGATTTTAATGAACTATGGGTCTTACTTTAATGAATAACCCAAAATTTTAATGAGATGAATGAGCTAAATTTTTAATGAATAATGAATACCAGACCCCCCATCCTGACTCTCGAACATGTGCATCCTACATTTTGTGCATTTTCTACCTACTGTAGAATTTGTGTGTAATCTGTAGGTTAAACAGATTTTATTCCTGTATATTTGAATTTTGCATATTGATTGTTCACACATTGAAGATGTGCACCAGCGACGTAGGTCCAGAGCAGAGCTTGGTCTTGTTATACCAGAAATAGATCTTCAAATTCTGTTTTTTGTTTTATTCTTGGTCTTGTTCACTTAAATATTCAGGATCAAAGGAAGAGAGAAGACTATATAATATAATTACTGGTGAATATTATGTAACTACGCTTGTAAATGATTGCATCATAGCAGTTGAAGTTTACTTGAAACACGGGAAATAATAGTTGATGTGAAGCAAAGCATATGGATTTAGTGGTCAACTTTTAGAGAGAGATGTTTCTTAATCTCAACTCCTATTCATATCAAAACAAAACACAACAGAACAGAACTTCATCGATAATTGTACATCTCAGGCTACGCAGAGGTAGTGTGAGATATTAACATGCAGAAAATAAACATATGTTATATATTAATATTAATACAGTATACTATGAAATACAGTACTATTGACGGGCCTCAATACATGCATATGTATGTATTACCTTATATTACGTGTTCAACATGTACTGAGTGCTTTGAATACACTGAAACTGAAACTGAACGTATTCAAAATCAACATATGAAAGAAAATTGACCTTTACTAACAATGGATATGAAATTTAGTGTCATAAAAGCATGGGTATATTTTGTTTCGATCATTTGGAAAAACACTCTTAACAGAAAACGTTTCCTAAATAATTCCAACAAGTTTTGATAGTTTAATGAGTGTTGATTCATTGGCTGTGGTAAAAATAGTTTCCTATTTTTGCATATATTTGGCTAACATTAAAGTATGGTTTCAAATACATTTTTCAGTCACTCTTTAAAAAGCCATATAAAAACAATTAATTATACGCATCACCAATGTCGTTTGTAGTGCAAACACTTCAGTTTCGCTCGTTTAATGGTGTATCATACCATCGTCTAGTCTCAACTGAGAGCCGATAATTGCCTGTCCTATATTTGATAATTTTAGAACATAAAAAATGAGGCATGGATTAAATATTTTTACAAATTGAGATTGTCTTTGAATAATATATATTTTGTTTTCCTTTCGAGAAAACGCTAGCTCTCTTATTCCATTCTTGAGCATACAGATCTGACAATGTTAGTATAATACCCATTTTAACAGCCTTTGGGTTGCTGACTGAATCAGTTCTGAAAAGATCTAGACGGCCAACAGAAACAAGTATGTCATTTATACAGTAGATCCATTTAAAATCATAAAAAGACGTTCTTGTTCTTTCAGCATTATTGTGCACAGTCCTTTTGATAAATTGGATTCTGTTAAACATTTGATAACCAGAAACCTGTCCTTCGTGACTTGATATTGATTTGTATTGGGTGTTGTCCCAATTCTGCAAGTGACATATATATCAGCGTACTTATTCTCAAACCAGCAATCTGTCTGAGAAATCATTATGTAAACTTTCAATAATTTGGATACTTTCAAAGTCCCATATCTGACAACCATATAATGCTACAGGTAAGATATAAAAAACATGCATTGTCAAATTAATACAGCTGCAGATCAGTTGGAACATTAAGGTTTTGAAATTCGGTTAAATAGTACATGCATTGCCTCTCTAAATTGCTCAACATTACGTTTATATATAGTTTCTTCGTCAGGTATAAGTGCCTATTTCTGCCATAAATAACACCAAGACATTAAAATCAGTGCATATGTCAATTTTTGACCGACTAAATTGAATAAAAATGTTGGTGTTGTCGAGTACCAAAGATCATATTTCAGTTTTATCAAAGTTTATTGATTTATTAAGTGCGATTGATAGTTCTGCAAATTCACAAAACGCACCTAAACATTTTTGAAAGTCCTTTTCATCTGTCAAAAAACAACTGTATCGTCGGCATAACCCAACACAAGCCAATTTCAAAGACGACAATGTTATATCGCCATATTGGAACTCACATTGGAAAGATTTTATGTCTGTTTGAAACAAGGTAGTTAATACAGGGGATAAATTTTCACATTGTCTTTCGCCTCGAAAACTTAAGAAAAGAAAATGACTGTTCTCAATTATATGAGACATATGATTTATTCCTTTGTACAAATTAAAAATCAATCTTAAAACGTTTTACGTTGATATTACTGGCTAATAGTCCAACTCGTCATACACAATCAAAAGTTTTGCCAAAATCAACATGACCAAACTCTGCTCTTTACCTGCGTCGCTGGTGCACATCTTCAATGTGTGAACAATCAATATGCATAATTCAAATATACCGGAATGAAATCTGTTTAAGCTACATAATACACACAAATTACATAATGTAATCTACAGTAGGTGGTGTGGGGTGACAATGTATAAGTTCAGCGCTCCAAAATATATAAACAAATGCGCACAATATATAAGGTGCACATGTTCAATGTGTGAACAATCATGATACAAAGTTTGAATATAAAGGAATGAAAACTACTTGAGTCACAGTTTGCAGAAACCAGACATCCCCTAAGCATTTCGGATGGAAAAAATGTCTAAGTTAAGCAGTCAATAAAATAAGAAAATAATTATCAAATGTTCACAAAAAAGAGGTCATATGTTCAATGTATGAACAATAACTATTCAAAGTTTAAACAATAAGGAATGAAAACTTTTTGAGCAAGACATTACACAAATCAGACACTATCTAGGCAGCATTATCAGAAAAATGTCTAAGTTCAAGACCCTCCAAAATGAAAAAAAAATCGTGAAATGTGCATAAAGTAAAAGGTGCATATCTTCAATGTGTGAATAACATTATGCAGAGTTTGAATATAAAATAATGAATACTGTTGAAGTTACATATTACACAAGCTAGGCACCCATATGCATTTCCTATGGAAAAAATATGTGTAAGTTCAACATCCCTCAAAAATAAGAAAAAATCATGAAATGTGCCCAAAATTGAAGGTGCACATCTTCAATATGTAAACAATCAATATGTAAAGTTTGAATATAAAGAAATGAATACTGTTTTAGCCACAGATTACACAAACTAAGCACCCCCTAATCATTTTGGATGGAGAAAATGCTTAAGTTCAACACCCCTTCAAAGTGAGAAAAAAATCCGTGAAATATGCATAAAATAAGAGGTGCGCATCTTCAATGTGTGAACAATCATTATACAAAGTTTGAATAAAAAGGAATGAATACTGTTGGAGTTACAGATTACACATAAGCATTTCCGGTGGAAAAAATGTCAATTTTCACACCCCTCAAAATAATTTAAAAATGTGAAATGTGCTCAAAATAGCAGGTGCACATCTTCAATATGTCAACAATCATTATGCAAAGTTTGAATAAAAAGACGAAAACTTTTGGAGTTACAGATTAAACAAACAAGAAACCCCAAATGCTGCGGACGGACGGGCGGACAGACGGAGTAGACCCACTACTAGACCTGCTATTGCTAAAGCGACACAGGTAATTACTGAACAGAACAATTACTTTTCTGGGGTTTTGCAATTTCTGTTAATGCATGCAATACAAAAATATGATCCAACGTTGAATAGCCTGCGCGGAAATCAGCCTGATTTTCAGCATGAACAGTGTGAGCATCCATAAAAAAGTGAGTATGATCAGGAAATAACATAATGACACACTGCAGACCAGCCCAAGACACCGTGAGGAAGAGCCACATATCATTTACAGTGACAAGACATCCGTAAGACAATAAAAGCAAAACGCCCAGCTCTCTCTTGCTCTTCAATATGATTGCAAAACTAGAAAAGACACAAAGTAATGCATACCAAAATAAAGACTAGCACAGAAACCCCACAAACAATGGGAA
Source organism: Loripinus fragilis (assembly GCA_964019695.1). NCBI lineage: Eukaryota > Metazoa > Mollusca > Bivalvia > Lucinida > Lucinidae > Loripinus > Loripinus fragilis. Next base: position 85,331,773 of record OZ026516.1, read on the forward strand.
GTACATTAAACAATAGATCAACAACAACAGAACCACAGCCTTAGAACGGACAGCAACCTAAGCTACCAGGGGGAGGGGGGGCTTAAATGCATTTTTCTGGCTCCAAATCTTCGCCCTAGATTCTGGTGTTGTTAAAACACAAATTTGTCGTTAGGACCAGAGTTAAGTATGGAGGTAAACAATTCACCAAAGCAGCTCAATATCGCTATTGACCTGGTCTTTTTGAGTCACCCTTGTTTTTGTGCATAGGTCTTATTATCCCTTCAAGCCAAGAGTCGGGCAATACTCCCGAGTTGAAAATCAAGTTGAAAAGCTGGCATGTAATGGCATCGTTTCATGTACAGTTGCTCTGATATATTCATTTGTAATACCATCATTAGAACAATATGATATATTTAACCTCATCTTCCGCCTCGAAAACTTGAGAAAAAGGATTAGTGCTCTCCATTATATGAGACACATGATTTATTTCCATTACATGATTTTATTTCCATCAGACGAAGAAACGTAATTTTGAGCAAGCTAGGAAGGCAATGCATGTATTTTTTTAACGAATTTCAAAACCTTAATGTTCCAAATGCGGATACAGTGAGCCACTTTAGTTACGCACCATTTTTTAAGGGCCCATATTTTTTACAAAAAAACTGGAATCAAACATTCTCTATGATATTATACTTATTGACATTTTATCTGTTTGTTGACATCAAAAATATATTCAGAATCACTCATGCGAAACATTCTGCTGCGTCAAAATATATTTTCTATTTGCGTTTCGTGCTAGGCATTATCCATGGTGATCGTTGTGACAGAAAAACACCACAAATAATTATTTCATTTAAGTAAAAACCCATTTTTTGGTCGTTGAATTTAGCAACACCGTTACTTTTTGAAGAAATTCTCGTTTTGACGTCATATTAACGTCAGTTACAATAATCGAACAGCGTTTCCTTCGCAAATTGTTTTGTTATGAGTCACTTGTTCACATAGAAGTATCAAAAGACTAAAACGTCTTATCATTGACACGTCTTATAGCCTTGGTAGTAGTGACGTCAACACTAACGTCAACACCATGACGCCAATAAATCCGTTATTTTTATAATGAAAATAAATGGCGGATACATGGTTGTTTAAAATGAAATTATAAAAGAAAAGTTCTGATATCTAGTTTACGCAGAATCATACAAAATTTTAACTAACTTATTTTTTTTTATTAAAACCAACTTTTTTCAAACCTAGGCCAGCTGGGAACCAAAATAGCAAAACGTTTAAAAAATGATGAAGGTAACAAACACATTCCAGTCTTAGATATTGCCAAGAATAAATAGGCTCCGATCTCTGGCATAGCCGAAATACGACCCTGAAAAAAGTGGAATGTGAACTGAGTTTCATTCGAAATAATACAATGTGAAATGGTGTTTTGAGGGTAGGGCCCTTCAAGATCCATTTTCTCATTCGTTTCTGATCTGATCACAATGGAATTGCAATGTGTAATGCAAACGCTTTACGCTGGTAGTCTCAGAATAAAAATATCATATTTCTTTTCTGAGTAATCTTACATTTTATAAGTGGTGCGTAACTAAAGTGGCTCACTGTATTTGCGCAGCAAACAGTTAAGCAAGATATTTCCATTAGTTCTCATGAACAGACTCAATAAACCAAGTAAAGTATGCAGTTTTCTTATATTGTATGTTCTCTCTATTTCTGAAGGATCTGTTTTTCCAGATTATTTAGAGCTCGCAACAACTGACGTTGTTTCTGTGTGGAATCGGTAAAACTTCTCCCAGTGCATCGATATAATGTTTTTTTTTTATTATTCTGGCCCGTCAACAATATTGGGCTCTGAGGGAAAGCAGAATACCGCTTAAGCCGGTGCTAGGGGGCATGAGATTTGTTGCACTTTCTATTAGTTCTCATGAACAGACTCAATAAAACCAAGTCTGCTGTTTTCTTATATTGTAGGTTCTCTCTATTTCTGAGGATCCGTTTTTCCCCGATTATTTATATATTCAGACAGTTCGTTTCGTACTTCCTATTAGGGAATAAATTTAAGTTTCGCCAGACAAAAATTCTCGGAAAAGTTCTAAATATTTTCTATATACTAGTATGTAGATACTAGTTTTAATAAGACGACGTAGTAAATGAAAATGTTCCTTTTCAAGTAAATATATAGTGTTACCCCACCCATTTATTTCAATATACTTAGGTCGTGATGAGGGAGTATTAAATAAGTCAGTTTCAGAATGCACTTTTGTTGCTGATACATATTACAGATTGCAGAAGTCATCGAAATATATTATTACGACAGGGAATTTCATACCATCTGAACTGATAATTAGACACTACGCTGTTAGAACAGTTTGCATAAATAACAGCTCTCTCGGTGGCGTTTTGCAACTTTTAGACATAGAAATATCAAATTTAAGTTTACACCCTATAGTTACGCCTAAAGCTTAACTTCAATATCGCAATTTATAAAACACTCATTTCAAATAACAAACGCCAATTTTATTGGTTATAAACATTGTAAAACCATGCATTTATTTGAGATTCTTAATTATCGGGAAAATCATCAATCAATCAATCGAAAGTTCCTCACCTGAAACAAGCGTGCCATATTCAATACAACAACAGTGAAACAACAATATAATTGAAGTCAATACCGGTCCATAGAATTTTCAGATCCGCTGGTGGAATCAAGCGAAAAGGCATCTGATAACTAATGAACCCGCTCCAGAAGTTTAAGTACCGATCATCGAGGCCTTCGCTGCAGGCAAACACTATGGAAGAATGTGAAGGGGAAAACCAAACACCAGACATCAATGTGTAAACTCAAGCGAATCTCTCTCACACCTTTTTAAGGGAGCGCAGTGGCTCAGTGGTAGAGTGCTTGACTCGAGACCGAGAGGCCGCGGGTTCGAGCCTCACCGGCGTCACTGCGTTGTGGTCCTTGAGCAAGACACATTTATCCTAGCTTAGTACTGGTTCAACCCAGGAAGACCCGTCCCTGTTTAACTGAAAGATTGTTGATGGGACGTTAAGAATCAAATCAAACAAAACAAACAAACTCTCACACCTTTTCGGATAAGATAGTAAATGGAGTTAACATAATCAAACGGTTAAATTTGCTTGTTATCACTGAATAGGGAAGAAGGCATAGATCGGGAATCGATACAATCAAGTACCACACCTGACCGAGATTAACAAATCTATGGCGTAGGTTTTCATGACCCTAGTCCTCTAAACAATTCATGTCGCCATGCCACTTTTATGCTAGGCTGTAAAGAATACATGTAAGTTAACACCAAAAGAGGTTGCAGCTGACCTGCCATCTCTTTTAACTATAATGAGTCCTCTATATATGGCCCTAGTCGCGAGAAAACCAGGCCCCGAGGTCATAAAACTTTTTCATGCCCAACTCAACTAAGCACGAACTTTCAACTGCCCATAAGAACTAAAACACCGACAAATAGAGAAGTGGCTTGCTTTAAGTCTCTCAGATGTTGTATTTATCGTGCTAATAAATGTTAAAATGCCAACAATTGTTGGCATCTTAATGTTTATGAGCAGGGTAAATTTCGTGCTCAGCTGAGTTGATTATGAAAAAGGTTTTATAACCTCGGAGCCTGTCTTCTGGGTTTACACTAGTAAGACTGAACCCAACCTGCTCAGCTGCAGAGATTATCTAGATTATTGAAAATCAGCATGAAGCAAGATTTACTATCAAACTTTCCAGAAAGCGAGAAACAAAGGCACTGATCTGACTGCGCGAATGCGCAGACTGGTCAGCACATTTGTTGATCGCATACGCAACAAAATCAGGTTTTCCAAATATATAGATGTTACTTTTTTGGCTGCTGGCCTACATGTATATCTAGGTACCCTTTTCGCTGGCATAACCCTTTGGTGAGGCTTAGAAAGGAACTTGGTCTCTAAAGGTATTGGAATTCATAACAATAACATAAATGGAACCAAAGTTTGCAGAGAATTAAAGAAATCAATCGTCTTTGGAAATACCTGTGCTCGGACAAGGACTTGGCAATTATTGACGTCATTGCGCATGCGTATCAAGTAGAATAGACGAAAGTTTTGCATGCGCTTCAAATCAGATTTGAGGAGCAATTTAACATGTCGTGATGGATAAAAGCAACTGTATATATTTTACATATTTCTTGGTAAGTGCATTTTAACCTATTTCTGCCGTATGGAATTTCCCACTGTTATCAATTGGACCACTCATTTCAGTTACCGTTTTAAGGGTTGTTAGGTGGTATTTGTTTCATTTTTATTCAAATTTTAAAAGATACATCTGTACGCAAACAGTGGAGAACCTGATCAGACGCCGCGTTTTTCGGCATCTGATCTGGTTTTGCCCTCTTTGCCGGTGTCCCACAAAAAGGACGCTAGGCTTATATGGGTTAATACTACATTGTATTACGTGAAATAAACATTGCGAACTCCTGTTAATCTCCATATACATGTATACAATAAAGTAAACTTTTTTTACTTTAGTTTTATGTATTTCATATGATGATCTGTGATGGTATATAGTCGATCCAAGAAAACTAGTTTAAGCGGAAACATGGCATCCATACCAAAATTAAGGAGAAAACGACATTGAAACACCTTTTTGATATCGCACGAGCAAAAAAAAAAATGGGTACGCACTACCCGGGGGTAGGGGTACTCTCATTTTTTCTTCATACGTAGGTCTGGGCCCAGCATTTACTGTTTACCAAAAGAAATATCAGGAATATCAAGCACCCAAAAAAATATTTGAATTTTTTACAACCCTAAAAAATATCCCGATTATATATACCTTAAGAAAAGACCCCAAAATACAAAGAAATAACCCCTAAAACTAGTCCAATTTTGGGATGACCCCAAAAAAAATATCCACAAAATTTTCATACCCCTAAAAATATTCATTTTGCTGAAAACCCAAACAAATATTGAAATTCAAAATTTTGAACCCCAAAAAATGGCCCGAGCCTACATATGTATGAAAATATCAGCGTATCCCCCCCCATGCGCGCACTATATGCAGTATGCCCTTTCGTCTGGCCGTCAGTCCATCTGGACTCTATTACTCAGAAACTCCTTGACTTTTTTTTGATAACTTTCTTACGTACTGAACAAGGGCAACAGCAAACGCCCGGCACAGAAACAGAAATAAAGGCAATGAAATTGGCAATTGAAATCCAACCATTGTTTTTAAAGATATTTGTCAAAAATAAAACTATAATAATAATAATAATAATAATAATAATAATAATAATAATAATAATAATAATAATAATAATAATAATAATAATAATGATAATAATAATAATAATAATAATAATAATAACATTTTCGCTTATTATTTACATATTACATTTTAACTGTAAAATTGTATGATGGGTAATTTTTCATGCATTAGATTTCTGCTCACTTTTTTCAAGCTTAACATTTTCAAAATATTCTTTCAGGAACACTATCAGGGTGTCAAACGGTTTGAATAATAATAATAATAATAATAATAATAATAATAATAATAATAATAATTATAATTGTTATTATAATAATAATAATAATAATGATAATAATAATAATAATAATAATAATAATAATAATAATAATAATAATAACATTTTCACTTATTATTTACATATTACATTTTAACTGTAAAATTGTATGATGGGTAATTTTTCATGCATTAGATTTCTGCTCACTTTTTTCAAGCTTAACATTTTCAAAATATTCTTTCAGGAACACTATCAGGGTGCCAAACGGTTTGAATAATAATAATAATAATAATAATAATAATAATAATAATAATAATAATAATAATAATAATAATAATAATAAATAATAATAATAATAATAATAATAATAATAATAATAATAATAATATGTTTATTATTATTATTATTATTATTATTATTATTATTATTATTATTATTATTATTATTATTATTATTATTATTATTATTATCCCTGCCCAGCCATCATCGGCCTGCCAGCGAAACGCCATTTAATTGATTCTAACCCCACAATTATGTTGCAAAGTAGCGAACTAACTCGACATGAAAAGAAGACATTGAACTAACCATACAACAAGTTGCAACTGAAATAGTCTGTATTCTGGTTATGATAGCCAAAACGTGTGTCTTGCTGTATCCAAATATAAATGAAAATTTATCATCATGTAATTTAAAAAAAAAACAACAACTGTAGAGCCATGTCAGCTGGCCTCTTTAGAAATCGTCTGATCAGGACCCAGGCCGTTTTCCATGCAATCTTTGTCTCAATGAATTAATGAAAGAGAATGATCAGAGATGCAGGTGCATTGTGATTGCATCAGTAGGACACATGGTAGACTGGCTCCAGTCCTTAAAACAATTTTTCATCAATGTGTCATATCATATACTTGTAGCCAGTCTTACTCTGATGGCTCTGTTTTAAATCAGAGCCATCAGAGTAAGACTGGCTACAAGTATATAATATGACACATTGATGAAAAATTGTTTTAAGGACTGGAGCCAGTCTAGACACATGGTTACATTTTAACTCTAAAATTATATGATGGGTAATTTTTCATGCATTTGATTTCTGCTGACTTTTATCAAACTTAACATTTTCAAAATATTCTTTCAGGAACACTATCAGGGTGCCAAACGGTTTGAATCCAGAACAGGGCCGACGTTCTGATAGCCCTGATTTCGGCCCAACCTGTAAATTTAAAGGTTATCAGGAAAGTGTTATTAATCGTTTTCTTTTCTTCTATCCACAGTGCACCGTTGGAACCTTAATACAGCTGGTCAATGGAGGTGAGTGCTAGGGGGTGGGCGGGCAGTACTCTGATATGTTCGTACATACGTAGGCTCGAGTCGTATTTTGGGGTTCAAAATTTTGAATTTCAATTTTTTGGGTTGTTTTTCAGAAAAATGAATATTTTTGGGGGTATGAAACTTTTGTGGATATTTTTAGGGTTCATCGCAAAATTGGACTATATTTAGGGGTGATTTCTATGCATTTTAGGGTCTTTTCTTAAGGTCAATGTACAGAATGGGGGATATTTTTTGCTAAAATTTCAAATATTATTGGGATGCTTGAATTCCTGGTATTTTCTTTTGAGTGAACGGTAAATGCTGGGCACGAGTCTACGTATGAAGAAAAAAATGAGAGTACCCCCTTGGGTGCCCCCGCTTTTCATTCATAGGAAAATACATAATGGTTATATCATGGCCTGTCCGCATATACGTGGAGATAATCCAATTGCTAAAGCTCGTAGATTATCGCCCATACTTTATGATAACAATAGTATAACTATTTTTACCACCTATATAAGTTAAGACCTTGTAAATTATGAGATTTGTGGTGAAAAATTGTATAAGATTATCCTAAAATTACGCCAGCATTCAGTGATGAGAAGATTGCATTTCAGGATTGATTCTATTGCAGCTCTTGTGGTCATTTTGTTCAGCGGAGCGGACCAATTTGTGCATTTTTGGTAGAGGCATTATGGGTAGCAGTTGTGTAAAAGTATTTTGAATTTGAGCCGGTTGTTCAGGAATAATTGTTAGAAATAAACCTAGAGGACCTGAAGGTCCTGAGACGCTCACCTGATCTCTTTAATATTGTAAAAATAGGTCAAGGTCAATTTATGAAACACATTTTGTTTTACCATATATGGGGGTTGCCGCCATTTTGGTCAAGTGTCCTAAAACAATCTAATTAATACTCCATCAAACAACCCAGTGATTTCTGAGAAAAGGGTGTTTAGATACAGGTATATAGGCATGTGGCAGTCCAAATGAGTGGCCTTGGATAAAAGGTCATAGGATAGCTTGACATTTGGTATTTATATATAACCATTGTCTCATTAGGTTTAACATTTCTCGCAAGCATTATGAATTCGGCTTAAACAGTTATACAAAAATGAACATTTCAAGAGTTGTCCCATAAAAATGCTTTAGGAATCAAATATGACCTGCCATAAAGTAGGTCAAGGTCAACCCTGAATAATCATCGGTGCAAACCTGGTAGGACCCACATCTCCAATGCTACATACCAAGTCCCAGGGGCATTGGCCTATTGGTTCCAGAGAAGAAGATATTAAAGGGTTTTACCATATATTGGCTTGGTGGCCATCCTGGTTATGTGACCAGAACAATTTATATAAATGTTGGCTAACCTATCATAAGGAGACCTCAAATGAAATTTGAGTTCAATTGGCCTAATTGTTTCTGAAAAAAATGTGTTTAAACATGTTGAAGGGTCTCCAATATGAGGGACCTTGGCAGAAAGGTCAAAAGTCAACCTTGACATTTGAAACTTATTAATTTAAATAACAACATATCAAGCGAGAAAAATGACTTTGGATTTAACAGTATTCAAAAAATCAACTTTTCAAAAAATCCCATTCAAAATGCATTAGGACGTAAATTTGACCTTGACGCTCAAGGTCAACTAAGTATCATCATTTGATCAAACTTGGTAGGTCTCACATCCCAAATGCTAAATGCCAAGTCCCAAGAACACAGGCCTTCTGGTTCTGGAGAAAAAATAAATAAAATGTGTTGACCATATTTGGGTGTGGCGGCCTTCTTTGTCATGTGACCAAACAATTTGTATATTTTTAGTTATCTTATCATAAGGAGTCTTCCTTCACATGAAATTTGAGTTCAATTGGGCTAATGGTTTGTGGGAACACTATGTTTTAATATATTGATGGGACAACACAAAATAAGCGACCTTGGCTGAAAGGGCAAAGACCAATCTTGATCTTTGAATTTTTTTATAGCCATTGTCTCATTAGTTTTAACATATCAAGTAAGAATAATGACTTTGGCTTTAACAGTATTAAAAAATCAACTTTTCAAAAAATGTCCCATTTTAATGCATTAGGGAGCAAATTTGACCTTGACGTCAAGTAGGTCTAGGTCAACATAGAATCATTTTTTGAACAAACTTGGTAGGCCCAACACTCCCAATGCTACATACCAAGTCTCAAGGTCATCGGCTTTCTGGTTCTGGAGAAGAACGTTTTTAAAAGGTTTTAAGCATATATGGGCGTGGTGGCCATCTCGGTCATGTGACCAAGATTATTTCAACAAACATTCGTTCCCGCGTCTAAGGAGTCTCCATGTGAAATTTGAGTTTTATTGGTCCAGTGGTTTCGGAGGAGAAGATGTTTGAAACTGTTGACGAACGGACGACGAACGACGGACGGATGGACGGACGCCGGAGTGACTGGTATACTATTAGCTCATCCAAAAAGCCTTCGGCTCAGGTGAGCTAAAATATATGGACAACACACGATCCACGAACGACACCAAACGGAAACCGACCGCAAAGAAATACCATAATCGCAAACCACATACCAGCCTCTTATAAATGCAACACATGCAAATACACACACATGTACATAAAAGCAAGAACGCAGCAAATATTGCAAAAAAGTATTGCTAAATAAAACCAGGAATAAACGAGAAACGACACACACACACACACGCGCGCGCGCGCGCGCACACACAATGGAAGCAGCAAAAAGAAACAACAACAAAACCGCTTTATTTACGAGGGCTGTTCAAATATGAATGCAAGTAGCTTCTTAACTTTCTTCACATATATGCTACGACAAAATTACATACATTTCTAGAAAGAACTATTTGTGGCCTTTAAAATGACACCAAACACAAAGAAACACTCACTATATTTTTCGAGTTACAGACGCTTATATACACTGAACCGAAGTTCTAAGTAGCCACTTTTCAATTTCTTTTTTTTCTGACTATGCCCTAGTGATATTGAAATGAATTTTCGCCCAAGTATGTGTATTGTAATGGACTAAAGATAAGCGGTGTTTTAGACGGGTTTTCTATCACTTCACGATTTTTGGGTTCAAAAATGCAAAAATCAACTTTTTGAAGAAAATAAGCGTTTTGAGTGCAGTTTTTATCGAATTCAAGTACAGGTGATTGCAAACCTGCTTAGTCGACTTGAAAAACACCAAACACTTGACATTTTGCTTATTACATATTTTTTATGAATTTTTAAAAATTGATAATTTTCCGAATTTTCCGAAATTTTCGGAAATTATCAGCTACACATACTAAAATCATCGTACGTGTTTTATTTTATGTTAGTATGTTTGACAAAACACCATGCAACTTGTTGGGCCCATTTTCTAACGATATTTTTTACTAGTTTGGTATCCACTTCCGATTTCAACGTGAAACTTTAAAGGTCATTTAAATGGCATTTGTTAAAAATTTCTTTTAATTTTTAAGCAGGACAGTGACACCAATTCATAATGAAGAAGCCCTGTAAATTGCACTGCTGTTTCGCAGATAATAAAGCGTACAGAGCAATGCAAAGTGAGTATGCAAACTGCATGGTTAAGCTACAATCCTTTGATCAAGTTGTTGACCGTGGCTGTCTTCATGTTCACGTTGAAGAGAAATGGAGTGTTCAATTGTCAAAAAAACTTTTGATCCTTTTCATCTTATATCACAGCTGTTATAAAAATCTTCGAACTAAATAAAATATAAATGGATAACGTATCTGAGGAGTATTTTATATCACACTAAAAAGTGTGACTTTTTGAAATGAGGGTACCTTTACTCAGACCTTGTCTGTGCAAGGTCTACAAGTCATTTTGAAATGACAAAATTTGCAGAGTTTCGACAAAGCCTTGGACCTTTTTATGGAATTTAAATTTTGTGAGAGCGATTTTTACTTTCTGAATGGGAGCAAAAATTGTATGGTGGCTACTTATAAGTTCGGTTCAGTGTAAAGGCCATACCTTTATACTGACGTTTTTCTGAAGCAAATTGTCATACACGTTTTTGGTACATGCATATCTTTGTTAGTTTGAGACAGAATGACACCAAATTTTAGATGCAAGTTTAAGGTACATAGTCACAGTTGCTTGCGGGAAAAGGTTAATACAATCCTTTTTCAACTTCGAGTAAACAGACACGTTTGTGACGTCATTAATTTTATGATAAACGTCATTTTGAGTAATCTACTGGTGATGCAATAATGAACATCGCTGTGCCTTTTTCTTTGTGTTTTGTTTAAAACATGCTTAATATGCCATAAGGAAAGTTTTCAAAACGTCCGTCCAGAGTTATCACATTTTATATCACTTTGTAAAGCATTGTCTGCTTCTTAATGACGTGTTGACATTAATTAAAATATGTTCAATCTGTCTAGTCCTCAAGACCAGGTGAGTAATTTTATTGAAAAAAATGCCTATTTTGGTAAAACTTAAATTTAACGTTCAAATTTAGATTAAACCCGCAATGTTATGGCAACAAAATTAAGTAGAAGTTCTATAACCCCTTCTCTTAAGGCAGTTTTGACTTAATAAAAATGTTTTTCAGCGTTAAAAAATTACCCACTAACCTTCAATGATTTGTATCAACAACTCAGTATGAGCGATCATCATATTGCCTTTGAGTTTATACTAGTTTAAATGTTGCTTCGTGCATTTTGTTAGAGAAAAGTTTTACTGAAAACTGAAAGGTGGTGTTTTATTAACCATTTATTTGCAAACATGTGGAGACTTTAGTGAAAACGATTCGATGTAATTTAACAAAAACATGTCGGATTTTCACAACTTTCACAGAATCATTAATTAAGTATATGGGGATACTTCCTTAAAAATTTCAAGAAATTTCACCGATTTATCGAAGAATTATACGCCCGTCTATATCACTGGTATGTTTGAAGCATTGAGTTTGTTAGTATACTAAAGTGACCCTCATTCAAAGGGCTATAACTCAATAAGTATACTGTATTTGTCTTTAGGTCTGGTGCCGTTTTAAAGGTGACATATACTCCTTTATAGAAACGTATACCATTTTGCCGTAGCTTATATGTGACGAAAGTTATGAAGCTACTTGCATTCATATTTGAACAGCCCTCGTAGAACGGACAGTGGGCTTGTGTTCTTTACTTAAAGTAAGTGAGTATGATCAGGAAATACCACAATACCACACACCGCAGACCAACCCTCGGCACCGTGGGAAGAGTCACGGGACATTTTCAGTTACAAGACATCCGTAAGACAACAAAAGCAAAGCAACCAGCTCTCACTTCCTCTTCAAGATGATTGCTAAACCAGAAAGGACATAAAGTAATGCACAACAAAACAAAGACAAGCACATAGCCCCCACAGCCAATGGGAAGCACACCAAACAGCAGATCAACAACAACAGGACCACCGCTTTAGAACGGACATCAGACTAAGCCTCCCGTAAACCTATGAATTGCATTAAAGTTGTTTATGTTATTTATCATTAGATTAGTAATCAAAACTTGATTTGCAAGATGACATAATGATGCAGTCTATGTATTTTGATACGAGGTGATCCTCTTTGAGTTACTTATAAAATGACAAACAAACCCCGTCAAGACCATGCAGTTGCTGGTAGGGGAGAGTAAATACAAGTCAGTATTAAATTAACAGATGCGATCTTTTTAATTTTTTTTGGTGAGTTGTTGCCAGTTATGCGAACCTTGATTCAACTAAGTTTCTTCAACACTGGCTGTTTACAGGTTATGTACCATTTTCTTTGTTTCGTCAGTTTACTCAACCTTGGTTCAACTAGTAAGTTTCTTTAATGGCCCGCATGCGCGGATCCAGAAAGTTTTGCCAGAGGGGGTCCAATTCTTATAACGTTTTTGTTTGTTTTTGTTAAATATTTTTTGTGATTTTTCAGAGTGGTCCGGACCCCCTGTCCCCCATATCCCCTCTGGATCCGTGCATTAAACTTTTTTCTTTGTTTCATCACATTTTAGGTTGGTTGGATTGTGTATCTATTGATAATACAAGAGGTGTTTCATGTTTATTTGAACAAATTTGAAAATGCCGTTACTCAATTATTTCTGGTTATATTGGGTAATAATTGATTACCATTGGTTAGTCTGATCTCCAGAAATACGCAATCATCAAGAAAATAGCTCTTAATTTTTATTTTCTGGTTTGAAACAGTCCCTGAAGATGAGTAGTCAAATTTTAAGCGTTTAAAAACTGCTGTCTGAAACGAAATGTACTAAATCTTTCTCGAACAGTATCTCTAAAAGAAATGAAGTTTTTCTCTTGGAACCTTTTATATATTGTACATATACAATTAAAGTATGTTCTGTTAGAAAATAAAGAATTCCAGTTGGATATTTACTTTTTGGAAGCGACTTGAACATCAAATTTACAGTTTCCATAGCAGCACTAAATTGTATGCAAAATACTCAAATGCAATATTTGGTGATCAGTTTTAACGGTAGTGGATACTTAAAATATCTAAGAAATCGAGTCGGTTATGAGTTTTGAGAATTTGCTTTTCAAACTTCTTCCAAGACACATTTTATACATGAAAAACCCGTTTTAGCACTTGTATGAAAGAACTTATGAAGTCCAGTATCCAAGCAAAACAGGCACACATAGGCTGTTTCTCATTTTAATAATATACTGAGCATACCTCTAAACTTTAAAGAAAATTTCAAAATTAAATACGTATTTTCTAAGAAGATAAACCCGTTTTAGATCTTGAAATCGGTTAAAATGGGGTGGGGATGTATTTAGCACCACCGTGTTATGGCTATGCTTTAAATTGCCGTCTTGTCTATTTGGCAATACCAGTGACACGTCCGTTATGCACGAAAAAGTAAGATTTGTTTGTTTTAATTATATGCAACCGCAAAAAGGTAAATTCAAATCTGTTCAAATGAACATGAAACATGTCTCGTACATTGATTACTTCACACAATTTAATTATATCAACGGCAGAATCTGTGCTGAAAATATGAACACACCAGTAGTTATACTCAAGTCCACAGTGACTGGGGATGAATTCCGTCTTCAGGTGTCCTATTGTTTCGTTTTTCATTTAGCTGCTAGTGTTTCCATTGTTTGCGAGGGCATCATGCCTGGTCTGCAGTTGTTTTTGACTTTTCTACTTTGACAGTCATTTCGAGAGCTAGTTGATTTGCTTATTTTGTATAAATGTGTATTATTCACTGTGGCAATGCCTCGTTATGCCACAGGTTGGTCTGATATATGTGAGTGTGGCATTTCCTGTTCATATTCACTTTTTCCAAATTGTTCTAAACTTGCAATGCTTCCAAAAGCAATATGGGAATGTAATTGTCCTTCATTATGTTCATTAATGTAACATTAAGGGCTGTTTCACATATACACCGAATCCGAACCGAAACCGAACCGAAACCGTAACGGCCACCGAATTGCATCGTTTCGTTTTCGGCAGACCTTTCACATATGCACCGAATCCGTGGACGAAATGTAGGAAAATACCTGTATAATTTGGACTAATTTCCCTCTCAGATAGCAGAAATACCTTTACAAAACAAATTGTTCCATGTCACTGCATTAAGTTCGTGGTCTTTATAGTCGCTCTGGGTATTGTCCCACAAAATTCTGTAGTCAATAGTATTGTGTTTGTAAATTATCGCATAATTGTCTCGCTGGACAATCCATCAATTACTCAGTTATATACAACGCACGTGGTTGAGTATGTGCAGATTTTATCAAAATTACCTGTCGTATTTGCTGAAATTCGGCCACCGAAACCGAAAAAAAATAAAATCAAATTCGTGCACGTTTTCGGTTCGGCGTTCGGTTTCGTTTCGGTTTCGGTTTCGGCGCATATGTGAAAGCGCCCATAGGGTTTAAGGCATTTTAATTTTTCGGTATGGTTTCGGTTCGGTTTCGGTTCGGTTTCGGTGTGTATGTGAAATGGCCTTAAGTGTGAAAACTGTCAACTAGAGCCGGACCATCCAAAAAAGGTTTTGTCCCTGTATTCACATTCACGGATACATGATAAGGGTTCATACAAACTTAATCCAATATAAACTTGCTTTCCCCTTCGTAAAACATGAGGTGAGTACAAAACGCAAATAATTAGATTACTTAGTATGAACCCTTTCAATTAATGCAAAACCCAAATGTTGTACACACAGGGACACTAAATGTTGGGTCTCTGGTTCCACAAGAAAGCTGTGCACGTATGCTTAAAGATTGGTTTTACGTATGTACGATAAGTACCAGAATTTCATACTCGTATGTATATTGAGAAATAAGACACATACAGTTTTGACGACTCCTCTTATTCATATACATCCACATTAGCTCTGGCAAGTCTGTACATACAGGAAACTCTGTCTTAAGCATCAACTCAAAAACAATACCAAAATTGGGTTTTATGACCGATTGTATCGCCTAATGCAGATCAAAAGTATCGCAGGAGCATTCTGCAATACTTTCGACTTGCATTAAGCTACCATCTGTCTTTGAGTGGCCACAAGTTTTACTGTTTGCACAGACTCACCCGAGCCCTCGCTGCTCGCTTATGCGGTATGTACCGAAATATCGTTCACTGGTCCATAATATATGAATTTAGGTTTTCAAGTGTGCCGGGTAAATCGATTTTCGACAGAATCAATGATTCCAAACAAAGCCAATGTTTAGTTATAGCTCGGCCATCATTGATTACAAATCATCAAAAGCTATCGACTTTGTCAACTGCAAATGGTATAAAACATATAGAACATTATAATAAAGAGTCAGGTAATATAAACAAGAGAGTAATATGAGACTTGTCTAGGGGTCGCTGCGGTGTTGCGGATAAATCACTCGCATTGCCAACCAGGGGTTGCGGGTTCGTTTCCCAGATTCTCTAGTCTGTCGGATGAAACTTTCTAAAAGTCCTGCCCTGTGCCCATATGACCTCAGCTGTTGGTGGTATGTTAAACATAAACGAACAAATTTGACTTCAATGTAAAACTTACGGAAAAGTCAGAGTATCAACCCAACTTGCCATTAGCTGCGCTAAGCGACGTGCCCAATGGCTTAGCAAGAATGCTTAAAAAGCTACGCACAACAAATGGAGACTACTGGAGCAATTTTACGGCAGCGAAAAACGGTCGAGTTAGCAGCAATTTTGCTGCTGTCACTAAAATTGCTGCTGGCTCAAATAATCCTGCTAGCGCAAAAATTGCTGCTGGCACTAAAATTGCTGCTGGCACAAAATTGCTGCTGGCACAAATATACCTGCTAGCACAAAAAATGCTGCTGGCACAAAAAAACTGCTAGCGCAAAAATTCCTGCTGGCACAAATATTTCTGCTAGCACAAAAATTGCTACTGGCACAAAGTATCCATGCTTGCTCAAAAATGCCTGCTAGCACTAAAATTGCTGCTGGCACAAAAATTGCTGCTGACACAAAAATTGCTGCTGGCACACATATTTCTGCCGGCACAAACATTGCTGCTGGCACAAAGTATCTATGCTAGCTCAAAATGTCCTGCTAGCACACAAATTGCTGCTCCCACAAAAAATGCTGCCGGCACTAAAATGATTGCTGACGCAAAAATTGCTGCTGGCGCAAATAATCCATGCTAGCTCAAAAATTGCTGCTGGCACAAATATTCCTGCTAGAACAAAGAGTGCTGTTGGAAAAAATTGCTGCTAGCACCAAAATTGCAGCTGACACTCAAATTGCTGCTGGCACAAACATTTCTGCTGGCACAAAAATTCGAAAATTCCTGCCAGCACAAAAATTCCTGCTAGCACAAAAATTCCTGCTGGCAGAAAAATTGCTGCTGGTATAAAAATTGCTGCTGGCACAAAGTATCCATGTTAGCTCAAAATTTGCTGCAGGTGCAAAAAATATTGCTAGCACAAAAATTGGTGCCAGCAATAAATTTGCTGCTGGCACAAATATTCCTGCTAGCACAGAAATTGCTGCTGGCACAAAAAATCCTGCTTGCACAAAATTGCTGCAAGCACAAAAATTGCTGCTGGCACAAAAAATAGCCGCTGGCACAAATATTCCTGCTAGCACAAAAATTGCTGCTGGCATAAAAATTGCTGCTGGCACAAAAATTGCTGCTGGCACAAAGTATCCATGCTAGCTCAAAATTTGCTGCAGGTGCAAAAAATGTTGCTAGCACAAAAATTGCTGCCAGCAATAAATTTACTGCTGGCACAAAAATTCCTGTTAGCACAAAAATTGCTGCTAGCACAAAAATGCTGCTAGCACAAAAAATGCTGCTGGCACTAAAATTGCTGCTGGCACTAAAATTGCTGCTGGCACAAATAGTCCTGATTACCGGGCCACGTAGCTCAGTCGGTAATGTGTCTGGCTACAGATGCGTGTCTGACTGCAGATCCAGGTGTCTGGAGTTTGATCCCTGTCCGGTCTCATACTTTTGTGGAGATTGATCATAAAATAAATTCTATGGTCGTTCCCCTCCCTTCTGCTGAATCATTCAAGAAGGGTTGTTGTCAGTTACAAGCGAAAGTATGCTCACGAAGTACTGAAGTACTGGTTAACCGCTTGTTCAAACTTGCCCAGGAAAAAGTGTGGTTTGGTGAACTGACCGTCCCGCCATGACCATAGCTGTTGGCTTGGGACTAAATATTGCTGCTGGCACAAAAATTGCCAACAATAAATTTGCTGCTAGCACAAAAATTGCCGCTGGCACAAAAACTTCTGCTAGCACAAACTTTGCTGCTGGCACAAAAATTGCTGCTGGCACAAATCTGGCAGCAATTTTGTGCTGGCAGGCTTTTTCGTGCCAGCAACCATTTTTGTGCTAGCAGCATTTTCGTGCCAGCAGCAATTTTCGTGCTAGCAGCAATTTTACTGTTAGCGGCAATTTTTGAGCAAGCAGCAGTTTTAGTGCTAGCAGCATTTTGTGCCAGCAGCGATTTTTGTGCCAGCAGCAATTTTTATGCCAGCAGCAATTTTTGTGCTAGCAGGAATATTTATGCCAGCAGCTATTTTTGTGCCAGCAGCAATTTTTGTGCTTGCAGCAATTTTGTGCTAGCATTTTTTTTTTGTGCCAGCAGCAGTTTCTGTGCTAGCAGGAATATTTGTGCCAGCAGCAATTTTAGTACTAGTGCCAGCAGCAAAATTGCTGCTAACTGGACCGTTTTTCGCTGCCATAAAAGTGCTGCCAACTTTACCGCTTTTCGCTGCAGCAAGATTGCTGCTAACTTTTTGCTGCTGTAAAATTGCTGCCTACTTGACCGTTTTTTACTGTTGCTGCTAACTTGGCCGTTTTTTCTGCAGCAAAATTTCTGCCAACTTGACCGTTTTTCGCTGCAGCAATATCGCTGCTAACTTTACCGACCTACGTTACGCTCACAAATAGCACAACAAAATTATAAGAGAGTTCAATAATACCCTAGCTTGCATTTCGTGCGTGTTTTTCGTCTAAATGTTGCAGCACAAATCTGCATGAAAGATCTGCAATTCTGATAGTGTCAGACCAGCGATATATAAAAATATACTCAGAAGAAAAAGTTTAGTCAGTATTTATGTTTTCTCATAAAATCAACAATTCTGGATATATCATCGTCAAATTGTATACATGAGTTGTATTATCGTAACTTTACATGTACCTGTTTATTGTGTGATAAATACTGCCTCTATTAGACTGTATCAACCAATTTTCAAAATACACGACGTGCACGTGCTGCGGTTAACTGGCAGGGTTATTTTCTCATATGCTGTTTGATATTGAAAGAGAGCTGTTCCTATTGCAATTATCCGGAGAAATTTTAGTGTTAACAAGCTTAAGTCGCCGTCCAGGCTGTCGACAAATTACAGAAATACAGCGTTTGGACGTTCTGAAAGCAGGTGCACGTGCAGCTGACGTGCCACGTAATTTTGGATGTAATGAACGATTAATTTATCGTCTGCAAACATGTCTTCGACAGTCTGGCAGTAAAAATGACAAACCACCGATAGGGAGACCACGGATAACGACGTCACTTGAAGTTATGGTCATAGTGACGTCAACATGACGTAATCGCTTCATGGCCGATCGGAAACTTCTTAAACGTCTTAGACATGCAACAGGCACGATAATTTCCGTCTATACTGTCAGAAGTTGTCTGAGGGGTGCATCACTGATTTTGGAGTTTTGAAATTTGAATTTTGATGTGTGATTTTGACGAGAAAAATGGGTTAATTTTCAGTATGTTTTGTTGAATATGTTCACATTTATAGGAAATTAAATGAATTTCATGTTGAGTAAGGTTTTTGTCAATATTACTACTGTCTAACAAAAACATTGCACACAGTGTCTGTACTGACTAAACTTATTCTTCTGAGTATAGAACATAATAGAAATACGACACTGTGTCTCGTGCAATTTATAAATGCATTTAAACAGGAATCAGCGTATAATTATTTCTGAGCCATGACATGACACAACCAACAAAAAGTAGTGTGTGCGAAGATTCAGATCAGCCTGGACCTTTTCTCACTTTAATTCATATCTGATATGCGCCATTTTCGATTCTATAAGATAGCAAACATTGCTGAAAATGCTGGTTGGGCTAAACCCTTTGAAGAAATCAATGCAGGTAGGTCTTCGAAGGTTTTTCTTAACAGTATGCATGCACATTCGATTACTCATGCAGTAAGAGAACTCTGTTTTTGTCACTCAAGGTTCGTATGGAATCCAGAACGGAAGTTGTTTCTCAGCTCATGTGTCTATAGAATCACATGACAGTAATCGTTCTGACAATATGTCAATTTTCTGCGAACTCAAATTAGACTATATATCAGCCCATTCTGACCCTTCACTGTCCGCATTGAGAAAACATGAATTACTGTCTACGAGTATTGAGGTAATCGGCGAAAACTCAGATCAGCCAGTAAATCAGTCCAATCTGACCACGAGAGCCTTCACTGTCCAATTGAAGAAACCATGGTTCCTCGGTTACTCAATGAGTGCCCTCAGCGAAAGCTCAAATCAGCCTTTATTTGAGTCCAGTCTGACCACGAGAGCCTTCACTGTCCGATTGAAGAAACCATGGTTCCTTTGTTACCCAACGAGTGCCCTCAACGAAAGCTCAGATCAGCCTTTGTTTCAGTCCAGTCTGGCCACGAGAGCCTTCACTGTCCGATTGAAGAAACCATGATTTCTCCGTTGGTTTTTCCGTTACCCAACGAGCGAGTGCCCTCAGTCAAAGCCCAGATCAGCCTTTGTTTCAGCCCAGTCTGGCCAACAGTGTACTCACTGTCCGCATGAAGAAACTATTAGTCCTTGGCTGTTTATTAATTGTGCAGCACAGAGGCACAGATTCATGTCACAGTGGTGGTTTTTGTCATACACTGTCCCACATCAGGGGTGGATCCAGGATTTCTGGAAAGGGGGTTCATATGTATAAAAGGGTGGGGTTCGCTTTGCTAATTTTATCTAACTTTTCATAAATATCCCATGAATATGAAATAATTTGGTCTCATTGAGACCAAATTATTCCATTTTCATAGGATATTTAAAAACGGGGGACAGGAAGGGGATTCGATCGACCCCCCTGCTGAACCCCCTCTGGATCTGCCACTGCACATATAGAGTTTCGAGAAGAAAAAAAATCATATGTCAAGATCAGTAATTTTGGGGGACGTAAAACTTTTAATAACTTCTTTTCCATCAATTTTAACATATGTTTTGGGTGCTCAAAAGAATTGTATTACATTAACGACAGTCACCTGACTTAGTTAAACTAAGATACAATAAAGGGTGTCACAAATCATCACAAAGGTAATACGGGCTATGTTTCTATTGATACTGCTTCTACTCTTTAAGTCAATTAACATGTCAACGAAAGCAAAAGGGTTACGAAAACATTTTTGTATAATGTGAAAACGTATAATATAATATATAAATATTACCTTCCCTGATATGGTGATAGTCGAAAATATCATCCCGAGGAATGTGATTATCAACCGAGGCGCAGCCGAGGTTGATAATCATATTTCGAGGGATGATATTTTCGACTATCACCATATCAGGGAAGGTAATATTTATTTTATTATACCGAACATTAGATCCTTTATTTTCCACTGTCTTAGGCATACCATGGTGAGGGGAGATCCAAAGGGAAAAATAATGCACAGCCTCTTATAGATCTGCATGAATGAAAATACAGCTTTCACAAAAATGTTTCTTTTGAACAGTTTGAATGCTCGAACTGATCATGACGTTCGGTTCGACACATTACGTCATAAGAAGTCGATGACGTCAAACTTAATACCAAGCAGCGTCATTTAAATGGAGATACTGTACAAGATGCGTTTTTGTTGCAAAATAGAAAATTTAGCCAAATCGGCTCGAATTTGGTCTCAACGTGTTCCTCTCGTCCTAACTAAGAAAACGAGTACCCACACTTTATGTTTCTGACCATAAACAACGAAGTTATTTGGTGTTTAAAGTCGCCAAATCATGTGTCATGTCCGCCATTGCTGTTGAACGTCTCCTGACGTGAACGAACCGTACGCGCATCGGCGTTACGCATCATGTGACCGCCCTGATATTTTATAATATCACCCGCTGCTATGGCAAACACGTGGCAGTATTCGCCGTTGCTGTAGCACCGGGTGATATTATAAATTCTAACACACCTCGCCTATAGAGCCAACGGTAACAAACTGTGATATATCGTACAATAATTCACTGCAAAAGTGTGTGATAGCTGACGTCACTGGAAAATGACGTCATTCATGGCACTTGACGGTGTAACGTCGTTTTTACGCTTAAAAGACGTTACAATTACATGTAAACGTATGCGACGTAGTCTAAATATTGGCGGGAGTTCTTCAGTGCAATGGCGGAAAATTGGAAGAAGCTGAAGACTTCGAATGTGTTTTCGTCGTTTATTGTCTGTTAGAATCGAAATAGATCAGCTCCATTGCGTGAATTGTTGAGTAATAATTCACTGTTTGCCGGTAAGTTGTGCGAAGATAAATCACTCGCGCTGCGCGCTCGCGATTTGATCTTCTTTACAACTGACCTCCAAACAGTGAATTATTACTCAACAATTCACTGCTGGAGCTGATCTATTTCTTAAATATCAGTCGTTCGTCTATGGAAGTTTTGTATGGGAAATTCACGTGAGGTATAATAATGCATAATATACATCTTATGTGGTATTTTTGTATAATGTGAAAACATAATAAGTTTTCCGAGATCAGTAATGCAGAATCAATACTTATCAAAAGTTATTGACGACAATTCTTTTCAAATCTGGCCCGTACCAAGACAATCCATGTTACCATAGGGATAGAGCTGCCTTTGAGATCTCCCGTATTGAAATCGATAGCTTTCTTTGCTAAACTATTGATACATTTGACATTTAAAAACGACGAAGTAATAATTGTAAATGCGATTTTATATAAACCCTCTAGTCATATTTATATAAATCTTGGTCAGGTGGCCTGTCCGAGAAGCACTTCCAGCCTAGTAATATATATAAAGCGGGCCATTATCGGTGCGCCATTTGATTGGCGTTTCGGTGGTGAGCCGACAGTGGCCCAATGTTATGTGATGGCCGGGTTTGCTACTTGTTTTAAAAAATGCTTTCTTGCGGGCCGAACTAAAACTTTCATCTGATGCTTGTTGGCCCAACTAATGATTTTCTTCAGTTTTTGTTGTCTACACCTGTTACTTTCTTTGTTTTATCACAGTTAGCTAATTTGATTTAATTGTTTCTCTGTGATGATACATTAAATAAGTTAGGACACGTACTTATCGTTAATGGCTGCTGTCCGTTATAAGGAGGGGTCGACGCAAGAAAACATTGCCTTCGGTATTTGCGAACATCAAGGGCGCAGAGCAGCCATCTGATCAGCACCTTTGTTAATCGATTATTGAAAAGTATCATATCTAGAATTGCTTCAAGCCAATTTTCAATTTTTAAGCTAGTCTCTGTAGCGGATGAGACTAGTTAGAGTCTATCTTTGTCGGAAACCCCGAAGACAGGTTTTGTTGCGTCGAGGCCCAGGTAATGGCGATTCTGTTGCTGTTAGTTCCTTGTATTTTATATTAGGGAGTGGGGTGATTGGTCCTGTCTATAGCAGTGGCGGATCCAGGGAGGGTTTAGGAGGTTCGCTCGACCCCCTTCCCGCCCCTATTTTTTAAATGACGTTGAAAATGGAATCATTTGGTCTCAGTGAGACCAAATTATTTCATTTTCATGGGATATTTAAGTAAAACAAGATAAATCAGCAAAGCGAACTCCCACACCTTTTTACATATGAACCACCTTTCCAGTAATCCTGTATTCACCCCCTGTATAGATCTGCAGGCTTCTGGTTGAGAAAGAGGGTTGTAGTTATTTTACTTGAATTGTGTTCTTGCCTAATTGTGGTTCTTTGTTTGCCTGTGGCCTGTATGCCTCTCTCCCACTTTGGCATGGGTTTGCCTGTTATTGATCTTGATTGTGGCATTTCAGGGTCATACTTACCATTTTTCACATTTTAATTCAAGGCAATCTATTTTTCTTAGCTTTATAAAATGCCCAAAACATGACAAGAAAGGGTTTCTTCGTGCAATGTGACTTTCGATAAGCAATGTTGAGTTATGGTCCCTTTTTTACTTTTGAAGAGCAATGCTGAGTAATGGTCCTTTTTGACTTAGGTTTTGTTGCTGGATTAAGATATTGATTTCTGATTGATAACATTTTAAGGCAAGTTTATATTTCGTTCAATATTTACCTACCTACCTACCTGCATGCCTGTCTGCCTGACTGCCTGCCTTCCCGCCCGAGTCCACCCTCCCGCCCGCCCTTGCCTTCCTGTATGGTGGCCGGTCATTCTGTCGGTCAGTCTGCATACATAAAATTGTATGAAATAGCAATAGATAAAAATAGAAAAGTGATACCTTCCTGTCCTGTGGCTTGAAGAGATGCGTCATAAGGGCCCAGACCTGTAATTGTTTTTCCATAGACCTCCATTATAGCTTTTAAGTAGGCTGTGGTCCTCACAACTCTTCAATCACAATGAGGCTGCCATAGAGTTACAGATTGGACCTAGTTCAATCAAAAAACAAGAATGAGATACCCTGGTGACCGCCATGTTTTGCCACTTTTTGGCCCCTGAAGGTGGGCACCCTACATGAGAGGAAAATTCTACTGAAAAAAATACCAGAATACAAGGTCCTTTTTTCTAAGCCACACCAGTAAACTTTATCAACATAAGCAATGAAGTGTTGTTCCAAAAGGTACAGCAAAGATAGACCCGTCTAATAAATACAATATATTTCCTAGTTTTATTATTGACCAATCATGAAACACCTTACAACTTAAAAATATTGTGCTGAGCTTCCACCCACCTTTTGAGCCAATCACTGCCCTTTTTACATTTACAGGTCTGTGACCTAAAGCCATAACCCATTTCAGACAAAGGACCAAGAAAATAGTTTAATTCAAACCAATAAACATTTTAAAGCACATTTATATTGTTTGTTTGCATCATTTACCCCAAAGTTA
Organism: Loripinus fragilis; assembly: GCA_964019695.1. NCBI lineage: Eukaryota > Metazoa > Mollusca > Bivalvia > Lucinida > Lucinidae > Loripinus > Loripinus fragilis. The sequence continues at coordinate 85,356,065 of OZ026516.1, forward strand.
TTCTAGGGAACCCTTTAAACAACCCTACCCCCCTACACATATTACTGGTAAACTCATTGTACAGCAAAATAATGAAAAGGAAAAGTGAACATATTCATTTTCTTATATCTCTTTTATTATACATAAGAAATGCTTTAAATTTCACTCATATAAGCTTATAACACCCTTTTACAATTTCCTATACCAAAAAGATGCATGTGCCTTACCAGCATGAGTCTGATGTGGAGTTACCCCACCCACCCCCATAGACAAGGCCAAAATTACTTGCTCCTGGCTATGGGACATATAATCCTTTCTTTACACATTAAATCAACTTCTAATCACATAAAAAGGTTCATTTGTGCAAAATCATGCAATTTTTGCTAATTTAGGTGACAAAAGCTAATATTATGTAACAGCCAGAGGGGGTGAAGAGCAAAACTAGTTTCCATGCAGAGGGACTATGCTCACCGACATGGCATTTTGACCACTTACATTTTTTCTGAAGACCTAGCTGGAGAAAAAAACTACTACAGCCAGGATGCTGCAAGGTCAAGGTCAGTGAAAGAGAATTTTCAAGGTCATAGAGGTCAAAGGTCAAGGTCACTTTGCAATTTAATTGGTCAAAAAGGTATAATTTCTACAATTAATGGCCTATTTGCCTTAAATTGGGGTAAAATGGGTCAAATGGTCAGGGAAAATATCATATTATTCACAAAGTTTAAAAAATACTAGCCCAAAATACTTATTTTACAAATGGCAGGCTGTAAGTTTGGTAAAATCATGCCTGTGAACTGGTATACTGTTGCAGTTTCATTATGACATTTTTTCAAAGTGACATTTAAGTTGCCGGATTGAATAGTAAAGCTTTAAACGGACTAATACGCATACATATATCCATCTGAAATGGCCCCTCTTATCAAGGTCAAGGTCATCAATAAGGTCAAGGGTCAATTTGGACAGCAAATCAACCCAAATTGACCCAAATGGACAACTAAACAAAGTGGAGAGTGCAATATCATACAGGTTTCCAAGTTGTTCTTCACTGTTGCTCAATTGAAAGGTCAATCTGTCAAAGGTCAATGTCATATTGGGTAATATGACAGTTTCTTGTGCTATCTCTGAGTTCAACTAAGGCACATGACAATAAATGAGCATGTAAATATGGGTTTAACACATGTAACACTTTTCAACTAAATTACATTTAACTCAATAAAGTGACCACTACTGCGGTGTACGCAAACTTGCGAAAGGGCCTTTTTTACCATATTTTGACAAACACAACAACATACTCCAGAAAAATGCTCTAGTATAACAATAAAAAAAAACAATGCTCTGATTTGGGAACCAGTGAGTTTCATATCAAGAAAGTATGCTTACAGTTTAGCCTCATAGTGCAAAAGGGTAACTCACATGCTTCAAGTCCAATTTGTAGTGCACAGCTGAGCCAACCATCACCCCTACCTACTAAATAAGGCTCTTTTTCTGCAGTCTTAATGATTTTTGTTTTAAAAAAGTGGACTTTTTGAAAGCTGAAATCATTATTGGACTTGCTGAAATCAAAACAATGCATCAAAAACATATTACAGGTCACATATATAGCAGCCAAGGTATCCAGCAAAACTGGCCTGAAAGTCTTCTTTAGGGCCCAGACCTGTAATTGTTTTTCCATAGACCTCCATTATAGCTTTTAAGTAGGCTGTGGTCCTCACAACTCTTCAATCACAATGAGGCTGCCATAGAGTTACAGATTGGACCTAGTTCGATCAAAAAACAAGAATGAGATACCCTGGTGACCGCCATGTTTTGCCACTTTTTGGCCCCTGAAGGTGGGCACCCTACATGAGAGGAAAATTCTACTGAAAAAAATACCAGAATACAAGGTCCTTTTTTCTAAGCCACACCAGTAAACTTTATCAACATAAGCAATGAAGTGTTGTTCCAAAAGGTACAGCAAAGATAGACCCGTCTAATAAATACAATATATTTCCTAGTTTTATTATTGACCAATCATGAAACACCTTACAACTTAAAAATATTGTGCTGAGCTTCCACCCACCTTTTGAGCCAATCACTGCCCTTTTTACATTTACAGGTCTGTGACCTAAAGCCATAACCCATTTCAGACAAAGGACCAAGAAAATAGTTTAATTCAAACCAATAAACATTTTAAAGCACATTTATATTGTTTGTTTGCATCATTTACCCCAAAGTTATTCTAGGGAACCCTTTAAACAACCCTACCCCCCTACACATATTACTGGTAAACTCATTGTACAGCAAAATAATGAAAAGGAAAAGTGAACATATTCATTTTCTTATATCTCTTTTATTATACATAAGAAATGCTTTAAATTTCACTCATATAAGCTTATAACACCCTTTTACAATTTCCTATACCAAAAAGATGCATGTGCCTTACCAGCATGAGTCTGATGTGGAGTTACCCCACCCACCCCCATAGACAAGGCCAAAATTACTTGCTCCTGGCTATGGGACATATAATCCTTTCTTTACACATTAAATCAACTTCTAATCACATAAAAAGGTTCATTTGTGCAAAATCATGCAATTTTTGCTAATTTAGGTGACAAAAGCTAATATTATGTAACAGCCAGAGGGGGTGAAGAGCAAAACTAGTTTCCATGCAGAGGGACTATGCTCACCGACATGGCATTTTGACCACTTACATTTTTTCTGAAGACCTAGCTGGAGAAAAAAACTACTACAGCCAGGATGCTGCAAGGTCAAGGTCAGTGAAAGAGAATTTTCAAGGTCATAGAGGTCAAAGGTCAAGGTCACTTTGCAATTTAATTGGTCAAAAAGGTATAATTTCTACAATTAATGGCCTATTTGCCTTAAATTGAGGTAAAATGGGTCAAATGGTCAGGGAAAATATCATATTATTCACAAAGTTTAAAAAATACTAGCCCAAAATACTTATTTTACAAATGGCAGGCTGTAAGTTTGGTAAAATCATGCCTGTGAACTGGTATACTGTTGCAGTTTCATTATGACATTTTTTCAAAGTGACATTTAAGTTGCCGGATTGAATAGTAAAGCTTTAAACGGACTAATACGCATACATATATCCATCTGAAATGGCCCCTCTTATCAAGGTCAAGGTCATCAATAAGGTCAAGGGTCAATTTGGACAGCAAATCAACCCAAATTGACCCAAATGGACAACTAAACAAAGTGGAGAGTGCAATATCATACAGGTTTCCAAGTTGTTCTTCACTGTTGCTCAATTGAAAGGTCAATCTGTCAAAGGTCAATGTCATATTGGGTAATATGACAGTTTCTTGTGCTATCTCTGAGTTCAACTAAGGCACATGACAATAAATGAGCATGTAAATATGGGTTTAACACATGTAACACTTTTCAACTAAATTACATTTAACTCAATAAAGTGACCACTACTGCGGTGTACGCAAACTTGCGAAAGGGCCTTTTTTACCATATTTTGACAAACACAACAACATACTCCAGAAAAATGCTCTAGTATAACAATAAAAAAAAACAATGCTCTGATTTGGGAACCAGTGAGTTTCATATCAAGAAAGTATGCTTACAGTTTAGCCTCATAGTGCAAAAGGGTAACTCACATGCTTCAAGTCCAATTTGTAGTGCACAGCTGAGCCAACCATCACCCCTACCTACTAAATAAGGCTCTTTTTCTGCAGTCTTAATGATTTTTGTTTTAAAAAAGTGGACTTTTTGAAAGCTGAAATCATTATTGGACTTGCTGAAATCAAAACAATGCATCAAAAACATATTACAGGTCACATATATAGCAGCCAAGGTATCCAGCAAAACTGGCCTGAAAGTCTTCTTTAGGGCCCAGACCTGTAATTGTTTTTCCATAGACCTCCATTATAGCTTTTAAGTAGGCTGTGGTCCTCACAACTCTTCAATCACAATGAGGCTGCCATAGAGTTACAGATTGGACCTAGTTCGATCAAAAAACAAGAATGAGATACCCTGGTGACCGCCATGTTTTGCCACTTTTTGGCCCCTGAAGGTGGGCACCCTACATGAGAGGAAAATTCTACTGAAAAAAATACCAGAATACAAGGTCCTTTTTTCTAAGCCACACCAGTAAACTTTATCAACATAAGCAATGAAGTGTTGTTCCAAAAGGTACAGCAAAGATAGACCCGTCTAATAAATACAATATATTTCCTAGTTTTATTATTGACCAATCATGAAACACCTTACAACTTAAAAATATTGTGCTGAGCTTCCACCCACCTTTTGAGCCAATCACTGCCCTTTTTACATTTACAGGTCTGTGACCTAAAGCCATAACCCATTTCAGACAAAGGACCAAGAAAATAGTTTAATTCAAACCAATAAACATTTTAAAGCACATTTATATTGTTTGTTTGCATCATTTACCCCAAAGTTATTCTAGGGAACCCTTTAAACAACCCTACCCCCCTACACATATTACTGGTAAACTCATTGTACAGCAAAATAATGAAAAGGAAAAGTGAACATATTCATTTTCTTATATCTCTTTTATTATACATAAGAAATGCTTTAAATTTCACTCATATAAGCTTATAACACCCTTTTACAATTTCCTATACCAAAAAGATGCATGTGCCTTACCAGCATGAGTCTGATGTGGAGTTACCCCACCCACCCCCATAGACAAGGCCAAAATTACTTGCTCCTGGCTATGGGACATATAATCCTTTCTTTACACATTAAATCAACTTCTAATCACATAAAAAGGTTCATTTGTGCAAAATCATGCAATTTTTGCTAATTTAGGTGACAAAAGCTAATATTATGTAACAGCCAGAGGGGGTGAAGAGCAAAACTAGTTTCCATGCAGAGGGACTATGCTCACCGACATGGCATTTTGACCACTTACATTTTTTCTGAAGACCTAGCTGGAGAAAAAAACTACTACAGCCAGGATGCTGCAAGGTCAAGGTCAGTGAAAGAGAATTTTCAAGGTCATAGAGGTCAAAGGTCAAGGTCACTTTGCAATTTAATTGGTCAAAAAGGTATAATTTCTACAATTAATGGCCTATTTGCCTTAAATTGAGGTAAAATGGGTCAAATGGTCAGGGAAAATATCATATTATTCACAAAGTTTAAAAAATACTAGCCCAAAATACTTATTTTACAAATGGCAGGCTGTAAGTTTGGTAAAATCATGCCTGTGAACTGGTATACTGTTGCAGTTTCATTATGACATTTTTTCAAAGTGACATTTAAGTTGCCGGATTGAATAGTAAAGCTTTAAACGGACTAATACGCATACATATATCCATCTGAAATGGCCCCTCTTATCAAGGTCAAGGTCATCAATAAGGTCAAGGGTCAATTTGGACAGCAAATCAACCCAAATTGACCCAAATGGACAACTAAACAAAGTGGAGAGTGCAATATCATACAGGTTTCCAAGTTGTTCTTCACTGTTGCTCAATTGAAAGGTCAATCTGTCAAAGGTCAATGTCATATTGGGTAATATGACAGTTTCTTGTGCTATCTCTGAGTTCAACTAAGGCACATGACAATAAATGAGCATGTAAATATGGGTTTAACACATGTAACACTTTTCAACTAAATTACATTTAACTCAATAAAGTGACCACTACTGCGGTGTACGCAAACTTGCGAAAGGGCCTTTTTTACCATATTTTGACAAACACAACAACATACTCCAGAAAAATGCTCTAGTATAACAATAAAAAAAAACAATGCTCTGATTTGGGAACCAGTGAGTTTCATATCAAGAAAGTATGCTTACAGTTTAGCCTCATAGTGCAAAAGGGTAACTCACATGCTTCAAGTCCAATTTGTAGTGCACAGCTGAGCCAACCATCACCCCTACCTACTAAATAAGGCTCTTTTTCTGCAGTCTTAATGATTTTTGTTTTAAAAAAGTGGACTTTTTGAAAGCTGAAATCATTATTGGACTTGCTGAAATCAAAACAATGCATCAAAAACATATTACAGGTCACATATATAGCAGCCAAGGTATCCAGCAAAACTGGCCTGAAAGTCTTCTTTAGGGCCCAGACCTGTAATTGTTTTTCCATAGACCTCCATTATAGCTTTTAAGTAGGCTGTGGTCCTCACAACTCTTCAATCACAATGAGGCTGCCATAGAGTTACAGATTGGACCTAGTTCGATCAAAAAACAAGAATGAGATACCCTGGTGACCGCCATGTTTTGCCACTTTTTGGCCCCTGAAGGTGGGCACCCTACATGAGAGGAAAATTCTACTGAAAAAAATACCAGAATACAAGGTCCTTTTTTCTAAGCCACACCAGTAAACTTTATCAACATAAGCAATGAAGTGTTGTTCCAAAAGGTACAGCAAAGATAGACCCGTCTAATAAATACAATATATTTCCTAGTTTTATTATTGACCAATCATGAAACACCTTACAACTTAAAAATATTGTGCTGAGCTTCCACCCACCTTTTGAGCCAATCACTGCCCTTTTTACATTTACAGGTCTGTGACCATAAAGACACAGGCGGATAATACAACTACACGACCTTTATACAACCAGCCGACCTGTTGGGCCACGTGAGGTCGGGTATGAAAGCCATGACCGCGCCGCGCCAGGAGGCGCGGCCGCGCCGAAAATTGCCGCGCCAGAAATATATTTTTCCCTTCTCGAAGCACAAAGAGGTATAATTCCAAATTTTTTTCGCTATATCAACTGCAAATAGTATTATTAACAATTGCCAATAAAAAAATATATTAGTTTTCCCGAAATTATGATTTTATAAGCAATATGACATGTGCCAGGGGTATGAAAGACCCTGCCGCGCCGTGCCGTGCCACTTGCATTAGGTAGTATTTCCCAGTTATCTGAAAATTACCTGACCCGAGTATCATGTTTTTTTTAAGTAGAAATGAGGATAAGAACGAATAATGGTTCTTATTTTTCTTTTCCTGCTTTGGGAAATAATGTTTTCATTAATAAAACGGCAAAACAGATCCCAAAACACTCAATAGGCCCCTTTCATGTTGAGCGGTCTATATTGATTTGACACCAGTTGTGATTACACTTTGTTTTCATTTGACACGCTGCATTATAATTTAATTACTATCAGAATGATTTAATACAACAGAAGCTTTGTGAGGTGCATTCAAAATATAAATACATGTATAAGTTTATAAGTTTCTAACTCTGAATGGATGGTACTAAAACTTACCTGTGGGGCAATTAGTCATCAAAGAAAAATGATTTACCAAAGACCATATCCCAGTTACAGCGTTTTCTTTATTTATCCTCGACCCACTAGTGAAACGTCATTCGACTGTCGTTTCGCGGCGGGCCGATGGTGGCCCTCTTATATGTTTAATGGGATAGTGTCATAAAATCATTTTTGTTTGATGTCCAGCTCCTGCCACTTAGAGGCTACCCCATTTAGGAGCCACACGTGAGTTAGGTGTACAATATGAGCTCAATGTGAGATTTCTAAAAATATGACATTCCGACCATGGTTTATTCAAATAAGTCTGTGCATACTCCTGTTGCGCTTAGATGCTCGTATTTTTGCCTTTAGAAATTGGTCAGGCAACGTACAAAGGACCTGGCCCCTAGGTTCTAAACGTGTTTGCATACTCAACTCAGCACGAAATTTATCCTGCTCATAAATGTTAAAATGCCAGCAATTGTTGGCATTTTAACATTTATTAGCATGATAAATATAACATCTGTGAGACTCAAAGCGATAAACTTCTTCATTTATCCATAGTTTAGTTTTTATGAACGGTTAAAATTTCGTGCTCAGCTTAGTTGAGCATGAAAAAAGTTATAAAATCCCCGTGCCCGCTCAAAGTTTATATGAATATGTGTATGCACAGTCTGATCTGAGCCTTTACCGATCGCACATGGCAAATTTTTGGAAGTCTAACATCTCGTCTTGGTTATATATGTTGTGTATTATATTTGGGCCTCGACACTAGAAAGAGGATTATCTCTGGTTGAGGCCCATATAATACATAAAGTGTATTTGACTTAAGAGGCGCACAATGACATAAATGCTTCTATATGAAAGATGTAGATGAGCAGATTAGCTGGCTTCAGATCATCAAGATCAAAACTGCCAAAAAGTGGATACTTGAATAATTTCAAACATGCGATTATAAGTTAAAATAAACCATTTGCGCGTATTAAGTCGAATACGGTAAAAACAATTACAAAAAATCCCTCGTCACGTGCCCATCCTTCATATCCAGCATATTTTAGTAGATTTTTTTAACAACTTATATATCATTATAAAAAGGAAACATAGAACACAAATTTCAGTGTTCTTCAACTTCTGATATAATGGAACATAAAGATAAATATCTGGATTGAAGAATGGAATGAGAATAATTTAGAAACTGTTTGTATACAAAGCGGGAATACCACTAAAATCGGGTCATCGTCGGCCCGCAAGCGAAACGCCATGTTAATTGCGTTTCGCTGGCATGCCTTTGATGGCCGAACATTGAATGCTGGCTTGGTAGCTTTGTAATATTTCAGGGGATCCGGACTAGTATTGATAAGGAACCATATATTAGGGTGTGCTTAATTTTCTAACTTGTATATCTATCTACAATATTGAGTTAACAGAATGGAATGGCTCTTGCGAGACTGTTCGTATGCGCAAACTCGCCTGAGCCTTCACTGCGAAAATATAGATACAATACAAAAACATTTTGGTTGGATGGCAATTATGTGAGCGACGTTGTTAATATTCTATCATCTTCCTTGACTGTGAGCGAGAATCAAAGACTCAGCCATAGTTGCTAACGCAGCAGCTTTGGACGTACACACGAACGGTAGGTATCAATATAGATACTAATCCAATTTTCATTGTAGGTTTTATAGGATTTTGAGTATTACTACTAACAAAAATTAATGTCGCGCTTATTGAAGTCAGTGACCTATATAATAGGTCACTGTTGAAGTTCACAAACTTCTTTTTAGTAATTCTTTCATCAAAAGCGATTAAAGAAGTCGTTATAATCTGTTAATCGCACTAATTGATAAGATTAAAGGCATGCGTACACCTTTAATTAGTTTGTTTGGTTCTATATATTCTTGATCAAAGTCAGGAATATACAGGTTTCTTAATTAATCATTTAATGATAACCCTTTCATTATAGTCCGATGCAAGGGGACCGTGAACAAGTTAAACTGACCGGTTTATGTCCAGCTATAACAAAACATGAAAAAAGGGCCTATCGAGTATGTGCGTTATTATTATTATTATTATTGTTATTATTATATTCCATTATATCGCATTGTATGCCCAAAACACCCACTTAGAATCACCCTTCCCACCATTTCTAGTATAAAAAAACCAGGACATATATTCCAGTTATCGACTGTTAAAAAACTAACAGTAAACTGCCATTAACTTAAGTGGCACGGCACGGCACGGCACGGCAGGGTCTTTCATACCCCTGGCACATGTCAAATTGCTTATAAAATCATAATTTCGGGAAAACTAATAATTTTTTTTATTGGCAATTGTTAATAATACTATTTGCAGTTGATATAGCGAAAAAAATTTGGAATTATACCTCTTTGTGCTTCGAGATTGGAAAAATATATTTCTGGCGCGGCAATTTTCGGCGCGGCCGCGCCTCCTGGCGCGGCGCGGTCATGGCTTTCATACCCGACCGCCACGTGATCAACATGTGATGTCTAAAGATGGCTGCGCGCTTAAAATTTAAAGGCGGAAACAATATGTGGTTATAAATGTCTCCATATTCATAAAACTCTGAGATAAATATGCCCATCTATATATTTGTATGGCAAAACATATGCTGAATAATATCCTAAAGTTTATGATGCTGAGCGTCTTTGCTGACCAAGGAAAGAATTCAAGTGTCATTAGAATTCGTGGTTTTTCGTTCATCTTCAAATAAAGCGCTGGGTCCAATCATGAGCATAGTCGCACTGTGTTAAGCTATTATACAGCAAACGGTTTATCATTTAATATTATTAATCTTTGATCATCGCAAAACCGGTCATTAAAAGAGGTCTAGAAGGAAACGTGAGAAAATGGCCCTGCAAAAAACATATTTGGCCAAAACGTGGTCCGGCTAAAACCATTTTGGGCAAAAAAATGGTCGGGCGGGCCCCCAATGACGGCCTTGATACATGATGAAAGACTGAAACCAAGAACTATTCTGAATAGTTGAATAAAAGTCGCGATAATCACTGCCATCTCAACCTGTACAACTGCCCAAGCCACAACAAAGAACAGAGCTACCAAACCTTGGTCAGGTCCATCCTAGAATATGCTTCATCAGCCTGGGATCCCTACACACAGTCCAGCATCAACAAATTGGAAGGTGTCCAACACCGCACTGCAAGATTCGTCACAGGGGACTACCGCACGACGAGCAGTGTATTGGAAATGATTTCCAACCTCGGATGGGAAGCCCTACAAGAAAGACGCACAGAGGCAAAGATGGTGATGATGTACAGGATTACATATGGCCTTATTGACATCTCCGCTACATCTCTTCTTCATCCAGCCACTCTCAGTACACGAGGGAACTCCATGCGCTACCTATAACCATTCTGTAGAACCCACGCCTATCGGTGCTCCTTCTTTCCATCAGGGATACGCCTTTGGAACAGACCTGGGGTAATCGTAATTGTAATTATCTGTAATTAGATACAATTTTCAAAGTAATTAAATGTAATTGTAATCATGTTTTTTTTCAAATACATGTAATGTAATTGTAATGATTACTGAAAATATTTTAGCTGTAATTATAATTACTTTCAAATACTTTTCAAATACATTTGGCTATTCACTTAATAAATTGGCACTGTCTCCGGGTCCGGTACCGGACCTTTAGACTACGGGGCTACAGGTCAGGTACCGGACCCCTAGACACTGATTCTAGGGGTCCGGTACCAGACACCGAGCCACGCCTATGAGGACTGTCTCGGGGTCCGGTATTTGTGAAACAACTACTGACAAGTCTATGGATACGGGTCCGTACCTGCACGTATATGTAGTAACAGTTATTTTACCAACAAAAACTCATGTTGAAGTTTCACTTTGCTTCGTCCGCCATCTTTGATCCTCAAAGGGAAACCAATCTGTATTTACTGTCATGCGTCACACTATTCAAACAATTAAGCTTATACAAAAGGTATATAAATAATAACGGTAAAGTAAAAAAGAACTTAATTCACCTGTAATAAATCAATTATCTTCTCATCTTCAATGTGGAACCAATTAAACTACTTGTTGGCAGCTGATAAGTGAGATGAGTGAGCAGCGTCTACATAGTCTGTAGTGTAGATTCATTATTCAACTATATCTTTCAAAGAGACTCATTACTGGGACAACGGCAGTGGATCTTACTGGTATCTTTTGACATTCGGACATAGCTTTTATAAGAAGACTCTGAGTCTTTTTGTTTAGTCTTTTTTTTAAACAACTGATATGGTCCAAAAAGGTAATTACTTTTTTAGCATAAAAACAAACAGTGTTGAACAAGATCAGACTGTTCATTGGATAACAGTCTGATCTGGATCCACACTGGTTGCTAGAGAGACGTTACAAATGCATATCCTAAGGTTGAAGACTCGATCGCGAAAATGCATCTAAAATAATGACAAACAGTGATGAACAAGATCAGACTGCTCCTATATCAGTCTGATCTCAGTCCACTCTATTTGCTACAGAGACGTTACAAATGGATCTACATAGGTTGAACGACTCAATCGCGGAAATGCATCTAAAATTTATGTTTGCTGGAGTTATCTGCTACACGTAAATGCTTACGCAAACAGCTTATTTCGCCGTGGACCCTGATCAGACTGTTCCTAGGAGAGCAGTCAGATTTGGGTCCGAACTGTTTGCTACAAAGACGTCTTACGGACAGACAAACATTGCGAATCCGGTTCAGGCTACTCCTAGGATAGTAGTTTGATACGGGTCCACACTGTTTGCTACAAAGACGGCTTATGGGTCGTTATGTCAGGGAAATGCAACTTATGCTTAGGTCAATGACCAATATCCCCGTACAGACAAACATTTCGGACCAGGATCAGACTGCTCCTATGAGATCTGGGCCAATATTGATTGCTTCAAAGACGTCTTTCAATAACGAACTAGTAGACGACATATGGGTCGTTATGTAAGGGAAATGCAACTTATGCTTACGTCAATGGCTAATTTCTCCGTACAGACAAACATTGTGGACCTGGATCGGACTGCTCTTAGGAGAGCAGTTTAATCCGGATCCACACTGTTTGCTACAAAAGTACAAAGACTTGACTGGAATAATCTAGCAGAACATAAATGGCGCTTCGCTGGCCCAACATTGCTGGCTTAGTAGCTTTTTAATTTTTCAGGGGATCCTGATCAGTGTTGCTAAGAAACCCTATATTTCTTATGATTTTTCAGGGGGAGGGGGCTCTGGAGCCCCTGCCCCCCCCCCCTCCTCTGGATCATCGCATCATGAATACGCCCAACTGATGTTAGATCCCTATCATAAATTTCTGAGCACCACATTTCGTAGAGCTCAATAGTCATATATAGCTTTCTTGTTGTGAATAACGTCCTGTGCCAGCATGCTATTACCGAGCCACTATCGGCCCATGCGTTTGGCTGGTGTTCGACAGTGGTCTGATTTTGAGCGCTTATTTGGTCTTAAGCTTTTGGGTACTCAAAAGAACCGTCTCACCGCTGTGAATAACTTCCCGTGCTATCATGTTATATCGGGCCAAAATCGGCCCACGTTTTAAGCTGATTCATTTTGAATAACTTCGGACCACCATCGGCATATGCGTTTCACTGGTGGTTGTGGTGGATGGGCGGACAGACAGACAGACAGACAGATATGTGACCAATTAGCCGGTATGAAAGCAATTAAACAATGCACCTGCAATCACCGTTTGCTAATTTCAATGAAAGTGCAAATTGGTATTACCTTTAGGTTAATAATCAAGTAGACAGATAACAACAATAAATTAATAAGAACATTGAGACAAACACCAATTAAAGGACATTAAATCCTGCGCCAATTCACTGATGCGATAGTAAATTTCCACTGGCATTAGTTACCTTTATTCATGACCTTATTGAAAAAATAAGGATAAGAAAAATAAAAATAAAAGGAATAATGTACGACAAATTATATCTAGTTATGTTTTTTCACCGTTAAAAATCTTATACCTTTTGTATAAGCTTATACTTGTTTGAATAGTGTGACAGTAAATACAGATGATCAAAGATGGCGGACGAAGCAAAGTGAACTTTCAACACGAGTTTTTGTTGGTAAAATAACTGTTACTACATATTCGTGCAGGTACGGACACGCATCCCCGTATCCCTAGACGTGCCGAGTAGTTGTTTCACAAACTACCGGACCACGAGACAGTCCTCATAGGCGTGTCCGGTACCGGACCCGTAGCCCTGTAGTCTAGGGGTCTGGTACCGGCCCCCGAGACAGTATGTAATAAATTTGCCCAACACAAGAAACAAAATGGTGACTAATGGTAATACTTTAATTCAGATCTATGAATGAGAAAAAGTACACAGGATAAATAAAACATATTGACTTTTGTGGACAATTAAAGTAGCACACTTTAAAATATTTAGTCAGTTTCAGACTTAACATAGTGTTTAAGATTAATTGCATTTTGTATAAAAATTAAAAACTAAACTTTTTTTTATTCAAAATTAAAATTTAAAAAATATGGCAATAGACAACTTAACATGGAATAAGGTACATTTTCTCCCAAAATTTACTCTTGGCAGCATTTCTGTTTCTCCTTTTTGCTGGAGGCCTTTAAAGAAATTTTGAGAAACAAAACTAGTTCTGTTCATTTTGACATACTTAGCTGTTTTCCTATGTAAATTCATAAAATCCAGACCATAAAAAGAAGACTACTCAAAGGTGTTAAATCTTTTGTTATTGAATATAGCTAGCTCATGTGAAAAGGTACTTATGACCTTCTTATAAGCTACCTGTATATGTGTGCAAACTGGACAAAGGTTATTACACAAAAGTACATTTTCTTATGGAATGGCTAAATAACTGTTTTTCATCCAATAGTGAGTTGCAAGTGTTTATTTCCATCACATCATTAAATCAATGCACAATGGCAGCACTAGTTTTTGTTTGATTTGATTCTTTACGTCCCATCAACAATATTTCAGTTAAACAGGGATGGGTCTTCCTGGGTTGAACCAGTACTAAGCTAGGATAAATGTGTCTTGCTCAAGGACCACAACACAGTGATGCCGGTGAGGCTCGAACCCGCGGCCCCTCTGTCTCGAGTCAAGCACTCTATCACTGAGCCACAGCACTAGTTTTGAGCCATTTTGTATTCACACCAGAATCTTTGGGAAATACATGTATCAAGGCTAAATGTAGAATGCTTATTCAGCATAGCATGCAAAGTTTTTAGTCCTGAAAGATGGTCCTGCAAAGATGACACATTTGGAAAACTTATGATGATTAAATGTAAAATCAAAGTAACAATTTAAAAATAGCTGACTGAGCAAAAGGTTACAGTTGTGTAACAGACAATTTCCATTTTACATACTTTATAAATCTATCTTGCTTTGTGGTACTGTATAGTGGAATAGATCTATTAAGTATGTAGGCAGATATAATGTATTATGTATCAAACTTTAAAACCTGTGCATAGTGTATATATAATTGTTTAACTTTAATAAGAACTTGAATAAAATTTCATAGCTAATTATTTGTAATTTATGTAGATAAATGTAGTTTATAGGAGGTGTTAATAAATTTCCAATCCATTGTTTACAAATACAATATAAACAATTCTGCAGCAGCAGGCCTCTATGAGGGAGTATAAGTACTGAACTCGCTCTCTTTGACTGCAGGTCATTGCTCTAGGTTCCTTAAGGTCAATCTTTGTTTTGACTTGAGTTCAATGCTGGGGTCATTATCATTTCACAGATCCTGGATTTATCTGGTCAGTTTGTGCTTTGCAGCCTTGTTGATCAGATCTTTGCTTATTATACAAACTTAATTTTATTTAGTGGTGTTTGGATGTATACTATCATTTCATAGTGACACTATGGCATCAAAGAATTCAAGTCTAAGAAATCGCAGTCGTGTAACACCATATGACAAAAACTTGCCAGCTAATTGGACTGCTCCTTTGGGGAAAAATCACCCAATGTGAACTTTACACTCCACCTTCACTAACTTTTGGGGATTCATTCCATTTCTATCTAAAATGAAATGTATTGTCCTACAAGTAGCCACAGTCCCACGCTTAAGCTGGCCAAGGACTTGGCTGCTATTCTATTACCCTTTAAGCGTCTGCTTACTTATATCAAAGCAGGGGCGGGAGCAGCTCAGCTCGGCTTACCACCTGCCTAGGCAGTGGCGGGGTTCACTGAACAGACTACCACCTGTCTAGTTCCTGGCATAGCACTTACTCTGACTTCCCACCGTATGGAAATGGCTGGTGTTCTCGAGCATGTTCAGTTGTCATGCTGTCCGGAGTCGATGTACCAGGGTATGACAATTACTTGGACATGTTGACAGAGGCATCTTTCTGTGCGGGGTCAGAGTGTGAGTTATGGCAGTTGAGCAGCTTCTTCATATGCTCAAAGCAGTCACAGCTTAAAGGCTAGACTCATTAGTCTAAGGGATGTTCACATCTGGGTTGGTTCTTTATGCCAAATTGAGTATTGAGTAGTTATAAATATAAACAATACAATATAAAAGTAAAACAAAGCCGACTTGTGCTCTATTTCTTTCTTAGTGTAACCCCATATAAACTGTAATTTATGTAGATAAATGTAGTTTATAGGAGGTGTTAATAAATTTCCAATCCATTGTTTACAAATACAATATAAACAATTCTGCAGCAGCAGGCCTCTATGAGGGAGTATAAGTACTGAACTCACTCTCTTTGACTGCAGGTCATTGCTCTAGGTTCCTTAAGGTCAATCTTTGTTTTGACTGGAGTTCAATGCTGGGGTCATTATCATTTCACAGATCCTGGATTTATCTGGTCAGTTTGTGCTTTGCAGTCTTGTTGATCAGATCTTTGCTTATCCCACCACCTGCCCCAACGCCACCATGTTTCAGCATTTGCCTTATAGAATCAACCCAGATTAAACTTGCATAATGCATGTTTCTTATTTTTTTTTTATTAATTTATATATTTAGCAGAGTACGAAGATTCAAAATAGTGCATTCTTTTTCAATCACGGCTGCTCAGCTCAGCTCTTCACCTGACTAGGCAGGGGCGGGTGTTCAACGAACATACCACCTATCTAGTTCCAGGGATTCATTCCATTTCTATCTAAAATGAAATGTATTCTCCTACAAGTAGCCACAGTCCCACGCTCAAGCTGGCCAAGGTCTTGGCTGCTATTCTATTACCCTTTAAGCGTCTGCTTACTTATATCAAAGCAGGGGCGGGAGCCGCTCAGCTCGGCTTACCACCTGCCTAGGCAGCGGCAGGGTTCACCGAACGGACTACCACCTGTCTAGTTCCTGGCATAGCACTTACTCTGACTTCCCACCGTATGGAAATGGCTGGTGTTCTCGAGCATGTTCAGTTGTCATGCTGTCCGGAGTCGATGTACCAGGGTATGACAATTACTTGGACATGTTGACAGGGGCATCTTTCTGTGCGGGGTCACAGTGTGAGTTATGGCAGTTGAGCAGCTTCTTCATATGCTCAAAGCAGTCACAGCTTAAAGGCTAGACTCATTAGTCTAAGGGATGTTCACATCTGGGTTGGTTCTTTAGGCCCTATCCGTCTTCATAATTTTAAATGTGAGTACTATATAGCATTGCAATTTTACATAAAAAGTTCAAAAGTAATTAGTAATGTATTTGATTACATTTCTAAAGTAATTGTAATTGTAATCATTACATTTATACAGGTCCTGTAATTGTAATGTAATTGTAATCATTGATAAGTCAAAGTAATTGTAATGTATTTGAATACTTTTCAAAGTATTTGGCCCCAGGTCTGCTTTGGAACCAGCTACCAGAGTGTGTCGTCACAGCGCCAACCTTGGAGACCTTCAAGGGAGGGCTGCCAGGTCATTACTAGATACAACTGAGGAATGTATTTATCCGTTTTTAAATCGCTTTTACCAGTTTTTAACCACGCCTCAGATGTACCTTGTAAATATTCAGTGCGATAATGCTCCAGAGAGGGCCCTGCACTTAACGGGAGAAGAAGAAGAAGAAGAACAGACATGTTTACTACTACGTTTTTTGCGTATTTTCTACGCTTTTTAGCTTCAAAATAAGCTCTACGGATCACTATTGCAAAACTACGCACAGGACGAAAACCCAATTTTCTATTACTTCTAATCCATTTTGGTTCGTTTCAAGACGTTTTCTCTGCTTAAGGGAGGTATTTCCTCACTGATCCATGACTGTGTTTATCAGCTGGTCAATTACGGACTCAATAAAAAGACACCCTGTCACATTAATCTAAAGATAACTCAATTTGGTGTTATTATTTCACTTAAAAAATTTCGACAAGTCATATGATTTTTTTCCTATTTTTATTTTTGATATATGTTTCATAAGGCTTAAATGAAATGTATGTGTGGTTCCTGTTGGCCTACCTACCCTATTTTTAACCCTACCCTAAACATTAAAATGGTCTTTGGAGAAAAATACCTAGAATGGGCTCTTTTTCAGATTTTGTCACTATTTTCTTTGTTAAATGTTATAACAAAATTTAATAATTTCCCTACCTTCCCAGAATTCTCACTAGGTTTCGAAAACAGGAGTCCCAGAGCCCTCTTTGCCAAAAAGTGGGAGTCCCACAATACAAAATAATATAGCCTCCTTCAAAAAGTAGGAGTCCCAGCACCAAAAATGGCAGTTCAGAACTGTAAATCGTCAGTTAGTGAGAGCTCTGCTACCTACCCTAAATTTTGTTGGACAGCAACAGGAACCACATATAAATATTTCATTTAGGCCTAACTATTAATCATGATTTAAGGTTTTCCTAGATAAAGATGATATTTGAAATAATTTTTGTTGAAGAATCTTGCGGTATCCTGTCGTGCAATGTGACGATTTAAAATAGGTTCCCAAATTCCTTCTTTAGATTAGAGTTATTCTTGTTCAAAAAATATCAAAAAATGTGTCTTAAATGATCCAGCTGTTCATTGAAGAAATTACTAATAACGAAGTACTTTTAGGGATCCTGCCGTAGACTACCTGTGCTGCATACTGCTGGTTTGGACTCATTAAAATTGTTCGTACATACTATTTTTATGCAGATTTCAGTATTGATTGCTAAATTTCAAAATATTTCAAAATAAAATTTCACCAAAATCAAATATATTGAGCTTTTTAGATATTAAAATGATATAAATTATAGCATTCTAGGTATCCTGCGGTATCCTTTGGTAATCAGACTGACTGCATGATAAATTATGTAGTTGGTATATAGACCTGATTCTGTGGAGTGCGGGCCCAGGTCACAGAAAGAGACAAGTCAAATATAATATATATGTATAAGATCAGCACACCTTTTCTGCTTACGTTTCAGCATATGCTTATTCCATTTAAAGTCCCTGTATGATCAATGTAGAATCAGATAAAATTTCACAGAATCCTCTACCTCATCATGTTAATATTTTGAAGTGTCACTAGTTACTTGAGTGCTGGAAAATGAACTGTTTCATGAGAAAACCTGTCTTTCGGGATTTGAATTAGTACAGGGGCTATAGCTAAGTCTTGAAAATTTGGATGTCGCAAGTGGATCTATCACACTACCTTAAACTTGTTACCTTATAGCCAACAACAGTGTTGGATGCACATTCTCATCTTTGCATACTGTGCGCCACACAGAGCCACAACAGGCTTTGTCATGTAGCATCCAACACTCTTCACATCATTTTGAAAAAGTGAATTTCTGAGATCCAGAACAATTTTATATGTTTGCAAAAGTGATGAGTTCATAGAAATTGTTTTTTCATGCAAACCCTTGAAAAGGATTACTTTGGTTTTATGTGCCAACTGCCAAGTCCGCTTTCATGCACCAAGGCAACACATGCTACCCAAATCTTAAAACAACAACAACACGTGGCCTGATACTGGCGGATAGCGGCTTCTTTGATCTTAAATCTCATGCTCTCCCTGACTTGGACTCTGTCCCTTTGTCTGAGGCTGATAATATTAGCAGACAGTTTGGGACAAGATCTTTCTTTCTATGGTTTAGCTCACCAGGGAGTGCTAATGTTTGAAATTTAGAAAAAAATCTTTTGGCTATATCTGAATTTTAGACTAAGGTTGCTGCATGCTTCAATTTAGGACAAACCTAAGTTTTCTCCTTCCATTTTTGGAGAAGTCTCTTAAATACTCGTCTCAAGTGAAGACTAGCACATAAACAGTATGTTTTCTTTTGGTTTAGGTTTAGTAGGCTGTTATAAAGAGAATCGAAGAAAGAGAGTGTACAACAACAACCCTGGTGGTATCGCAGTCGGAACCGTGACGAGAGACAAGTGTATGACAATATGTGGCTATCAGCATACCTACGCTGCTCTAACAAGAGGTAAAAATAGGTCAAAATAACCCTTTACCCCATAGAGACACATTTTAACGCTTTTTGCAAACAGAGCAGACCCAGATCAGACAGCTCTTATAAGAGCTGTCTGATCATGGTCTACTCTGTTTGCTTATTGAAATATGATATATCTGTTCTTACATTAGTCGATCTGACAATTCATTTCTTTGTTCTATGTACGAACATGAAAGTTTATTTATATAATTATGCATAGTGGGTGGAGCTTGGCATGAATATTCATGAAAGAAAAGGGTTAAAGAAGAGTAAGGGTCTTTTAGGTTATTCATGGTTAAGGCTCTACATTTAGATAAGAGTGTATAATCAAATATTAATTATCTTATTTCTTATTTCTAACACAAAACATATGTTGTGGGTACTCAAAATAACCGTCTCAATGGGACGGTTCTATTGAGCACCCAGAACACGTGTTAAAACTGATGAATAAGAACATATTTAAAAAAAATGTGTTTACTTTATTAACCTATGACTCAAGCTAGCCCGGAAGATTGGGGCCTCTTATAAAAGGGACAACAGAGACTATTCAAATCACAAGTGAGCTAATGATTGAAGACTATATCTGTAAAGAATTCTTGTATTGTATTGAGACAATTTTTTGATAAAATGTAATGTCTTCTCTTCTTCTGATGTAGCCATGGTTTGCTATTGAAGTCCTACCTAGATTTTTCATTCATAAGTCAACTAATCAGGATCTACAATGTTTTCCATACAACATGGCTTTTTGAGTTCATAATAATTAATAAAAAATGACATTTTTTATAGAATTGCATTAACGTTGTCGAGACCCGATGGGCTGCGGGTTCAAGTCTCACTAGCATCACTGCATTGTGTCCTTGAGCAAGACACATTAACCCTAGCTTAGTACTGGATTAACCCAGGAAGACCCGTCCCTACATAACTGAAAGATTGTTGATTGGACATAAAGAATCAAATCAAACAAACAAAAATTAACTTGGCCTGAATGAATTGGGACCTGCTGAGGTCGGACAAGTCAGGCATTGTATTTTCCACACCCCTGGTCAAGAGTATCAGCAATAGCAATCATCCCGGTGACTTTAAACACAAGTTTGACTATACATGTATGATGAATATTTCAGGCGATATGTGCCTTTGTGGGGATACCGGACCTTTGGATGTCGACCCTGTCTTGGCCCTTGAACCATCTAAGTGCACAGTCCCATGTGATGGCGATGCTACCCAGACTTGTGGCAGTGCTACTCATGTCGAGATATATGAAGCCATTAAACCGGTGACCTCCATGCTGGCGGCGGTAAAGAATGTTGTTAAGATTGGAGAAGCTGTTTCGCTGTTACCGAATGTAGAAACTGCTGCCAGTGACTGGCAGATGAGGATAGACTATGACGATGGTGCAGGTCCCACTAGCTACGCAGCTTCTCCTGCAACTGGCCTACTTACTCGGTCGTTCCGGCAGGCTGGCAGGTACAGCATTGGTGCATACCTTACAGACAAGGATAACATAATAGCTGTAAGATTTGTTAAACTTTTTATATCTTAATTGGTGAAAGTTATGCAGATACAGTAAAACCTGTCTTAAGCAGCAAATTAAAAATACACAAAACAAAGGTCTCCAACCCAATTTGTAGCTTAATGAAGGTCAAAACTATTGCAGAATGCTCTTTTGGAGCATTCTGCAATACTTTTGACCTGCATTAAGTGATAATCGGTCTCGAAACCCAATTTTTTTTTTGAGTGGTCGCTTAAGGCAGGTTTTACTGTATATAAATACCAGAATTAAAGGGTTGATGCCTGACTTTTGACGGAAAGCCTGTCCCCAAATCCTGAAATCAATCAACCACATTCAACATAATAAGCAAACATTGGAGAAGAACTATACTCAACTACAAAAGAAACCCATCAGTCACTTCTCAGGACGTTTATGGAAATCAGAATTAAGAAATGAAGATATATTTATACCATATTCTGCTGCAATCAGTTCTGCATCATTTCATTGGATAATGTAACTGTTTTACTTAAATCTGTTCATGCTAGCCTATTCACCAGTTTTTAGACAAGGTCATTTTCAAAAATGATAAGTTTTTCACTTGAGAATGAATATCTCGTTCTCGTCTAAATCAGTTCACTTGAGTTAAATTTGTCCAAAAAAACAGACATGACCCTCTCCTGTAGCAAAAACTGCCTCATAATGAGGCATAATAATGTGACACGGCACAGCATTCTTGGGAATCCACGCCCATTCTTAAAGATTCCGAGGTTGCACTGAACGATCCCATATGTGTTGCCAAAGCTCATCCAACAACTGCTCGATCGTATTGAGATCTGGGCTTACTAAACTTGCCCATTTTGTTTTGGCTTCTGCACACACTTGTTTGCCTCGTCAGAGAGGGACATACCGGTTATTGGACGAGGGAACTAATTAAGACTAGAACTCAAGTGGAAACCAATTGTCTGAAACTTGTCATTTTTAGGAAAATGACCCCTTGTCTATACACTGGCGTACAGCATGAATAGGTTTAAGTAAAACTGTTACATAATTCAATAATTTGATGCATAATTGATTGTTAAAGAATATGGTATAAAATATATTTTGATATCTTTAATATTTTATCATAATTGCCCTAAAAAGTGACCGATGGGTTTCTTTTGTAGTTGAGTATATATAAGCTACATGCTTTGTTCTTATCCTTATCTTATTGTTTCAAGTTTTATGTACCATGTACAAACCCATTTGAATAAAATATGTTTAACAAACCAAACTTACTGTGCACATAACTCTTCAAAATTATGTTCCTCTTTTAAAAACTCAGATCCAGTTAAGCTGCCAGATGATCAGGATCTGCAGTTTTTGATTCACACAATGAATCCATTTTAGTGATGAAATTTCACTACTGGACTAGCTGGAAATAAAGATTTGATACATGAGATTTCCAACAATGCGGTATGTGTGACCAGCAAACCCTCAGATCAGCCTGCACAGAATGTTGGCCCGATCTGGATCCAAACCATTTGACACTCTGGTTGTGTTCCAGAAAGAATTTTTTGAAAAAGTTAATTTTTAAGAAAGTCAGCAGACGACGACAAAAAGCATGAAAAATTACCCAGCATGCAATATGTTAAAGGATTATTAGATAAAATAATGTATATCTTTCTTTGCAGGACACAGTGTCCAAGATAATGGTGATTGTGGAAACCCCTGTCAGTGGTGTGGCTATTACATGCCCCCCAGAGATAGCTACATATGAATTGGCGTCCTGCACTATTGAGGTGATGTCGGGAACCGGCATGGAAGTGGTTATCTCATATAATGATGGAGCAGCTTCCATATCCAAGAGTTTTACTATTGCTGGTATAGTGTAGTCCCTTTTTAACCCTTAATGTGCCGATCACAACAAAAGTCGTCTGCTTTTCTCGTCTGCTGAAATGTTTAAGAAGCCTCTTCAGCAAACTGTGTGAACCCAGATCAAATTGCTCCTATAGGAGCAGTCGGTTCTGGGTCCACGCTGTTTGCGTCTATACTTAATTCATCAGTAATGCTAGGCAATTTTTTGCAGCAGACGACTTCAGCAGAGGACATTTTTAGATGCATTTTTTTCTTGGTGCTTTGAGGGTTAATGATATGTTTGGGATGCATAGGAATGGATGGTGTTAAAAGTGAATCAAGCTATAAAGCAGGCCTTTAGTTCAGAGTGCGTACCAAAATATTAGTTCTCTTTTTTCTCTACCAAAACATATGTTGTGGGTACTCAAAAGAACCGTCTCAATGGGACGTTTTTTTTGAGCTCCCATGTTAAAACTGATGGGTATGAAAATATTTACAATTTTACGCTCAAAAAGTTTGTTTATTATAAGTGAATCAAGTTATAAAGGGTCAAATTTGACAAAGATGGCATACATTACATGTCTTTATGAATTAATTCTGATGTGTGTGGCTTTGAGAAGCT
Source organism: Loripinus fragilis (assembly GCA_964019695.1). Taxonomy (NCBI): domain Eukaryota; kingdom Metazoa; phylum Mollusca; class Bivalvia; order Lucinida; family Lucinidae; genus Loripinus; species Loripinus fragilis. The sequence goes on from OZ026516.1 coordinate 85,379,533, forward strand.
ATTTAAAGCCTTACACTTGATTAATTTATAAATGCATTTAACCTGTGCAAAGCGCTGCTTCTCAAAATCATAAAAATCTGAATTAATTCACAGGTTCATGATGATGAAATGCCATCTTTTCCCATGTAAGATTGGCCATATACCCAGGCCTAGTTCATAGGTCCAGATATGCAAACTTTGAGCGTAAAATTGTTTTTATTTTCTTACCTATCAGTTTTAACATGTGTTTTTGGTTCTTTTAAATACCCACAACATATGTTTTGGTTGTGAAAGAAAATTGAATACATACTCTTCTTTGAAAGCATGTTAGTTCAAATGTTCTAATAAATGCGCCATCTTAGTGCATTAAGCAGGGAAGAGTCATTATTTTTCAGCATTTTGGTTTTTATGATCAGTTGAAAATTCATGCTCAGTTGATTTGAGCATTTAGAAAGTTTTATAACCTCGGGCTTGGCCTTGTTCAAATGTTCTAAAATTTCAAACACAAGGAAGGAGCAGTCCGGCCTGGGCCTTCTGAAAACATTCCAAGAACCCAAACATTTAGTTGTAAATAGTGAGTAATTGAAAATTTTGAACATTTATTGTAGAGAAAATAACAGGCAATAACCCATTTAGATCTGACATAAGTGCCCAACATCCTTCCAATTGGAATGGACTTGTCTAATAGATTTTGATGGAAAAGTCCATTTGGCTTACATGGGCAAAATATCAGTTCAGTTGACTGAAGCTTGAACTCTCTACCTACTAGCTATAGTGTCGTCTGCTGATTACCTTTGCAAACAGTTTGGACCCAGATCAGGCTCAGGCCCAACAAAATGTCTAACCTGTTCTGGATCCAAAATGTTTGACACTGATGGTATTCCTGAAAGAAATTTTCCAAATAAAATGATTTTGAAAAAATCAGCAGAAGACAAAAAAGCATGTGAAATTACCCACTTTGGTGAAAGTTTTCAGGATTTTGAGGCTGACTTTCCATAGAAAGTCAGCCTCAAAATGCTGAATTAAGGAGATTATAATAGCTTTTTTGATTAGTTTTCAGATTATCTAAACACAATTAATCATTTTAATTTTAAATTATCCATTTTTGTAGACATCCTGCAAAGTATTAAAATTTTGAATTTCAAAAGTTCAGGGTTTTCAAAATTTTGAACTTTCACCCATGTAATCAGCATGCAAAGTTAATAATTGAGCCGTGACATGAGATTTCCAACAATGTGGTATGTGCGACCAGCAAAGGCTCAGACCAGCCTGCACATAAGCGCAGTCTGATTAGAGCCTTTGCAAGTCTCTTGATATTCTATGAATATTCAGCTACTGGCTTAACAGCATTTAGAAGTTCTGAAGCTTAAAAGTAGTCTGCACATGCTGGCCAGAATCTACACTTGTCAAGCTGCCACATTGTTGGAAATCACATGTCATAGCTCAATTATGAGGTCAGATGTCTCTTTCAGATGCGAGGGAGTTCAGTCTTGGTAATTCTGTTCAGGAGAATATTCTGGAAGCTCCAGGGACTCTGCTGTCTGTCTCATCAACCAATGGCCTTGTCCTTCATCCCCGGAACTATGCTAAGTATTCCAGCACCCTACTTGGATTTGAGTACCATGCCGCCAACACTGGAACTTTGACTATATTTGTAAGTGTTTATAGGCCAGGTTGCTACTCAGTAACACTTATCATAGGTTTGACACATTTTTTGAGTTTTTAACTACACTGCTCAAAGTATTTAAAGGAACGCCTGATAATTTTCCATAGGTGAAAATGTTAACCCCTGTCCAATAAACAAGTAATGCATTTCACTAGACAATAAGGCAGACACCCAGTTTCTTTTGCCATTTTGGCTATGATAGTCAAAGTCTTGGATCAATAAAAGATTTTGATAAAACAATCGCTGCATAAGTTCATGGCTCAAATTTTGTAATTTTTAATTTTCTTGAAAATGACAATTTTTTCTGGAACTCTGTAGAATCTTCCGCATTTGTAAAAAACGTAACCTTATGATTTCTGCAACATTAAGAGGCTATTGACTGTACAGATATGATGCTGTTGTGGTGCTTGTTTGAAAAATTGGTCTTAAAATTTGGTTTTGGAAAAAGGGGTATTTTTAACAAAATTCCATTTTTACATAAAGTGTTCCATGGAGATTTCTCGAAAGGGATTACGTTATTTTTATCAAACTAATCAAACCAAACTAATCACAGGACAAACATGTGTTTGCCTTATTAACCCAACTCTGGCTATGAGAGAGACTATGAATGCTTTTGTATTGTGATGAATGGCAAAATTCACAGTGTTCCTTTAAATATTTTGAGCAGTATATAATTGCCAGCTTACTTATTCTGGGCTCTTTATGCACTAACTTTGAAACAATTAAGGTGAGGGAATATTGCTTTTGACGTGTCAGTTCGTCTTGCTGTCATGCATAACTTGTTAGCACAATACAGTAAACTTAGAAAATTCAATCTCTGATTGTTTAAAAAACTTGAAAATTCAAATTAAATCTGCCTTGAAAAAGTACTGGAAAATCACTAAAAAGCATTGAAAAGTTCTTGAATTCTACTATTTCCTGTAAGACTTAGCATTGTTGATAGAGACCTAAATCAGTATAATATTGCCGTGCCTTCATTTGGTGCAGCATATGCTGCACCAAATATAGTTACAACAATTTATACAGTTTATTAAAAAAATACATGTTTTGAGTGCTTAAAAGAAACGTCTTTCTGAGCACCCAAAACATTTTCAAATTTTTTGTGTTTTGCAGGTATACAGACCTGCATCCCCTTGTGGTGGGAATGAGTACTGCCCAGACACCAACAGCTGTGTCGCACCTGGAACTTGTGGTGTCTCTGACTGCAGTGGAGATGTATTCTGCTCGGACCTTAAGAGATGTTGCTCAGCTAGTGCTCCTGTTATCAGTAGTTCATTGTTCACAACTTACACGTAAGTCAAAATTGTCACAGGGTTCGCACAGGCTTGACTCCACTACAGCTGGTGACTGGGACTGTGTGGCAGTGGTAGAACTTCTCCCTGCCCTTCACTATAGTGTAGATTTTATTTTCTTGTCCTTTGGGATCATTGGTTTCATTGTGGAACTTTGAAACTATTAGAGGGTCACTGATGACGCCTAAATGGTAGAAACTAGCTAGTCTGGCCCAAGAAGTATGCACACTCTAGTTTCAGTTCTTTGATGCAGTCTTTGCTTCCGAAAGATACCCTTTTAAGAACATATTTGACTTCACTACAGCTGGTGACTGGGACTGTGTGGCGGTGGTAGAATTTCTCCCTGCCCTTCACTATAGTGTAGATTTTACTTTCTTGTCCTTTGGGATCATTGGTTTCATTGTGGAACTTTGAAACTATTAGAGGGTCACTGATGACGCCTAAATGGTAGAAACTAGCTAGTCTGGCTCAAGAAGTATGCACACTCTAGTTTCAGTTCTTTGATGCAGTCTTTGCTTCCGAAAGATACCCTTTTAAGAACATATTTGACTTCACTACAGCTGGTGACTGGGACTGTGTGGCGGTGGTAGAACGTCTCCCTGCCCTTCACTATAGTGTAGATTTTATTTTCTTGTCCTTTGGGATCATTGGTTTCATTGTGGAACTTTGAAACTATTAGAGGGTCACTGATGACGCCTAAATGGTAGAAACTAGCTAGTCTGGCTCAAGAAGTATGCACACTCTAGTTTCAGTTCTTTGATGCAGTCTTTGCTTCCGAAGGATACCCTTTTAAGAACATATTTGAATACTACTTGCATTTAAAGGGCTTGCTTGAAAAGTCCTTGATGATCAAATCTACCTTGAAAAGTACTGGAAATTCACTCAAAGGCCTTGAAAAGTCCTTGAATTCTACTATTTACCGTAGGACTCAACACTGTTGATAGGGATCAAAATCAGTATAAATTGTTGTGCCTTTATTTGGTGCAGCACATGCTGCACCAAATATAAGCACAACAATTTTATACTAACTTTCTAATACTAATTTCTCCCTTAGCTCAGTCTAGCATCTCTGAAGTAGAATGTTAACACTTAAATCAGTATTTTTCATAAACTTAGTCCTTGAAAACTGTAGGAAAGTCTGTTAGAAGTCCTTGAAATGTTCTTGAATTTTACTCAAACTTGCCTGTATGAATCCCTGGATGTGTTATGTGCTTACTACTCATTGTCATGACTTGATGGATTGTTGCTTAGTTATTAAGATTGGACATGTTGTCTACAACATACAACACAGGTTTTGGGAGCACAGTTGCTCAGTGGTAAAGTGCTTGACTCGAGACCAAGGGGATGTAGGTTCGAGCCTCACCAGCGTCACTGCATTGTGTCCTTGAGCAAAAGGACAAGACACATTAATCATTGCTTAGTACTAGTTTAACTCAGGTAGACCCATCTCGACATAGCTGAAAAATTGTTGACTGGGACAAAAAGAATCAAGTCAAACAAATACAACACAGGTTTAGTTAAACAAAATTTTTGAGAGTAAAATTGTAAATATTTCCTTTCCCAGATTTAATATATGTTTTAGGTGATCAAAAGAACCGTCTCATTGAGACGGTAATATGTTTTGGTTGCGAAAAAAAATTGTTACAGATCCTTAATAAAAGGCATGATACAAGTAAGTAATATTGTCTTTTTTTATTGCACAGACTTGAAGCACTGTTGCTCAGCTATTGTTCTTGTTGTCAGTTGTTCTTGTAAACAACTATGCATGCAGAAATGCCAACAATTACAGTCATTTAGTTTTACTAGCTCAACGCTTTTCTCTCAAATTTACTGGTAGACTAAGCCATTTTGACTGTGACAGGTGAAGTCAGTTAGGCTCTGCCCTGTCATGCTATACAGTCAAATCTCCTAAATTCGAAGTCCTCAGGACTAGAGGTTTTCTTTTGAATTATCAGTACCGTAAACCTGTCTAAAACAGCCAATCAAAATTAAACAAAACAAAGATCTTAATGACAAATAGTAGCTTAATGAAGGTCGAAAGTATTGCAGAATGGCCCTTGGAGCATTCTGCAATTCTTTTGGCCTGCATTAAGCATTAATTGGACTTGAAAACTAATTTTTGACCTTTTTGAGAGTGGCCATTTTAGACAGGTAGACTGTAGGGAGGTCGACATAAAAATATAGAGCCCCTCAAAATTTTTTTTTTCATTTTTTTCTATCAAACATAAGTTTTGGGCATGTTAAAGAAATGTCTCAACAAAACGATTCTTTTATGCACCGAAAATGTATGTAGGGAGCTCAGTGGTAGAGTGCTTGACTCGAGACCGAGGGGCCGCGGGTTCGAGCCTCACCGACATCACTGTGTTGTGTCCTTAAGCAAGAACATTAATACTAATTTAGTACTGGTTCAACCCAGGAAGACCCGTCCCTTTATAACTGAAAGATTGTTGATGGGACGTAAAGAATCAAATCAAACAAAAAAAAATGTATGTCATAAAAGACATTTGCATGTATTCAAATATACTGACGTCAAGAAAAAACGCCTCATCTAAAAATAAACGTAAATATCTGTTAGACTGATCAGAGTAAAGTTATGAATTTTAGTGCATTATAACATCTAATCATTCAAGCGTTTCTCGTGAAAACAAAATTGCTGAAAGAATACTCGAGACTGAGAAAACGACCTCGGTTTGAGACAGGGGTCACCATTTTGTGCGACACAAGATTTTAGCCACATTTGCTTTGCTTCCAGACACAATCCGTTGACAGGAAAAACGTGTTTTACCATTGTAAATCAGTCTCTATTTTACCAAAAATGCGTTAATGATGTTCAGACAATGTTTGTATGCGTCTGCTGAACGAAACAACTTACCCCACCCACTTTTTCGCCATACATTTCAGTAGAACTTAAATGTCATGACTCTGCAAAATGGGCGAAAGATTGTTATTAATCATTTGCAAAAGTCTTTAGTCTTTAACCAGCGATGATTACGGAGGAAACCCAATCTGGCACGTGTTCCAGACGGCTGTTATGGATGACGTTAACGCAGATCAATGACTGGCCATTGAGCGTTACAACTCGTCTTAAATAAGGTAATTTTATGTAGGCATATTCTGTGTACATTACCTAATGTACCCCCCGTATCATTTTTTCCATTACTTAAAGCAAAACGAGAATGTTGGCAAGTTTCGTAAACGCACCTTACATTTTGTCTTTAATATGACGTCATAACTTCATAAAGTTAATACTCGCAAGCACAACTGTTTGAATAATGATCCAAATTTTGTTCTTTGATTAGAAAAACATAAACAGCACAAGCTGGATGCAACTTTAAATTGAAATCATAAGCGATCGATGCACAATGTCGTCATGTGTACGTTGAGCCTGTATGACGTCATTGGAATAAAGCGTCACCTGCATATCAAATAAAGGTCGTTTTTCAACATCGCCCAACCTCTACATAAAGAAGCAGTACGTGGCTGTTCATTTTTATATACCATCGCTGAGAAATCAGTGGTAATGAGTGAGGCGATTTTAGTTGACGTCAGTATAGATAATGAATTGGCCTTCTTCTCTGAATTCAGTGTGTCCCTGACTTTATTTCGAATTTGCAAGTATTTTGAAAAATCAAAGTTTGATTTTTTTTTCTATATTGCAAGTACCATTATCTTAGTGGCTGGTTCCTATTGTATTTTTAGGAAACAATATACCAAAACTGTTTCTGTCGTTGCCACTGGGTACCAGTATATTGACGTCAAAGGGGATGCCCTAGGTATAGAACCGGGAGACATCATTGCACACAGCACCATAGGTGGAGCAGTTCTTGCACAGGTTAGTTTTATCAAACTCATGGGTGAAAGTTTTCAGAATTATTCCTGAATTCAGGATTTTGAGGCTGACTTTCCACAGAAAGTCAGCCTCAAAATGCTGAATTCTGCAGGTAATAACAGCTTTTCTGATTTAGTTTCAGTTTATCTAAAGGTATTTGACCATTAAACTTGGATTTTTTTTTTATAATTTGGAGGCATACAGCAAGTTTTAAATTCTGATTTTCTAAGATCAGGATTTTGGAAATTTTGAACTTCCACCCATGTAAGCACTGATAATAAACTATAAAGGGGACTAACTCTTTCTTTGCCTACCTGTTGGGTAATTTTACATACAGGGTTAATGCCACCTGCCATTGGAAATCTTGGATGATCGGGGTTATATAGTAACACCAGTGTCCATCATTCCTGTTTGTATGTAGGATGGTGTCTGTGCAATCTCTCGACGTGGACTGGACTCAAATTTTTTTGCAGGTATAAAGTCATGCATGCGCGGATGTCAGAGGACTTCTGGACGCTTATTTTAAAATGAATAAATAAATAAAAACAGTGGTGAGCAAGAAAAAGAATCCATTATTCGTGTGAGGGTAGGATAGAAAAATCTGTCCCTCGGGATCACCGTTTGTCATCACTCGGCAAGCCTCATGATGCCAAACAGATTTTTCTATCCTACCCTCACACTAATGATAGATTCTTATAGTCTGCTTATTATGTAAGCTGTGCAAATTCAAATACACACCAGACTCGTTTTTATCACAGAAGCAAACACTATGGACACTGTTGAGTGTTCAGACTTTTCTGAACGTAAAGCAACAAAAACAAACAAACAAAAGAACATAAGCAGATGAGATAGCAGACAACAAACATTGCGACTGGCAGGAAAAGGGCTAATCAGTCACATAGGTCAATATAAGAAATTTTAGGAGTGTAAAATTGTGATCTGTTTTGGGTGCTCAAAAGAACCATCTCATTGAGATGGTTCTTTTTTTTTAAGTACCTACAACATTGAAGAAAATTAATTCAATTCTTATATGAAGGCCTGATACACCTATCAAATCTTATGATTACTTAACCCATTTAAGCCGAATGGAATTCCCCTGTCTTGTCAATTGGACCACTCCATTCAAGTTCCAGAGAGAAGGCTCTCCTTACCTTGCATGTAATGACAGAAATGCATTTCTAGTTCAGAAAAACCTAAAAAATATCCTGCATGGTCATGTCAAAATGTTTGTGATGCACTGACTTTTTTGTTGGACAACATTTGTATTCGATTTGGCACCAAGCTGTATAGACAAGTAGTTGGATTCCTATGGGCACTAATTGTGCTCCCCTGGTTGCAGATTTATTCCTGTTTTGTTATGAGAGGGACTTTATGATGTCGCTTTCTGATGATAAGCAGGCTGATGTTATTGATGCGTTTAACACTACATCCAGATATTTGGACGATATTTTAAACATTAATAATGTTTATTTTGACAATATGGTAATTCAAATATACCTGGCTTCAGAGCTCAAACTGAATAAAGCCAGCACCTCTGATACCGAAGCCGCATTTTTAGACTTGAATTTGTCAATTTCTAATGATATTGTTACTACCAAAATTTATGATAAACGTGACGACTTTGATTTTAAAATTGTCAATTTCCCATTTTTAGATGGTGATGTTCCTCGCTCTACAGCCTATGGAGTCTATATCTCTCAACTCATTCGTTTTGCTAGAGCATCTAGCTATGTTGCTGACTTCAACACTCGCAATAAATTGTTAACTCAGAAACTTCTTAAACAAGGCTATCAGTATCATAAACTTCGCAAAATCTTACCTAAATTTTAATGACGATACTATGTTTGGATTTTTAAATTCCAAGTTGGACTTAAATCTCTCTTGCGCCAAGGACTTTCGGAACCTGATTTCTATGGTGACTTGGTGTATAAATTGAAGAAGATTGTTGGCTCTAATAATTTTTCAGTGCAGTTCATTAAAATAATTTCCCATTACAAAAAGATTGGCTATAACATTAATGTATTGCAACAGACTACATGCTTGGTGGTCAACCCAATCACGGTTGGCAACTTTGCTTTCCTCTTTAATTGCACGCTGGTGGATTGGACTTCAGACTCTATGATGGTTCCGACTTAAAGACTTATCTATTGATGAGATGGTAGGGGCCTGATGCTTTGGCTGTTTGTCGGGCCCACCGGGGTTTACCTGTTGGATTTCTTTTGCTCTTTGCTGTTCAGTTTTATTTACTGTTGAGTCCTTATCTTTGCTTTTTCTCCTTGTTATATTTTGATTTAACTGTTTTAGGTGATAATGATTTGATAAGTTAGGGGTCTTTCATGCAAACCAAATATCTATGTGTCTTGATCAACATCTGAATTAAGGGTGAGGTTGGCGCTGCTAAACTGGTTTAAGCCCTCCAGCCAGGCGGTACTTCTTTTGTGGATCTTTTATGTTTTTTCTGCCTTGTGTTTGCTATGTCTTTGTGCGCGTCTGTTTATATGTGCTTTGTGGTCACCTGCTGGGAAAGGGCTGACCTCTTGGCTCTCGTTTGTGGTGTCTAACTGTGAGTTTGTCATTTTCCCATAGGTATCCTGGGTCAGGTGACGTCACCTGCTGGGAAAGGGCTGACCTCTTGGCTCTCGTTTGTGGTGTCTAACTGTGAGTTTGTCACTTTCCCATTGGTATCCTGGCTCAGGTGTGGTACATGATTGTATTGATTCCTGATCTTTGCACCCTTACTTACTTTGTTGGGTGGTATTTTTCGTTTTTATTCAAATTTTAATAGAACTTTCTGCAAGCAAACAGTGGAGACCCTGATCAGACGTCGCATTTTGCGGCATCTGATCTGGGTCTGCACGGTTGTCCATGTCCCACAAAAAGGAAACTAGGCTTATATGGGTTAACCTAATACAAAAATTGTTGTCTATCTGCAGCAGACGAAAGTTCAAACTTTGCACATGCTTGAAAGGTACTTGAATTTAAAGGGCTTTCTTGAAAAGTTCTTGAAAATTAAATATGCCTTTAAAAGTACTGGAAAATCACTCAAATGCCTTAAAAGGTCCTTGAATTCTTCTATTTTCTGTAGGACTTAACACTATTTATAAAGCTCTAAATCAGTATAAAATTGTTGTGCAAAAGCTGCACCAAATAAAGTCACGACAATTCTATACTAATTTTCCAGTACTAATTTCTCCATTATCTCAGTCTAGCATTTCTGAAGTAGAATTTTAACACCTAAATCAGGATTTTTCAAAAACTTTTAGTCCTTGAAAACTGTAGGATGGTCTAGAAAAGTCCTTGAATTTTACTCAAGTTTGCCTGTATGAGCCCTGAAGTTGTTGTGAATGAATTAGGGGATATAGCTGTATTCAAAATTTTCATTTTGGGAGCTATATCGTGGGATATACAGTTGAAAATCAAGTTTTACGGCGACACGCAAGCAGCCGTAAAACGTGATTTAAGAGCGTACATCGACCATATACCTCCCAAAATTAAAATTTTGAATATGGCTATCCCCATTCTAATGCGCTTCTGCAGTTTTGTCTCAAATTGGAGTGTCACAAGCCGCATAATGCTGCATGTAATCCAACGAAATGTGACGTAATCAGGGGTGTAAAATTTCCAAATAAGTTACTCGCCCTCATGTCCCAAATTTTTCTCTGAAATGCTGTAAATTAGAAAAGTACTACACACATTGTCAAAATTTTTACTCTCCCTGCATAACATTTTACTCGCAAATGCGAGCGGGCGAATGGAATTTCACTTCGTAAACAAACCTACCTAACATACACTATGGATTTTAAATCCGGGTCGGAGAAGTCCTGGCTTTTAGCTCGCTCTCACTTCCGGAGAAGACTTTTTACCTACGCACCGTGCGGTGTCTTCTTCCGGCAAACCCCACAAAGATATGTCACTTTCACATTTCGGCGCATTGAAGTCGGACGCTGTTTAGAGCTCTCAAGAAGTTTGTCATCGGGCTTATTTGAATAAATCCTCTAGTGATATAGTTCGTCTATCGGCTGTTGCTCAATTCAGAGCTGCTATCTAGTTTTTCTGTGGCAAAACATGACTTGAAAGTCGGATAAGTTTTGTCTAGACGATTTCTAAACTTCACGTGGAAAAACCACGCGAGGTGGGGTATACGCCAAAAAGCAAAGCAAGAAGGCGTTTTGAGATATGATAGTTTGCAGGAGTCATTGAAAAAAGTCGCAGAGACATGAATTCCTGACTCGCGATAATGCAGACTTTGGTATATGAACACACCACAAAAGGTGTTGTACATAGAATCTTTTTCTCAGGTACAGTTTCTGAGAACTTGGATATTTATGGCATAATGCAAGGGGTAAGTATTTTTTTCGCTGAGCAGGTTTCTGTTCATGTTGATGCAAATAACAGTGAGACATCTGAACATTCGTAGAACTTGTCAGAAAGTTCAAAGAGAAAGGTAAATGCCTCATTCTCGATCTAGTTTTTCATAACTCTGACACGTAGTGCCTGCCAGAAATGCTGGCGAGGGCGTGGTCAGTACCAGAAGAAATAGATAAACATTTTATTAATCTGGTATACAAACTAGCCCTCAGTAGACGTAGCCTTTTGTTTACTTTGATAAAACTGTATATGTAGAGAACGAATGTGGCTTACTGTAATAGGCTGGTAACCGGGACTAGTATACAAGATAGTAGATCTATCTATAAGGTTAAAAATGTGATCAGAATTATGACCACGTTTTCAAAAAAAAAAAAAAAAAAAAAAAATTCTTTGAATGTTATAGCAAAGACATATCTGCAAGATTTCAATTTTGAGAGATATTTTAGCTGACGGTTGTCTAGTTAAACGGTTTTTGATCGGAGGGTATCTGTCTCGAAAGCTTAGTAAAAAAACTAAATGCTTTTACAGCTCAGTTTCCTATAAGTCAACAATCAATCAGTTTTGTGGTCACGAATGGTGTAAGAATAGAATATTATTCAAATACTATCCTCTATTTTAGGGTATTTAGGATAAAGAAATAGTCATATGCTTACACGAACATGACATAGACTTGATGCTACTAACTTTATCTTCCATTAGGTTGTTTTCTTCACATAGTGACCTATCTGACTTGGACATATGGTAAAAGATATGTGACATATGGTCACCTTATGCGTCATATGTTTTTCCCAGTCTGGTCTTTTCAATGTAGTATTTATCTACATTGTCACTGGAACTCCTCTCCGACCTGACCATGTATAAGAAATAGAAAGAAATATGGTTTTGAAATTTTTATGCAGAGAATATTTCTGCTATTACGCTAAAACTATAATAGTCAATTTTATTATGGTTTGCATATCAAAGATGATTTGACGTCTCTAAAGTCAGATAGTTGGTTTGCTGGTAGCGCAGTTGGTAGCAAGACTGACAGCAGATCCAGGGATCAAGAGTTTATCCCAGTCTGTACCCATACAAAAATAACTTTTCTTGGAGATCTGTTATGTACAAATTTATACAGTAATTCTCCTGCTTTTGCTAAATCTAAAAGGGTTATTGGCAGCATGAATAAGCATACGAATTTGACTGGTTATCCTCCTAGTCAAGCTCGTGCAGGTAAAGGTGTGGTTAGATGAACTGACGGGTTTGACATGATCATATCTAATAACTTGGACATCAAACAGCAAACAAAACTACAGTTTTGAGGAATATATATAGCATATTAGCATGATCCTTTGTTGTTTTTTGAAAAGTGATGTGCTTTAGCAGACAGGTGTATTTTCATAAAACAGCTTGGTACACAGTTTTAGACTACCTGTTTAATCTACTAGCCAGGTTGGACGAGGACTTATAGAAATGTGCCTGTCCATGTCTAAAATGTACTAATCCTGACCTGAAATGGACATGTATTTAATTTATAAACCAATTGTACATTGCAGTACTTTAAACTTACAATACTAGGATACAATTTTTGACATGTCTTAACCTTTCTGTCATGAAGTAAAAGAAAGTTGTTTCATGTAAGTCTATTTCATCTTCAAGCTATGTCAGGACTCAAGGAACATTAAAACATTTTGTTTAAAATTTAGAAATACAATTTTTAGATTCTAGTATTCAAGCAATGAATACAGTGACGATGACATAAAAGTACAAATGTATATAGTACGCATATTTCTTAGGGCTGTTAAAGACATACATTATTTGCAAGTTGAGCGCTAAATGGTTCAACCAGCAACATTTGACAGTAATATTTAGATTCAAATTACCTAAAAACGATTTGGTTAGTCAAAAAAAGTAACTGGTCGATTTATTCTAGTTTTGCCAAATGTATTATTCTATGATTTTCAAATCAAATCTGAATTAGTGTGGTTCAATTTCTGGGGTAATGGTACCAGTTTCCTAGCAGGAAAACAAACCAAAAAACGGACCAAAAGTAGCTCCATTTGGGATCATAAAGGTGCTACAGTGGGTGTAGAATAATTTAGAAAGCCTACAAATGAGTATACATTACTCCAGAATACAGATGATATTCAAGGTGTTGCAGTATATTAAACAGTCTTGTTGCAAGATAGTTATCACATCATCATTTTGTTCAAGGACAGTACTGATTCTTAGATTGTTTATTCATTGTTTATTGAGACACGGTACTACTAACATTCATTTTAAGGAGCGCAGTGGCTCGATTGTAGAGTGCCTGACTCTCAACCGAGGGATTTTGGTTTGAGACTTACCAGTGTCACTGCTTTGTGTCATTGAGCACGCATTAATTGTTGCTTAATATTTAAGTTCAGCCCAGGAAGACATGTCATGTCATGTCATAACTGAAAAACTGAAAAACTGTTGACTCAGATGTTCAGAATCATATCAAACAATAGTAACCTCCATTGTGTTGGAGGGTTTTGGATTAGCCAGTGTTTTGTTATGCAGTATCCTCTAGTTTTGCAATCACATGGCTGGGAAAGAAAGCACTTGTTGTTTGCTTTTATTGTCTTCTGGTGGTCATGGCATTGGTCGTTTTCTCAACAATTTCCTCATGGTGTCTTGAATTGGTCTGTGGTTTGTGATTATGGCATTGTCTAGTCATACTCATAACATGTAAAATGTTATATAACAATATGTTTTTTCCAGTGAAGCTGCCACTTTGGAAGAATCTGTTGTATGTTTGTATGACTGCTAGACTTTTCTCTATGAAAAGATTTTCAGACAGAGCTATTAAGCTTTTGAGATCCCAATGAAGGAAAGACATAAAATTATGTAAGCCCAGGCAGCTCTGTGTTCGGTGTGCGGAATGGAATTCGGATCTCTGTCATGCCTCTTTAAACGAATGTGTTGGTTTTCTGATATTCCTTTTTTGAAAAGGATATGCAGTACAAAAAATACATAATAGTGTTATATCTATCTTATCTATGTTGTTCTTGTTACATGTATCACCATGCAAATGACAACTGGCAAATTGGACAGTATTATTATACATGTATTATGATGTATATTGAAGGTTCCTATTTATGATAGATTACCATACACAATGGTATCTGTCTGTCGATTTAAAAGGTCTGAAAGAATCTCCATTTTAAACAAATGGATGATTTTCTCTGTTGTCAAATATGACATAAAAGACACGTGTTAGTGTTACCATTTACATTTGTACATCATTCTGTAGAGCAAGTGCTCATTATTCTCTACAAATATTCAAAGACATTATCAGCATTGATAAGGAACCATAACTTTCATTCGCACAACTTTGTCGAATCAAAATTAGCTTAGTCTTGACAGTAGTCATAATTTAATTACATGTCATCAAGAAGATAAGCATTTTGATCCCAAGAGGTGTGTTTATTATGCATTATACATGTATCAATAACACTAAAAACACAGATAGGGAAATATTAAATGATGCAAATTTGTGTTTGGGTTACTAAACAATTCCACAACCAGTTACAGCTCAGTATATCTAAAATAGATTGCAAATCTAATATATAAGGTGAAAAGGGAGTTATTAACAGAGTTAATAACAGTCATTGTACTAGATGTATAAATGCTTTGGTTGTTAATGGGTACCCTTTTTGAAGTAGCATCAATCAATAATGCATTGGGGTTATATAATGCAATCTAGTCCATGGACACCAGATACATTCAGCATTATTTACTTAAAGACAGTTAAAATGCCCATTTTAGAGTATAGCATATAAATAAATAATAAAAATCACTTTTCGGCGAGCTGCGATTAGAATATACTGTATTAAGACTTATATGGCTGTGATATTGCCAGGTTCTTCGTATGTGTATATAGACATTCAGTTGTTAAGTACAGAATATAACACTGGAATGATAGTTCCAATGAAGATAATACTTGGATAAGTACATGTATTTAGAAATACAGTACAGTGTTACATAATTTGATTTAGTTGAATATAAATTAACACTTGGATTAGTAAATGCATTATATTTGCGTAATGAGAACTATGTGTACAGTTTTTGGTGTTAACTTTTTTGCGCTGACTATAGTTATTTAATCAGATATGAAACCAACTGAATGGTTTTATTAAACTGTGGATGAAATAGAATTTCTAAAAAACCACAGAGATAAAATTTTCACCAGGGTGTGTTGTTTTATTTTTATAATGATATTATCTGGAGGGATATTAATACATTTGAAAAACCCTCCTCCTATGGTACTGCTTTTTAATCTAAATAAATCCATAGTGTATGTTAGGTAGGTTTGTTTACGAAGTGAAATTTGAAAATTTGTTTTCAAATTAGAATTTTAAGAGTAAACAATACCTACCTAACATACAACAAACCCACCCACCAACCCCTCTTTTTCAAATGTCCTTCCTTAGGCGACTTCAATGCGCCGAAATGGAAGTGACATATCTTTGTGGGGTTTGCCGGAAGAAGACACCGCACGGTGCTTAGGTAAAAAGTCTTCTCCGGAAGTGAGAGCGAGCTAAAAGCCAGGACTTCTCCGACCCGGATTTAAAATCCATAGTGTATGTTAGGTAGGTATTGTTTACTCTTAAAATTCTAATTTGAAAACAAATTTTCAAATTTTACACCCCTGGTAATTAATGACGTCAAAATGTTTCCTGCAGTATATCGCAGGGTATACTGTCGCAAATTTTTGTCGTTATCCAATCAGAAGTAACGTTACAAAAACAAGTGCATTAGAATTCCAGTTTTACTGTATTTCTATTTCAGTTTCTGCCAGCCACTGGAGAAGAAGTTTTGGCCGACTACTATTGTACTGGAATTGATGGGACGGCTGGCGCCTCCTTAGCAGCGTCTGTTAATTGTGTCCTGCAGACGGAGGTCCATCATCTGAAGGCTGTTGTCGCGCAGAAAACATCAATATATGTGCCTCTTCAGCTGGAAAATCCTGGCGTAACCAGTTTTCAGGCAGCTGTTTCTAATCGAGAGATTCCTGGGAGTGAAACGCAGATAGCGAATATAACTGTTCTGGAGGGGGTCGATCAGGCTATACTGATTATACCTGGCTGTATACCGGCAAATCAGTTGTACACATTTCAACTGGAAGCTTTCACAGGTATGTATAATTATTTAATTTTTAATCCATAATTTAAGCGCCACCTATAATTTGCAGCAGAAAAAAATTCAAACTTTGCCGCTTTTTCAAAATTTGCAAATAAGGCATATTTCACGAGAATCGTCTGCTGGCAGATATCATACCTTATTTTTTTTGAAATTAGGAAAGATGTCACAATATTTGTTGTCTGCTGCAGTCATGATTGGCACTTTAAGGGTTAACTCAATTCATGCTGTGTAATTTTACATGCTTTTCTTTTGAATACCAAAAACATATGAGCCGTGACATGAGATTTCCAACAATGTGGCATGTGCGACCAGCAAAGTCTCAGATCAGCCTGCGCATACGCGCAGTCTGATCAGAGCCTTTGCTAGTCGCTTGAATATTCTCTGATTGTTAAGCTACTGACTGAACACCATTTGGAGTCACTAAGTTTAAAAGGAGGCTGCAGAGGCTCATCCGAGTCTACACATGTCAAAAGTCAAATTGTTGGAAATCCCATGCCGCGGCTCATATGTTAAAACTGATGGTAATAAAATATTTACCTATGATTACACTTTTATTTCCATATCAATAAGAAGGTCTCATGTTTAAACGGTTGGATGAAAAATAATCTAAATTTTACTGGAAAACATTTTGCCTATCTGGACCTACTGTAAAACACTTATATTTTGCGGGTATTTTTATTTTGGGGCTATTGGCGGTAAAATAAAAAATGGCCAAAATATGAGACTTTGAAATACAGTTTTGAATTGAATTACGCCATAGGCAATAAATGAACACACACACTTAGTATGTTGGTACTATCCATATTGTTAAAAATCAACTTTTGAATGGTAGAGTAATTATGTTTCAACATAAAAGGGAAAAATATGCTCCCCATTAAAAGGGGCTACTATTAAAGGAAAAAATATGCTCCCCATAGGGAGCATATTCTTTCCTTTAAAAGTGAACCCTATGATGATAGATAATAACTTTAAAGAATATTAAATTAAGAAACTGCCAAAATTAAACTACGCCAATATGTCAGTCTATTAAAATCGCCAAATTTTGATGCCACGAAAATTAACTGTTAACAGTATAACATGATTACTCACTAATTATGTTGGAAATTTTTGGTGCATTTTGTCGGCTGCTGATTTTTTAAAAAAAGTTTTTTTGAAAAATTATTTCAGGTATACCAAACAGCTACTTGACCTTTTTGTCAGGAGCAATCTGATCTGCGTCCACACGGTTTGTCCCCTTACTTACATTGGTCAAATAACGTTAGCAAAAATATGCAGCAGATGACTTAAGCAGACAACATTTTAGATGAATGTTTACAGTGCTTACTACTGTTGTCTGCTGATAACCTTTGAAAACAAATTGGATCCAGATCAGGCCGACAATATGTCAAGCCTGATCTGAATCCAAACTGTTGGACACTCTGATGGTACTCCTGAAAGAATTGTTTGAAAAAGTTGATTCTGAAAAAAATCAGCAGACGACAAAAAGCCTACATAATTACCCAGCAGGCAAAGAGTTAATGATAACATGATATTCTCTCTTATTAGGTAGACCTGTCACAATTAATTGGGCCTTTGGCGACGGTAACACTGCGAGCGAGACAGCAGTTTCGACAACTGCACAGACCCACACCTACACTAGCACGGGGAAGTTCAATCTGACCATCACCATTTCTAACTCAAGAAGCTTTAAGAACAACGAAACAGAAGTGTGCGTACAGGAAGAAATAACGAATTTGGCTTTAACAACTGCCATGTCGTATGTTGAGAAGGATGTGCCATCTGGCATTAATCTCGGCATGACGTCCGGTTCCCACTACACATGCAAGCTAACGATAAGTGACGGACAATCCAATGATGTTGTCTATACAGATGATACCTCAACACCTCCAAACACAGACTACATGTATACATTTACAACAGCGGGTGACTACACGATCACGGCGGAATGCTCTAACGACATTAATACTGCTACAGCTGAGTTGAGTACAACTGCTATTGAGCGTATCTCGGGTTTGGCACTAGACCCCCCGGGAGCTATGGCTGGTGATGACTTCCAGATAAACGTTGTCTGGTCCACAGGAAGCCAAGTTTCCTTGACTCTGATTTATGATGGCAATTCCAAGCAGTATACTATAGAGACCTCGAGTAAAAGTGCGCTCTCCGAGGTCATCCCAGGAACTGGGTTGACAGGAAAACACCCTATATCTGTAACCGCAACAAACATTATCAACTCAGAGACGCTAGACATGAACTTTACTATTGAAGTAGGTATAATAAACCCTTCCATCTCCTGTGACTTTTTCAGTGAAATCACAATGAACCCACCCGTATCTTATGTTGTCATACCTACGAACAGCAGCGTGAGTTGTCAAGTTGATATGGATAATGGCACCAGCGTGGAATTGACGGTAGAGTGGGGAGACGGGTCGGCGCAGTTTCAGCATGTAGTGGCAGAGGGTGATTCCTGGAACTCTGATCCGTACACTGCTCCTATACCACATACTTTCACCAGCCCGGGGACGTGTGACATGTATGTTCTCGTAGCTAATGCCTTCAATAGCTCACTAATGCCGTACACGGTGAAGGTAATGACAAGCGTGGACAACGTTGAGCTGAATAATGTGCTGCCAGTAGAATATACTCCCCCCGCTATTGTTATATTCCTCTTTAGGTAAGTACATGGTTTTAACCCTTTTCATTCTGATGGATTTTCCCAAACATAGTGATACAATAAGTATGGAATGGTCCATTTTGTATTTTAAGGGGTCACAGGTGGAAATTTCTATTATGTCCCTTAACCCTCTACTCCATGATAACGCCTTTTGACGCCTTTGAGATATCTTGTTTTTGAAAATATTATGGAAAATGGGGCATTTGCTCTTTTGGAGCAAATGCTCCATTTTCCAGAATATTTTCAAAAGTATTCAAAACTTTACTGATTTTTTTTTCTTTTTTTTTTTCAATGTTGTCTAAAAATAGAAAATGATGTCATGATCTAAAAATAGCCCCTGGAGTAAAGGGTTCAGATTGTTTTTATCTTAACATTGCAGACCCTGATGAACCAGCATTTCATCTGGTTCTTCCGTGTTAGCCAAAGGACCTGTTTATGGGTGTTCAGAATGAAAAGTGTTAAAAAGCTGTCATAGAGTGAGATGTGGAGAGAATTTTCTCCCACCTTTGCCCATTTAAGATATGCTGTCAGCTCATGTAAGAAATTTCTATGTCCTGGAACTCTGACCCTTACGCTGCTCCTATACCACATACCTTCACCAGCCCGGGGACGTGTGACATGTACGTTCTCGTAGCAAATGCCTTCAATAGCTCCCTAGTGCCGTACACTGTGAAGGTAATGACAAGCGTGGACAACGTTGAGATGAATAATGTGCTGCCAGTAGAATATACTCCCCCGGCTATTGTTATATTTGCCTTTAGGTAAGTACGTGATAGTTATACTGTGGGTTGTTTGCCTGTACGTGGAGATAATCCACGAGCTTTAGCAAGTGGATTATCTTACGTACAGGTGGACAAACATGGTATAACTATTTTATACCACCTACATCAGTGTAGACCTTGCACATCGTGAGACATTTCGTGCTAAATTTGGTAAGGGTGGTAAAAATGGTTTTGTTTGTTTGATTTGATTCTTTACGTCCCACCAACAATCTTTCAGTTATGTAAGGACAGGTCTTCCTGGGTTGAACCAGTACTAAGCTAGGATTAATGTATCTTGCACAGGACAGAACGCAGTGACGCCGGTGAGGCTGGAACCGGCGGCCTCTAGGTCTCAAGTCAAGCATTCTACCACTGAGCCACTGCGCTCCAATAAGTACATGGATTTAACCCTTTTCATTCTGCTGGATTTTCCCAAACATAGTGATACAATAAGTATGGAATGGTCCATTTTGTGTTTTAAGGGGTCACAGGTGGAAATTTCTAAATTGCGATGGATTTATGTCTCTTAATCCTTTACTCCATAATAATGCCTTTTGAGGCCTTTGAAATATCATGTATTTGAAAATATTACGGAAAATGGAGCATTTGCTCTTTTGGAGCAAATGCTCTGTTTTCCATAATATTTTCAAAAGTTTTCAAAACTTTACTTAAGTTTTTCTTTAATTTTTTTCGATGTTGTCTAAAAATAGAAAATTATGTCATGATCTAAAAATAGCCCATAGAGTAAAGGGTTAAGATTGTTTTTATCTTAACATTGCAGACCGTGGTGAGTGTTAGCCAAAGGACATATTTACTGGTGTCCAGAAAGAAAAGGGTTAAAGAATTAAGCTGTCATTGAGTGAGGTGTGGATAGAATTATATGTCTGGAGGATCATGGTTTAGCATCACAAGGCTTGCTGAATGCTGAGTGCTTGATTCGGAATTAATGATGATTCCTGGGGATTGAATTTTCTATCCACCCCTCATACCGGGATACATTCTTTTTCTTGCTTGTTTCAGTGTTGCAATTTCATTTTAAAACAAGCTCCAAGCCTTTTTGATTTTGCTGAAATCTGACATGTTTGAAATTTTAATTGCCTCTCAAACATCTAGGGAGAATAGTGTTTTCAATTGAGACCTATCTCTCTTTTATGGTGCAGATTTTTAGTCATCTTTTAAGTGAGATATCTCTTCTTTTGATGTTGAAATTTTACTTAGTGAAGAGCGGGTAGACTTGTCCAAGTCCCTACATTTCAGAATTGATTTTAGATGAACCTCCCGCTTATTGTTTAATAAAGTGAATATCCCCTTATCCTAGACTTCAAAATGTACATTTATTGGCTGCTTTATCTGGCTTGACTTGGAACCAAAATTCTATGACACTGATAGTATTCCTGAGAGATTTTTTGGAAAAGGTACATGTTTTTTCTCTCTAAAAATCTACATAGACAAAAAAGCATTATTACAAAATTTCCCAACATGCAAAGAATTAAATGTCTGGATCAAAGGTATTATATGACTTTTTGGTTACTGTAAAGGCGGCACCTCATGAATGGGTAATTAGGACTGGTCAACCTTAGACATAGGTAAAAGCTGAAAATGAGGTGTGGTTTTATTCAAAAGTAACTGTATCATCTTGCGCCATTACCTTAGTATAGACGCAAAATACATAATATAGTCCTTAAAATGCCAGCAAAATAACTGCATCTGAAAATGTCTATTTGACATAAGCAAAGAGGCAAACATTGTGGATCCATATCAGACTGCTCCTACACTGTTTGTCTATGAGGCTTCAAATATTTCAGTAGGGAGCGCAGTGGTTCAGTAGTGAGTGCTTGACTCATCAAGACCGGCGTCACTGCGTTGTGGTCCTTGAGCAAGACACAATTATCCTAGCTTAGTACTGGTTCATCCCAGGAAGACCCGTCCCTGTTTAACTGAAAGATTGTTGATGGGACGTAAAGAATCAAATAAAAAAAAAATATAAAAATATTTCAGTGGATGACAAAAAACATACATTTTGTGATTATGCCCTTTAAGGATTAATACTGATAGGTAAACATAAGTTCAATGTGTATACGGTTAGGATTTTCATGAAATGCACGCACGTTTGCGAGGCCCAATCAACTTTAATGATGTCACCTGTATCATGGGCTGGGGCGACCTTCACACAGATATATACTATGACTGTGACCTTAATGCCCCCATTCTTCACCAAATAATAAATAGAACTTGATTTCCCTTGTTTAGCTGATGAAATAGCCCAACCACGCCCAGATATGAATATTAAAGTTACCGCCTTTACAGAGAGCAAGAAGTTCTATTATACGTAAATATCAGTAGTTGGCAAAAATATGTTTTAGTGCAAAAATTAAAGAAATAATTCTGAAAAATGCTGCCTTAATCGAAGCAATGCTGTTTAATTTTCAGTATAACAGCGGGACCTACTCCTAATGATGTCACCTGTATCATGGACTGGGGCGACCTCCACACAGATACATACTACGACTGTGACCTTAATACCCCCATAACTCATGTATACAGGGACATGCCAGGGGAGCTAACCATGACGTACACAATCTTCAACATAGTGAGCAACAAGACTGGCTCTATACCCGTTTCCATAGTAACACCAATCAGAGACATGCAAGTTTACACCAGTGCTGCTGCTGCCATTGTCAATGTTCCCGTAGACCTTGTAGTGGAGTTTCGCCGTGCACCAGGTGCAGGAATTCTGGACTTGACGTTTATTTGTGACGTAAATGATGTTGGTTCTGCAATAGGACCTAGGAAGAGAGTGTGTAAGTACATACAGTGTTGCCTTCAAATTCCATAGATCCAGATAAGGAAATTTTATGGAGTGTAAAATTGTAAATATTTTCTTACCCATCAATTTAAACATGTGTTTTGGGTGCTAAAAAGAACCGTCTCATTGAGACGGTTCTTTTGAGTACCCACAACATATGTTTTGGTTGAGAAATAAAGAAAATAGTTTTTCAAAACGCACTATTATCTGGAGGCCTGAATTCATATGGGCCTCAATGCGACAAAACCTGTCTTCGGGGTTTCCAACAAGGTCATGCTCAAACAAGCCTGCTCAGCTACAGAGACTAGCTAGAAAATTGAAATTTTGCTTGTAGCAAGTTTAGATATGATACTTTCCAATAAGCAAATAACAAAGGTGCTGATCAAACTGCGTGGATGGGCAGGCTGATCTGCGCCTTTTTTAATCGCAAACACTGAAGACATGTTTTCTTGCATTGAGCGTTTATCCCTTGTCATGCTGAATATTGTAATGTACTACACTACTTCCCAATTTTTATGCTGTTACCTGCAGAATTAACAAGCAGAATGGAAATTTACAAAACAATAAGGATAAATCCGGGTTCAGTAGGACAAGGGTTACATATTCTGGGCCATTCATTAAAACTCATTCTACACACATACATTATCATGTTATGTTATCTTCAAAGATAGCACATTCTGAATAATTGAAATCTTATTTACATAGGTGGACACAGTCCTTATTTTGTCAGAAAACTTGATTTCATAAAAAGAAATGAGAGATTGGTGGCACCTAGTGATTTAAACAATGATTAATAGATGTATTTGTATTCTAGGCCTTTAAATATCTGATCCAAACTGTTTGTCACTCTGATCAAAGAGTATTCCTGAAAGAATTTTTTGAAAAAGTTGATTTTGAAAAGAATCAGCAGTAGACAAAAACATGCAAAATTTACAATCAGTTTATTTGGAACCAGATCAGGCCCGCCACTTTGTCGGGACACTCTGATGGTATTCCTGAAAGAATTTTTCGAAAAAGTTGATTTTGAAAAATTCAGCAGACCACAAAAAAGCAGTTGTTGTTAATGTTTTTCAGATGATAGCCCAGACGGACAAGACACTGAGCCCTGTACTTACACAACAGTAGGCACCTTTACAGCCCTTGTGATTGCCACAAGTTACTTTGAAACGGTAAACATGACCTATGCTGTTATTGTACAGAACCCTGTCACAGAGGAGTTTGTTGTGTCAACTAATTCTCCGATGGACTACCTAGCTACCGATTGTGAGTACAATATTTGTGTAAGCAATAAATTCCTCAGAAAGGCCTAACAAACTCTCTGTATTATATCTCCTTCTACAGAGTACAGTCAAACCTGTCTTAAGGGGCCACTCAAAAGTAGACAAAACAAAGATCTTGATGACAAATGGTAGCTTAATGCAGGTTCAAAGTATCTTGGAGCATTCTGCAATACTTTTGACCTGTTTAAGCGATAAATGGTCTTGAAAACCGATTTTTGATCTTTTTGAGGGTGGTCGTTTTAGACAGGTTTTACTGTAAGACTGGGCTTTCAAGGAATTATTCTGTTTGTTCTAGTCCACAATATTTGTCTGACATGTTGTACATAGGCTTATATTGGAAAACATAAAAAAAATCTGTCTGAAACCATAAATCTTCTTGTCTGAAACCACCAGGAATAAAACCTTGAAATTTGGTATGTTTCGTGGTCCTCTTTCAAATTTGTACAGATGTCCTGTTACTATAAATGTTCAGTGACTCTTTCTCACGGTGCCATGGGCTGGTCTGCATTGTGTGATTGTGGTATTTCCTTATCATACTCACTTACTTTTTGTTCAAATTATTTTCCCAGGAGTCCCAGAGGTCCCATGTTTCACATAAGTTTAAATAGGGAAAACATGAAAACAATGGTTTTGTCAGAATTCCCAAGGCAAAGATCCTTGATGTTTGTTGTGTAGCACCACCTAGTAATCCTCTACCAATTTTATTCAGGGAGTGCAGTGGCCCAGTGGTAGAGTGCTTGACTCGAGACCCAGGGGCTGCAGGTTCGAGCCTCACTGGCATCACTGCGTTGTGGTCCTTGAGCAAGACACATTTATCCTAGCTTAGTACTGGTTCAGCCCAGGAAGACCCATCCTTGTTTAACTGAAAGATTGTTGATGGGACCTGAAGAATCAAATCAAACAAACAAACAAAACCAAGTTTATTCAGAATATGGCCAGGGGGCCAAAGGGTCATATATTTTACATATGCTGAAATATGAAAAATACAGGAAAGAAATGCTATCAAATTTTGCTTTCGTTTGAATTTGTGAGATAAAACTATGTACCTGAAGCTTAAGCCTAGACAAGCAAATTATTTGCTTCAGATTTTCCAAGAGAATAAAGAGTTTACAATCAGAAAGCGATCGATCACTGGTCTCCGATAGATCACTGGTCCCCTTATGCTAGAGCAATAGGATAAGTGTATGCACTGTTGTTATTCCTTTACTATATGTAATACACCTCAGTAGGTCTAGACTGGCCCCAGTCTCTAATGTCAATTTTTTGGTTGTAGTAAAACTGATAATCTCTCTAAGATAACAATTTATTAACTTTACTTGGAGTAGTTCTTGGCTTGGACATTACTAAATTTGAGATAGAATTTTTATAATATGATTTTTTTTTCATAATTAAATATAATTATAAATGTAATTATATACTGCCAATCTACAGTAGGTCCTCAAGTGAACTTTCTTATACAGTAAAACCTGTGTAAAACAGCCACTCAAAAATTGACAAAGCAAAGATCTTAATGGCCAATTATCGCTTAATGAAGGTCGAAAGTATTGCAGAATGCTCCCCTTGGAGTATTCTGCAATACTTTTGACCTGCATCAGCCCCCTAGTTAAGCTTTTGGGTCAATTGGGTATTTACGCAACCTGGTTATCCTCATTTGCATACTTGCAAAAACAATTGCGTATTTTTTATATTTTTTTACGCCACATTTTTGGCAGTGATTACATACGTTTCTTTATTGAATGAAGCCGTCGCGAATGTGCCTACATATTTACTCTCATCGTCTGCCTTTCTGAGTATCAAACTAGCGGATTTTATTGTATGTGAAGCAAATCTCATCGCCTTGTTGACATTAGTTGCTGGCATCCATTTTGCAAAGTTTTTCCGCTAAAATACTTGACTGGCGGCGATATTTTATTCATAAAATTGGAATTATACTGTGCGCTCACTAGTAAAAAAAATCAATACCCGACTGGCATTTGTATATTACACAAATGGAAACAAAATGGACCAAATGGTATGCAATAGCATCACATGTAATTGCATACCGATTGACGGAATTGCTTTTCGGTACGCACACATTTAATTTTAATTGCTTTTTTTTATGATTTTAATTGCGTATTTACGCAAATACGCTGCTTATCTAGGCTGCTGCTCCATTACGGTGAGCGATAATTGATCTTGAAAAACAATTTTCTGTCTTTTTGAGAGTGGCAGTTATACACAAGTTTTACAGTACTGTAGTTTGCAATAATTTTGGCAGGGAAACAACATGTCTGAATATTTAGGGAAATATACGAGTCTGGTATGACTTGATTTTATGTTTTCTTCAGGTAACATCACATACAGTATGACATTCTCGGGTGGTACCCTGCCCAGTGATCCCTATGTGCAGTTTAACTATGGCGATGGTTGGACGTCTGGTCCCCTGATTTTTACTAATCCTCTGATACATAGCTACCAGTATCCAGTACCAGGACACTATACAACAGAAGTTATATTCTTTAATCTGGCTAAAGAGATCACGAGAAAACTACAGGTATGCTTTCTTAAGCCTTAATGCGCCAGTTGCAACAAAAGTCGTCTGCTTTTCTCGTCTGCTGAAATTTTTAAACAGCCTCTATGGCAAACAGTGTGGACCCAGATCAGACTGCTCCTGCTTGCTTTTATACTTGATTTGTCAGTAATATTAGGCAATTATTTGACATCAACAGACGACATTTTCAGATGCATTTTTTTCCTTGGCACTTCAAGGGTTAACCTTTTTGATGAACGGTTAGACCACAATGAAATTTCACTGACATATAATATGCATTGAACTCTATAACCTGAGACCCCTCAATGTATTAACTGGACCATTCTACCCTTATTGTATCAGACTGGATGCAAAATTTAAATCTTTGCTGGCTAGTGTCATCTGCTGATAACGTTTGAACACAGTTTGGATCCAGATTATGGGAGAGCTGCACTTTACCTGTCTCTGTTAAAAATAGTTCCGGCATTAATATGCAAATAAATTAGTGGGGGCTGCTGCCCCCACACCCCTGCAGCATTGTAAGAAATTATGATAAAAGCATATAAAGAACTACAATATAAAAATAAGTAGATAAAATTTAGTCAAAGTCAGTAGGGACAGGTAAAGTGCAGTCTAGCCCAGATTACCCCCAACAAAACCTCACTCCTGATCTGGATATAATCTGTTTGACACATTCAGATGGTATACCTCATAACTTTTTGTGAAATATTTAATTTTGAAAACAAATCAGTTGACAACAAAAACATGCAAAGTTACCAAGTACGCAAATAGTTTAAAATTGATCTAAAAAGAGATAAATTCTGTGTATTTTTTCAGACGGGTTGCTATGAAGATTTCAGCCTTGTTACCATGACTGTACTAAGGGAGCAGTTTTTGCCGCTAGGTGGTCCCAATCTGCCGGGATTTGGCAATGACCTGAACATCTTTAGAACAGATGAACCATTGAAGTTACATCTTTCCTATGGTGCTGGTAGGTAGAATATAAGAATCAATCTTGGGTGCAAGGTTGGGACAGAAAAAAAACATTCCAATGATCACCATCAAGAGGCTTGCAGAGTGATGACAAACTGTGATCCCAAGGGACGGATTTTTTTCTAAAGTCAGGGAAAACTCAGGGAAATTTTACAATTTGCTAAAATGTACTGTTGTTGTTGTATTTCAGTCTTCTGTAAAGTTTAGTTTCTATAAATTTTAAATTGGTTATGGTCTGAAACACAAATTTCCGCATAAGCCTAGTTTTGTTTCGCTATGACACACAAGGGGATTTCCTGGCCATCTCTAGGGGCCAAATTAGGCCCCATTCCCAATCTAAAATAGCCACCTTTTTTCCCAATACCATGTCTGATTTTCTTAATTAAGAAAAGTAAAAAAAAAAAAAAATTACTTACTACTTATGAGAAAAAATGACCCATATCAGAGTGATAATTAAACACTTGTGCATAAGTGGTATGCTTGACATAATACAATCTAAAATAACTTGATTTTGAGGATATATCTTGCTACCCTTGTTATGTTCTATGTCGTTAATTTCTTCCAATTTTGCTGTTAAGTCGATCATTTTTTCCCAATTTTGGCCAGGGGCCTTTTCCCAAAATTGCTGGAAAAAGCCCTGCACTCTTGAAGTTGTCTTAAGAGTTTGGCTACATTAATTGCATGCTCACTGGTGGCCGGGGGGGGTTGGGACTAGCTGGCTGCCATTACACACTTTAAGTTGCGCCAGCTTCTCTGTTTTCTCTCCACCTGCTATCTGGCACTGTTGAACAGAGGATGAGATAACAAACACAATGCAGGGATCCCACAAACTCTGGAAATCATGGAAAACCTGGAAAATCACTAAAAAAAAGTTCCATGCATGGTAATGTCATGGAATTTGAAAAAAACTGAATAATCATGAGAAAAATCATGGAATTTTGTGAAATAATTTGATGAAGCCACCAGTTGCCAGAAAACTTGTGTGTCCGACAGCTAGTTTTCTGGCTACTGGAGGTTTTGAGTTTTAATTAATTCAAAATGCATGCATGGTCTACAAGCATGCTGTTGTTGCTGCAGTCCTCATTTATGCTCAGCGTGGTGAAGATGCTGCTAAAAGGGGAGGTTTGAAGCTGTGCATGATTAAATAGTCATGGAAATTACATTGTTGAATATGGAAAATCATGGAAAAAATCATGGAATTATGTTTTTGAATCTTTGTGGGAACCCTGACATTGAATTACTTGTGATATGGGCCTCGACGCGAGAAAACCTGTCTGAGGTTTCTGACGTGAAATTGAAACCAGCCCCCTCAACTACAGAGACTGTGCGAATCAGACTGTGCGAATGAGCAGGCTGGTCTGCACCTTTGATGTTCGTAATCCCCGAAGACAGGCTTTCTCGCGTCGAGGCACAAATATCATGGATGAATGCCACTAATCAAATTACATATGCACTTTCAGGTACATTTGTTTGGTATGATATCATTGCGGATGATGGCACTAGTCAAATCACATGTAACGGTACAGACAGAGATGTGGCTACGCTCATCATCCCACTGGTAGGTAAAGTCAGTTTGTTAGATGTTCTAAAATTTCAAACACGGGTTAGTTTGCCTGTGAAAATAGCAAACCGCATAGAACCTGATAAGACTACTCCTTCCTAACCTAACCATCACAATAGAAGTTTACCGGGCCCCGTAGTGCAGTTGGTAACATGTCTGGCTACAAATGTGTGTCTGACTGCAGATCCAGGGGTCGCGAGTTCGATCCCAGCCCGGTCCCATACTTTCGTGGAGATTGATCATGGAATAATTACTACGGTCATTCTCCTACCTTCCGCAGATTCATTCAAGAAAGTTTGTTGTCAACTACATGCAAAATTATGTGCATGAATTACTGGTTAACAGCTTGTTCAAGCTTGCCCAGGAAAAAGTGTGGTTAGGTGAACTGACCCTCCTGCCATGACCATAGCTGTTGACTTGGGACGTAAAGCAACAAGACGAACAAACAAACAATAGAAGTTTAATCTTGCACATTACATCCATGTATTGTATGTTTAAGCACATTCACCCAATGAACCAAACGCTAATTGTGGCGGACAGATCCAATAGCTACTCCCATAGGTTTAGATAAAAAAATGTTTGATCGTAAAAGTGTTAATATTTTCTTACCTATCAGTTTTAACATATGTTTTGGGTTCTCAAAAGAACCGTCTCATTGAGACGGTTCTTTTGAGTACCTGCAACATATGTTTTTGTTGAGAAATAAGAAAATAATTTTTTGGCACACATTTTTAACTAAAGGCCTGTTACTCCTAAACCTAGAGCTGCAAGTTTCTTTTAAATTATTTAACTGCATGCACATGTGACCTCAATGGAAGGCACACAGAAGTTTTCAGCAAAGTTTCTGTTTGACAAACATGAGTTGACACGAAATTGCATGTGATGACCAAGTGTTCAGAATGTAGTGATACTGGCTTTTTGCGTTGGCGATAAAAGCTGTATCGCTCACATGACCCATCATCACACTTGGCCAAAATATTTGCTTGTCCACTATGCAATAAATAACCCGATGAATGTGGTTACTTGTTTTAATTTTAGGTGGGTACCTTTCTTATAAGTCTCAGTGTGTCAAATCCACTCTATGGCTCAGTGGTAGAGTGCTTGACTAGGGACCGAGGGGCTGCGGTTTCGAGCCTCACCGTGTTATGTCCTTGAGCAAGAACATTAATCCTAGCTTAGCACTGGTTCAACCCAGGAAGACCCGTCCCTTTATGACTGAAAGATTTTTGATGGGATGTAAAGAATAAAATCAAACAAATCCACTCTATACCTATATTGTTCCGGACTATACAGCCTTCATGATGGAGCCAGCAATGGACATTGACATCTCTGATATAGAAGATCTTACACGAGTGATCATTTCAAATGAAATTTATTAAACAAGCCTTTGGCAAATTTAATAGATTCTGATATGAAATGATCTCAAGTGTAAGATTCTGTTAATCATATGACCTTTTAAATGCGGCTTTATTGCTTATAAAGTTTGTTTATTTCAGTTTGCACTGTTGTAACAGACGTCATGATGACATTACTTGTTCCCGCCAAAAATGTTATGTAACATGTGATGATAACATTATTTATGACCTGATGTTATCCACTGAATAACAGTAATGTCATATGATAAAATGAGATTAAAACGAAGGCCTATGATGACAAAACTTTTGAAATTCACATCACCAATCACATATGTGTTAGCTCTTTTCAGACCAATGGAATGTTCCATAAAGCTATAATACAATAAAGTAAGTACGGGTGCAAAGATCAGGAATCGATACAATCAAGTACCTCACCTGACCCAGGATACCAATGGGAAAGTGACAAACTCACAGCAGACACCACAAACGAGAGCCAAGAGGTCAGCCCTTTCCCAGCAGGTGACCACAAAGCCTATATAAACAGATGCGCACAAAGACATAGCAAACACAAGACAGAACAAAAACATAAAAGATCAACAAAAGAAGAACCGCCTTGGAACGGTCAGTAAAATATTTTACTGGAGGGCTTAAACAGGTTTAACGGCGCCAACCTCACCCTTAATTCAGATATGGATCAAGACACATAGATATTTGGTTTGCATGAAAGACCCCTAACTTATCAATGCATCATCTCCTAAAACATATAAATCAAGATATAAGAAGGAGATAAAGCAAAGATAATGACTCAACAGTAAATTAAACTGAATACCGGAGCAAAAGAAATCCAACAGGTAAACCCCGGTGGGCTCGAAAGTCAGGATGGTCCATTGTATACACTGAAGGGTCACAGGTTATAATTTACAAAAAATGTTGCTATTCTTTCTCTGAAGATAAATTTTGTCTAAGCAAACAGTGCAGACCCTGATGAAATGCCGCCTTATGCGGCATTTCATCTGGGTCTTCACTGTTTGCCAAAGTACCCATTTTGGGATTTCTGGTTTTCAAAGGGTTATAGTGTAGGCCGCTGTGTAATTCCGTGTGCATTTTTTGGTAAAAGTGTCAAACATACATTTTCTTGTAGAAAAATGTATTCTGTTTAAGAAAAAAGATGTTTACAATTTTTCTTTGGCGTTTTAACGTCACAGTGACGTCACAAAGTGACGTACCCATTTTTAGCTTATTTAAGGCTTGAAAGTGGAGTGTTATGAATTCCCAGCAGGCATAAACATGAACTGTTTGATCAGTTGTGTTAATTTTACTGGTGACATGTTGATTTCAGAGCATAAACACTGACTCTGGATTTTAAAAAGGTTACATTAACTTCAAAATGATGTCTGTACATTGAAAAGTGACGTCAGTACCAAAAATTAAAATTCGGTGATAGTGAAAGCTCAAATAACTAGACCCTCATCTCCACACAGCAGGGAAAATATTGTTCACTATAATTTTCTGAAACTATATTATAAAAGATTCTAAATGACATACGTTAGCTCTCTGACCTATATTTATACAGGCATGTTAACTACGTTACCCTATTATAGTTTCAAATCCTACTTTGCAAATACCAAGTTATACAGAATTATTATTTGTCGACATGCTGTTTGCCTTAAAACATCTTTAAATGAATGGAACAGCCGGTATGCATCTAAACAATACACCACTATGATGTTACAGTTATATATGTTACTTTAAATGTATAACTATTTAATGCATTACTGTCACTAGACATTGGACTACCAAAATACCTTCTAGGGGAGTTTTGTACGCTAAAATATTCTAAAACCACATTCTACTAGCCACCAATTAATGTATTTAACTCTTTAGCGGTTGGGGCTATACAAAGCAATAGCAAAATTCTCTACGTTACTGTCAAATAATTGGAAATCTTATCTAATTACTCCTTATTCTTACATGGCAATATAACCTTTGAATTGTAAACAAATGACAAGCAATATGATGTTATCAAATTAGACGGATCTTCTATTACATGTGATATACGTTACTTTCTTTTAAATACATTTCTAAATTACAAAGGAAAACTATTTAAGTTTGCACTGCTAGTGGGATATTTATTGCTATTTAACTGCCATTAATTGTCATTAAAGGAAAATGCCAACAACACATGGATGAATAAAAGAATAAAATTTGAACTTTATTCACATACAACGATTTTTTTCAAGTCTGTGTGTTTTATTAAATATGTAAACAGCATTTTATTTTCTTAAATTCTTATTAAATGAAATCTTTGATCTCACTGACACTGATATATTTGCCTCTTTTATACGTGAAATGATATATAAAAGACACATATAACGTCATCAAACATATCAGAATAAATGCTAGATGCTCCTCCAGAAAATTATTGCTGTTGTTTCACTACATTATAATGTTAACTTATTGTGTAGTTTATAAACATTGTTATATGTTTATAAACTACACAATAAGTTAACATTATAATGTAGTTATAAACATTGTTATATGTTTAATGCTGAATAAAATATACTTAAACGCAAAAGTTTTGCAACCGTTTAATATCTGTGTTTTCTTCCGTATGGACCATGTAAGATTATTCATATAATCATATTTTATGCTGCTGCACAATGTGGAATGATTTACCATTAATCGGTTTTGATCATACTCTTCATTCTGACGTTATAATGACGTCAGTGTTTTTCAACAATTTACGTCTAGTATAAAGATTGTTATCTCGATTTGAAAACAAACGGTGCGATGTAATAGCCAGATGTCGCATCTGACGGAAAACAGTTTAAGGTTTAACAACTAACGTTTATCAACGCTCAATGTCGCTGTGTTTCTTTGTTAACGTCAACCAATTTATCAAAATTGTTCATTTTATTCCGTTATGTCGCGCGATTCTTCTGTCTTTTATGGAATGTGTTGAAAGCTTTCACTTGCGACATTAAAAAAACTCGATTATTGCTGTTCAGTTGTGCTTAAACAGCCAATTACGTCAAATATTGAAGGCTTTACGTTGACGTCATGAACGTTAACAAATGCATAAACTAACCTGCTTTGATTTATCTGCCCTTCTGCTTTTGAAAACAGATAATGCTTAAACACCTTTTCGGAATAAAATGTAAGGTGTTGTAACACTGTGGCTCGATAAAATGTAAGGTATTGTAACTCTGTGACTTTTCAAATTTGGGTTGCCTTACATTTCTTGTTGAAGATCGGCAATTGTAAGCCTCACTGGTCTGATTTTCATGTCGTTTGGACGGTAAATCATTGGACTTGTTAATCACAATATCACGCAGTAAAATATTTGGGTCAAAAGGATGGAAATAGCATTTTAGTAAGAGTTGCGAAACTTTTGCGTTTAAGTATATATTGTATTATATTGTATCGTATTTTAGATAACACAGTAATATTAAGCATGGACTAGCTTAGTAAATTTATCACATATTGTTTAAGCCAGCTATAAATTACAACTACTATGCTGATACCATTCAAGAATAAAAACCTTTTCAGAATTTGTCAATTCAAGCATATATCAAAATTGGGAATTGAGAATTTAAAACAGTACTTTATCCTTGTCTTTTGAAAAATAAACTGAAATGATTTAAAAACCTGACGATGTTTGCACAAAGGTATGACACACACCCTATGGTTAAAACTGCTTTATATCAGAACGATGTCCAGTTTGGCGACAAAAGAATACCATTTAGAGATGGTAAAATGCATAACATTAGAATTTCAAGGACATATTGCATCATCTGTTCTGTCTGGCTCTAAACTATTGTGAAGCATTCAAATAGAACAATATTTGTTCTAATAGTTCATTTTAGTCATACATTTTAAATATATATGTTTATCACTTAGAAAAAAAACAGGCATTGTTAGTATTAATGTATATTGTAGCCATTGCTAAAATAGCTGACTCACAACAAATTATTGCTTTTAATAAATTATTTGTTTTGCATTATTCTATCAATTAGAGCCATTAGTCTTACAGTGGAATTGTGTTGCAGATAATATCGAATCGATATTTAGCATGTCAAATGTGAACATTACCGTTGCTACAAAATTGTAGCCTAATAATAATCTTTGCATAGTTCAAATCAAACAAAATAGATTTACTAGTAACGAAATAACTGATCAAAGGAATAATCCCATTTGATCTTGGTACTTGTCGCAGTGTTGAGCGATGAAGGCTCAGGTGAGCCTGTGCATATGTGTAGGTCGACTTGGCAGAGCCTTCGCTGCTCGTATACACAAAGTAGTATGGAGGTTGATGACCAATTTTTAGAATGCTAGCCCCTCTGTGTCATCAGGAGTGATTAACCAATGCATTTGCTAGTCCAAATATTTATTTATGAATTACAGTAAAAGGGTCTAAAAATATTTTTCATCTAAAAGCAACGTGATTTATACTTGCGTTACTGTCAAAGAACATATGTGAAATATAGCATTCAACCTTTCGTAAACTATACCATACACACACATTACACAATTGACAATGAGGCACTGCTAAATCAACCTCTGAGATTTATAATGATAGCCAGTACATTTAAATGAAATGATTTCCTTAAGAGATAACTGAATAAAAGTATACATGGCAAATTAGATATGCATAAGTTCATGCACATTTTTTAAACATTGCATGTGCGACTATCATTGTTGACAATGTTGATACTGAAAAGAGTGTCATCTTAGTGCTGAACAGTTAGCATTGTGTATGCTCCTTTTGAATCTATGTCCTGGCAAGTTATCAACTCATTCTAATCTTCAGTACACATATATATGTAAAACATTTTTATTCATGATTACATTTATCAGGTTTGCGAGGTTCCTGTAATATTTTGCCAACGTTCTGTTTAGTGGAAATTAACATCAAGTATATGTATATAAACATTTATTGCTAAAACTAAATCAGATCTTATCTCTTGACTTCATTTTTTTAATATTTCACATTTCTATCCAGTATTCTAAAAACCATTGTAAAATCAACTTTACAATAACTTGAATGTCACCTGTTAAAATTTGGCAGGATACAATTTTAGCTGAAAAGTCTATATTTAAATTGGTATCTTAGTAGCAGCTGACCTATTTCCTTGTATATCTAATGTGACCTTAAAGTAAAACTCACCATAATAACAAACTTTCTCTATTTCCAGGGAAATGCATGTTTCTCATCAATAAAGCAGTTCTTTAGATATTATTGGTTGAGCAAGTGATCCAAGGTACTTACTTAATGTCATGGACTGCTTTGTTGATTGCACAAAGAAAGCTATACTGTATATACACTAAAACTAATTTAAAAGCTTCTGTAATGCGTTACCATATGCATACACGGCTAAAAGTCAGGAAACAAATTTATTTCGATACAGTCACTAATAACTAGTTACAGACACTTTAAATAACTGAATAGAAGTAGCTCAATTAAACTTAGAATTCTTCAGAAAAATATTACAAAACTATAAACTTAACATAATATATATAAGCTTTTCTGGCTCAATTATATATCGTCTTTGTTAACATTTGTATAAACATATGACAATATAATATATTTTGTACAGTACTATTATATTATTTTAATAAATTTGACAGAAAATTGAAATGTATCCTTCTAAGTGCTGTTACTTGAGTGCTATTGCTACCTTTGTTTATGAATTTTAAAATCTATAATTTTGGGCAAATCATTTCTTTGTAGATGTAAAAAGTTCAAATATATACTATTATGCAAATGTAAATGTGCATGGATAATTAATAGAAACTTAAATGCAAACTGATAAATCCTTTTTTCAGACAGACTGGTACCTTGATATCTATTTAACAAGAACAGTCAGTTTTGAGATGAATAAGTATCCTATGACATATAATACACGGAATAAAGCAATGTATATGCAGTCTTGAAAGTTGTAATATACGTTACATGATGCCATATAAACAACAAAAAAAAACACTAATACTTCACACCAGAAACGAAGTTAAGTATGACTTTTCGCACTTGCTTATCAAGAGAATATTCATATTTGGTGTTTAAAGATTTTCCAATTGAATTTCATGCTGAATTAAAGAATGAACTTTTTGTTCAGGGTCATCATATTTAACAGTTTATAACTCTTACAGTATTTGTGATACAAACAAACTGTTTGCAGCTATATAATGGTCCATTACTTGTCTTTTGGAAGGTGTATTTAAAACCCGAAAGTTAACTGGGAAGCTTATCAAAGAAAATTGTTTAACAGAATTTCAGTGATTTTAAATGGAGTAGCTTAAAATGTAACATAAATAACATTACAATGGGCCCATATAACTTTTATAAACATAAATATATGTAAGGAATAAAATGTTCTTGTATGATACGTGAATGTTTGTCCAATTTGAATAATTCAAGAATTACCTTAACAACCTTGATTACATTTATTTTGTTTAAAAATGTAGGGTAACGTAGTTAACACGCTGTAGCAGCTGAACGCCCCAACCACCAGAAAGCTAACTTGTTTCAAAAAGCTTAGCCAGGAACATACAGTTAAGCTAAGATCGGATTTCAGTAGCAAGGCACACGCGAATTTCCAGAATTATTATTTTTTGTACGCAATGTGTTTTTCCAGCACATTGACGTCAGATTGACGTCAGTTCCATGTAAAATTGAAGTCCATATTGAATCAAATTTTCATTTTAGTGTTTCTATAGACGTTTTTAACCATTTCAACGCAACAAACATAAAAATAAGATTATTTTAGGTGTGTAAATAATCACACCACATATAAGCTCTTTGATGCAAGTGAAAAGAAGGTACCCCATTTTGTGACGTCACTGTGACGCTAATACTGCAAGAAAAAATTGTAAACATCTTTTTCCTTACTCTGCATATATTACTCTAGTTGAAAATTGATAAGAATCACTTGTACCAAAAAGTGCACACGGGAGCCCAAATTTCGACACAGGGGCCTACACTATTAATGCAATTTTTAAGTACACTTTATCATTTGATGTGGCGTCTTGGAGTGATATAACGCCATGCAATAAAATCGATAAACCACTAGTGGTTTACAGATTTTTGGGAAATGTTATGACCTCCATAACAACGTTGCGTACATGATGGCAAAATTATAACGTTTTTACGTCAGAAATGAGATTTCAAAGTAATCTTAATGTCATATGATAAATAGAATCTAACATTCATGCTCTTGTATTATTGAATTTATTAAACTAGTTGCTAAAAAGAGATAAAATGTTCGACAAGCCTCACATTTTATCTCTTTTCCCCAACTCGTTTAATAAATTCAATAAAACATGAGCATTCATGTAAGATCCTCTATTTATAGTTTTAGATAAGCTCCAGCTGCCTGGTCTTCAGTGCATTTTTTTTATCTACTAACAGACTGAGAGTCTGCGAGTAGCCAGGTCTCTGGCAAGATTGAGCAGATGCACAGGCTTGTCTGAGCCTTTGCTGGTCCCTCAACAATAAAAAACAGTCTCACATGTTACTTGTTTCATTTTCAGGCGGGTACCTTTCTTATAAGCCTCAGCGTGTCAAATCCACTCTATAGCTATACTGTTCCTGATTATACAGCCTTCATGATGGAACCAGCAACGAACATTGTCATCACCGATAATGACATTAAAACCAAGGCGTACGAGGACAAAACTTTTGAAATTCAGTTTGGCACAGTAGGTACAACAATCTGCTTTGCCATTGACAATGGTGTAGACTCCAATACTTTCCTGTATGGCAACATGACAGAATGTCAGTCTGATCCTGTGATATGGGCGGCCGGCCAGTTTGTCACTGACAACATCACCAATCCGCTAAAGGTGACCTATCAATACATAAAAGAGGGCAGTTACGTCATGACGGTTGAAGGTTATAACTCCTGGAACTGGCGAGTGTCATCTTCATTCCATTTCATCATTTCCGGCATCAATTGTCAGGCGCCAAGAATTAGCGTGAAACATCGTGCGCCATTATTTAACCTTCCGGGGAAATACAGAAGAAGTAACAGAAACCGACTCGTAGGCATCACTGATATCGCCTGTCCTGACACACTAAATAATGTTAAGATATGGATAGGAGAACTTTGGGATGCGGTTGATGACGTATCTCTTGGAGTCCTTGATCTTACGACGCTACCATCTGCCGTGAATTCAGAACTTTCAATACCGCCACGGTTTCTCACATATGGCCTGTACAGGTTCACTTATAAAGTGACGATGGCGGCGTCAGTTGAAGGAGAGGGGTTCTTCGGTGAGTCTGAGACGTTTGTTGAGATTGAGAAGTCTGACCTTGTGGTTCAAGTATATGAAGGGGGTACCACCACCTTAACTAAAGGACCGAATGCAGATATGACACTGGCTCCACGTGACTACTCCTATGATGAAGATAATCCTGATGAAGTAAGTACCATCAGTCCTCCAGATAAGAGTGCATACCAGGGCTCCAGATAAGAGGGGAGTAAAGGGTATTTCAGCATTTATTTTTTGGAAATCAGCATTGAAAATTAAATTAAAGGGTAAAAATACCCTTTGCAGTTTGAGGTTTCAGCACTGATATTCAATTTATGTGGTGAAATATTTTATCCATCGTAAGAAAAACACCTAGTAATATACACCAATTGTATAAATCTTGGAAGTTTTCCTAAAAAATGTAACATGTATTTAATAAATTAATACAATCAATTTTATAAGCAAATAAAATGGGTCTTTTTACAAGGCTTTGCAACAGAACTGATTCTTCTAAGACTAAGTCTCTGCAATTTGATATTTTAAGTAGGGAGTAAAATACTTATTAAATTAAAAAGAAGGGGGTGAAATAGCCATTGGTCCAGATCCTTATCTAGACCACTGAGTACATGCATATCTAATATTTAGCGTTACAATATTTACATTTTAGTGATTGCTATTTCATCTTCACACAATAAAGAGATTCTTGTAAACATGAAAATGCATTAAAGTCCATGGAAAATTAATTTTGTAGAATGACTTTCCTGGGTGAAAGTTTTCAGGATTATTCCTGAATTCAGGATTTTGAGGCTGACTTTCCATAGAAAGTCAGCCTCAAAATGCTTAATTCTGCAGATAATAATAGCATTTCTGATTTTGCTTCAGTTTATCTAAAGGTATTTGACCATTAATTTGGATTTTTTTTTATATTTTGGAGGCATATAGCAAGTTTTAAATTCTGATTTTCTCAAGTTCAGGATTTGATTTGGGAAATTTTGAACTCTCACCCATGGACTTAGTCCTTGACTGTATTTCTTGTAATTTTAGGATTTTGATAGCTACACCCTAAAATGCCGTGATTTGACAGCTGGCGAAACCTATCCAAACCCTGATGTCTATTTCCTTGTTGAGGATCTTGCCTACCTCACTAATCACACGGGCGGCTGCTTTGGGAAAGGCCCAGGATACGTTCTGGGATTCAATGGCAGACTGACATTCAATACGGAATTGATGACGCCTGGACATGTGTATGAAATAATTGCCGATGGGTACAAGGACGACAGACATGCGAGTAACACAGTGTTTCTTGAAATATTGCATGCCGATCCACCAGAACAGACCATCGTGTGAGAAAAAAATATTTTTCTCAAATCTCAAAAATATTTTTCTAAACTCCCCAACCTTTACTCTTTGCCTACTTGGAAATTTTTCATGCAATTTCGTCGTCTGCTGATTTTTTTCAAAATCAACGTTTTTGAAAAATTCTTTCAGGAATACCACCAGAGTGTCAAACAGTTTGGATCCAGATCAGGCCTGACATGTTGTCAGGCCTGAACTGGGTCCAAGCTGTCTACAAAGGTTATCAGCAGAAAACAAAATTCGCCACTAGCCAGGAAAGAGTTATTATGATATAATGTAAGAGCGTGTAGTCCAATGGAACGCAGGCTCATACATTAGGAATCAGATATCTTTCAGCCAATTTCCCGGGTGATTAGCTCTATCAGTAAGAGCTTGGAAGTTAATGATAACCTTTTCAAACAAGCACCTGTATGATCCTGAGGGTTTTTTTGCTCACCAAGAGCTTGAAAGTTAATGATAGCTCTTTGAAGCAAGGGCCTGTGTGATCCTCATGACGTTACATCACAAATCACAACTTTACGTCACAAAGTGATAACGTTTTGTGTCAAACCCCAACTGTCACGTGTATTGTCATGCCTTTGAAAGAGACCATCACAAAAAATAACTAATAATAGGAACATGGCTAATGATATCCAACGGGGATTTCAAAGGCTCTGGCACCTCAAAGGTAGCCAAATTGGATGGGAAATGAGAGGTCCAAATGCATATGGTCAAACTTTACTAAACTTCTACCTTTCCATCTTTTTTTTCTTAACCATCTTTCTGTAGATTTTATCCTAAGATAAGCACTTGGTTTTGGCTTTCTCAGTTGCCACCACCACCCCAATCACCCCTCGCCCCACCCCTGCTTTCCCTTCTCCTCCTAAAAAGTATGTGGATCACTGAGCTGCCCGATAGTCTTTGACTAGCCAAAGCGTTTTATTGCTCTAAACTTGTCTGTAGGTAAATAAAACTGTAAAATTGTCCAAAACTTGTTTCTGGTTTCAATAATCAATATCAAAAAGGTGAGTGAGTATGAACAGGAAATACCGCAATCACAGACAACCCACGGCACCGTGAGGAAGGGCCACAGAATAAAAACAGTCACATGCCATTGGCTTTTAGCCAACCTTGACAAGAACTAACCTTTCTTAATCTTAAACAAGTTCAAAACTGGTGACTTTTCAATATACAATATGT
This sequence comes from Loripinus fragilis, assembly GCA_964019695.1. Lineage (NCBI taxonomy): Eukaryota > Metazoa > Mollusca > Bivalvia > Lucinida > Lucinidae > Loripinus > Loripinus fragilis. The sequence continues at coordinate 85,420,536 of OZ026516.1, forward strand.
ATTCATATATATTTTTCTCTGGATGCAAAATTACAGTAACTGTTAGTCCCGTGGATCGTAAGTGTGGTCACGATTTTAAATTGAAGAATGCAAAAATTCAATCATAGTTACCAACAAATGGTCCAACTTACTAGGTTAAAGCTATGTTCAAGCAAACAAATGGACACACGGAAATAGGTAGCGCCAGGCCTATCAATTTCATATTAGTCACAATTTTAGCAGCCATTTGTTTCCCTTTTATTTCTCAGATTCAAGATTCCAAAGATTTGTAAGCCAGCTGCTGACGGTAAAGTATTCAATCCAAACACTGAGCTTGGCTTGATTGCCTCCCCTAGTTGCCCGACATGCCCATACAAGTACCTCTGGGAAGTGCATGAATACAACTATGAGTACGAGGACGTCAGTGATGGATGGAATATCCTGTCTTATCTACCAAATTTTATAGAAGGTATGCTATGAAAAATTACAACTCTTTACATGCTATGTAATGTTGGAGCGCAGTGGCTCAGTGGTTGAGTGCTTGTCTTGAGACCGAGTGGCTCGAGCCTCACAGCGTCACTGTGTTGTGTCCTTGAGCAAGAACATTAATCCTAGCTTAGTTATGATTCAACCCAGGAAAACCTCACACCTTATAAATGAAAGATTGTTGATGGGACATAAAGAATCAAATCAAACAAAACTTGCTGGGTAATTTTGCATGATTTTTGGTTGTTTGCTGATTTTTTTCTTCAAAATTACCTTTTTTCAAGAAATCTATCTGGGATGCCATCAGAGTGTCAAACAGATTGGACCCAGATCAGGCCCGACATAACGTCGGGCCTTATCTGGGTCCAAAATGTTTGGAAGGGTTATCAGCAGACAACAAAAATTGCCACTATAGGTACAGAGTGAAGCATTAATTGTCTACTACTGAATACAAGATTTTTGATTATGGATACTTGTATAAATACCTATGCGCATGTCTGCTTGAAGCTGTTGTCAAATGAACAAAAATTCATCTTCCAATCATGAGATTCACATGCTGTTTGAACATGGGCTTTTCCTTGACAAAGCAAGCCTTTAATGAATCTTTAGATTTTTGCAACCATTCATACCGGTCCCGATAGCCTAGTGGATAAGGCATCCGCTTAGGGAGCGGGAGGTCGAAGGTTCGATTCCCAGTGTCGGCGACATTGGGGTTCGTTCTGATATGGCCGGTTGGTGAGCCGCCAGCTAGTTAAACGTAATGGTTACCAATTCCTAGCCTGCCTGGTGCCTGGCAAAAGGATGGGATTTGGGAAGTAAATGTGGCAAGTTGAGGTGTCTCATAAGTCAGAAATGGCTGGCCCTTTCAATAGGGGTGACACTATAATAAACAAGGACTTTACATAGCCTCATGAATTACACAAATGTGATTGACAGCTGCCAAGCTCACTTGCCTGTGCAATACGCTTCAAACATCAAACTCAGTCCCAAAAAGTGATACTGATGGTGTGATTGACAGCGAGCTTTTCCTGAGTCGCACATGCAAAACATGCCTCTTGTTTGCTCTATTGGTTGACCGTGTTCAAGCTGGCTGTTTCGCTTTTCCATGTTACACTTCGACTAAACAGTTAATATGATTACATTTTAAATACAAAACTGTTTTAATTCCTAAATTAAGAATAATTTTTATAGATTTACAATAAAATGTAAATAGAAGCAATAAATTCAATTTTTGGAATTTTCATGGAATCATGAATACTTCAGGTCTCATGGGGCCTCACGTTAACTTTGCAAGAGACCCTAAGTATTCATGATTCCATGAACATTTCATAAATTGAATTCAGGCCCATTTTATTTTATATGTTTGTTATCACATATCCATCATCTTATATAGTCTTTGTATATTTTAGCAATTGTATTTGAGGATACCTCGGTAACAGGGAAGTAGAGAGTGTGAAAATTAGTGGTTGAAGCAACATAAATGTATAAGGCTCTTTGATTGTAACACTGTTAGAAAAATGTTGACGTAAAATATATGTTGTTTATCTTTAGGAGTTAACTGTATTCAATTTTTTTTTATTTGACAAGGTATATCGTTCAGATTAACAGTTGCAAATTCTGTTTTACTACAACACATTAGTGGAGCTGTAAAACCTCATTTGCAACCATAAGTCCAACGATATACCTGCACAAACGAAACTCTTGAATATAGTTATCCCTATTCCAATGCACTTCTGCGCTTATTCTGATATTGAAGGGTTGCAAGCTGTATAATGCTGAAAGTCACGCAAGAAAATGTGACATAATTAATGATGTCAAACTCTTTCCGGTAGTTTATGGCAGAATTAACCCTTAAAGCGCCACCTATAATTTGCAGCAGACGGCAATTTCAAATTTTCCTGCTTTTTCAAAAATAACCAATAAGGCATGTATTTCATGAGAATCGTCTGCTGGCAGACGATTCTCATGAAATATCATACCTTATTTTTGTCGAAAATTGGGGAAAATGTCATCTGCTGCAGTTGTGATTGGCACTTTAAGGGTAAACTGTCCCAAATGTTTTCCTATCAAAGGTAGCATCATATCTTACCCAGTATTTGCATATAAAAAGGGGCCACTATTGGTCCACCATCGAAATGTCCTTCAAATGGTGTTTCGCTTGTGGGCCGATAATGGCCCAACATTGCATGCTGACAGGGTAATGTTATCCAATCAGACGTCACACTACCTTAGCAAGTGCATTAGAATACAGTATTCTTTTCCCTTTCTCTCTGGAAATGGAAACTACATGTACATTTTTATGTATAATATGGAGTCTAATATGCTAACATATATATAGTTCTCAGAGATAAAGACTAACAGGGACCCATCCAGTAGCCCACCGTCCCTAAATTTTGGGCTGGGCTCATAAAATTTTAGAGAAAATGCCTATACCCATTGTGTTAAATTTTGAATTATGCCAGCATGGGTCCCTTAGTCAAAATTGTTACATAGTCTGTATCCCTGGTTCTAATCTTTCTTTTCAGGATATTTTACACAGTATTCAATCTAATAAACCCATGATGCTCATTACTATGCCTCTTTAACTCTTTGTATGCTCGGTAATTTTTCAAGACTTTTTATCGTCTGCAAATATTTTTCAACATCACTTTTTTTCAAAATATTCTTTTGGTAACAACATCAGAGTGTCAAACAGCTTGGATCCAGATCAGGCCAGACATTCTGTCTGGCCTGATCTGGGTCCAAACTGTTTGCAAAATTTGTCAGCAGACGAGAAAAGTTGTCATTACAAGGAAAGAGTTAAACTGTCTAGCCTCTATTAAAAAAAGCATAGATCCAGATTGTATGAAGCGAGCTGATCAGGAGCTATCCTGTCTTTATCCATAAGATGTATTTGTATCTGAATGAAATTGCCTAGATATTGGCTAGGTTTGAAGGGAGTCTATAGAGACTTCTGGTCCTTAATAACAAGGACTGTACTGACTGAGCAGGTGCCCAAACTGATCTGAGTTTGTGCTAGAATCATAGTCCATACTGTAAATTCAGGAATTTATGTGAGGGTTTTATGAAATGAAATGAAACTCTCCCAATATGGGGAAATCATTCTATCATTTACTGATGTAGATAAATCATGCACCATTCACAAATTTTTATTATCCCAAATATGTCTTTTAATATTATTCCCAAAGATAAAATTCTCACGAAAATTTCTGTATTTACAGCATATAATGTATTATCTTTAATATACTTTATATTATGTGATACGCCAGAAAATCGGAGAGTTAAGTTATATTGATTGGTATTTCCCTTTAATTTGAGGCACACCATTTTCACGACTCACACTTTTATCATACCTTTGTATATGTTGTTTTACCAAACACACAATGAAGTTTGAATGACCACGCCACACCTACCTAATAATATGTCATTTTTTGCAATTTATTTTTTTTACATTTCATTTTTTCCTATTTTTCCAATTTAATGCTGTAAACATTCTAAAATATTAAGCAGTGATTGGCAAAAAGGGCTGACCAGGTTGTGATGTGTAGGCTGATATGAACCTGAAGTTTGCTACTTGCATGTAAAAAATGGTTTCTTATACCTTATATCGTCGTTCGGGAGTCAAAACCTTGTATCATTGATTTTCACGTTTTTCAGGAGAGACAAAAAACTGAATAATTTTTTGCTAGGAGTGTCCAATATTGACGACAGTCATACAGGATTATATTTAGTAACATCCAAATTCACTGATGTTGCTGTTTTGAACTTCCAATAAAGATTTCATACCATTATGAAGAGTTTCACTCGAGTTACGACATTTTGAGCATCATTTTCATGGTAAAACATCCTACCTCGGTAAAAGTACAATGAAATGATCACCTGATTATACCCAAATAGTATCTCACCTAGATACGATATTTGAAGCATGATTGATGCTTTTTAAGGAGGTTTTAATTGGTCTAGCGCAACGAGAATTGACAGAATATACGCCATGTGGTTGGTATTTCTGTGTTAACAAAAAGTTGTTTTGGTAAAAATCAGAGTTACGAGGTTTTGACTTCCGAACAACGTTATGAAATAACCTGTTTTAGAGCATACAGAGAACACAGGCTGGTCAGCACCTTTGTTAAATCTAATTGGTATACATACTTCTGTCTGTTTGTAAGTAGGCGGGTTTGAGCCTTTCGTGCAGAAAAATCCCGAAGACGGGGTTTCTCAAGATATAGTCTGTTTGGTTCCAATTATTAGCATGGAGTTGCGGGCTGAATGGAAACCCTGGGGTCCAGATCAGTTGGATTCAGAGAACGCTGATCTAGATCTATACTCAGTTGTCAACATGATTTATCTTAGTTCAACAAAACAAAGGGTTATTATGTTATAATTATTTGTGTATTAAACTTAGCATTTAATTTCTTTTTTTATGGAAAATGTGGAGCGCACTAGCAAATAAGCATGCTAACAAACACAAAATAGCGCTTTTTCAGCCACCGCTGGTAAGAGGAATGCACATGCACACACCAGTGTTTTCGCTAATTTTGCTATTTGCGATTTATTATTAACAAAACCTTTAACTAGCTGCTGGCAGTACTCAAATATTTATAGGAGATTTTCATGGTTGAAAGTTTTCAGGATTGATCCTGAATTCAAGATTTTGAGGCTGACTTTCCATAGAAAGTCAGCCTCAAAATGCTGAATTAGGCAGATTTCAATAGCTTCTCTGATTAGTTTTCAGATTAGCTAAACACAATTATTTAAATTGAAATTATTCATTTTTGTAGGCATCCTGCAAGTTTTAAAATTTGTGTATGAAAAAAAAAGAAAAGAAATTTTTCTCCTTTTGCTCTGAAAATTGAAATCAATTCATTCAATATGTTAGAACGCTTTAGTTAGATATAAATGCAGCTGGTTAATGGTTAGCACTGATGTTGTTGGTATCAGCAAGTTACAAATAACCAGACTATTTCAGTAAGCATATAAAGCAGGCCACTATCGGCCCGCCAGCTAAACGCCATTAGAATGGCGCGCTGGTGGGGCTGATAGTGGCCAGAGACTAGTACTGTATGCTTGCTTGGATACAATATCCCCACCAGTCTGATGCTTAACTACTAAAAAAAAACAACACACAAATAGTATGCTGGGTCTATTTAAAGGTCTATATAAAGCTTGTGCCATATGCCAGAGGGATGGAGGTATTATAGCCGCTTTTCTTGGGAAAATAGACCTCTATCTATCTCTGTTCAACATATGCAAGCTTCATAATTTCCAATTTGATATACCCAAATGTGCGCTTAATTTATGCGATATTTTTCACCAGCATTTTTGCTTCATTTAAAACCGTTATAAAACCCTATTGAACCCTTTTTATGCTGATATTTCGTAAACAGTTTCTTTGGCAAACAATGGCCACTCAGGTGAAATAGTGCAGAAAGCAGTCTAATCTTCATCAGGATCTAAGTACACTGATGGCTATGATAAAAACCAATTTTCAGGGCAGGAAAATGTCATAATTGAGAAATTGTCACCTGTAACCCCTTAAAATATATAATGGATGATCCTATCCTTAATGCATCAATCTGTATGGGAGGATCTATCGATATAAAAAGGGTTAATTTGTTGATGGCTTCAGATAGGGTTATTTTTATACAACAAAATAATGTATGTCCTAAAGTGAGCTTTTACAGAGAAATTAATTAGCCAAAAAATTGCAGCAGACAGAAACCAGGCCTTTAGTTAAGATTGTGTACCAAAAAATTAATTTTCTTATTTCTCAACCAAAGCATATGTTGTGGGTACTCAAAAGAACCATGTCAATGAGACAGTTCTTTTGAGCACCCAAAACATATGTTCAAACTGATGGGTAAGTAAATATTTACAATTTTACGCTCAAAATTTTTTGTTTATCTAAACCTATGAGCAACCAAATAAGACTTGATATTACATGTGAAGCATCTGCTAGCAGACAATTCACATGAAACCTCAAACCTTTTTTTTCTCCTAAAATCAAAACAGCTACAGCAAAATTTGACGTCTGCTGCAGTTGTGATTGGTGCTTTGAGAGTTATTATTCTGAATACCTTCCCTTTCTGGAGCTATGATGTTTTATTATATGTACAGAACAGAAAAAACTTGTCTGAAGCAAGCACACTGCCTTGGAGAGGATCTGCTATCATTAAACCTATTACACTCAAAATGGTCCAGACTCAATTAAGTTTCGGCCATTCTAAGTTTAGCAGTGAAATTTTGTGGGAAAAGCTTGAAAGACAAGGTAAACAGCATTGAGATAGAATGTCCTTTTCAAGGCAGGAAGCTGCTATTAAAGAGGGCTTGGTTAATGCCTGCTTGACTTTTTTTTTTATTCCAGCACAGTCTATACTTAATATATTGTAATTTTTGCTAGCATTTTAATATTGTATAACCTTAACTTTGTTTTTATTCCAGCACAGTTTAATATATTGTACTTTTTCTGGCATTTTAATATTGTATAACCTTAACTTTGTTTTTATTCCAGCACAGTTTAATATATTGTACTTTTTCTGGCATTTTAATATTGTATATTTTAACCTAAAGAACTTGTAAAAGGAGAGATTGAGTTGCATTTATTGGATAATTCTCCAGTTTTCCATTATTATATTAGTTCAATAAGGTTAAACCAAACAATTTTACACATACAGTGTACAATAAACAGCCTAGCTGATAAGCACAATCTGGGTATAACTTTTTTTTCAAAAATTATAAACCCTGTTTTGAAAGCATTGTCCTTCCTACTTTGGTCAATTCAGGTTCTCTCCATTAAAAGTTCCCTTTTACCCACACTGGAGCTTAACGAATGAAGGGGCAAGTGCAAGAATGTGGCTAAGTCAGATTTTGGTAATCTGAGGCCAAATAAAAAACATAACTTGTGTTTAGGGTAAACCGACCCTACCTAAATTTACTGATGAAAACTGGATTTTTTCCCAAGTTTTCTGAAAAAAATATAAATTTTATACATTTTGAAAGGCAAAATTGCCTTTCAAAATGCATAAAATTATTTTTTTTTTTCAGAAAAAAAATAATTAAAAAAAAAAATAGGTGTGCCTACCCAGCCTAAAATTTTCAGATACGTTGCCCAAAACACACTCAATTTTTTATTTGATCTTAAGAGACAAACTGCAAAAACAGCTTTTCTGTTAAAATAGTAACTTTTATCAAATACACAATAAATCAAACTTTAACCCGAAAGAATGTGTTATGAAATGTCATAAAATATGCTGACTACGATATGAATTATGAAAAAAATGCTTAGTTTTTTAAAAAAGGTTTGTAAGAACTTGGCTATAACCCATACGTTTAGGACATTTAGAATGTGGCTGAATAATTAACAGACGGATGGATTGAATGTATTCACAAACTAAATAGCACATAGCATTTATATTCATCTAGTATCTAAAGCTACCACCAACTCATGAACTTAGCCACGTTCTAGCACTGACCCCTTCAAATGTGATCACAAAAATCATTAAATTTTCCCACACCTGCCATCCTTAACCCTATTATTGTTGAAAATGTCAAAATGTAAAATATGAAATGTCAAAAATTATTTGGCCTGGAAATATATGGAATGTCAAGTTTTATTTATCCTGGAAGTCAAGCTTTATTTGTCCTGGAAATGTATGAAATGTCAAGCTTTATTTGTCCTGGAAATATATGAAACGTCAAGCTTTTATTGTCCTGGAAGTCAAGCTTTATTTCTCTTGGAAATATATGAAATGTCAAGCTTTATTTGTCCTGGAAGTCAAGCTTTATTTGTCCTGGAAATATATAAAATGGCAAGGTTTATTTGTCCTGGAAATATATAAAATGGCAAGGTTTATTTGTCCTGGAAATATATAAAATGGCAAGGTTTATTTGTCATAGAAGTCAGCTTTATTTTTCCTGATAATATATATAATGTCCAGCTTTTTTTGTCCTGGAAATATATGAAATGTCTAGCTTTATTTGTCCTGGAAATATATGAAATGTCAAGTTTTATTTGCCCCGGAAATGAAGTTGAAGGATATAAATTTTTCCAGCACAACTGTGAGCCCTAAAATGGGGCTTAGAACTGCTGCTTAAATTAACTATTTGCCTACTGGGTAACTTTTCATAATTTTTTTGTTGTCTGCTGATTTTTTTCAAAATCAACATTTTCGCAAAACTTATTTCAGGAATACCATCAGAGTGTCAAACAGTTTAGATCCAAGATTAGGCCTTATGTTTTTGTCACGCCTGATTTGAGTCCAATTTTTTTAAAAGGTTTTCGGCGGATGACACAATTAGGCAAAGAGTTATATACCCTGTTCTGATCAGCAACTTTTGTCATAGTGGGTGCATAAAACTGGCCATTTTGTGTGCGCTCTATATGCCAGATGCAGGGGGGGCGCACTATGTCAACATTATAACTGAAAAATCATCATCAAATTACTTCATATAGCACAAAATGTTTATGACTGGCCTTTCTGTCCACAGGTATTTAATCATATGTGAACTTTTTTGTGTGTGTTTATCTGTGTGGTTTTAATTTATTATAAGTGTTGTGTAGCTGTCTCATATGTTGTTTTTGGTAAATGTACATTAAATGTTTGTCAAGTAGATTTGACTTTTATATGTTTTTATACATGTAAATAATGTTTTAAAGCCAGCTTGTGATACTTTTATCCCCTGACTGACAAGGTTTAGAGATCAGCACCAGGCCCCGAGATTATAAAACTTTTTTCATGCTCAACTCAACTGAGCATAAAATTTCAACTGCTCATAAAAACTAAAATACTGAAAAGTAAAGAAGTTTCTTGCTTTAAGATTCAGATGTGCTATGAATCATGCTAATAACTGTTAGACAATTGTTGGCATTTTAACATTTATGAGCAGAATAAATTTTTAGCTCAGCTGAGTTGAGCATGAAAAATGTTTTATAACCTCGGGGCAGGTCTGTCCGGAGACATTGGTGGCTTGCAAATTTGGACAATTTGTCACCATAGTATACATTTGCAAGTCAAAATGAAGGATCCGTTTTTCCAGATAATTTAACCTTATAAGAAACCCCTCAGATGGCAAGCCACTGAACTATGTGGCAAAAAAACAAACAGGCTCTTATGAGGCTAGCCACATAAGAAAAATATGGACCTTCTATATCTAAAAATGTTGATGTTACAAGCCATACAGATAGGCTTTAAGAAGTTTTGACCTTGACCTTTGAATCCAATGTCAAACTTTTGATCACAAACCTTTGGTGTCATCTACATATAATAAGCAATCAAGGTGCCAAACATATGCATGAACACTCTCCATCAAAAGATGTAAGAGTAATTTGTGTAACAAGCCATACATGCAAATTTTAAGTCTATTTGACCTTGACTTTTGGCTATAAGGTCACATCAGCAATCCAGAGCCTTTTTGTCATCTACTCACCTTAGGCATCAGTGTGCAAAATATGAATTGTTTACACTGTACAATGATCTTTGTGCTGTATGCCATACTGAAAGAATTTAAGTCTTTTGTTGCTGCCTTTTGAAACTAAATAAGGCGTAATATTTCATGTGAATTATCTGAACAGTCAATCATGATAAACATTTTAACTCTGCATGCTGGGTAACTTTTCACGCCCTTGTTGTTTCCCCGGCCCGGTCCCATACTTTTGTGGAGATTGACCATGAAATAATTTCTACGGTCATTCTCCTCCCTTCCCCTGAATCATTCAAGAAGAGTTGTTGTCAGTTACAAGCAAAAGTATGTGCACGAAGTACTGGTTAACTGCTTGTTCAAGTTTGCCCAGGAAAAAGTGTGGTTAGTGAACTGACCGTCCCGCCATGACCATAGCTGTTGACTTGGGACGTAAAGCAACAAAACAAACATAAACAAACGATCTTGTGATCGTCTGCTGAGTTTGTTCAAAATCCATTTTTTTTTTTCAAAAATTCTTTCAGGAACACTATCAGCATGGCAAACTGTTTGCAAAGGTAAGCAGCAGACGACAAACATCGCTCCCTACTTAGCACGCAATGAGATAGTGTTAAGGGTGTTTTCAGCAATGCTTAACCCTTAAAGCCCCAATCACGACTGCAGCAGACCACAAATTTTGCAACATCTTTCCTAGTTTTCGACAAAAATAAGGTATGATATTTCATGAAATTCGTCTGCTGACAGGCAATACTTTTGGCCTGCTTGCTTAATGCAGGACAAAAGTATTGCAGAATGCTCCAAGAGAGCATTCTGCAATACTTTCAACCTTCATTAAGCTACCATTTGTTGTTAAAACATACAATATTATGCCTTATTTGTTATTTTTAAAAAAGCAGCAAGATTTGAAATTGTCGTCTGCTGCAAATTAGAGGTGGCGCTTTATGGGGTAATTCTATTTTAGGAATCGAATCAGATCAACTTACCATCAAAACCAGCTTATTTGACCACTACAAGGATGTGGAGCGGTTTCAGATAAGACTTTTTGTTACTGATACAACGACCAATGTGACCAGCAAGGCGTACCAGAATCTGAGAAGAAACAAGCCGCCTGAAGGGGGCAACTGTACCATTACTCCCACCAATGTGACGGCAGGCGTGACAAACTGCACTATAACCTGCGACGGATTTACTGATGCGGAAAATGATATAGCGGATTACAGGATATTCTGTAAGTGGCAGTGCTTGCACCAACATAATTTTTGAATCTGGATGTCCTGACTAAATTTCTGACCCTTTAAATTTGGAAGTCCTGGACTAAAAACTGGAAGTCCAGCTGCACACGCAGCTTGGGCCAAACTGTTCATGAAATCTGTACATGTACAATATTATACACATTGAAATTTAATACAAAAAATAGTATGTGAGTTTGATCAGGAAATACCACAATCACAAACTGCAGACAAACCCGTGACATCATGAGGACGAGCCACACAACAATTTTGAGACACCAGAAAGGCAAACAAAGCAAAGCAACCAGCTCTCTCTTCACCATCAAGATGATTGCAAAACTAGAATGGACACAAAATAACACACAACAAACCATAGAAGAATTAAAGAATCCCACAATGGGAGTAACAACCAACAATGAATCAACAACAACAGAACCACTGAGTGTAAAGGGTTAATACTGGCTGGGTTTGTAAAACTTAGACCTTGTTCTTGTAGGTGAAACGAGTGAGAAGCGCTATCCGGTGGCGAGCGGCTTGCAGACTTTATGGGAGAACCGACAGATGCCTCTTGGACTGGAAGAAGAGGGGTTCATCCTACAGTGCTACGCGACTGTAATCGATGATCTAGGTGGTTCAGGCACTTACTTCATACAGGAAGTACAGGTAGGTATCCCGGTTAACCCATTAAAGCCAAATAGAATTCTCCACTCTTATCAGGAAGGGCAGTGGTAGAGTGCTTGACTCGAGACTGAGGGGCTGCGAGTTTGAGCCTCACTGGCGTCACTGCGTTGTGTCCTTGAGCAAGAAACATTAATTCTAGTTAGTACTGGTTCAACCCAGGCAGACCCGTCCCTACATAACTGAAAAGTTGTTGATGGGACATAAAGAATCAATCAATCAAATCCACTCATATCAAATGGACCAGTCCATTTCCCTTTTTAAGGGTTGTTAGGGGTATTTTATCTTTATTATTTCAATTTAAAAGAACATTCTGTATGCAAACAATGGAAACCCTGATCAGATGCAGCTATCTGAGATGGGTCTGCATTGTTTGCCTATGTCCCTCAATAAGGAAGCTAGGCTTATATTGGTTAACTCTGTGCATGCTGGAATTTTATTTGTCAGGAATACAATGTATATCATTGAATGTATGCAATAATAATGATCAAACATTGTTTTTCAATGCATTTACTTTTGCCAGGCCCAAAGGAGATGTGAAAAACTGAGGGTAATTAAAGCCCGAGGTTTTTAACATCTCCCTCGAGACCTGGCAAACATTAACCCTTGAATTCTGATGGATTCCCTTATATATATATAGAGGATCTTGCATGAGTGCTTAAGTTTTATTGAATTTATTAAACGAGTAGGAGAAAAGCGATAAAATGCGAGGCTAGCCGAGCATTTTATCGCTTTTTTGCAACGAGTTTAATAAATTAAATAATACAGGAGCAGGAATGTTAAATTCTATTTATCATATGACATTAAGAATACTTTTAAATCTTATTTCTGGCGTAAAAACATTATAATTTTGTCATTATGTACGCAACATTGTTATAGACGTCATAAAGTTTCCTGTAAATCTGTCAACCACTAGTGATTTATCAACTTTATTGCATGATGTTATTTCACTCCCAGACACGACGTCATATGATAATTTGATATATTACAAATGTAAGTATGGGACTGCCAATTATGCGCTATAAGGGTTCACAGGTAGAATTTTCTAAATTATGATGTTTTTCTGTCCCTGAAGGTTGTTTTAAATTTAACAAACAGTGAAAACCCTGATGAAATGCAGCACTATGCTGCATTTCATCTGGGTCTACACTGTTTGCCAAAGTACCCATTTAGGGGTTTCCAGTACAGAAATGGTTGATATTTGATAAACCATGTTTGATTCCTATGTTGTATCTATAGTTGATAAGTACATGATTTTGTGTTGTTTCAGTCTAATAAGATGTCATCTCAGGACCTGAAGGATGTCATCGCTCAGATGTCGACCTCACAAGCAGATAAGACAAAGGTGCTGCAAGCCACTGCCAACCTTGATGAGGTTACAGGCTTCTGCAGCGCGATGGGTACTCTCTTTCAACAAATGAGTAAGACTGCAGAAATGGAAGGTGCATGCTTTTGCTTATTGCTTTATAATATAGTAGATAGTTAACATTGTGAAAGACTTGTTACAGGAAAATCATTTTATAACACTACTTATTACAATGGTGTTTTACTGTTGTGCCAACCAAGAGTGATAGTGATGTAATACTTTGTTTACAATTGCTAAGTAAAACACTAACGTGTACTCTTCACTTGAGCATACACAAATCGACAGATCACTTGTGTATTAATCCTATCCTGTGGATAGGATTAATACACAAGTGATCTATCGATTCTAAGTCCCTGATAGCTTTGTAAACAAAACATGATGCCACTGTCACTTTTGGCTGGCAGGACAGTAGATACATGTAGATCACTTTCATAATTGGCACCCAAAATTTAGATTTTAGGAAAAAACTAAAGGGAAATTAGCCCAGAAGAAGAACAGGAGCAGAACGTTTTTCATCAGGGGATAATTATTCTATCATCATCTTGTAAAAGTAAGCCTTTGCAACTCAATTTAACTACACAATTTAACATAGTATCTTTTCTAATATTATGTGTTCCACAGGTTGAGGGGTTTTGAGGCTGCTCTTTAAAGTCTTGACTGCAAAATGAGATGACATAAACAAGTTTTTCATGGTGTTTTGGATTGTTAACTATATAAATATACTATAGAATTAGTTTTGGACCCATTTTCTGCTATTTTACACCAAATGAGACTTGAATTTTCAAGTGAATTGTCTGCAAGCCTATTATATTATGCTGATGACATGATGGAACTTTTGCATCCATAGAATTGTTTGATTGAAAATCAACAGAGGATGATGTATAATTAGGATTTTTATAATAGTAGAAAATGGGTCAAATTATGATTTTTAAAAATTGATACAGAATATAAATTCCCCATAATATATTAAAGTTGAAAATCAAAGATTTACATGTATGGTTCATTCTGAGAATTTAAGCTATACATGCATGTTAAATCAGTTTTTTATATGTTTGTTAAATTAAAGGTTCACATGATTGTAAATTTTAAGTTATACATGATGGTTAATTAAAATTATACATGTATGTTAAACTAGTATTTTATATGTATGTTAAATTAAAGTTTCACATGATGGTAAAGTTTAAGTTATACATGATTGGTAATTAAAGTCATACATGTATGTTAAATTAACATTATTCATAAAGTTTTATGTCCATAAGTTAAATTAGCGTTGTACATGTATGTTAATTAAGCAGCGACATGAGATTTCCAACAATGTGGTATATGCGACCAGCAAAGCCTCAGACCAGCCTGCGATTATGGGCAGTCTGATTAGAGCCTTTGCTAGTCTCTTGAATATTCTATGAATATTAAGCTACTGACTGAACATCATTTGGAGTTTCTAAGCTGAACAGGAGGCTGCACAGGCTCATCTGAGTCTATTCATATCAAAATGCCTTATTGTAGTAAATCACATGTCATGGCTCAATTAGTATTTTACATGTATGTTATTTCAATGTTATACATAGAGAATTTCAAAAGTACTCATGTATTATTGAATTTATCAAACTAGTTGGGGAAAAGCGATAAAATGTGAGGCGTGTCGAGCATTTTATTGCTTTTTCGCAACGAGTTTAATAAATTCAATAAAACATGAACACAAATGTTAGATTCTCTTTATCACATGACATCAACTTACTTAAAAATCGCATTTTTGGTGTGATAAGGTCTAGCTTTTGCCATATTCTATGCAACGTTATAATGGACGTCATGTGACACTACCAAATCTGTAAACCACTAGTGGTTTATCGATTTTATTACAAAGCATATCACTCCTAGACGCGGAGTCATGTGATAATTGGTATTCTTACACATCGTGCATATAGAGCCAACGGTAACAAACTGTGATATATCGGACAATTATTCACAGCTAAAGTGTGGGATAGCTGACGTCATTGGGAAATGACATTATTCATGGTGTTAGACGGTGTAACATCGTTTTTACGCTTGAAAGACGTTACAATTACATGTTAACGTATGCAACGTAGCCTAAGTATTGGCGGGAGTTCTTCAGTGCAATGGCGGAAAGTTGGAACAAGCTGAAGACTTTGAATGTGTTTTCGTCGTTTATTGTGTAGATCAGCTCCAGTGCGTGAATTAATGAGTAATAATTCACAGTTTGTCGGTCAGTTATACGAAGATAAATCACTCGCGCTGCGCGCTCCTCATTTGATCTTCTTTACAACTGACCTCCAAACAGTGAATTGTTACTCAACAATTCACTGCTAGAGCTGATCTATTTCTTAATTCAAGTGGGTAAGATATTCTTATAATACAAATTTAGTGTAGATTTACAGAAATTGTTTGACCTTGCAAAGAGCATACACTGTGTTTTCATGACGTGGTAGGTATTAATATATTTACCTATACAAATGCATGGCACTCATTATTTCAAACACTGATTGCTCAAAATATAAAATAAGCAATATTGTGAAGACCTTTCTGAGATTTCAAATTTTAGGGCGCCAAACAGTATGTATGGTAAATGTTCTAAAATTTTGAACACTTTTCTCTTTCTGTTCTCAAATAAAATATTGATTATCAGGGCTGGAACTCTCAAAAAACAACAGGAAGATGCAGTCTTATTTGTGTCTGCCCTTTTGTCCAAGCTCAACTACTGTTTGAAAGTTTAGAACATTTGCTGTAATTTAAGAAAATATGAAATATCAAAAGATGAACATTGCTTTAAACTTTGTTGAGAAATAGCTTTTGCAACATGTCAGCAAAGCCAGTTTGTCATGCTCCTCACTGCTCTACAGCCTGTTAGTAAATGCAGTAAAAACTTCACCATTAGAATTGAAAGTTTTGAATTAAAGTTGGGACACATTGAATTCAGAGAATAAGGTGTATCTATTAACTATTAAAATAATTTTCTTTCAAAACACATATTCTGGGTGCTTAAAAGCAATGTCTCTGAGACGTTTCTTTTAAGCATCCAGAACACATATTTCTGATAGAAAATACTAAAAATAATAATTTTTCAGGGTATATCTTATTAAATGACTAACTTACTTGAATTCCAACTACTGATGTATCGAAGTAAAAACTCTAGTCCCGAAGAATTCAAATTAATATATTCATTCAACTGTACTTGCTAATTACAAGAATCCTGCAAGTTAATAGAATAAATTCTGGGAAGGAGTGTAGTGCATAAAAAGATCCAGCATGATAGCAGGCAATAGCACTTACATGTAGCTGTCAAATTATGATTCAAAGCATAGGCTTTGAGATAATGAGAGTCTTGTATATTTGCTGGACATACAAATTAATATACAGTGCAGTCCCTTTATAATGCTATGTTTGGAGTCAATAGGAATGGACCGTGTTATAAGTGGATTGTGTTATAAAGAAACACTTTTACAAAAGAATTATAGGAAAATGACCATTTATGGTCATTTTCCATAAAATTCCTTTGTAAAATTACATGGTAAAAACATAGTGGAGCCACAACATGACAGTGTTATATCCAAATCTGTGTTATATAGGGGTGTGTTATAAAGGGCCTGTACTGAATCAAGATTAAGATACCTATTGCATGAGATGTCAGGTTTCAGGCCTCCAGATAAGAGTGTGTAATCAAAAATCAATTTTCTTATTTCTCAACCGAAACATATGTTGTGGGTACTCAAAAGAACCGTCTCAATGAGATGGTTCTTTTGAGCACCCCAAACTTATGTTTAAACTGATGGGTAAGAAAATATTTACAATTTTACACTCCAATTTTTGGTTTCTCTGGAAGCTTGAATCTGATTTAGAATTAGATGGTAAATTATAAGTAGCATGTCACATGTAAATACAATATAATTACACAATAAATTTTGAGTAGCATGCCACATATAAATCTAATGTGTGATATTATTGCAATATATATGCATGCCAAAATATGAGCATCATGATACATTTTGAATTTCGTTGCTATAATTTTGAGTATTATATACATTAGGTCATATAGTAGCATAGTTTTATTTATTATAATAACTGAAAACAAGTTGCACATTGTATAATCTAGTATATGGCTAACAGATGCTGAATTTATCTCATTTTCCTTAAATGTCCTAAGAAAATAAAATAATTTGGTCTCACTGAGACCAAATTATTTTATTTTTGTGGGATATTTAAAAACGCGTGTCAGGGAGGGGGGTTCAAGCAAACCCCCTGAACCCCCTTGGGATCTGCCACTTTAAATAATGTTTTTTCACATTTTAATTGGCACTCCTATTTCACCACACCTTTTATATTCACAATTTTAGTCAATATCACCTATTTTAAGTTTATAATGTATGATATACATTGTATTTCACTTTTTTATCATCTTAATTATGACACCACAGTATTTCATTTATTCACATGGGTGAAAGTTTTCAGGATTATTCCTGAATTCAGGATTTTCAGGCTGTCTTTCCAGAGAAAGTCAGCCTCAAAATGCTGAATTATGGAGAGCATAATAGCATCTCTGATTTATTTTCAGTCTGGCTAAGGACATTCGACCATTTAAGCTTGAAATTGTGAATATTTAGTGGGCATACTGCAAGTTTTAAGATTGGAGTATCAAAAGTTCAGGATTTTGGAAATTTTGAACGTTCACCCATGTATTCACCTTATCAGCCAGCATCACAGTTTCTTTATTTCATATTGTGCACCACGAAAAGCACACACTTTAATGTTTATCCTTTTCACATTTCACCTTTTATACATTTAATCTAACTATTTATAGATTTTTTTTTTTGAAAATGTAGATGATGAAATTATGCCAAAATTTAACCTTATTAGTAATTTCGTATTTTTTCAGCAATAAGACTTGGGTTTCCTTTTTCTAGAATAACCCAAAATTCGTAGATAAGACTTTTATAATTCTAGCTTACAGAAGTTTTTCAACAACAAAGCAAACATATAGATTTTGTGGGTTTTTTTCCTCAATGGAAGGATATAGATACTGTGTTTTTTCCTCAGTGGAAGGCATTGGGTCAAAATCCTGTAAAATATACTGCATGCAGATTCTTGCTGGTACTCATAAAGATATGATACTGTGCAAGGAAGATAACACAAGGCAGATAGATATCTGTTTAAGGTTGTTTTGTCAGAGTAATAAATCTGAACAGGTACTGTAACAGTTGCCTGTTAAGTATACAATAACCAAGTTCAATAAAACAAAACTTCTTTATCTTAATATTTTTTTAAAATTGTCATTTTTATCCCCCACGACTGTAGTAATCCTAGTCATTAATCTCTGACGTTGTTTGTATTTGTACAGAATACTCCAATGTGTCTGTAGCTGTCCATTCATCAGCCACAGGCTTTGGTAGCACCCAGCCAAGACCACAAGCATTTATTGAGGTAAGTTGTACATGTGTGCTCTGATTGAGGTAAGCTTGCATATCTTTCTTATAAGGCCATAGACGAATTAACCCTTAATGTGCCAATCGCAACATAAAAGGTCTGCTTCTATCGTCTGCTGAAATGTTTAAGAAGCCTCTATGGCAAACAGTGTGGACCCAGATCAGACTGCTCCTATAGGAGCAGTCTGTCCTGGGTCCACACTGTTTGCTTCTATACTTAATTCATCAGTAATGTTAAGGCATTATTTGCAACAGACGACTTCAGCAGACGACATTTTCAGATGCATTTTTTTTCTTGGCGCTTTAAGGGTTAAAGTGTAACAAGAGAACAGAATATACACTACTCAATGAGAGGGAGCACAGTGGCTCAGTGGTAGAGTGCTTGACTCAAGACCGAAGCGCAGCAGATTGGAGCCTCACAGCCGTCACTGTGTTGTGTCCTTGAGCAAGACACATTAATCCTTGCTTAGTACTGGGTTCAACCCAGGAAGACCCGTCCTGACATAACTGAAAGATTGTTGATGGTACATAAAGAATCATATCAAACAAACAAACAAACAAAACTACTCTATGAGAAAGTATGACATTGACCCCAGGGGTAATGATTCTTGTCATATGACATCGCGTCTGGGAGTGAAATAACGCCATGCAATAAAATCTGTAAACCACTAGTGGTTTATCAATTTACGGGAAACGTTATGATGTCCATAACAACGTTGCATACATAATGACA
Organism: Loripinus fragilis; assembly: GCA_964019695.1. Classification (NCBI taxonomy): domain Eukaryota; kingdom Metazoa; phylum Mollusca; class Bivalvia; order Lucinida; family Lucinidae; genus Loripinus; species Loripinus fragilis. Next base: position 85,439,856 of record OZ026516.1, read on the forward strand.
ATATTGTAATGTTTTACTGTCAGCAATGAAACTTCAAAGATATCTAATGTCATATGATAAACAGAATCTAACATTCGTACTCTTGTATTATTGAATTTATTAAACGAGTTGCGAAAAAGAGATAAAATGCTCTGCAAGCCTTGCATTTTATCTCTTTTCCCCAACTCGTTTAATAAATTCAATAAAACATGAGCACTCATGTAAGATCCTCTATTTCTTATAAACCACTCAAAATCTGTTTCAGGGCTCTGGTGATAAAGCAACAATAGAACATTATGAGGCAGAAAGAGACAGTATAGTGCAGGTAAGTATTCTATTTAACTCTTTACCTAAAACTTTTAACACCTTTACCAACACCAGGCCTCCAGATAAGAGTGCGTATTTGAAAATTATCTTTCTTATTTCTCAACCAAGACATATGTTGTGGGTACTCAAAAGAATCGTCTCAAAGAGACGGTTCTTTTGAGCACCCAAAACACATTTTTAAATTGATAGGTAAGGAAATAAATGCAATTTTAGGTGCGCAAACGATCCTTATCTGGACCTATGCAACACCGAGAGAAGTGTTGAAAACGAGGCTTTTAAAGTGGCTGGTTTAATTATTATATGGAGAGAGTAAACACTTTTATAACTTACTATATCTAATTGGTTCACTCATGAAATTTTAATTTCATGAGCGTGTGCTACGCACACTGATGAAATTTCCAATCACAGGGCATCTAAGTTATTGAAAAATAATAAATAGAGGCATAGACATAGTCATGTTTGAACTTTGGAGCTTTACTCGTCACTGACACAGTGAACAAGTATTATTGAAGCCATATTTGACAAATTCCGCAACTTTCATAAAATCAGCTGATATTTACATGGTCATAACTCCATATGATTAGTTTCAACATGATTGCAGAAACATATCGTTTAGATATTTTTCATAATCATTTTTCAATTGTTGTTAACAAGATATAGCAATAAGCATTTATCTAGAACAAAGTATGCTCTTCAAAGTACATATAAATGCAGCGATTTCTTAAGGCTGTGCTGCCATTTTGTGTATATGGCGCACCAGGTGTAAGTCACGTGACAAGTGACTTGTGCCCCGACATACCTATCTGGCTGAAAAGTGGAGTTTCAAGTCACTCTAATTTAGGCCACTGATTTATCATTACTATTTTAGGTGGTGAACATATTGGCAGAGACTGTTTCTCTATGTACAGTTGATTCTACGAAAGACATCGAGCTGACCAGTGCTGCCATAGAGATGGTGTGTTTGATCCCTGAAAATATAGCCAGAGATGCACAGGTACGTACAAAGGTCTGACTTTTGTCATCTGCTGATAACCTTTGCAAACAGTTTGGACCCAGATCAGGACTGACAGAATGTCAGTCCTGATCTGGTTCCAATCTGTTTGACACTCTGATAGTGTTTCTGAAAGATTTTTTTGGAAAAGTTAATTTTGATAGAACTCCACAGACGACAACAAAAGCATGAAAAATTACCCAGGATGCAAAGAGTTAAAGGATTAGATATACTGATGCTGCTAAGGAAAATGTGATAAAATTAGCAAAGCGACCACCCCCACCCCTTTATACATATGAACCCCCTTTCCAGAAATCCTTGATCCGCCCCTGAGACTGGCATGAGCTGCTGTTGTCAATTTTACTGATAATTTTTTTGATGAAAAAGTTAGTTTTAGAAAAAATCTGCAGAGGATAATAAGCGTGCAAAGAGATTAAATTACAGTCTTTTTATACTGATACTTTTTCAGTGAAAGGAGCTGCCTAGGTGTTGTGGATATAACCACTCGCCTTGTACCCAGGGTTCTAGGTTTGATCTCTAGCTTATCTAGTCTGTCTGATAAGACTTTAGGCTGTGGCCCTGTCATCAAATGACCTTAGCTGTTGGTGGGATGTTAAACACAAACTCATAACATATTTTTCAAGAAAAAAACATAGTTTTAGAAAAGATTTTCAGCCCGCAACAAAAAAAAAGAAAAAACATACAGCAGGCAATGGGATAGAGACAGTACTTGATAACTCTTCTGCTGCTTATCCCAACTAAATGTTGTCTGCTGTGTGTCATCTGCTGCCCCTGTTGCAAACAGTGTGGACCCAGATCAGACTGCATAGCTAGGAGCAGTCTGATCTGGGTCCACACTGTTTGTCTGTATGCTGAAATTTATATGCAATGTTTGCAACAGGATGCAGCAGACGAACTTGGCAGACGACAGTTAGGAGGGCAGTGGCTCAATTGGTAGAGCTTTAGACTGGGGATTGGAGGGTTGCTGGTCCGAGCCTCACTGTCTTTTGTCCATGACCAAGACACTTTGTCCGCTGCTTAATACAAGACCCGTCCCAACATGATTGAAAATTGACGACTGGGATGTTAAGAATTAAACCAAACAACAAACGACAGTTTTATATGTATTGTTTCGTAGCAGGCTGAGGGATTAGCCAGGGTTTTCACAGCCTTGAAAAGTACTTGAATATGCAGTTCTGTCTTGAAAAGTCCTTGAAAATAAAATTTGCCTTGAAAAGTACTTGAAGAACACTCAAAGGCCTTGAAAAGGCCTTGAATTTTACCATTTACCAGCACCCTAGATAAGCAGTGTATTTGCGTAAATATGCAATTAAAATCATCAAAAAAGCAATTGAAATGTAATGTGTGCGTACCGAAAAGCAATTCTAAAGATCGGTATGCAATTACATGCGATGTCATTGCGTACCATTTGGTCCATTTTGTTTCCATTCGGCTAATAAACAAATGCCATTCGGGTTTTGATTTTATTTTTACTAGCGAGCTCGCAATATACTCCAGTTTTATGAAAATATCGTTGCCCAGTCCAGTATTTCACGGAAAAACACTATGATGAAAGTAAAACTTTACAAAGTATACACGCTCGAATGTCAACAAGGGGATGAGATTTGCTTCAGGTACAATAAAATCCGCGAGTTTGATACTTTAGAAAAGCAGACGATGGGAGTGAATAAATATGCAAGCACATTCCCGATGGCTTCATCCAATAAGAAAAGGTGTAATCACAGAAAAAGAAACCGTGGCTTAAAAAACTACGAAAATACGCAATTGTTTTTGCAAGTACGCAATTGAGGATAACCAGGTTGCGTTAATACCCATTTGACCCAAAAGCTTATCTAGGGCACTGATTTACAGTAGGATTCAATGGTGTTCTTGGAGACCTAAATCAGTAAAAAAAATTGTGGTGCCTTTATTTGGTGCAGCATATGCTGCACCAAATAAAGGCACCATTAATTTACACTGTGCGCCAAACAAAGGCACCACAATTTTATACTGATTTTCTAAAACTCATATCTTTAGTAATGGACTCTAGAATTTCAGTAGTAGAATTTTAACGTGTAAACCAGTATTTTTCATAAGTTTTCAGTCCTTGAAAACAGAATGAAAGTCTTTTAGAAGTCCTTGAAAAGTCCTTGAATTTTACACAAACTTGCCTGTATGAACCCTCTAATATGTAATGTTTGCAACAAGATGCAGCAGACGACCTTGGCAGACGAAAGTTGAGGAGGGCAGTGGCTCAATTGTTAGAGAATTAGACTGGGGCTCGAAGGGTTGCTGGTTCGAGCCTCACTGCCAGCAGAATCACTGTCTTGTGTCCATGACCAAGACACTTTATCCACTGCTAAATACTTATTCAACCCAGGAATACTCGTCCAGACATGACTGAAAATTGTTGACTCACTCAGACTGGGATGTGAAGGACCAAACAAGCAAACAACAGTTTTATATGCATTGTATCATAGCAGGCTGAGGGGTTAGCCAGGGTTTGAACAGGCTTGAAAAGTACTTGAATATACAGTACTGTCTTGAAAAGTCCTTGAAAATAAAATTTGCCTTGAAAAGTACTTAAAACACTAGAAGACCTTGAAAAGTCCTTGAATTTTACCATTTACAGGATTCAACGGTGTTCTTGGAGACCTAATCAGTAAAAAATTGTGGTGCCTTTATTTGGTGCAGCATATGCTGCACCAAATAAAGGCACCACAATTTTATACTAATTATCTTAAACATGGACTCTAGCATTTCAGAAGTAGAATTTTAACGTGTAAATCAGTAAATTTCTTAAGTTTTCAGTCCTTGAATGCAATAGAAAAGTCTTTGAGAAGTCCTTGAAAAGTCCTTGAATTTACACTATCATGCTTGTTAGCTGGTTTTGTTATATTACAGGGTAGTTTTACTGACACTCTATCGACGATGATGGATAGTGCCAATGATAATTGGGAAGATTTGACGGTGGAAGACTTCCAGCAGACGGCTAATGCAGTCATTGGAGCTCTAGGAGCAATAGAATCTGTAAGAACAATAATTGAGCTGTGACATAAGATTTCCAACAATGTGGCATTTTGACCAGTGTAGACTCAGACAAGCCTGCCCAGCCCCCTTTTAAGCTTAGAGACTCTAAATGATGTTCAGTCAGTAGCTTAACAATCATATAATGCTCAAGCGACTAGCAAAGCCTCTGATCAGACTCTGCGTATGCGCAGGCTGATCTGAGACTTTGCTGGTCGCACATACCACATTGTTGGAAATCTCATGTCACGGCTCAATTATTATCTGATTTCTCATATCTCACCTTACCATGAGCGGAGCCTAGTGGCTCCGTTGGTAGAGGGGGCTCAGTGGTGTATTGATTTACTTGATGCCGAGGGGTTGCGGGTTCGAGCCTCACCAACATCACTGAGTTGTATCCTTGAGCAAGACACTTTAATTCTTGCTTAGTATTGGTTCAACCCAGGAAGACCCATCCTGACATAACTGAAAAATTGTTGACTGGAATGTAAAGAATCAAATCTAACAAGCAGTTGGGAGAGTGTTAGACTGGGAATCAAAGGGTTGCTAGTTGGAGACTCACCTCCAGCGGAGTCACTGTGTTGTGTCCTTTAGCAAGACACTTCATCTGCTGCTTAGTACTGGCTCAACCCAGGAAGACAGGAAATTGTCCTGACATGACTGAAAAATTGTTGACTGGGACATACATCATCAAAACAAAAGCATGTGAGACAAACCCTACGTTTTTATTCACCTTTAGTTACTGAAAATGGTATGACACGTTTTTGAGATAATAGTGACGTTAAACTTTAACTTTTGGCTCATGCTCTGTAGCTGTGAAGATGTTAAATTCAGCAAAATTCAAAGCAATGTTCGAAGGCATCAAACCTCTTAACTTGTAAATGTGGTTCAAGAAATACCGATTAAAAACACTGTTTAAATGGGATAACGTAAAGATATTGATAAAAAGTCAAATTGTGCAATGTTTGTGGTTTGTTTCTCAAGAAAAATTAGCATATATTTCAGCATTTTGTTTTGCTTTTTGTTTTTTCAGTGACCAAACACTCACTTGGAAATGGTTTTGGCATCCCAGTATGATCAGAAATGTCTACGTTAGTTGCTAGTCTAAAATCTAACATCACGTTAGCACGACCACTACGTTTGAAAATCCTGTAATTTTTATCATGGAAATCCTTGTCAGATGATTGACGCTTGTATATTCATGCCAATAAATGAAACTTAAGATCCAATGTTGATGGACTGACCCATACAAAACAATTGCTACATTTAATTTGCATAGCATAATCTATTTTAAAAAATGACTTGTTAAAACAGGCAATTGGTTCATAGAAGTTGGATGTTTTGACTTTTTGACAGTACCGTTATTCATTTTGATCTAGATCAAAATTCTTTTGATATAAATCATTGAAAGTTTGCATAGAAGAGGAGTAAAGATTTCATTAAATATGGGACGCAATTTGGGCTATCTCAGTATAACAAAATATTACAAGGCGTTGATGTTTGATTGGTTATGTAGCAAACAATCAAAATGCAATGTAAAATGCTCCTGTTTGTGCTATGTAGCGTTGCCTTGATGACAGCTGTAGAGTGTGTAGACGACTAACATAAACGATGTTTTGACAGATCAACTGCATATATGTTGCAGTATTTAATGGTGCAATTCCAGCTCTTTTGATTAAACGATGTAGAAATGGTGACTATTTTCCACGCATTAGTTGATCGCCCCTGGTATGCTTTTCAGAGACTGAATAACAAAGGCGCTGATCAGACTGTGCAAATGCGCAGGGTGGTCTGCACCTTTGTTGTTCGCATGTAGCAAAGTCAGTTTTTCTCCCAGTGTTCGCACAGGCTTGAAAAGTACTTGAGTTTAGAGAGCTTTCTTGAAAAGTCCTTGAAAATTAAATCTGCCTTGAAAAGTACTGGAAAATCACTTGAAAGCCTTGAAAAGTCCTTGAATTCTATTATTTTCTGTAGGACTTACAGGGGTGTAAAATTTCCAAATAATTTACTCGCGCTCATTTCACAAATTTTTCTCTGAGATGCTGTAATTTAGAAAAGTACTACACAACTTGTCAAAATTTTTACTGGCCCTGCATAACATTTTACTCGCAATTGCGAGCGGGCGATGTAATTTTACACCCCTGACTTAGCACTGTTGATAGAGACCTAAATAGGTATAAAATTGTTGTGCCTTTATTTGGTGCAGCATATGCTGCATATGCTGCACCAAATATAGGCACAATAATTTTACACTAATTTTCCAGTACTAATGTCACCATTATCTCAGTCTAGCATTTCTGAAGTAGAATTTTAACACTTAGATCAGTATTTTTTATTAACTTTAAGTCCTTGAAAACTGTTAAAGATCTTTTAGAAGTCCTTGAAAAGTCCTTGAATTTTACTCATACTTGCCTGTAAGAACCCTATCTCCCAGCAAGGCCCATATTTATACATGTTTTTACTATCAGGCTATGGAGCACCATACGGATAATCCTTCTAACACTGATGTTGAAAAAGAGTCTCAAGATGTTATCTATTTTGAAACTAACCTGGATTCCCCGTATAATGGTAAGTAACTATACTCAATGTCAGTGAAAAGTTACTAGTAAATCACATAGGATAATATTTAGTTCATTCTGAACAAAGAACTGCGGATACTTCAACACTCAATTTTATGGCATAAAGTCCCATGCATCACCACTATGGAAAACAGTACACATCACACCTGAATGCATTAAAATCATTCCTTGATGGGCCCCTGTAGTTTCCATTGCATTGTATAGGAAAATGCAAAGTTTTGGTGCTACCTTTAAGTTTGATCCTCATTTTTTGCGTTTAATGAGATTACCTAAACCATTTTAGTGGCGTTTTCAATGAAAATGTCCAGAGCATGTTCTGGCATGTTATCCTGAAAATGATGATTTCAAATTCTTAAAAACTGCGAAAAACATAAAATGCACGTGCATCACATGCAACATAGTTCCAGGGCTCGTGTAACTGTTTTATCACTCCCAACCAGCTTGTCATTGACTAGAAACATGAACATAACAGTAGCCAAAGAGCTGTATTATTTATTTTCCGAAGTATCGAAATTTTGATACTGGTAACTTTTCATTTACCCTGAGTATATTTTATAGTACAGTAAATGTTCTAAAATTTCGAACACTTTTCTCTTTCTGTTCTCAAATAAAATGTTGTTTTCGGAGCTGTAATTCACAAATTTCTTGTCAGAGTAGCAAATAGGGAGGACCCTGATCAGACTGCTTCTTCAAATCACTAGTGGTTTATCTATTTTATTGCATGACGTTATTTCACTCCAAGACGCGTTGTCATATGATGATAGATTTTATTGCACTTTGAAAGTCAATCTTTATGGCTTTCTTATGGCCATTCAATAATAAAATACTTTGCTTTGTTGATAGATGTTCCAATTCTCAAAGATCCCAGCGAACTTTTATGGGCTGGTAAGAAGATCTATCAGAAGAAATCTCAACAGGATTTTGTAAGTACCGTATTCAAACTAGCATATGCACACAGGTTTAGATAAATAATTTTTTTCAGCATAAAATTGTTAATATTTTCTTACCCATCAATTTTAACATATGTTTTGGGTGCTCAAAAGAACCGTCTCATTGAGACAGTTCTTTTGAGTACCCACAACATATGTTTTGGTTGAGAAATAAGAAAATTAAATTAAAGTAACACACTCTAAACTAAAGTCCTGTATGCACAAGCTACGGAACCAGGTAGTGCATTCATGATCAAGTGTGACTGCTGATCCAGGGGTCGCAGGGTCGATCCCGGCCCTGTCCCATACTTTCATGGAGATTAATCATGATGGTCATTCTCCTCCTTCCGCTGATTCAAGAAAGGCCGTTGTCAGTTACAAGCGAAAGTATAAGCACAAAGTACTGGTTAACCATTTAGTCCAGCTTGCCCAGGAAAAGGTGTGGTAAAGTGAACTGACAGTCTCGACATGGCCATCGCTACTGACTTGGGCATAAAACCTCAAACAAAACAAACAACAATGCACATGCTGTTTAAACCTTTACCTACTAGTGATGCCTGCTGATAACCTTTGCAATCAATTTGGTCCCAGATCAGGCCTAACCAAACATCCAGCTTAATCTGGACCCAAACTTTTGAAATTCTAATGGTCTTCTTGAAAAAAAAATCAATAAAATTGGTTTTGAAACTATTCAGCAGAAGACATAAAAGCAAAAAAAAAAAAAAAAAAAATACCCAGTAGGCAAGATTTAAATTCAAGCACACAGTTACTGTCCTGCCAGCCAAGAGTGACAGTAATGTCATGTTTTGTTTACAATTGTTAAATAAAATATTAACTTGTACACTTCACTTGAGCTAGGGCGAATCAATAGATAACTTGTGAATTAATCCTATCCGCAGGCCTAGGTGATCTATTGATTCTAAGTCCCTGATAACTTTATAAACAAAACATGACATCACTGTCACTCTTGGCAGGCAGGACACTAGTTCATGCTATATCAACTTGATTTCCTGTGGTGCAATTTCGTTATAAACTTTCTGCATGCTTGGTATTTTTTCATGCATTTGTTGTTGTCTGCTGATTCTTTTGTTTTCAAATTAACTTTTGTAAAGAAAAAACAATTCAGAGTGTTAAATGGTTCTGATCAGGACTGACATTCTGATTATAATAGAACTTTTTGCTCTCTAATATTCATATCTGGGTGTGGTTCGACTATTTCATCTGCTAAACAAGGGAAATCAGGTTCTATTTATAGATTGGTGAAGAATTAATAAGTAGTTTGGGCCGTACAAACGTGTGCATTTCATGAAAATCCTATTAAACAGTATACACACTAAACTCACATTTATTAACCCTAAAAGCTAGGGCATACTCACAAAATGTATGTTTTTCGTCGTCCACTTAAATATTTGAAGCCTTATAGACAAACAGTATGGACCCAGATCAGACTGCTCCTGTAGGAGCAGTCTTGTCTGGGTCCACAATGTTTGCCTCTATACTTATGTTAAATAGACATTTTCAGATGCAGTTATTTTGCTGGTGTTTTAAGGACTAAATAATGTGTTTTGCATCTATACTGAGGTAATGGCGCAAGATGATACAGTTACTTTTGAATCAAACCAAGCCTCCTTTTCACATTTTACCTATGTCTAAGGTTGACCAGTCCCAATTACGCATTCATGAGGTGCCGCCTTTACAGTAATACACACTGTTTGTAAAGGTTATCAGCAGGTTACAAAAGTCATTTCTAGCAAGGAAAAGAGTTATATTATTGATTCATCCAATGGCAGAAAATCAGTGTGGATCCTGATCAGCTAGTGTCTTAGGATGTCAGCTGATCTGTGTCTACATTGTATAAAATTGCTATACATTTTAAAAAAAGTTATGCGAACAATGCACTTATTAGTTTGAATATTGTATATACATAAGAGTGACCTTAATTTCAGATTTGAAACCTATTCGTAGCCATTACATTTTCTAATGAAAAGTAATTTCAAATAGATAGAAAAAAAAAAAAAATTCAATATATTGATGCATATTCATCTTTATACGCGGGGCCCCGTAGTGCAGTCATCAGCAAGTCAGACTAAGGATCCAGGGGTTGCGAGTTTGATCTTGGCCCGGTCCCATACAAGGTCCCTGAATCATGTGCTTTTTTGATTTTAGGCAAGTAGCCAGACTGCGAAGACCTATGGCATTGTGGATAAAACAGTTCGCATTCTCTCTAAAGTGAAGCCTAAGTCAAAGGAACCCTTCGAGATCAAAACCCCAGGAATGGAGCTGAAAGTGTATAAGAATAGTGCCAAAGATCTTGTCAACAAGAGCATAGAAACCAGCGGGGGATCTGTCAAGTTACCAGAATCGATCAATGATCTTTTTGCTGGAGAAGATCCGAGTCTTGCAGAGGAGACGATGATCCTTGAAGTAAGTTAATTATTGATGGATCTGCAACATTAAAACTCAAAAATCATTATTATGGCCTAAATGAAATATATGTGTGGTTCCTGTTGCATACCAACAAAATTTAGGGTAAGTAGGTAGTGAAATTATTAAATTTTGTTAGAACATTTAACAAAGAAAATAGTGACAAAATCTGAAAAAAGTGCCAATTTTAGACCATTTTAATGTTTAGGGTAGGGTTAAAGAAATTAGGGTAGGTAGGCCAACAGGAACCACACATACATTTCATTTAAGCCTAAATGGTTATCAAGAGCCACTACAGTAAAACCTGTGTAAAATGGCCACTCTCAAAAAGACCAAAAATTGGTTTTCAAGACCAATTATCACTTAATGCAAGTCAAAAGTATTGCAGAATGCTCCAAGGGGAGCATTCTGCAATACTTCTGACCTTCATCAAGCTACCATTTGTCATTAAGATCTTTGTTTTGTCTATTTTGAGTGACCATTTTACATAGGTTTTACTGTATTTCAAATGCCCTGTAGACAGCACAACTTGGTCCATATTTCTGCTTAGGTTAAAGTTATCAGGATTATTCCTGAATTCAGGATTTTAAGCCTGACTTTCTATGGAAAGTAATGCCCAGGTCACTCATTCACGGACTGGACGCCGGATTAGCCACGGATACAATCCGGCATCATTCGTGGCAATCCGTATCGGTCTGTAGCTTTCCGTATTGCACCCGTAATCATACGTAGTAGTACTTAATCATACTTATATAGTGCATCCATATCAGACTATGGAAATTGGTATTTCCAGGGTCATCCGTAGTAGAACCAGCTAGGTGATCCGTGAATGTGTGACCTGGGCATTAGCCTTAAAATCCTGAATTTAGCAGATTAAATAATAGCTTTTCAAATTTATTTATACATGTAGTTTATCTATTAAAGACAATTTTTGCTTGAAATCTTCGATTCTTTGTATTAAGCTTGCTGTAAGTTTTAAGACATTTTTTAGGATTTCAGAATTTTTCGTCTTTCACCCATGTTTCTTTATTACTTCATACGGCAAATCTTTGCAGTGCTTAATGTTTGAGGGAGCGCATTGGCTCAGTGGTAGAGTGCTTGACTCGAGACTGAGAGGTCGCGGGTTGGAGCCTCACCGGTGTCAATGCGTCGTGATCCTTGAGCAAGACACATTAATCCTAGCTTAGTACTGGTTCAACCCAGGAAGACCCCGCCCTGTTTAACTGAAAGATTGTTGATGGGACGAAAAGAATCAAAATAAACAAACAAACAAAAGTTTAATGTTTGAAAATTTTCCTTATTTCGCAACCAAAGCATAAATTGTGCGTACTAAAAAGAACTATCCTGATGATATGGTTTTGAGCACCCAAACAAATGATTAAACTGATGAATAACTGGGCGCATAGGGCAGTCAGTAACATGTCTGGCAACAGATGCTAGTCTGACTGCAGATCCAGGGGTCACAATTTCGATCTCGGCCCGGTCCCATACTTTCCTGGAGATTGACCAAGAAATAATTTCTACGGCCATTCTCCTACCTTCGGCAGAATCATTCAAGAAGGGTTGTTGTCAGTTACAAGCAAAAGTATGTGCACAAAGTACTGGTTTACTGCTTGTTCAAGCTTGCCCAGGAAAAAGTGTGGTTAGGTCAATTGACCGTCCCGCCATGACCATAGCTGTTGACTTGGGACATAAAGCAACAAAATAAACTGATGAATAAGAAAATAGTCACAATTTTTATCACTCAAATTTTTTTATCCAGTCGTATGTAGACCAGGACCCGAGGTTATAAAACTTTTTTCATGTTCAACTCAGTTGAGCACGAAATTTATCCTGCCCATAAATGTTAAAATGCCAACAATTGTTGGCATTTTAACATTTACTAGCATGATAAATACAACATCTGAGAGACTTAAAGCAAGAAACTTCTTCATTTGTCTGTATTTTTGTTTTCATGAGTAGTTGAAATTTCGTGCTCAGTTGAGTTGAGCATGAAAAAAGTTTTATTATCTTGGGGCCTGTTTAGATTTTTGGCACTGGTTTTAAAGAGAGAACCCTAAAGTTGAAAGTTTACAAATTTGGATACTTTTGGACAGGTAAAACTCCTACAGGCCTCTAGATTGAAAATTCATTTTCTTATTTCTAAATATATGTTGTGAGTGCTCAAAAGAACCAAGGCTTTTTCCAGCAATTTTTGGAAAAGGCCCCTGGCCAAAATTGGGAAAAAATGATCAACTTAACATCAAAATTGGGAGAAATTAACGTCATAGAACATAACAAGGGTAGCAAAATATATCCTCAAAATCAAGTTATTTTAGATTGTATTATGCCAAGCAAACCACTTACGCACAAGTTTTTAAGTATCATTTTGATATTGGTCATTGTTTCTCATAAATAGTAGTGGTCTCTAAAAAAGTATTTTTTTTTTTTATTTTTTTTTTTTACTTATCTTATTTGGGAAAAGCAGACATGGTATTCGGAAAAAGTGGCTATTTTTGATTGGGAATGGAGCCGAAATTCGGCCCCTAGAGAAGGTCAGAAAATCCTATGGCTCTATGTATTTCATTTTCAGAGTTTTGCTAAAACGAGACCTGTAGCTACCGAGGCCAGCCAAGGGCTCGTCAGCAAGTACTCAAATACTGTCAGTTTTTCCTTACGGGACAAAGATGGAAACAAGAAAAAAGTCAAAAACCTTCCGAATCCGATCCCAATAACGATCAACCGTGATGTTAATGCTCCACCAGATGATTTGAAAGTGGAGTTCGCTAACCCCGAGATACCTCCAAGAGAGTGGGAAGTGTTTTTCTACCATACGGTCAACAAACCAGAGAAACCATTATGGACTTCCATGCATCTTATTTTTAGACCAACAAATACGTCACGTTTTAACCAGTTGTTGGTTACTGTCAGTTTTGGTGCAGATATGCCTGATGTTGAGAAGGAGAACATAGAGTATGTTTGTATGATACCAAGTCATACAGATCTCTGGGGTATGTATACACCATGTTTTATTTCCATTTTTTATAATAAATAAAACCTTGCATCACTAGCTCTTTGCATCCAGGGTAATTCAGGGCTTTTTGCAGCAATTTTGGGAAAAGGCCTCTTGCCAAAATTGGGAAAAATGATCAACTTGACATCAAAATTGGGAGAAATTAACAACATAGACCATAAGGGGAGCAAAATATATCCTCAAAATCAAGTTATTTTAGATTGTATTATGTGAAGCATACTACACAAGCACAAGTGTTTAATTATCATTTTGATATGGGTCATTGTTTCTCATACGTAGTAGTGGTCTCTAAAAAAAAGTAAAATAAAAAAAAAATAAAAAAAAAAAATTTTTTTTACTTTTCTTTATTGGGAAAAACAGATGTGGTAATGGGGAAAAGGGTAGCTATTTTGGATTGGGAATGTGGCCGAAATTCGGCCCCTAGAGAAAGGCAGAAAATCCCCTGTAATTTTTCATGCTAATATTGTCTTCTGCAGATGTCTTCAAACTTTTCCATAAATTATACCCAACAAAAAAAAGAAACACATACAATAACATTTCCCAATTTTCTTCAAAATAACAATTAATTAGTTATTCTAACTATACTGATCTAAAGTGTGTTAAATTAGCAGTGTATCCTATAAATTTTACACATTTAGATTCAATATACCTTTTGTAAATTGTAAAGGAACAGGGTAGGGGTCATTTTTAAATGTCACGGAATGTTTAATTAGAGGTATGGCCTCCGTCAGCCCCCATACAGGCAGTGCACCGGCAATGCATCACAACAAAAATGATTTTGATGTCATTCTGGAGGATCGCTGCCCATTCATGATGCGACACAGTGATAATTTAAGGATCTGTTCTTACATCATGAGGGCATCTGACGTAATGCCCTAAAGGGAGTGCAGTGGCTCAGTGGTAGAGTGCTTGACTTGAGACCGAGGGGCCCCGGGTTCGAGTCTCAATGGCGTCACTGCGTTGTGGCCTTGAGCAAGAACATTAATCCTAGCTTAGTACTGGTTCAACCCAATAAGACCCGTCCCTTTATAAATGAAAGATTGTTGATGGGACGTAAAGAATCAAATCAAACAAAACAAAACAAGCATAGATATTCATTGATGTCATACTGAAATTTCGTTACAAACCGACAAGTAGTAACAATTTTATTGATTAAATTACATGAACCTAAAAAGGTAAACTGAACAGGAAAAAGTTACTGTATGTGTTTCTTTTTTTGTCATGTATATTTCAGCAACTCTTAGACTATTAGATGGGCCTCATCTCGAGAAAACCTGCCTTCAGGGCTTCCGTCAAAGTGAGATTCAAACCAGTCTCCTCAGCTACATAGACTATCTAGAAAATTGAAATTTCACCTGTAGCTAGTTTACATTTGAAACTTTCCAAAAAGAGAATAACAAAGGCGTTGATCAGACTGCGCGGATGGGGTTCTTTTGAGTACTCATAACATATGTTTTGGTTGAGAAATGAGGAAAATAATTTTCAATTACACATTCTTATCTGGAGGCCTATTGGATTTTTTTGCAGATTTTTATGGAGATGAATTCACACAAGATGCACACACCTGCTTTGTTCCTGCTTCAACTGTAAATGGACGTTATGGTCTATTTAGGATCGGGGTCAGGCAGCTTGACCCTTTAACTGAGCTAAACAAGTATGACAGCGTTGCCTCTCTCAAGCAGGCTGATCTCGCTGCTTGGAGGGCAAATAAAGCTTTTGCCCAAAACTATAAGATGGATTCGTTCCTTGCCTCATGTGCGTACCAAGATGATGACAGCGATGTTTGGAGGATAGATGGGGTTGAGGTATGTAAAACTGGCCTCGATGTTATAAAACCTTTTCATGCTCAGCTCAACTGAGCTAGAAATTTATTATACTCAGATGTTTTCTGGGCCTCGCCGCGAGAAAACCTGTCTTCGGGGTTCCCGACAATGCGACACTCAAACCAATCTGCTCAGCTTCAGAGACTAGCTAGAAAAATGAAATTTCGCTTGTTAGATAGGGAACAAGCTTAGCAAGCTTAGATAGGGAACTTTATAAAACGTGAATAACAAAGGTGCTGATCAGACTGCGCAGATGCGCAGGCTGGTCTGCGCCTGTGTTGTTCTCTAACCCCCGAAGACAGGTTTTCTCGCGTTGAGGCCAATATATATCAATGATTTAACAATTGTTGGTATTTTAACATTTTAGCATGATAAATATAACAGCTGAGAGTTTGAAAGCATGAGAAGTCTTTATTTTTCAGCTTTTTAGCTCACCTGAGCCCAAGGCTCAAGTGAGGTATTAGTATGGCAGTGGTCCGGCATCTGTTGCCCTTCCACACTTTCAAAGTAGTATATCTCTTAGTCAGTTGACGAATTTTGATCAAATTTCATGTAAGTTTATTGTATCAAACCAGAAGGGAGAATCCATAAGTACATACAGTAAAACCTGTCTTAAGCCACCACTCTCAAAAAGAACACAAAAATTGGTCACCTGAAGGGAATGGGCTGACCTTTTGACTCTTGTTTGTGATGTTTATTGTGATTTTGTTACTTTCCCGTTTGGTATCCTTGGACAGGTGTGGTACATGATTGTATTGATTCCTGATCCTTGCTGTCTTTCTTACTTTCAATACGGATTATCGCTAAATGCAGGTCAAAAGTATTGCAGAATGCTCCAAGGGGAGCATTCTGCAATACTTTCGACCTTCATTAATCAACAATTTTTTCCATTAAGACCTTTGTTTTGTCTATTTTTAAGTGGCTGCTTACGACAGGTTTTACTATATAGGGTTAAAGACAATAACCCTTCCAGCATAGTCTCTGGGACACTATCGACACACCAGCCAAGCAACATTTAAATGTCATTTTACTGATTGGCCGACAGTGGCCCACGTTTTCATGCTGAAGGGGATAATGCTTACAACATCATAGGTTTAGATAAGCAAAATTTTTGAGTGTAAAATTGTAAATATTTTCTTACCAATCAGTTTAACATATGTTGTGGCCCCTCAAAAGAACCGTCTCAATGAGACGATTCTTTTGAGTACCTACAACATATGTTTCGGTTGAGAAAAAGAAAATTATTTTTTGGTACGCACTCTTAACTAAAGGCCTGCAACATGAATTGTTTTGTTTACAGCCTGGTCCTTTGACAAACTCAAGGCGGACCCAGTGTTTGGCGAATCACTTGACTACGTTTGCAGGAGGGTGGGTGGTGGCACCGAACACCATAGATTGGAATTTCATCTTCTCCAACGCAGATTTCTTCAAAAATCCAACGCTATACATCACAGAGATTGTAATTGTTGTCTCCTATATCTTAGCTATGATCTGGGCAAGGAGACAGGATAAACAGGATGTAGAAAAGGTAAGATTATTTGTGATACATCGCAGAAATTGTTGTGGCACCTATATTTTAGCTATGATTTTGGCAAGAAAACAGGATGTAGAAAAAGTAAGATCGTTGTCTATACACCACAGAGGTTGTTATTGTTGTCACCTATATATTAGCTATGATCTGGGCAAGGAGACAGGATAAACAGGTTGAAGAAAAAGTAAGATCATTGTCTTCACTTCATAGAAATTGTTATTGTTGTCTCCTATATCTTAGCTATGATCTGGGCAAGGAGACAGGATAAACCCAATGTAGAAAAGGTAAGATCATTGTCTTCACTTCATAGAAATTGTTATTGTTGTCACCTATATATTAGCTATGATCTGGGCAAGGAGACAGGATAAACAGGATGAAGAAAAAGTAAGATCATTGTCTTCACTAGATAGAAATTGTTATTGTTGTCTCCTATATCTTAGCTATGATCTGGACAAGGAGATAAACACAATGTAGAAAAAGGTAAGATCATTGTCTATACATCACAGAAATTGTTATTGTTGTCACCTTTATATTAGCTATGATCTGGGATGGAGACAGGATAAACAGGATGTAGAAAAAGTAAGATCATTGTTTATACATCACAGAGATTGTTATTGTTGTCTCCTATATATTAGCTATGATCTGGGCAAAGAGACAGAATAAACAGGATGAAGAAAAGGTAAGATCATTGTCTATACATCACAGAAATTGTAATTGTTGTCTCCTATATATTAGCTATGATCTGGGCAAAGAGACAGGATAAACAGGATGTAGAAAAGGTAAGATCATTGTCTATATATCACAGATATTGTTATTGTTGTCACCTATATCTTAGCTATGATCTGGGCAAGGAGACAGGATAAACAGGATGTTGAAAAGGTTAGATCATTGTCTATTCATCACAGAAATTGTACTTGTTGTCTCCTATATATTAGCTATGATCTTGGCAAGGAGACAGAATAAACAGGATGTAGAAAAGGTAAGATCATTGTCTATATATCACAGAGATTGTTATTGTTGTCTCCTATATATTAGCTATGATCTGGGCAAGGAGACAGGATAAACAGGATGTAGAAAAGTAAGTTCATTGTCTATACATCACAGAAATTGTAATTATTGTCTCCTATATATTAGCTATGATCTGGGCAAGGAGACAGGATAAACAGGATGTAGAAAAAGTAAGGTCATTGTCTTTTCATAACAGAGATTGTTATTGTTGTCTCCTATATCTAAGCTATGATCTGGGCAAGGAGACTCGATAAACAGGTTGTAGAAAAGGTAAGATCATTGTCTATACATCACAGAGATTGTAATTATTGTCTCCTATATATTAGCTATGATCTGGGCAAGGAGACAGGATAAACAGGATGTAGAAAAAGTAAGATCATTGTCTATATATCACAGATATTGTTATTGTTGTCACCTATATATTAGCTATGATCTGGGTAAGTAGACAGGATAAACAGGATGTAGAAAAAGTAAGATCATTGTCTATACATCACAGATATTGTTATTGTTGTCACCTATATATTAGCTATGATCTGGGCAAGGAGACAGGATAAACAGGGTGTAGAAAAAGTAAGATCAGTGTCTTTACATCACAGAGATTGTAATTGTTGTCACCTATATATTAGCTATGATCTGGGCAAGAGGACAGCATAAACAGGATGTAGAAAATGTAAGATCATTGTCTTTTCATCACGAGACTGTTATTGTTGTCACCTATATATTAGCTATGATCTGGGCAAGGAGACAGGATAAACAGTATGTAGAAAAAGTAAGATCATTGTCTTTTCATCACAGAAATTGTTATTGTTGTCACCTTTATATTAGCTATGATCTGGGATGGAGACATGATAAACAGGATGTAGAAAAAGTATGATCATTGTTTATACATCACAGAAATTGTTATAGATGTCTCCTTTATATCAGCTATGATCTGGGCAAGGAGACAGGATAAGCAAGATGTAGAAAAAAAAAGATCTTTGTTTATACATCACAGAAATTGTTATTGTTGTCACCTATATATTAGCTATTATCTGGGCAAGGAGACAGGATAAACAGGATGTAGAAAAGTAAGATCATTGTTTATACATCACAGAAATTGTTATTGTTGTCACCTATATATTAGCTATGATCTGGGCAAGGAGACAGGATAAACAGGATGTAGAAAAAGTAAAATCATTGTTGATACATCACAGAAATTTTTATTGTTGTCTCCTATATATTAGCTATGATCTGGGCAAGGAGACAGGATAAACAGGATGAAGAAAAAGTAAGATCATTGTCTTCACTAGATAGAAATTGTTATTGTTGTCTCCTATATCTTAGCTATGATCTGGACAAGGAGATAAACACAATGTAGAAAAAGGTAAGATCATTGTCTATACATCACATATACTTTTATTGTTGTCACCTATAAAAAGGATGTAGAAAAGATAAGATCATTGTCTATACATCACATATACTTTTATTGTTGTCACCTATATATTAGCTATGATCTGGGCAAGGAGACAGGATAAACAGGACATAGAAAAGGTAAGATAATTGTTTATACATCACAGAGATTGTTATTGTTGTCTCCTATATATTACCTATGATCTGGGCAAGGAGACGGGATAAACAGGATGTAGAAAAGGTAAGATCATTGTCTATACATCACAGAGGTTGTTATTGTTGTCTCCTATATATTAGCTATGATCTGGGCAAGGAGACACGATAAACAGGACATTGAAAAAGTAATATCATTGTCTATTCATCACAGAAATCTATATATTAGCTATGATCTGGGCAAGGAGACAGGATAAACAGGATGTAGAAAAGGTTAGATCATTGTCTATACATCACAGAGATTGTTATTGTTGTCACCTATATATTAGCTATGATCTGGGCAAGGAGATGGAGATATTTTCAGAAAAACCTTCCACACTTATTTTTTAATTTGCTTATAAAAGAAAAAAAATGTTTGAAAAAGGCTGAAAATTTTTGGTGCAATTTTTTTTTCTTGCCAGCATTTTTGCAAAAAAACCACAAGAAACTGGGTTTTATTTACTCAATTTGACAATTTAATTTAAAGGTATTAAAAGTTTCTTTCAGTACCATTCTGTTCTTTAAAGCAGTCAGAATAATAATAATAAAAAAAATAACTCCCACCTGCCCCAATTTTTTTCAAAATTTGGATGAGGATCTAAAAATTTATTTGGTGTGGCCTTATGTAGGAAAGGCTCAGGTGAGACTGCACTGAAGCACAGGCTCATCTGAGTCTTGGCTGTTCACTTATGTGATGAGCACCAATATCTCACATCCTGGCTATGGTTTCTGTTTTAGCTGGGTCTAGCCCCACTCCCTGACAACGATCCTAGAGACAAGTATTACTATGAGATCTTTGTGTCCACGGGAATGAGAAGAAATGGTGGAACAGAATCCAAGGTAAGCCTTTTACTTTTGCCTTTCTAACTCTTTCCTTGTGAACGTCATTTTTTATCCGTCCGCTGATATCCTTTGCAAACAGGTTGGACCCAGATCGGGACTGACAGAATGTCTGCCTCATCTGAATCCAAAATATTTTACACTCGGATAGTGTTCCTGAAATAATTGTTTGAAAAAGTTAATTTTGAAGAAAAAAAACAGCGGGCAACAAAAAAGCATGCAAAATTGCCCAGCATACAAAGAGAGCTAAAATTAACAGTTACCATAGTGTAGGCATCTGCCTTAGGGTTAAAATAGTTGTGGCCACTCTAGATAATATGTAGCTCAAAATTTTTTAGAAATACTTTCATGAAATTTCACACACATGTAAAGTAACATGGGAGGCCAATATGTGCAAAGCACAAGAAATGTTACTCTGTATTGCATATATTGGGGGTTGTGGCCCTTTGGAATTAAATTTCAGATATTTTCATGAAATTTTACACAACTGTAAAACAATATTAGGAAATATGCAAAAACTAACTAGTGGTACGCTCATTTGCTGACAGCAAGAGGAAGATCTTTGCTCATGTATCACTTTAGGAGTTATGGCCCTTTGTATATCGCTATCTATTGCTATTACAGGTTCATTTCATTCTGTCAGGGGAGGAGGATGAGACGGAGGTACGATCTTTTGCTGATAGCAAGAGGAAGATCTTTGCTCGTGGCAATCTTGATGGTTTTCTCATGGCTGTGCCAAGGTATAATTCTATAATTTTGGGTAATTTTTGTGATTTTTTTTGTTGTCTGCTGCTTTTTTTCAAAATAAACTTTTACAAAAAATTCTTTTGGGAACATTATCAAGGTGTCAAACTCCTTGGCTTCAGATCAGGACCGACATGTTGTCGGTCTTGATCTGGGTCCATACTGTTTGCAAAGGTTATCAGCAGATATCTCTGCTAGCAAGGAAAAAAGTTAGCATTGAATTATTTGAGCCAGCACCTGAGATATTGGTTTATTGCATGAGTCAGCAGTAAAGGCTCAGACAAGCCAGTGCATCCACTCAGTGTCCCTAGAGCCTTTGCAGCTTGCATATATATAGTATGTAAGTAGATAAAGATTGAGACCAAATATTAGCCTTCTAGCCCAATCGATAGCTGGGTATGCTAAAATGATGACATTGCATATATACAATAAGTATCAAAACCTCATGAAGCCTTAGCCCTTTGTATTCTGGTAACTCCTTTGTCCTCTGACCAATTCAATCCAGGAAAAATTCCTGACATGGCTAAAAGATTGTTGACACGGATGTAAGGCATCAACACAAACAAAACAAACACTCATATTGAACTGCCATAAATATTTAAACATATTTGTCAAAGTAACCACTGCATAAGGTCAATTCAAGTAAAATTTCATATGGCGCATCAATTGAATGTCAGAAACAACCTAAATATTAATATATGGTCTAGGTTATGTAACCAAATTGGCTGCCATGCCTATATAAGGTAAAAATTCTTCAATAAAGTTCAGTCAAGGTCACTTATATTGGATTGTCATCTTTTAACATAATTTCTAGTAAGCCACAGGGCCAGTTGAGACAACCTAAAATCTTTAAGAAATGAATTCAATTTTTTGAATGTTCATGGAATCATGAATACTTCGGTCTCTTGCAAAGAAAGTGAAGCCCGAAGGCATTTTTTGGCCGATTCTCTTCAAACTTTGTATATGAGTTGATATTGGGGAGGAGTGGTTTAGGATCATAGATGGGTAAATTTTGTCAAATAAGCACAGAGTTTTTGCTCTTTGTTTATGTTGAAAATTGGTTTCGGTGCTCTATCTTGAGCGTTTATTTATTTAATCAGTTTTTATTCAAACTTTGCATGAGAGTTGATATTTACGAATGAGTGTTATGGGATTTCAAATTGTCTGATTTTGTCAGAAACTACAGAATTACAGCCCTTGATTTGAAAATATAAGATCCTGGTTGAGACAACAGCATTTAATTTTTCATAAATATGGCCCTTGATTCATGGATTGTCTTTGTAATAAAAGTATTTCATGGCGGCGTATGATGCATGCCTGCAGCACTTTTATTAGATACAAGCCCCCTAGTGGAACCTTTAAAACCTATAGAAACCTTTATTTTGGTTGGAATCCTTTAAAACCTTTTATTTGGCTGAAAAACCTTTTGATTAATAAACCTATAATTTTGGATGGATCAGTTTGAACATAAGTAATAGACCATAAATATGTTGACAAAAATGTCTGTGACAGCTTTAGTTATTCAGAAAGCTGTATTCATCCTCAGACTATTGTGTCTACCTAACTTGCACCAGGGTGATTCTATAGTGGTCTGATGGTCAGTTTTCCTGAGGCTTTAGATAAGGCAGCAAAAAGAAATGTGTGGTAGGGTAAATATAGATGCTTTCATTTTTATGCCCCCGCCATTTATAATGGGGGGGGGGGGCATATAGCATCACCCTTGTTCGTACGTACGTACATACGTACGTACATACATACGTACGTACGTACGTCCCGTACGTACGAAAAATGGTTTCCGGGCGATATCTTTTAAATACATTGGTGTATTGGATTCATATTTCATACACAGGTATATAAGCATAAAATACAGGTCAAGTTCGATTACAGACAAAATCCACCGATTATTATCAGAGTTATGGCCCTTGATCTCCAAATGAAAAATGGTTTCCGGGCGATATCTTTTGAATACATTGATGTATTGGATTCATATTTCATACACAGGTATATAATCATAAAATACAGGTCAAGTTTAATTATGGGTAAAATCCACCAATTATTATCAGAGTTATGGCCCTTGATCTCTGTATGAAAAATGGTTTCCGGGCGATATCTTTTGAATACATTGGTGAATTGGATTCATATTTCATATACTGGTATATAATCATAAAACACAGGTCAAGTTCGATTATGGACAAAATCCACCGATTATTATTAGAGTTATGGCCCTTGATCTCTATATGAAAAATGGTTTCCGGGCGATATCTTTTGAATACATTGGTGTATTGGTTTCATATTTCATACACAGGTATATAATCATTAATTACAGGTCAAGTTCGATTACGGATTAAATCCACCGATTATAATCAGAGTTATGGCCCTTTGTTAATGTCAATGCCCTATTTATGCGAATTTGGCAATAGCGGGGGCATCCGTGTCCCATGGACACATTTCTAGTTTTTTTCTTGCTTTACATCCATGCTAAACAGCAGAGGTCATGTCGGAATGACTAGTCAATCCTAATCACACTTTTCCTAGGCTGGCTTAACACAAATCATTTCACCTGTACTCAGTGCTCATCTTTCACCAGCAACTGACAACTAGTGAAAAAATGTGTCAGGCCTCGGAATAGAACCTGCAAAACTCCTGAACATTAGGCTGGAAGCGCTACCAACTGCAATGGTCTGTAAAAGCTGTGCTGGGCTCATCTGTTGAGCTCTGGGCTCGGGGGGAACAGGGTTAAGGTGAAATGTGCTGATTTTCAAAAGTAAATCATGTCTTAGTTTGTCAAATCTGAATAGTGATATCAACACTCGAAGGAGACTAATGCAGATTATGCATAACTTTCTCAATCTTTATTTAAAAAGAGCATACAATATAAATGGGAGCTATTTCCTATGAAATTTTTCATTTACTGAAGGTAAAATTGCCCCTACAAAATGACCATAGATGGCTTCTCCTGCTCTCTTGGTTTTCAAAATTTTCTGGGGGAGAACCCCGGGCCCCCCTTCCAGACCAAGACATCTGATATATTTTTCAATCCAACACTGCTCAACACAAGCCTACGGTTAAAAGTGAGATTTTCAACTATTGATTTGTGATTAAATTGCTATATATGTGTACCCGTACCATACCATCGTCAATCATAGCAGGGATTTAAAGATCAGAATCCGATAAAAAATACTCCGAAATTTGACATCTATTTGCTCTTTATTTTTGTTAGAATTTCAACGATATAACCTTTATTTTGCCAAAAATAGCCTTTTCAAAAAACCTTTAATTTCATGAGAGTCTGCTTGGGGGCCTGTAGATATTTCAAGGCCTGTTAACCCCATAATGTTGGTTAATTTTCAGTGACCTTGGACATCTGATGTACTTGAGGATCTGGCACGACAACTCTGGAAAAAGTAAAGCTGCATCCTGGTATCTTAACCACATCATCATCCGAGACATACAGACGGACAAGAAGTATTTCTTCATCAGTAACAAATGGTTCGCTGTGGAGGAAGACGATGGGCAGGTGGGTAGTTAACTATTTAAATGCTGGGTAGTTTGTCATGCTTTTTCTTGTCGTCTGCTGACTTTTTTCAAAATTAACTTTTTTAAAAAATTCTTTGAATGTTGGGTAATTTTCCATGCTTTTCTTGTCGTCTGCTGACTTTTTCAAAATTAACTTTTTCGAATAATTCTTTAACCCTTAAAGCGCCACCTATAATTTGCAGCAGACAACAATTTCAAATTTTGCCACTTTTTCAGAAATTACAAATAAGGCATGATATTTCATGAGAATCGTCTGCTGGCAGACGATTCTCATGAAATATCATGCCTTATTTTTGTGGAAAACTAGGAAAGATGTTGCAAAATTTGTCTTCTGCTGCAGTCGTGATTGGTGCTTTAAGGGTTAAGAAACACTTTTAGAAGGTCAAACAGTTTGGATCCAGATCAGGACCGACGTCGGTCCTGACCTGGGTACAACTGTTTGCAAAGGTTATCAGAAGACAACAAAAGTCCCAGCTAGCAGGCAAAGAGTTTTAAGTGACATCTTTTGTCTTCTGCTGATGACCTTTGCAAACAGTTTGTACCCAGATCAGGCCTGACAGAACATCAGGCCCGATCTGGATCCAAACTGTTTGACACTCTTATGGTATCCCTCAAAGAATTTTTGAAAAAGTTAATTTTGAAAAAAAAATCAGCAGAAAACAAAATCATGAACAATTTCCTAGCATGCAAAGAGCTACACATATTCTATATTGGATCTGATCATTTGAAATCTTGATAACTCAAACTACAGCTTATGTCAAAGAAAATAAGATATACTGGGTCTGGATCAGACGGCATGTTTCTGAATAATAATATTTGATTGTTTTTTAATTGATCAGTATAAGTAGGCTTTCCAATGACTCTTTTGAATTTATAAACTAAATCATCATTAAATACTGGCTCTGATATGCCCCGTTGCAGACAGAGGAGTTTCTAAACCAACTTTGTTTTTAACAATTAACTCTGAAGAACAATCAACACAGAAAATGTCCCAACATGGCTGAAAATTGTTAACAGGGATGTTAAGCGCCAACACAAACAAAATTAAACTACAAATTAGGTATATGAATTTACTGCTATCCATCCCTATAAGAAGTCAGCTAGATCAATATATATTTGTTTTTAAGTTGTTAGGACTTTTCAAAGTTAAACTGATAAAACGCATTCTAATGCACTTGAGTTTGTAATGCGACGTTTGATTGGATAACGTCAAAAATATGCGACAGTATATCCTGCGATATACTGTCGGATGTCATTAATTACGTCACATTTCGTTGGATGACGTGCAGCTTTATGTGGCTTGCAATGCTCCAATTTAAGCTCAAACTGCAGAAATGCATTAGAATGGTGATAACCATATTCAAAATTTTCATTTGGGGAGGTTTATCGTCGGATATACGTTCGAAAATTACGTTTTAAGGCTCGGCTCGCGCGTCGCCGTAAAACTAAATTTCTGACGGTTTATCCGACGTGATACCTCCCCAAATGAAAATTTTGAATACAGTTAGACCCTTATTTTAAGGTTTTACTTACATGGTTTTACAGAATAATATTTGAGAAAAATGATTTAATGATGTAATATATTTTTTAAATTTAATTTAGGTTGATAGAGTGATACCTGTGGCTGGTAAAGAACAGATGTCAGAATTCGGACATTTATTCCAAGAGAGAGCGTCCAAGAATCTCACTGACGGGCATCTCTGGTTCTCCGTCATTGCCCGCCCTCCACAGAGCCGCTTCACCCGCTGTCAGCGTGTCTCATGCTGCCTGTGTCTTCTGTTCATGACGATGTTGGCCAATGCCATGTTCTATCAAACAGGATCGTCCTCTGCCAATGCTTACACATTTGGTCCATTTGCCTTGACACCTGAACAGGTAAGGATAGATTTATACTGGCCTTTGTCATTCAGAGCTGATCTTGAAAGAAAACACCCTTGGGGGATACAAACATATTTGGCGAGCACAAGTGAATTTGGAACTTATGCCATAGGTAACCTACGATGGCTCTGTTGAGCCTGCTCAAAAGCACAATCTCACAAGAGCCTTTGCTGCTCACACATGTAAATTTCAGAATACTGTAAATTTGGAAATTTTTGCGAGGGTTTTACTTTTGCGAAACTTCGCAATATGTCATTTACTGATATAGGTAAATCATGCCCTAGTTGCAAATTTTTGACGTCGCAAATATGTCTTTTAACACTATTCGCGAAAATAAAGTTCTCGCGAAAATTTCCGGATTTACAATATAATGTGGGCCCCAACCAAACATTTACCTCATAAAGACTCCTTTAAATGTTTTTGCAAACAGAGCAGACCCAGATCAGGCAGCTTATGGAAATATGATTATATATGATCTTACTCTAGTGGACCTGACAAGTAATTTCTTTGTTCTATGTACAAAGGTTAAAGTTTATTTATATAATTATTCATAGTGGGAGGAGCTTAGCATGAATATTCATGAAGAAAAGGGAATTATACAATTATAAGATGGAAGTTTAGATTCTTGAGATTGTTTTTGGAAAGAAAAATCATTTTTCCAGTCATTACTGTACAATGACGTATATTACTGGATTCTATTTATTATTCACAGTGTGTTTAGAAAACAGTGTAGATTTTAATCATCTGGTATTTTCTGAATTGTGTGGGACAGCATGCTCAGTATTTTTTTTTTATGACTTTTTTCAAAATTAACTTGTTTAAAAACATCTTGCTGGAATATCTTCAATGTCAAACAATTTAGATCACAGTTTGGATCAAGATCAGGCCTAAGATTTTGTTGGGACTGATCTTGATCCAGACTGTTTATATAATTATATAACAAAATCATCAGATAACAAAAATCGTTACTGGCGGGTAAAGAGCTTAAGTGGTTTTGTTTTCTTTCTTTGTTCCAGATATTTATTGGTGTTGCCAGTAACATAATCATTTTCCCTATCAACTTTCTGATCATCACCTTGTTCCGTAAGTCTCGACCACGTAAATTACGACCATCTCGTGTAGAAGAAGCACTGAAGCCCAAACCAGACAGAACCACATCCATGACTGATGTCAACCCGAAAATGAAGAGCTCTCTTTCAGTAGATCGCCCGGGATCATCATTCCTGATGGAACCGACCCGCAGTGAGTCGTCCTTATCGCGGCCAGAAACATCAATGTCGCAGTTCAAGCCAGAGAAAAGGGACACAAGCTTTAAGAAGAAGAAGAAATGTCAGCTACCCTGGTGGTTTACCATTATTGGCTGGATCCTGTTGTGGCTGTGTGTGCTGGTGTCGGCAGCCTTTGTCACTTTCTACGGGATCATGTTTCAGGATATCAAGTGCAAGAAATGGATAACCTCCATGCTGATATCTTTCTTCACATCTGTGTTCCTCACACAACCAATTAAGGTAAAATAACCCTTAATGCGCCAATGGCAACAAAAGTCGTCTGCTTTTCTTGTCTGCTGAAATGTTTAAGAAGCCTCAGTGTGGACCCAGATCAGACTGCTCCTATAGGAGCAGTCTGTTCTGGATCCACGCTGTTTGCTTCTATACTTAATTCGTCAGTAATGTTAGGCAATTATTTGCAGCAGACGACTTCAGCAGACAACATAATCAGATGCATTTTTATCTTGGCGCTTTAAGGGATAATTTCGCTTTTTTTATGTCCCAAACTTTGATAAGTTGAGGGGTAAATACCTTTACCTTTGACTCGTCTGTCGCTCCCTTGGTCATGCATAGGCTTAAAAAATACTTGAATATGTGAGACGTGACATGTGATTTCCAACAATGTGGCATTTTGACATAAGTAGATTCAGACGAGCCTGTGCAGCCTCCTTTTAGGCTTAGAAACTCCAAATGATGTTCAGTCAGTAGCTTAACACTAGTAGAACATTCAAGCGACTAGCAAAGGCTCTGATCAGACTGAGCATATGCGCAGGCTGATCTGAGGCTTTGCTGGTCGCACAAACCACATTGTTGGAAATCACATGTCATGGTTCAATTATAATTTTGCCTTTTTTATGCCCAAACTTTGATATGCTGAGTGGCATATAGCTTTGGCATGTCTATCCTTCCCTTGGTCATTCGCAGGTTTGAAAAGTAATTGAATACATATGCAGGGTTTTCCTGAAAAGTCCATGAGAATTAAATCTGGCTTGAAAAATGCTGGAAAGTGACTGTTTGGTCTTGAAAAGTACTTGAATTTAATTTTTGTTTGGTAAGCCTAACCCCTTTTTATGGAGTTTGAATTCAGTATAAAATTGTTTTGCCATTATTTAGTGCAGCATATATAAGCTGCACTATTAAAATAAAGGCAGAGCAATTTTATATTAATTTATAAGCATCATCTCAGGCTAGCATTTTCAAAGTTTTTATAAAGTGTAAATCAGTATTTTGTTTAAACTTTCAGTACTTAAAAACTGTAGGGAAATCTCCAAGAGGTCCTTGAAAAAGCCCTTGAATTTTGCAAAGCCTTGTTTGTATAAACCATGATACCTTGTCAGCAGGATATTTCATAATCTAAAAGGGCTATATAATAACTCTGCCTATTTGTGTAATTTTTTATGTTATTTTTTTTTATCCGCTGATTTTTTCAAAATCAACTTTTTCAAAAAATTCTTTCACTAATACCATCACAGTGTCAAACAGTTTGGAACCAGATCAGGCCTGATATTCTGTCGGGGCTGATGTGGGTCCCAATTGTTTGCCAATGTTATCAGCAGACAACACTATAAGGCAAAGAATTAAACTACAGCTTGTTAGTTCTCTAGGTATTCCTGTTTGCTATTGTATTCTCTCTGATCATCAGCTTGTTTGTTCTCTAGTTAGTCCTGTTTGCTATTGTATTCTCTCTGATCATCAGCTTGTTTGTTCTCTAGTTAGTCCTGTTTGCTATTGTATTCTCTCTGATCATCAAGAATCCTGGAGGTGACGATGATGTCCATATAATCCTACCAAATTGTGTCATTGTTAAACTAGAGTTTGTTTGTTCTCTAGGTATTCCTGTTTGCTATTGTATTCTCTCTGATCATCAAGAATCCTGGAGGTGACGATGATGAGGAGGAGGACGAAGAAGAATGCAAGATTTCTAAGGAGGACGAGCTTTTACATGAACCAGAGGAAAGTAAGTAGAAAATCTAAAGCTTTTACATGAATCAGAGGAAAGTAAGTAGAGCTTCTAAAGCTTTTACATGAATCAGAGGAAAGTAAGTAGAAAAACTGCTTTTACATGAACCAGAGGAAAGTAAGTAGAAAATCTAAAGCCTCTAATTGAACCAGAGGAAAGTAAGTAGAAAATCTAAAGCTTTTACATGAATGAGAGGAAAGTAAGTAATAAATGTAAAGCTTTTACATGAATTAGAGGAAAGTAAGTAGAAAATCTAAAGCTTCTACATGAAAAGGAGGAAAGTAAGTAGAAAATCTAAAGCTTCTCCATGAACGAGAGGAAAGTAAGTAGAAATCTAAAGCTTCTGCATGAACCAGAGGAAAGTAAGTAGAAAATCTAAAGCTTTTGCATGACCCAGAGGAAAGTACGTAAAAAATCTAAAGCTTTTACATGAACCAGAGGAAAGTGAGTAAAAAAATCTAAAGCTTCTACATGAATCAGAGGAAAGTAAGTAGAAAATCTGAAGCTTCTACATGAACCAGAGGAAAAAAAGTAGAAAGTCTAAAGTTTCTACATGAACCAGAGGAAAGTAAGTAGAAAATCTAAAGCCTCTACATGAACCAGAGGAAAGTAAGTAGAAAATCTAAAGCTTCTACATGAACCAGAGGAAAATAAGTAGAAAATCTAAAGCTTCTACATGTATCAGAGGACAGTAAGTAGAAAATCTAAAGCTTCTGCATGAACTGGAGGAATATAAGTTAAAGTAGAACATCTAAAGTGAAAGTAAGTAGAAAGTCTAGAGATTCTCCATAAGCGAGATTTCTTTATTATCTCAGTCTATCAAGTAGAACTTAAACACAAAAATCGGCATTTATCCTAGTTTGTAGTCCTTGAAAACTATAGGAGTCTTTTAGAAGGCCTTGAAAGTCCTTGAATTTTGCACAAACTTGCCTGTATGAACACTGATTTAGCATCTGTAACAGTTTTGAAATTTTGACCATTAATCACTTATCATTGATAATAGATGGATCGGACACATTAAAAATGATAAGCTAGGCAAGTGCTGTTTGGCAATATTGGGTTAACCCTTGTCATGCTGAATATTTTAATGTGCTACACTCCTCTCTAATTTTTACCCTGTAACCCTGCAGTATTCCAGTTGTAAGCATGTACAGTAAAACCTGTCTAAAAAGGCCACTCAAAATAGACAAAACAGAAGATCTTTATGACAAACGATAGCTTAATGAAGGTCGAAAGTATTGCAGAATGCTCCCCTTGGAGCATTCTGCAATATTTTGACCTGCATTTTGTGATAACTGGTCTTGAAAACCAAATTTTGGTCTTTTTAAGAGAGGCCGTTTTAGACAGGTTTTACTGTATGTACCATCAGAGTAGAAAACAGTGTGGTTCCTTACCAGATGGCTTCATCATAAACCAGCTGATCTGGATTTACAGTTTTCAAAGAAAAGATAAATGGGGGTTCAGCAGGACAAGGGTTAAAATTGTATAACTATATCTTTTAGCCGGCTTCAGCTTTATCTCACCACAGAAGGCTCTGTACAAACCCAAACCACCTGACCCGAAGGTTCTAGAGGCTGCTCGGCAACAGAGAATGAAGGAGATCCAGATGTGGGCGGTGATACGCGAGATTGTGTTCTACGCTTTCTTCCTCTGGATTCTAATGGTGATCAGCTATAAGAGTATCAGTACGGAGTCGTACCGCTACAAGTTCAGCATGCAGCAAGTCTTTATACTGACCAATGATACCAATCATGCCTTTACTAAGGTTTGTATCTCGGAAAGACTTTATACTAATGCACCAGTCAGATGCAACCACGTCCCCCCGAGGGCTGGGGAATAGTGGGGATATTGATTTTTCCATATGCAAAGCCCAGGCAAAATCCCTGTACTGCAGGGACTTTGTTTTGTCAAATCCCTGCTAAAAGTCCCCACCCCTGGGGAATTACTTCCTGATTCATAGGCATTTATCATGAACACCTTCAATAAATCTACTACAAAGTCGTACTGATAAAATAAAAAGTCACAGAATCTGGTGACATTCTTCTGTTCACCTCAAAATTTTTCCATTTGAAGCATGGCAACTGAAAAACTCGATATGACTGCAATCTATACTAAATGGACATTTATTCTTCTTAATAGAAATCTATTATATAGTCATTCTAAATCACATAAACAGCCAGAATAAAACACTTCTTCAACTTACTCTCGATTTGTTGTCTTACCATCATATTGAAATCTAGCATCTCACGATACTTCAAATCCCGACAAATATCCTATCAAAATACCGCACTATATCTCGGTAAAACCCGGTAAAAACGCACCGCTATTTCCCCCCACTGATTTGGCGGGATTTAAAAGCCCGGCCTATCCATGGCACTACCGGGACACTTCGAAGGTTAAAATCAGGGTACTTTAGCCCCGCTATGCCCCCGCTATCCCCTACGCTGGGGGGGAGGGGGGGGTGGACGTGGTTGCAAATGACTGGTGCATAAAAAACCATGTACTAGGCCCGAGATAAGGGTGTGTAACTAAAAATCAATTTTCTTATTTCTCAGCCAAAACATAATCTGAGCGGGGACATGTGATTTCCAACGATGTCGCTTTTTTACATGAATAGACTCAGATGAGTCTGTGCAGCCTCCCTTTAAGCTTAGAAACTCCAAATGATGTTCAGTCAGTAGCTTAACAGTCATAGGTCTTTCAAGCGACTAGCAAAGGCTCTGATCAGACTGCACATATGCGCAGGCTGATCTGAGGCTTTGCTGGTCGCACATACCACATTGTTGGTAATCTCATGTTACGGCTCAATTTATTATGGGTACTCATAAGAACTGTCTGAAACATATGTTAAAACTGATGGGTAAGAAAATATTATTTAGGGTCAAATATTTTGTTGATCAGAAGCTATGATGTACCAAACATGGTTTAACTAAGATTTACCAGGAGCATTGGCTCTTTGCATTTATGGTCAAAAAAGCCAACACTATGGGTTATGAACAAATAATTGCTTTAAAAAGATACATGTCTAACCCTTTGCATGCTGTGTACAGTAAAACCTGTCTTAAGTGGCCACTTAAAAATAGACAAAACAAAGGTCTTAATGTAAAATGGTAGCTTAATGAAGGACGAAAGTATTCCAGAATGCTCCATGGAGCATTCTGCAATACTTTTGACCTGCATTAAGCAATAATCAGTATTGAAAAACAGTTTGGGTGTTCTTTTTGAGTGGCCGCTTAAGACAGGTTTTACTGTAGTTTCACATTTTTTTTTATGCCCCCAAAGGAACTTTGGGAGGCATATAGTAATTGCACTGTCCGTACGTCCGTCCTTCCCGCATTCGTGTCTGGTCCATATCTCCTGTATTCTTTGTGGTAGCAATTTCAAATTTGGTGTGTGGATACATCTTGGGATGGCAGAGTGTCGCGTACCATTTTCGGGTCACTGTGACCTTGACCTCTGACCTAGCTTTTAGAATAATCGTGTCCGGAGCATATCTCTTATATTATTTGAGGTAGGAATCTCAAATTTGGTGTGTGGATGCATCTTGGGATGAAGAAGTGTCGCGTACCACAATTGGGTTACTGTAACCTTGAACTTGACCTCTGACCTAGTTTCTAGAAAGTGCATTGAGTCTGGTGCATATCTCCTATATTCTTTGAGAAAGGAATTCCAAATTTGGTGTGTAAATGCATCTTGAGATGACAGGGTGTCTCATGCCATTTTTAGGTCACTGTGACCTTGACCTCTGACCTAGTTTTAAGAACTATTGTGTCCGAAGCATATCTCTTATATTCTTTGAGTTAGGAATTCCAAATTTGGTGTGTGAATGCATCTTGGGATGACAAAGTGGAGCGTACCATAATTGGGTCACTGTGACCTTGAATTTGACCTCTGACCTAGTTTCTAGAAACTGCATTGAGTCTGGTGCATTTCTCCTTTATTCTTTGAGATAGGAATTCCAAATTTGGTGTGTAAATGCATCTTGGGATGATGGGGGGTCACATGCCATTTTTGGGTCACTGTGACCTTGACCTCTGACCTAGTTTTAAGAATTATTGTGTCCGGAGCATATCTCTTATATTCTTTGAGTTAGGAATTCCAAATTTGGTGTGTTGATGCATCTTGGGATAGCAGAGTGTCATGTACCATTTTCGGGTCACTGAGACCTTGACCTCTGACTTAGTTTTTAGAATAATCATGTCCAGAGCATATCTCTTATATTATTTGAGAACCGTAGGAATCTCAAATTTGGTGTGTGGATGCACCTTGGGATGACAAAGTGTCACGTACCATAATTGAGTCACTGTGACCTTGAACTTGACCTCTTACCTAGTTTCTAGAAACTGGTGCATATCTCATATATTCTTTGAAATAGGAATTCCAAATTCGGTATGTAAATGCATCTTGGGATGCCTGAGTGTCACAAACCTTTTTTGGGTCACTGTGACCTTGACCTCTGACCTAGTTTTCAAGAATTATTGTGTCCAGAGTATATCTCTTATATTTTATGATGTAGGAATTGCAAATTTGGGGTGGTGATTCCTCTTGGGATGGCGGAGGGGTGCATACCATTTTGAGTCACTTTGACCTTGACATTGACTTCTGGCCTCATTTCTAGGTTTTTCATGCGATATTACAGCTAACTTTCCATAAATAACTTATGCGAGACCAATTCCTTTGGGGGCATTCGTCACGTGTTTGTGACATTTCTTGTTGTTTTGTTTTTTGTCGTCAACTGAATTTTTTCAACATTAACATTTTCATAAAAGAAAATCATGAATACCATCAGAGTGTCAAACAGTTTGGATCCAGATTAGGTCCAACCTTTTTTGCGGATCTGGTCTGAGCATAAAATGTTTGCATAAGTTATCAGCAGACAACACAAGCTTGCAAAGAGTTATTCCTTGTACAAGTTGATATGCCATATGCTGGTCATTTAAGGTAGATGATTCCAGGGCTCACCTTGCCATTAACCATTGTGGCCATTTGCTACTAAAAATGTAGAGTGGCTACAAATATAGATCATTGGCTAAAAGTACAGTCTAGGAGGTTTAAAAATTACATATTTGTGAAAAAGTTTTTGTTGATCAGCTTTTGATTTTCCAATATTGCTTTTATTATTCCTTCACACTTTTTTATTTGTGCCATATTTTACTCCTTAGATGCTGGATTTTTCAATACCGTCAGGGTGTCAAACAGTTTGGATCACGATCAGGCCAGACATTTTGTCAGGCCTGATCTTGGTCCAAACTGTTTGCAAAGGTTGTCGGCAGATAAAAAAAGTCGCCCCTAGCGGGCAAAGAGTTTTAAATATAAAACAACTTGTTGATACTACTTTCTGTAAAGTTAATTTCATTTGGCTCCACTTTTTCTATTTGGCTAAAGTGTTGGCTACAACAAATTCTGAGCCAGGGTAAGCCCTGTGATTCCGTTTTTAAGTAAAATTGTATAGAAATTACTATCTCGGATAATATGTTGGTCTGTTGAGGCAGGTGATGCCTAATACATGTAAAATAGAGATCACTAATTTTTTATAATGATTAAAAAAATTTCGCGAGGGTTTTATTTTCGGGTGAAAATGAAACCCTCGCGAAATCATGAAATCACTCGTTTACTGATATAGGTAAACTATGCCATAGTTGCGATTTTTTAATGTTGCAAATATGTCTTTTAACGCTATTTGCGAAAATAAAATTCTCAGGAAAATTTCCGAATTTACAGTAACTCTTTATTTATCCACAGGTTAAGAATACGAATGACTTCTGGGTGTGGGCTCGGAGTGGCATGTTGAGGGGACTGAGAGCTGGACCCTACTACAACAATTACCCCCCTTTCTATATGAGAGGCTATATCAATGACAAAGTCTCTAGGCTGATGGGATACGCCACCCTACGGCAGGTGCGCGTGAAAAAAAGTAAGTCATTTATTCATAAACACTTAACCCTTTTCATTCTGATGGATTTCCTCAAACTTATTGATACAAGGGATAGTCCATTTTGTGTTTTAAGTGCTGACAGTTCAAAATTTTTAAATTATGATGTATTCATGTCCCTAAAGATTATTTTATCTTAGCAAACAGTGCAGACACCAATAAAATGCCGCCTTATGAATAGAAATTGTCACAGGTGGACCTTCTACAAAAAGGAAAA
This sequence comes from Loripinus fragilis, assembly GCA_964019695.1. Taxonomy (NCBI): domain Eukaryota; kingdom Metazoa; phylum Mollusca; class Bivalvia; order Lucinida; family Lucinidae; genus Loripinus; species Loripinus fragilis. The sequence continues at coordinate 85,475,444 of OZ026516.1, forward strand.
TTGACTTAACCCTCTAGTGCCCAAACATAGAACGCACTATCAGAAAACATTAAGATTTCATTTAGTTACAAACTTGGGGAAGTCAAATAGAAAACAGGGTCTGATTTTGTGTAGAGGTCAAAGGTTGCCGAGACTGACATGTATCATATATGCTACATTGGGCATTAAATTTTCAAATTAATATTTTTTTCATGTGAGTAATTCAAGTATCAATAATAATTTTGGCTACCTTTTAGGATGAAAAATAATTTGAAAAATAATTTATTGGCTTATGTATATCAGGAATATCCAAAAAGGTAAAGTAAATATCTCAATTTTTATTTTTATTGCCCGATGTACATGTATCATCATAAATGATGCATTTTCATTTTTGAACCTTGGCGACCTTTGGTGACAGATAAAACCCATTTCAGGCAAATGATCTCAACTGAAATAATTTATTCTTATTACCTGACATCTTAACTGATTTTCTAGCAGTTTAATTTAACTAACAAGTCAATATCCTGGTCACAGCACCAAATAAGACACATGTAGCATATATGATATAGTGGGCATTAAAGAGTTAAAATACGTGGCTGCTAGGGAGCATGGCTGTTTTTCCCAGTATGCTTATACAAAAATAAATCAAAATTGTGGAATTCATAACAAAGACAAAAAAATTAGACCTAGTCCCTCTGAATAACTTCTCATGCATGTTCAAACATTGACTTTACACATATACGAAAAGTAGTAAAATCTAAGGAACCAGCCTAAATGGGCCTTAACAGGAGAAAACATATCAAGGCTGGGGTTCCCAACAAAGGAAGGCTCAAACCAGTCTGCTTAGCTACAGAGAGTAGCTAGCATTGTGAAATATTGCCAGTAGAAAGGTTAATAAGTCTGCATTCCAGAAAGCAAACAACAAAGGTGCTGATCAGCCTGCGCATCTGGCAGGCTAGTCTGCACCTTTGTTGTTTGCATTCACACAGGTTTAGATAAACAAAAATGTTCAGCGTAAAAAATTAAATCAGTTTTAACATATATTTTTGGTGCTCAAAAGAACCGTCTCATTTAAACGGTTCATTTGAGTACCCACAACATATGTTTTGGTTCAGAAATAAGAAAATTTAATTTTCGTTACACACATATGTTGTGGTTGAGAAATAAGAAAATTAAATTTTCGTTACGCACTCTTAACTAAAGTCCTGCATTCAACAAAGTCAGTTTTTCTCCCGTATAGGCCTAAATTATGTTCTATGTTTGTTGCAATTCACTATTGCAGACACATGTATGTTGCCCAAAGAGATGAATGGAGTGATCCCAGAATGCAACGCTGACTATGATATTCCTATAGAAGATAGCGGAACCTATGCTGCTGGCTGGGAACCACTAACAAACCCTAACGATACAAGAGAGGAATACACCTACCAGAACGGAGAAGCCCTGAATGGTTACCCCTACTGGGGACACATGGCAGTGTATGGTGGTGGTGGATATGTTGTCAAGCTGAATGGGGCCTACTTTGATATGATTGCCCAGTTTACTCAACTTGAACAAGAGAATTGGATAGACAAATACACAAGGGCTGTGTTCTTAGAGTTTACCGTGTATAATCCCTCGATAAATTTATTCTCCATTTCTACACTGCTGTCGGAGTTTCAGCCAAGTGGTGGAGTCACTCCGTCATACAGATTCGAACCATGCATGTTACTGCCGTACATGAGCTCTGTTCTCCTGTTCCAGATAGCCTGTGAGATCATGTATTTCCTGTTCACACTTTGGTTCATTATCAAGGAAATCAGAAATCTCTACCGGGAAAGATGGAAATATTTCACACATTTCTGGAACCTCGTAGAACTGTGCGTTATTGCCATGTCCGTCACAGCCATTGTGATCTACTTCTACCGTCTCTACGCGGTGAACGAACTCACAGAGTACTTCAAGGAGACTCATGGTAACGAATACATGAAGTTCCAGTATGTCGGTTACTGGACGGAACTCTTCAATTACATCATAGGTTTCTTGGTTTTCTTTGCCTCGATGAAATTCCTGAAACTCCTACGCTTCAACAAACGAATCTCGCTTCTCTCCGATACTCTGAAGAATTCTGGGCGGGATCTGCTGCACTTCAGCGTCATTTTCAACATTGTGTTTCTCGCCTTTATGCAGATGTTCTATCTGGTCTACGTAGCTAATCTCGACACGTTCAGGACGTTCGTCACTTCCTGCGAGGCTGGTATTGTTATGATGATGGGAAAGTTTGATATCTATAACATGTTGGCTGTCAACCAGTGGTTCACTCAGGTAAGGCTGTTTAGTGGACTGGAAATTTTTGTGAGGATTTTATTTCCTTGAAAATTCGCATATGCAAAGTTTCGTGAAAATAAAATCCTCACAAATTGGCAAAATCGCTCGGTCATTTACTTATATAAGTAAGTCATTCCCTTGTCGCGAATTTTTAACATCACAAATATGTGTTTTAATGCTATTCGCGAAAATTTCCAAATTTACAGTAGTTTCTAGTTACAAGAACATAGGAGTATCAGCCGGGGCCATCCTTAAAAAAAAATTGTTTGCTGTCACACGACTGACTCGCTTAAAATGCCACCTACTCAAATATCTTATGGACGTTTCAGAGAAATATTTTTTTTTATTCTAAATTTAGACATTATTTCTTTATTTTTACTGTCTTTATAACAAATCTGTGAAAAAATACCAACTTATCTACCCTCTTGGAAAATTAAGAGTAGGGTGACAGCGAACAGTTTTTTTAGGATGGCCTTTGGGTATATGTGCCTCCAAGGGCACTTAAAATTTCTAGTTCAAATTACATGTTTACAAATTTCATGCAACTTCTTCAAAGACCTTCTGATCAGGATCTACACTACTTTCTAAAGATAATATATCCTGGTTCAGTACCAGACAATGTAATTAAAGACAGTTTACTTCCAAAAAATTGTCAAACTGACAATGCCATTGCCTCTAAGCATGTAACCAATCAGATAAATGATATGTGTCATATCATTTAAGAAATGAATTCAATTTTTGATCTGTTCATGGAATCATGCACACACTGAGTCTCTTGCAGTTAACATGAAGCCCTATTCCATGAGCACATCAGGTCTCTTGCAAATTTCACATTCAAAGACCTGATGTGTTCATGATTCCATGAACATACCAAAAATTGAATTTATTACTTATATCTACATTTTATATTATCAGTCAAGTTTCAGTTTTCACCTAACTTTGCTGCTTTCCGGATATTTTAAATTAAATCAGACATAACAGAGGTTTTGGAAAAGTCAAAATACCAAATTACCGCACATAACATCATGGAGATATGTGTTCAACTTCAAGTAAATGTCATCTGTAAATAAACAAACATTATTGGATGGGGTTGAAATTGGTCAACCCAAATGGCCTGTATGTGGGCATGGCTTAAATTGATCCGTTCATGAAGGTATGAACAACATTTCAAATGTAAAGATTCATTTGCAGAATCACAGTGGAAATGTAAATGTTTGAAAATGAATTACAACTTCAGATGTATATAGAGGATCTTACATGAGTGCTCATGTACTATTGAATTCATTAAACAAGTTGAGGAAAAGATATAAATGCGAGGCTTGCCGAGCATTTTATCTTTTTCGCAACAAGTTTAATAAATTCAACAATACAGGAGCAGGAATGTTAGATTCTTAAAATTACATAAAAATCAAAATTTTGGCCTGAGATGTCAAGATTTTGCCATCTTTTATGCAATGTTATAATGGACTTCATTATGTTAAACCACCAGTGGGTTAACGCTTCTATTGCATGGCATTATTGAATTCCCAGACGTGACGTCATGTGATAAATGAAAGAATGAACACCATAGGTTCAGTTTTAAGTAAGTGACACCTAAAGGCTATCAAATTAACTTTGAACTGAACTTATTGATTATAAGTCCAAAATGTTGTGCAAGTAGATGTAGAATTCATTTACGGTATTTTATAATTATATAGGATGGCTAAACTGTGCATTGTTTTTTCAGATATTTATCTTCTTGTTCGTGGTGACCATAACTTTCATCATTGTCAACATGTTCCTGTCGATTCTCAACGAAACCTTCTCGAATGTGCGCACTGATGTATCTAAACAACAGAATGACTATGAGATTGTTGACTTCATGATGGGCAGGTTGGTTAATATATGAGTCTCGATATGTCAAAACCTGACTGGAGTTTGCAAACAACAAAGGCGCAGACCAGCCTGCGCATCTGCGCAGTCTGATCAGCACCTTTGTTATTTGCGTATTGGAAAGTATCATATCTAGACTTGCTCTGACCGAAATTTCATTTTTCTAGCTAGTCTCTGTGGCTGAGCAGGCTGGTTTGAATCTCACTTTGTTGGGATAGCCAATGTAAATTAGCATTTTTTCTATAAAATTTAAACACCGATATTTTTTGTGATGCAGGACAAACACCTGTTTCAAGATATTTCAAGGTCTGCTTTCCATTTAAAATAGGAATGCAATAGATTTATTCATTAATATTTATAATTATTCACCAGTTTATGGATATCTGAGCAATAAAATACCCATTAAATCACAAACCAGGGGGTAAAAATACACATTGCTTAACCCATATAAGCCTAGTGGGCTTAGTGTCCTTTTTGCGGGACAAAGGCAAACAGTGCAGACCCAGATCAGACACTGCAGAATGTGGCATCTGATCAGGGTCTCCACTGTTTGCTTACAGTATATTCTATTGAAATTTGAATAAAAATGTAAAATACCACCCTACAGTCAAGCCAGAGAAACACTTTACACCCTTGTTCACATGAGTTGCACATGGGTTGCACTACAGGTGAGTTAGCATTGAGCGATGAGTAGCACACCAGTTTCACCTGAAGTGCACAGGTCTCAATGATGAACTTCATCCACAATAACCTATTTCATAATTCTCAAACCCTAGTGCACGTGTAGTGTAAGCTTTGTATCATCTGCAAGAAGTCTTGAAAATAAGATAATGTGTAACCTATACTAGAACCTACTTGATATGGTTCATTTAATTTTACTTAATAGTTTTTGCCTTTACTGTAATTATGTTTGTTTGTCACTTGAGTTAGGTCAATTGTGCACCAAGAAGATACACAATTTCTTTCAAGAAAATATTTCTGAAAATATAACCCCCCTATGTTCCACTATGCCGGAAATCAAAATTGACCTTAACGGTGTGTTAAAATTATTATCAAGTCTGAAACCTGACAAGGCTGCTGGGCCTGAAACAGTTAAAGATGGAGATTGCTCCTGTTATATGCCTCTTGTTTGAGAAAACACTGCAAACCGGACAACTCCCCTCTGACTGGAAAAAGGCACAAGTCTGTCCCTTATTAAAAAAATGCGACAAAACGGAACCGTCTAACTATAGGCCCATTTCTTTAACATGTATTTTATGTAAAGTTATAGAGCACATAATTGCTTCCAACCTTTCTACACACCTAAACAAGCACAACATCCTCTATGAACTTCAACATGGGTTTCGGGTTTCGCGAAAAAGGCTCATGCGAGACCCAATTGATTCAACTTGTAGAAGGCTTAGGAAGGCAGCTATCTTTGGGAAAGCAAACCGATTTAATACTTTTGGATTTTAGCAAAGCCTTCGACAAAGTAAATCCTCTAAAACTCTTGTATAAACTTTCTTGTTTTGGTGTAAAAGGAAACACTTTAAATTGGATTCAGCCATTCCTTATAGGTCGCACTCAAACTGTTGTGCTGGATTGGGAGTCATCTGAGGAGGTCAAAGTGACCTCTGGTGTACCTCAGGGCTCAGTACTGGGTCCGCTCCTCTTTCTATTGTACATCAATGACCTACCTGAAAGCATTCAGTTCCAGGTCAGGTTATTTGCTAATGATACTGCTGTATACCTGACAGTCACCAACATGCAAGATAGTCAGGTACTTCAGTCCGACTTGGATTCTCTTCAGCATTGGGAGAGAACCTGGGATATGGAGTTTAACCTAGGCAAATGCCAGGTAATCCATATTACCCGCTCAAAATGCCCGGTTAAGTCCAGATACTTCATGCATAACCAGGAACTAGAATCTGTGGATGCAGCGAAGTATCTGGGTGTGACCATCAGCAAGGACCTGAGCTGGAACACCCACATAAATATTATTACCAGTACGGCTAACAAAACACTGGGTTTTGTCAAAATAAATGTAGTCACCAAAAATAAAGATATCAAAACCATGGCATACAACTCCCTTGTCCGTCCACAGGTTGAATATACATCAGTCGTCTGGAGCCCTTATACCAAAGACAGCATAAACAAAATTGAAAAAGTCCAAGAAGGGCAGCCAGATGGGTCTCGAATGACTACTCCTCATATAGTAGCGTAACGGGTATGCTGAGCAACCTTGGATGGCGATCCCTAGAAAACAGACGTACCGACACACACATCACTATGTTTTACAAAATCGTTTAACAGCCTAGTTGCCATTCCACTTCCATCATATTTTGAGCATCCTGAAGTATACACTCTCCACATGTACTCTTTTTCTTACAGACAGATTCACACATCTGTCTCTTACTATAAATACTCATTTTTCCCCATATCCATTGTTCTTTGGAACAAGCTACCAGCTGATCTCGTCCTGGTTTCTGATCTTGACTCCTTTAAAACAGGAGTCAGCGAGATCAATCATACACAGCCTTAAATGCATACTGTTTTTAATCTGCTTTTAACTCCATCTCATCAACACCTAACACTATCATCTTTATTTTCATCTCACTATCATTCTTTTATCTTAACCTCTTGTTTCTTCTTTCTTACTAGCACACCATGTGCATGTAAACATCCCAATAATACTCGGAAGAGGGTTAGGATTATAAAGAGATAGATAGATATATAGATTGTCTGTCTGTAAACTTTTTTTTTCTGTCAAATATTTCTCAGCAACTACTTGGGTTAGGATTCTGAAATTTGGTACAAAGCTTGATAGTGATGGGTTGTATTGTGTAACAAAAAAACAGCCACATATTGCTTGTCAGTCCCTTTATTTGTTCATTTTTCTTTCTCTCCAATGACAATTTCTGTCACAGATTTCTCAGCTCCTATTGGAACCAGTGTTTTAAAATTTTGTGTACACCTTCAGGTAGTCAAAGTGTACTGTGTAAATAGAAATTAAGATGATAATCCTCATTTTGCATTTTTTTTTCAATTTTTCAATTTTTCAATTTTTCCTTCTTTCACTCTTATATAATATTTTTTCCATCAAAGATTTCTCCGCAACTATTTGGGTAAGGATTCTGAAATTCGGTACAAAGCTTGATAGTGATGAGTTGTATTGTGTAACAAAAAACAGCCACAATGGAAATTTCTGTCACAGATTTCTCAGCTCCTATTGGAGCTAGTGTTTTAAAATTTTGTGTACACTTTTAGGTAGGCAAAGTGTACTGTGTAAATGGAAATTAAGATGCTAATCTTCATTTTGCCTTTTTTTCAATTTTTCATTTTTGTCTTCTTTCACTCTTATATAATACATATGGACATTTTTTTCTGTCAAAGATTTCTCAGCAACTACTTGAGTTAGGATTCTGTAATTTTGTACAAAGCTTGATAGTGATTAGATGTATTGTGTAACAAAAAAAAACAGCCACATATTGAGTATCAGTCCCTTTATTTATTCATTTTTCTTTCTCTCCAATGAAAATTTCTGTCGCAGATTTCTCGGTTCCTATTGGAGCCAGTGTTTTCAAATTTTGTGTACACCCTCAGGTAAGCTAAGTGTATTATGTAAATGAAAATAAAGATGCTAAACTCATTTTGCCTTCTTTTTTCAATTTTTCCTTCTGTTACTCCTATATAACACATATGGACGTTTTTCATCAGTGTTCTCAGCAACTACTTGAATTAGGATTATGAAATTTTGTTCACACTTTCAGGTAGGCAAAGTGTATTGTGTAAATGAAAATTAAGATGATAATACTCATTTTGCCTTCTTTTTTCAAATTTTCAATTTTTCGTTCTGTCACTCTTGTAAAACACATATGGACATTTTTCATCAAAGTTTTCTCATTTAAGATTATGAAATCTTTGACAATTTCGTCTTTTCTCTGAAAGTGTTACAATCTCTGATGGCTACCAACGGGGGTATGTGAGCTTTGCTTACTTCTTGCTATATTCTATTATTTTCTATCAATGTTTAAAAATAATGTGTACAACCCTTAAAATGGAAATGGAATGGTCCAATTGATTACAGTGGGAAATTCTATTTGGCTTAAATGGGTTAAAATTCTTATCCAAGGCCAAGGCACCTAAAAAAAATCAAATATTTTATGTTTACTGAGTTCTTTAAAAAATATTTTACAGGTTCAAGATGTGGACTGGACTAGGTCGGGCTCCAGATCCAACAATAAATCCCGACGAGATGGAGAATGAACGGAACAGAAATTACCGAACTCTCGAGGGCCAGATTGACTATTTCCCTAACCAGATTGACAGGTATGTAATCCAAGCTGCAGACATTTCTCAGACTTTGGTACTTTTCAGGCAGGGTAACCCCTACAGTGCTAATCACAATGAGTGCTAATCACCACTTTAGAAGACAAAACATTTTGTGACATCTTAATTTAGTTTCTGGGAAATATATGTCTTAATATTCAGAGTGTATCCTCTGCCAGCATTAGCGCCTTTTAGTACTGCAACTAAATTTTTAAAAAAATGGTCTGCTCCATCCAATATTTTGGTGGTGCTGAAAGGATCAAGTGTACATTCATGATTTTGAACATTTTACTTTAATAAAAAACAACAAATTTTTCATTATGTACTGATTTAATTTTCATAGATCATTTATTTATTTGCTAAGTTAATTATAGCAGTATTTATCTGGAAGCAGCCATCTTAAGCAATTGGCATTAAACAGATACATATTAACCTCTATTCAGGTCAGCTAAATGATTCATAGCAGCACCTAACAGTGGTTTTCATACATTTCTTCATTTCAATATTGGATAATGGATATTCCAGTTTAATTACAATAAACAGTCAGATCAATGCAAATAAGAATGTTACGACTATCAAAAGAAAAGTTTTTGTTTTTCAATAAGATTATTTGATTTTGTTCTGTCTTTTTGTACCCAAAATGAAGAAAGTTGTTTCAAAATATGTGGTCTGCTATAGCAATAATAAGTGCTTTAAGGGCTAAATTTTAGAAATAATCATTAAAAATCGGTCACATATTAAAACATACTCATCTATGTACACACTGCTTAAAAATTACTCTGAAACATTGTAAATTTTTGCAATTATCAAGGATTTATAATTCTGCTCTGGTAGTGTGTAAGCAGGTGATAGTGCTTCCAGTTTCATTGACCTGAAAAACGACCACACTCCATGGCGGCAAGTGAAAATGTAAATGTCTTAAAGTAAATGGGCCTTGTGGCAAGAACTCCTGATTTTGTTGCACAAGAATGACAAACTTACATCTGATCAGAGACTTTTTTTTCACTTTCTGGAATGTAAAATAGATAAGTAAATTTTCTACGTGCAAAACTTCAATACTCCAATCCACATTGTATTAATTTGGATGGCTGCAAAAAAGAGATGAAATGCGAGGCAAGCCTCACATTTTATCTCTTTTCCCCAACTCGTTTAATAAATTCAATAAAACATGAGCACTCATATAAGATCCTTTGTTAATCTAATGGGCTTAAATTTTCTTTCTATAGGTTCCTGAGTTCAATCAGCAACATGTACATGGAAAGATCCCAGTTTGATGACTTTCTACGTAAAGGAGCCTATGGGAAGATGGCCATGAAGGCGCAGATGGCGGATACCAGACACCCACAGCCGGGCCCCTCGGGAATGTCCCATCCTAGAAGTGGACGCAGAAAAAGTAGTGGACGCCAAAAGGGCAGTGGTCGGGGAATGACAGATGTACAAACAGACTGATCAGTACCACTGATATATTTAACTGGACTGTTTTGGGTTTAAATAGTGCTTTTTAACTTGCTAATAAGTTAATGAATGTTAGGCCAAATAAAAGAAATATCTTAGTGTTTAGGGTAACCCAACACTACCTGAATTAAACAGGTGAAACCTAGTAATTTTTCTTGCAGGTTTTCTGGAAAATATATAATTTTATGCATTTTGAAAGGTATTTGTCAGAAAAAAAATAAGGTGGTACCCTACCTTAAAATTTTCAGACCTGTTTCTCAAAACACATTTTTTTTGTGGCCTTTTAAGAAACAGTGGAATATAAACACCTAGGTCATTGTAACAGTAACAAAATATCAATAGATGAGAGTGGATAACAGATTGATTGGTCAGTGTTTGTTAGTGAAGTTAATAGTATAGACTCTGAACAGACTGCTTTGAGCAGTCAGATTAGTGTCTACTTTGTTTTGTCTTGGCCTTTTTGTCATTTGAAATGTGTTTTAAACTTTAGAACATTCGCTAAAGTATACTGAAGGAAAAAGTTTAGCAATATACTTTGAGGATTCACAGATTAGAAAAAATAGGACTTTTAATTTCATAGTGTCAAAAATATATGTTGACAAACGTTTTAGTTTTCGACTTAAAGTTTCATTTTTCTGTCAAATATATAGATCCAAAAGCAAGAAAGTGAAAAATGGTTTAAAATTGAATGTTATGTTTATCCTTTTCGTACAGTTTTTAGTTGAAAATCGTATTTTTCCAAATTACCTCCCTTTCAATTGAATAACGTTTGAAATTAAAATGCTCAGCAGATCAAATCCTCACTATGAAGTCGGATTTTGTTTCTTTTGACCACTTGCGGGTAGCCATCAGATCATTTTCAAACAACTGACATGTTTGCGAACCTGCCAATTAAAAAGATCTAATGCTTTAAAGATCGCCTATGGGAAACCCCATTATAAATCATTGCTAAACTTTTTTCCCTCAGTATATAAGGCCTTATCACTTCAAAGCTTAGAAGTGTGTAAAACACAAACAGAAAGCGTAAAAGTTTGTTTAACCCTTTAGGCTATTTTTAGAACCTTGACATCTTTTTTTCTATTTTTAGACAACATTGAACACAATTCAAGAAAAATTTAAGTAAAGTTTTTGAATAGTTTTGAATAGTTTTGAAAATATTATAGAAAATGGAGCATTTGCTCCAATGAAGCAAATGCTCGATTTCACATAATATTTTCAAATACATAGAATTTCAAAGGCGTCAAAAAGTGCTATCATGTAGTAAATGGTTAATTAATAAGATACCAAAATTAATGTAATTCAAACAAAGTATGATAACATGAGCCTTTGATGACTGTATGTACATTTTTTTATCTAATAAGCATGCTGTGTGCTTAAGTTTTTCAAAATTATCCAACTTCTTTTTAAAACAGTGTTGATCCAGATCAGATGACTTCTTTTGAAGCCAGATGATCAGGATCTGCACTGTTTTTTTTATCAACACTATGAATACATAATAATAATAATAATAATACAATTGCATCACTGGATTGACTTAATACCATAGTATGCATGGATGAAATTTTTCAGGATTATTCCTGAATTCAGCATTTTGAGGCTGACTTTCCATAGAAAGTCAGCCTCAAAGTACTAAATTAGGCAGATTATAATTATAGCTTTTCTGATGTATTTACAGTTTATCTAAAGTCAATTAGCCATTTAAACTTGAAATATATTTTATTGAAGGCATACTGCAAGTTTTAAAATTTGAATTTCAAAAGTTCAGGATTTTGGAAATTTTGAACTTTCACCCCATGAGTATGTATAGTGTAAACAGCCCATAAGGTACTCAGTGTGGGCTTTTAGGAGCATATGAGCTTTTATTAGGTGAAATACAGTAAGACATTTTTCTTACTCTAGTCATTTTGTTTTAGGTATATAGTTTATAGAGATTTTTTCTGGTATTTACTTCGGTAAATGTTCCGTCCAAGGTCAGCTACTCCGTCCAGCTTATGTGCAATATAATACTACTGTTAATTGTTGTGTTTGTTCATTCTATTTAGCTCACCGGAATCATGGGGTTAAAGTATAGTAAAACCTGTCTTAAGCCGCCACTCAAAAATATACCACACAAAGGTCTTAAAGATAAATAAGGTAGCTTAATGAAGGTCAAAAGTATTGCAGAATGCTCTCTTGGAGCATTCTGCAATACTTTTAACCTACATTAAACGATACAGAGGTCTTGAAAATCAATTTTTGGTCTTCTTTTTGAGTGGCTGCTTAAGACAGGTTTTACTGTATAGCTAAGCTCTGTCATTCATCATCCATTGACATTTTCAAAGTCTTCTGTCTTAACCTTCTGGGTCAATTAATAAAAAGAAAATTGTGGGTGTTCCTTGGAAGTGACCTTTACTGAGCAGGGTGGGTATATGGTTTTGTGGTTTTATGACCTGGAGCACCTGAAGGCTCAACCGGCAGTGGTTCTTGTTTAAAATGTCTCAGAATACAGGGCCATGACTTATAGTCTCAAAGGACAGATTGATGGACCCAGGGATCAAATGCAGGACCCCTGGGTACAAGGCAAGTGATTTATCCACTACACCACACAAGCTCCAATTTCACACAGGCACACACCAGAGGATGGTTATGGATGACCTATGTCCTTCATTCTTTTGTCAATTGTGATTTAAAAAAATTGCTAATAATTTTCAGGGCTCATTTGTTTTTAAAAAATGTATAAAGATGCTCTTTGACCTGAAATGTATTGACCCTCCTTTTTTTTAAATTCTATAGATTTGGACACCTACATTTCTAGTCTGTTCTTGTTTAAAGTCATCCTCAGCAACCCAGACCCCTGGGTTATACATAGAGGATATTAAATGAGTGTTCATGTTTCATTGAATTTATTAGCGAGTTGGGGAAAGGAGATAAAATGTGAGGCTTGCCAATCATTTTATCACTTTTTCACAAAGAGTTGAATAAATTCAGTAATACAGGAGCACAAATGTTAGATTCTATCACATATGACATTATAATTACTAGGAAATAACATCTTTGGTGTAAAAATTTTGTCATTATGCACAGGTTTAGATAAAATATTTCAGAGTAAAAGTGTGAATATTTTCTTACCCATAATTTTAGCATATGTTTTTGGTGCTCAAAAGAACCGTCTCATTGAGACGGTTCTTTTGGGTACCACACAACATATGTTTTGGTTGAGAAATAAGAAAATTATTTGATGGCCCTCTTTAAGTGGTATTTGGATCCTCTCTCCCCTTATTAACTAAAAGAACAAACAAAAAAATGTCAAAGTCGAGTTAGACTCCATCTGACAAAACTTACTGGATCTGCACATGCATTGTTGGCATTTTAAAATTCATTACAGGAACAAATGACATTACTGTTTGTATTTTGATAGTTAATAAACCTTTTCAATCTCATTAAGTAACCCATTACTATTGATGCAATAAGTATGGAATAGTCCCTTTTGTATTCTATAGGGCTCCCAGTAAAATTGTCTATAAAATGATTATTTCTCTGTTCCTGGAGATTGGTTTTATCTGAACAAACTGTGCAGACCCTGATGAAATGCCTCTTTATGCTGTATTTCATCTGGGTCTTCACTATTTACGGCAATAATACCTCTTTACCAGTATCCAGAATAAAAAGGGATCACAATTTCATACTCGGCTCATTTGAGCATGAAAAAAAGCTTTTTATAAAGCTTTTTTCATGCTCAAATGAGCTGAGTATGAAATTATGATCAGGGCAAGGTGTGAAACATTATGCTACAGTTCATGATTAAAGTGTAGCATAATTGGGTTGCTAAGGATGTTATTAAAAAATAAGATATGCATTTACCAATCAGGACCAATAATTTAAGTCATCCTGATTGGTTTTGAAGTTGGGTTTGGAGGCACAAACAAAAAATCAAAACTAAAAGTATCTGTTTCTTTTCAACATTAGTTACCTATCAAATAAGCATATTCACAAAATGTGCAGAACCAGACCAGACAGCACCATGATTTTGAAGAGGACAGAAAAGAATGAAGTCATTTCCAAATTTTAGAACATACGAGGGGTGTTCCGAAAGTTCTGAACTTTACCTCAGAGTTTTATCCAGAGACAGTTTTGAGAGACATTATATGCACCATTCGAAAGAACTACCTTTTAGGCTACCTTTAGAATAATGCTTATATCTCAGCGCTTTATTGTTTCGTTTAATAGTTACAGCATATTATATATGGCCTACTCCATACCACTGCCCAGTTTTCATGTTATAGAATTATGATCATTTTTTAATCTGAATCTTTCAATCCGTGCGATTTTATAACCACAAATAAAAACTGCAATGTAATTTTTATTTTTGGTTACTTATACAGTAAAACCCGTCTTAAGTGGCCACTCAAAAATGGACAAAACAAAGATTTTAATGACAAATGGTAGCTTAATGAAGGTCCAAAGTATTGCAGAATGCTCTCATTGGAGCATTCTGCAATACTTTTGACCTGCATTAAACGATAATCAGTCTTAAAAAAAATTGGTCTTCTTTTTGAGTGGCCTTTTAAGACAGGTTCTACTGTAATATCCATTCAAATGTTATAATGGCGACAGGTTGTGCCCATTTAATATTTAGAGTACAATGAATAATTCTGGATATCTAATGTGCACGATCTGCTTGTTAAGTCATTGCTTTTTGGGCATAGTTGTTTACATGTAGATTTCCAGTTGCTCCTTCAAGTTATATATAAACTTTTAGAGCGGTGTATAGACAAATAATATATTTTCATTTGGAACAATTTTTAGGCATGTGACGTTGCTATATGACGCCAGTATCAGAACTTTCAGAATACCCCTCATATACTGAAACAAAAACTTTTTTCATCAAAATTTGTATTTGTGACATTTATTATTTTAAAACCAATATAAAAGACAAAAAACACACAAAAACAAAAAAAAATTCTTACATTCGTCCTTATTGCAGTATTTTATTCTCTTTAGATAATATTTTTTAAACTGTTAAGACTTTTTTGGCAAAAATATTTGAATAAAACGATTCTGCAAGGTTTGTTGTTTTTCTATTTTCCCTAGTCCTCTGTCCAAGTTGAAAGGTGAAAAAGTATAGCACCTGTTCAACCCTTCTTATACAGATGATTTTTGCCATACATATTGATACTATTGATACTATAAGTATGGGATTGTCCATTTTGTATTTTAAGGGTCAGTCAGGTCATAAATTTAAAATGACAATGTTTTTCTGGCTCTGAAGATTGTTTTTTAGCTCATCTGAGCCATTGGCTCATGGTGAGCTTTTGTGATCATTGGATGTCCCTCGTGCGTCGTCAACAAATGCTTCATAGGACATCTAAACTACTGTCTAGATTTTGACCAAACTTGGCAGAAATGATCCTTATATGTCCCTCTTTAAAAATTGTTCAAATGGTTCCAGACCATTGCATATCTGGGTCACACAGTCACAGGCTAAAAATAGATTTTCATGATGAAAACTTTAAAAAATCTTCTTGTCTGAAACCAGAAGGCCTAGAGCTTTGATATTTGATATGTAGCATCACCTAGTGGACCTTTACCAAGCTTGTTCAAACTATGCCCCTGTGCCAAAAATGGCATCGCCCCAGGGGTCACATATTTTACATAGGCTTATATAGGGAAAAGCATGAAAAAATCTTCTTGTCTGAAACCATAAGGCCTAGAGCCTTGATATTTGGTATGTAGCATCACCTAGTGAACCTTTACCAAGCTTGTTCAAATTATGCACCTGGGGCTGAAAATGGCACTGCCCTGGGGGTCATATGTTTTACATAGGCTTATATAGGGGAAAACATGAAAAATCTTCTTCTCTGAAACCACAAGGCCAAGAACTTTGATATTTGGTATGTAGCATCACCTAGTGGACCTCTACTAAGCTTGTTCAAATTATTCCCCTGGGGCCAAAAATGGCCCCGAGCCGGGGGTCACATATTTTACATAGGCTTATATAGGGAAAAACATAAAAAATCTTCTTGTCTGAAACCATAAGGCGCTTGATATTTGGTATTTAGCATGACCTAGTAAACCTCTACCCAGTTTGCTCAAATTATGCCCCTGGGGCCTAAATAGCACCTACCCCAGATGTCACCAGGGACATGGCCAGCTTTCAACAGATACCTATATGTTAGCGTTAAAACTGCATACTCTGTAACTATGAACATTTTTCGAAAAAAAATATTTTCTCTTTAAATCATTTGTAAAAGTAGAATTAAGCCACGTTTTCACAATAAAATGTTCAGTACAGCTGAAAACTGTATGGAAAAGTGAATTATCTTATCAAATAGGTGTTTTTTTCTCTTGTTGGTAATTATTTGCGTCCCTCCAATAATTCTAGACTGTTGAACTTTAACATAAATGCAGTTGTTTTGATAGTGATAACTTGTGAAGATTTACGAAAATGGTAAAATGTTTACCTGAATTTGAGTATTTTTACTGTGTTCTTAAAAAATAAAAACATTATTTTTTAAATTAGAAGATCAAAAGTTACAGACTATGCAGCATTAAACAGATCTCAGCTGAGCGATTTAAGGCCACCTGGCCCTCTTGTATTTATGCAAAAATCGCAGATTCTGATGATTTTATCAGAATCTGCACTTTTTGCCAAAGTTTAAGGGTAACTAGTATAAAAGGATTGTCAGTCCAACCGGAGTTTACCTGTTGGATTTCTTTTGCTCCTGTATTCAGTTTTATGTACTGTTGAGTTCTTATGTTTGCTTTATCTCCTTTTTATATCTTGATTTTTATGTTCTAGGAGATGATGCATGGATAAGTTAGTGGTCTTTCATGCAAACTAAACATCTATGTGTCTTGATCCACACCTGAACGAAGGGTGAGGTTGGTGCGCTGTGAAACAGGTTTAATCCCTCCAGGAAAAAATATTTTTACTGACCGTTCCAAGGCGGTACTTCTTTTGTGGATCAAAAGTGTTATTTATGTATTGTGTTTGTCATGCTATTGCCTCTGTTCATTGTTACCTTGTGGTCACCTGAAGGGAAAAGGCTGACCTCTTGGCTCTTGATTGTGATGTTTATTGTGATTTTGTTACTTTCCTATTTGGTATCCTGGGACAGGTGTGGTACTTGATTGTATCGATTCCTGATCCTTACTGTCTTTCTTACTTTAATGTATATTAACAAAATTCAATCCTTCTTTTAAACAAATAAAATAAATATTATCAAAATTCAGTAAGTCATCTTAATGTCTTGAGGTAGAGTTGAATGCATCAGCTTGATTATTATCAGAAAAAAGACAACATGAAGTTTCTCTCATAATAAAAAAAAAATCTGCAACAAGAGAAGCACAATTAGTACCCATTGAATTCAGTTTAAAAAAGGAATAAAATGTGTATGCCCAGCTTTTCAGTTGGGCTATAGGTATATATATATATATATATATATATATATATATATATATATATATATATATATATATATATATATATATATATTGGGTTGGATCCATCTTATTCTGTCATACTTTGTGTGTTCAAACAGGGAAGACTCTGACCACATGATTAGAGTATCAAACAAGAAAACAACACAGTTTTAAAGACAAATGTATACACATTTATTGCAGAATAATACACTGTAACAGTAAAAACCTTATTTGAGAAGTATAATGTATTGGAGAATATTCCCAAATGATCCACCACATAGAGATTCTGGTACCTAGCCAATTGTTGAGCATCAAAGGCTCTGACACGCCTGCAAAATGTGCAGCCTCACCAGAGCCTTTGCTGCTAGCATATATATAAAGTATGGATTTATATAGAGACTCTGACTAAAATTAGACCCCTATAGCCCTAATGGATATGTCAGCATGGATGTTTAACTCTTAAAGAGCCAATCAAGACTGCAGCAGACAACAAATTTTGTGACATCTTTCCTAATTTTTGAATGAAATAAGGAATGATATTTCATGAGAATCGTCTGCTGGCAGACGATTCTCATGAACTATCATGCCTTATTTGTTATTTTTGAAGAAAAAAAAAGACAAAATTTGAAATTGTCGTCTGCTGCAAATTATAAAAGGCACTTTAAGGGTTAAGGGATGCTTTTGTGCATATGTGATATGTATCAAAATCTCATGAGCTGGCTCAAGTTAGGTTTGAAAGCTTAAATTATTTTCAGACCTTGGCTATCTTTGGCATTTTGCATAAGGTTATTTCCTGAGGACATCAAGGCCCATCCTTAGTAACCCAGATGTGAAGCATTCCATTTCCATGGGTGAAAGTTCAAAATTTCCAAAATCCTGAGTTTTGGAAACTGCAATCTTTAAACTTAAAGTATACCCACTAAATATTCATAATTTTAAGTTTAAATGCTCAATTGTCTTTGACAGACTGAAAATAAACCAGAGAAGCTATTATAATCTCCCTGATTCAGCATTTTGAGGCTGACTTTCCACAGAAAGTCAGCCTCAAAATCCTGAAATCAGGAATGAAAAATAGTGAGTATGATCAGGAAATACCACAATCACAAACCGCAGGCAACCCCGTGGAACTTTCACCCATGCATTTCTCTTCATCCAGCGCTGGGTGAAGAGAAATAATGCCAGGAATGCATCACACCTGGGTATCAGAGGATGATCAAGGCCAAATGGTGTAATAATAGCACTCTTTAACTGAATATAAATTTTCCCTGAAAACTTTACAGAACTAGACCAGCAGACTACTTTGTGGAAATGCATTTATGTACCATTTTGTGCTACCCGCAACAATATCATTTATCTGCGTTATTTAAAGGCATTTAAGCAGGTAGAGCTAAACTCTTTGCATGCTGGGTAATGATTCATGGTTTTGTTGTCGTCTGTTGACTTTTCAAAATTAACTTTTTCAAAACATTATTCCAGTAAAACTATCAGAGTGTCTAACAGTTTGAATCCAGATCAATACCAAAGTTATGTTGGTCCTGATCTGGGTCCAAACTCTTTGCAAAGGTTATTAGCAGACAACTATCATCCCTAGCAACAAAAGATTTAATAGTAGTGATACTACTCATAATAATTAACCCTTAAAGCGCCACCTATAATTTGCAGCAGATAACAATTGCAAATTTTGCCCCTTTTTCAAAAATAACAAATAAGGCATGATATTTCATGAGAATCGTCTGCTTGCAGACGATTCTCATGTAATATCATACCTTATTTTTGTCGAAAATTGGGAAATATGTCACAAAATTTGTCGTCTGCTGCAGTTGTGATTGGCGCTTTAAAGATTAATGCACATACCCTAGATAATCAGATACACATTACAGAGCAAAACAGTTTTAAATCCTGATCAGATTGTTTCTGGCCATTCAGACCATGGTCTACACTCTCAAGATTAACACTTGTCCTGCTGAACCAGGATTTATCCTTTCCTGAAAACACTGTAGATCGGGATCAGCTGGCTGTTGATGAACCATTCACCAGAAGACAATATTGACAAGTTTGTCCTGAAAATTATGAAAATTGACAAAAATGTGTCGCCTGCTATAGTTGTGTGTAATCCCATTGACATAACGAAAATGGTAGCTATCTCAAGAAAGCAATTGTTCATGGAGAATCCATTCATGTAACTTAAAAAAAAATAGGCTTGACTCTTCTTGGGCATGAAGGCTACATAAGCATACTAAACCTGGGACGATAACTCTGTAAAATATAGTGTT
This sequence comes from Loripinus fragilis, assembly GCA_964019695.1. Classification (NCBI taxonomy): domain Eukaryota; kingdom Metazoa; phylum Mollusca; class Bivalvia; order Lucinida; family Lucinidae; genus Loripinus; species Loripinus fragilis. The sequence goes on from OZ026516.1 coordinate 85,495,039, forward strand.
ACATTATCTACATTGAAATATTCTACATATCAGATATTCTTAGAACCAAAATTCAGCATCCTATGTCAAGTGGGTCCAAAGTTGCATTAAAGTAATCCAAGCAAAAAGCCAATCAAGTTATATGCTATTCAGTCCAAATTAGTACACCAAATAAAAAGACTCTAGCTTGAATACTTGTGAAGTAGCATTATACAATATTGCTATCTGATTTTAATCAAAGGGGTGTAACTCAAGAATGGGAAATAACATGGACAAGGTAAAAATGTAGTAATCTTTTTTATGAGTGTTTCAAGACACTAACGTGCATAATTCCTAAGATGTCGGAGGTATAAGTAACAGTGTGACAGATGTGAGAATGGACAAGCTAAAGCAATGTGCCTCCTTAGCCTTTTTTCAAAGTTGGGGACATAAAAAGGACATTCTACTCTAAAACTTTTATATTATATATTATGTTAGACACTTATACATATATAGAAATATTGTTTATATAAATGGTAACAGATAAAGATATTCAGTACATTTCGAACACAATTTAAAATCATTTACATACATATACATAGAAAAGACACATTACAAAACAAACAGTCTATTCGAACGAAAATGCCGACTATAAAAAATTATTATATCAGCAAAATTCACCACACAGACTGCTGCAAGCAGAATGACCAAAGCTTTATGAACTTTTGCCACATTCATGCATTCAATAAAGTATGATGGAAGCTTTATACCACTAGCCAGTTACCCCAAGAAATGAAAATAAACCTGTTTACAATGCAAGATAGAATGGTCCATCAACCCATTTACGCCTAGAATACTTTTCAAACCCCATCAAATGGATGAGTCCATTTTCAGTTTAAGGTTTGTTGGGTGTTATTTTTCATTTTGATTCAAATCTTAATGAACAAGTTTGTGAGCAATCAGTGAAGACCCTGATCAGATGCCGCACTCTGTGGCATCTGATCTTGGTTTGCACTGTTATCCTGTACTTCCCTCAAAAGAACATAGGGTAAATGGGTCAATCAGAACCAGGGATGGAGTACTCGTACTCATACATGTACTCATACTTACTCGAGTACTTTTTTTTCAGTACTTAGCTGTACTCTGTACTTAGCGAAATTCATGAGTACATGTACTCGTACTTACTTAAGTACTGTTACAAAAAACCTGTACTCATGAGTACATTACAAGTACTACTGAGTCCTTTTTAAATTTCAATCAGATAGAAAAAAAAGTTAATTGTATCTCAGGTCTTCCTTCATCTGTTTCAAATGCCCCTCGTCTGTCTTTTTCAGACTTGAAAAAAAGTGGCCTCATCTTTCTTTTTTGCAGATGCCAAAATCAATGATTGTCATTTTTTTCCTTAAAAAATGAACAAAAAAAGGTGCCCCATTATGTTTTGATCAAATAAAACATAAAAAATGGCCTCATCTTTTTTGAGAAATAAAAAGTATAAATAAAATACCTGCCTGCCTCATCTGTGTTCGTAAAAGTTGCCTGAGAAACACTTGTTTATTTTTTTAGCCATATCCTAATATTTCGAAAAAAGTGTATTTTACCTATCAAGCTTTTTTAGGTTCTGTGGCCAACTAATAATTAAGAATAATTTCTTTATTAACAAATTAATAACAATGTAATTGATGAAAGGCCTAATGATGCATATAGTTGGCCAGGAGCAACACTATTTTGGATTACTAAAATGTACTTGAATAAGTATATTGTTGTATTTGTCACACTTGCTGCAAGATAAGACACTGTATTTACCCCAATAATTGGAACAGATATATACCTGAGCAAACAGTGCCTACCCAGATCAGGAGCAGTCTGATAATTGTCTATACTGTTTGACATTTGTTCTGCATTCTGACATGTACTTGTATGTATGCGTTGATGAAACATGCTGATCACTTGTTCAGACAATTATGTCAATCCAAACCAGACAGGTGTAGGTTGAAGCATGAAACATTTGAAAGATTGATGATGATAAGGTGTAACAATGAAGTGTCCAGTCCAGTTGTGAAAGACAATAAAAATATCAGGAATAATACAATCTTAAAACAGAACAGAACAGTTCTCAAGCTCATCACATAAAGCGCCAAAATCAAAATCTAGAAGACAAACACTGTAGATGCAGAGTGTGTAGAATCATCTATTGTTCTATTTAGTGCTTAAATGTATCAGGCTTTATCTATTGTATCTTAGATGTCACTACTATGCATGTGCTTGTAAATGTTATAAATATCTGCAGCCTGTTTAGTTATTAAATTTGGCTTTTGTCTTAAATTTTCATTGCATACTTCATAGTACTCAGATGTACTCATGAGTACTTTTCTAAAGTACTCAGTACTTACTTAAGTACATTTACAAAATGTGTACTCAGTACTTACTTGAGTACTTTAAAACAATCAGTACTCAGTACTTACTCGAGTACTTTTTCTGAGTACTCGCTTCATCCCTGATCAGAACTGGGACAATTGTTAACCCTTAAAGCGCCACCTACAGTTTGCAGCAGACGACAATTTCAAATTTTGCCGCTTTTTCAAAAATAACAAATAAGGCATGATATTTCATGAGAATTGTCTGCTGGCAGACAGTCTGCCAATTCTCATGAAATATCATACCTTATTTTTGTTGAGAATTAGGAAAGATGTTGCAAAATTTGTCGTCTGCTGCAGTCGTGATTGGCGCTTAAAGGATTAAATATAAGCGCTATATTACATGTATATGATAAACCCCAGTGGAATCAATACTTATTGTCTAATTGTCATATAATTGCAACAAGCCATTAATTATATAAGCCTACCCAGATAACACACCACATATATATAGGATTTTTGAGCCAGCAGAAAAGATTTTGGTACTATCACATCATCAAGCAATGAATACTCAGATGATTCTGCACATATGACAGATTTGCTTGAACCTTTGCACCTCATATACACAAAGTTAGGCCAGATTTTTTTATCAGTTGATTTTTTTTTTTAGATTCAGTCAACTGGTCATTTTCAGAGCTTTTTTCGTAATTGTCTCCAGAACAAACAGTAAAACCAATAAAGTAAACCAAAAGTCTTTATTAAATCTTGAAATATTTCATAATTTTCCTAAAATTTGCGTAGGACAATCACTTTTAACAGTGTCACTCTAAACATACACAGACAGAACCTCAAAAATATATTATTTTTTCAACGAAACATATAATAATTAGAGTCGGCGGATAAAATAAAAAAAAAAAACTATTTTTGAATTTTTTTCTTCTACTTTACAGTAGGAGGGTTTGTAAATCAACTAATAAGAAAATTCTGGCCTCAGACCTCTTGCCTCGCTGAATACGTCAGCATGAATGTTTAGTAGATGCATTTGCACATATGCAATGAGTAAATCAATCTTGTGTGCTGGCTATCTGAATAGGTTTGGTCATTTTGCACTCAGAGTGCCCAAGATTCTATAGAGTTTTAGTTACTCTGAGTGTAATCTGAGTGCAATTCGATTAGTGTAAGAACCTATTCAGACAAGGAGTCAATGCTGATTGATGTTTTATGTTGTTTTCATGACACACGTCAACAGGGCATCAAATAAAAACAGTTAAAGCAGTTTACAAACAGATAAAGATGAAATATTTTAAAGATATACTATATATTTTTCATATCTATATATGATTTTACTTTTGAGGTACAACCTTAAATGGATTGTCTGCTGCAATATAGATAAGACTTTCAAGATACCAACTTCACGTTAAATGTTCGGACACGTTATAGCCTGGTCAAATTGTAAACCATGTCGAATCTATAGCAGTTTAATCAGGGTCTTCATTGTTGGGTAATTAGTCAATATGTTTTCCAAGTCATTAAAGAACTGTTAAAATACAGGACAATTACTGTATGTATGGCCTAAGTAAATACAGACTTTTCCAGCATTCAGACCTATTTGATTACATAGTATGTATGAACTAGTTTTTGATTAATTTCCTTTTATTAAACCGAGTTTAAAATGTTGAATACACACTTTTTTTTATTTAGTAACAAACTTAAATGTTACCTGATATAAACTTATTTTCATACCGTCCTTGTCAATTAAACTATGGACTAACGTTATTTGACAATACCTTTTTTTGCATTGCACCTAGTCTGTTAAGTTTTATCATTTTTTTATGTTAGGACAAGTCGCAAGTATCTTATCTCTCAGCTTACAAAGATGCATTTCTTAAGTTATATTCTTAAGTGTTTTAAACAATGTCCTCTCGGGCGATCAAATACTTCATGATTATGCATGATCTTGTCTAAGTCTGAAATAAGCCAGCTGTTTCTAAATCTTGACTATCATTCCTGAAGTATAAATGGATTAGCACCAGACTGTAAACGAATTAGATAATCACATTTTTAACATTTAAAAGCTTTTTCTACTCACTGTTTCATCCATAACAACATGTTCTTTGTATTGTAACCGGAGAAGTTGCATATATGACCAATGATTTCTATGAAACACCCAGATGAGTTTATTGTTCAGTCTTTATGGATAGTCTACTATACCTGTAGTGTAGATTATATTTTGGGGCCTTTGGGATCATGATTCCATTATGAAATTTTGAAACCATTAGAGGGTCACTGATGAGGCTTAATTGCCCGAAACTTGCTAGTCTGGCCCAGAAAACTTGCAACCTCTACACTTTAATTTCTTTGGTGCATTCTTTGCTTCCAAAGGTAAACCCTTTTCTAAGAATATATTTGTTTTTATAATGCTCTTTTTGTGTTTACATGCTTGGTGCTGGTTATATAGTGTGGTGATTTGCAGTCAGTATGTCATGGAAGAAACAGCTGATGGCTTGGCATCTTTTTCGTATTCATGTAAAATATGTTTTTTTGAATTTACTATTGGAATGAAAACGTATAAAATATGGCATTTTCTGATCATATTTATTGTTCATGTATTGTGTTTTTGATAAAAGACATTTGTACATTTCATTTTTCTTCTGGAGGTCATGTAAACTATCCATATTGTTATTAGTTGTTTAGACTTTATTTTTATGTTGACTAAAATTTCAGCTTTTCTTATCAAAAATTCCCTATATGGGTATTATTCAAGTTGTGTTGCTTAGAAGGCCGGGACCTAAACAATGTATGTAAGGCCAGAACCATAAGAACATAACTGTAGTCTCTACAGTATCTGTATTTACAGTTCTTACATCGCATTCTTTGTGTCTCTCTCATGCCCCACAAAAAGATTGACATCTTTAAAATGAAACGTCAAAAAAGAAAACACAAACTTTATATCGGTTTGATTCAACCCTAACTACTACATTTCTGACGTGTATGCACTTGTATTGTCACTCATCCTTTTTCTCATCCTCATATGTCCCTTCCCCTTTATAATCTGCCACATATCCTGAAGTCTTTGGTTCATCAACACGTCCAGCTTTACCACGGCCTTTCCCAGTCTCGTCAAATCTCAGCTTGTGTGAACCTGTGTATTTTGTTGTGTCAGTGAGACGATTGACGTTGCCTGTGGCGGACTGTTTCTGAAAAAAAAACAATACAAACATAAACAAAACATTAAATGTCCCACCAAGATTGATTTGTATATTGGTGTCTGTACTGGACTCTTTCAGTAGTATTTTAAAACCTCAATATTAATCCTTTTTATGCACAGTAAAACCTGTGTAAAATTGCCACTCAGAAATAGACAAATCAAAGATCTAAATGGCAAATGGTAGCTTAATGAAGGAAGAAAGTATTGCAGCATGCTCCAGCGATACTTGGTCTTAAAAACCAATTTTTGGTCTTTTTGAGAGTGACATTTTTACACAGGGTTCACTGTAATTTACTGTAATCATTGGTCATAGAACGTAATTGTAATGTATTTGAATACTTTTCAAAGTATTTGGGCCAAGGTCTAGTGTGTGTGTGTGTGTGTGTGTGTGTGCGTGCGCGTGCGTGTGTGTGTGTTTTCTAGTATCTCTTCTTCTTGATGCCACGGTTGGTTTATGATAGTGGCATTTCTTTCTTATATTCGCTTGGCCTTTTTATAATTTAGCAGGAAAACCAGTACACACAAACATATATTTATTCCTTTTTCTCTCTGCTTAGGTCTCTTTTAGTTGTTCCACTTTTTATATTTGCGCTTAATCATACTTTCCCAGGGGAACATATTTTATACACCCATCTTTTTGCCATGGAGAGAATGGGGGGTGAAATGATTTAGGCTGAAAACATGTGTTTTCGCAGAAAAAAGTACACATTAAAAATAACCCCTAAATTTTCGCCTCCAATGTCTCTCAAACGTTTCAACCAAATGTATTTAAATAGTCTTCACCACTTCACATGAAATGAAGGCTTCAAGCAAAACCATTGTATTTTGTTTTGTCTTTGAACTACTTGATAAAACTTTTCGACATTAAAAGAGTTTCAAAGTAACTCTCATAGTGTTTGATTCCATGATCAAATCTACTCGGACGTGCACTTAAATATGTGCATGGCCAGAAATCAAAACCAAGGCGAATAGCCTACTTAACTTTATCAACAGGAGTTGACGGTCCTGATACCTGTTGACTAAGTGTCCGTGACACGCTATGATGCCCTGAGTTATAATCCGCTTAATCCTTTGTTATTTACTTGGTTGTGTAATGTTACGCAAGTACAGAGCCTTTCTGATATTTGGGCCAGTACATGGAATTTTGGTTCATACCGGATAGTCTATGAGTGAAGACTCAGATGAGCCTGAACAAATGGACTGATTTGCCAGAGCATTCGCTGCTCGTATAAAGTATGCACGAAGTTGAAGACCTCTCGCCCCGCTGGATATGTTAGTATGTGCGTTTTAAGTATGATTTTGCGAATTTGCTATAAGTAACGAAATCTCATATTCTGGCCAAAGTTTTGTAATTCTCAAAACTGTTTCTCTGTAAGCTTGTTTATTAGTAGATATAAACAGCAAATGTGCGCCAATAGATGTAAAAAGCGGACGCCTTTTTCAAGGGCAAAAAAAATGTGGCAAGAGTACTTACAACTGTTTTTAATTTAGGCCCAGAAGACTTGGCCACTTTATCCTTAAGATCCGTATATATACTAGTAACTGCTGCATCATCTTCTGGTAGCTTGTCATTTCCCACCTTTATACGAGCAAACTGGACCGCTGTACCTTTGAGAAACTTGTCACAATTATCCTTGTTTATCATCATATATCTGAATAAAATGTCACAGAAAGAAGAATTAAATGATAACCCAGCTGGACTGCAGCAAACGACTCTATCGAATTTCGGGGGGAAATGCTCGACATCACAAATGAAGTGCCTTTAGATAAATAGGATATCAGAGGAATAGCGTCTGAAGTATTTGCATGCTGGTTAATTTTGTTTACTTTTTTATAGTTTGCGAATTATTTGGTTTGTGCCAGTGAATATTTCCCAGGTTTCTGCAATTAAGTACAAGCTTTTTTTCACAGACACTTCGTTTTAGCGATACTTCAAGAGTTGACAAACAGTTTGGCACATACATTATGCACGCTTTGACATAGAATAGTGCACTTTTCTAATTTGATACAGTTTCCATGTTGTGCTCGACTCTGAGGCATTTGACTGTTTGTCATGACCATGCTTTCTCATATAAATTATTGAGAAAAAAACTATATTAAAAGAAAGTACCTTGAGTAATCTGTGTCACCAAAGTATATGGGAAGGTACCCACTCCAAAAATTTAAGCTAGATAAATGTTTGTGGGACAGTTACAATATATTGGATTATATGCACTAGTAGGCACCGTAATATTAAATGTTTCCGACATCTGCGCTTTGAGGTATATTGGGTGATTAATCAATTCAGCGCAAATGCTCATTATTTTAGCACAGAATTTCTATATAGTGTTCAGAAACTCTGCTCATCGATTTAGCGCAAATATTTTGGGCAGTTAGCTGTGGAGATACCTGATACTTGATACATATTACTTGACTTTTCACTTTCTGTAAAGGCGGCGCCTCATGAATGCATAATTAGGACTAGTCAACCTTAGGCATAGGTAAAAGCTGAAAATGAGGCTTGCTTTTATTCAAAAGTAACTGTATCGTCTTGTGCCACAACCTCAGTACACACGCAAAGTATATTATTTAGTCCTTAAAACGCCAGCAGAATAGCTGCATCTGAAAATGTATATTTTAACATAAGCATAGAGGCAAACATTGTGGACCCAGATCAGACTGCTCCTATAGGAGCAGTCTGATCTGGGTTCACACTGTTTATCTATGAGGCTTCAAATAGTTAAGTGGACGACTAAAACACACATTTTGTGGTTATGCGCTTTAAGGGTTAATAAATGTGAGTTCAGTGTGTATACGGTTAGGATTTTCATGAAATGCACGCACGTTTGCGCGGCTCAAAAAGCTTATTAACTCTTTACAAAATTTATTGATAAAACCTGATTTCCCTTCCTTAGCAGATGAAATAGCCGAACCACACCCAGATATGAATATTAAAGTTGCCGCCTTTACAGTAAGCGAAAAGTCAAGTAATACGTATTTGTATCTCACAGGTAGCAATTTCACTTGGTGTATCAGGCATGATGTCGAAAAAAACTGTCTTCTACCTTGTGTGGATCCAGATATGCAGATCTAAATGTGTGAGATAGCCACTTTGCTGTGTCACTGTTATGGTGCGTATCGTATAAACGTAATACCAATTCTCTTGTTTTGCCTGACCCTTTATCTCTACTTGCTTTATGTGTGCGGGCACCGAAGGCTGATGAGACTTCACGAATGCATATGTCCAGCTTTTGAGCCATTGGTGAGGGTGTCAATGGGGATTACTTATTAGAGAATTATGTACCATTGATATAAAGTTAAGCATATTGTACTTCCAATGACCAAAAATAATAAATTCTGATGGTCTAACATAAAATGTTTTTTACAATAGTCTACCATACTTATTTTGAGTCGAAAACCGAAAGTTTGGTATTCCGAAACATATTTATTGACTCAAAAGAACGGGTTTTCTAGGTCAACTCTCATTATGCAAAATGCCAAACTTCGATGCTTTGTACAAACAACGGATAGGAAAGGGCTAACTTTTTTTCAGACTTTTTATACCAATGTTCCCTCTAAGTTGTTACAGCAAACTTTGACATACCAGACTATCTGGTAAGGAGCATTTTGAAAGCAAAAATGTACAAATTTTGGTCATGAAATGTGTTAGTGAAATGCAATTCATGCAACAATTTTGTTATTTGACTGTTTAATCTGTCCCAATTTGCTGCAATATATTGCATGGTGATGTGAGAAGAATCGTTGTGGCATTTACAGACAATAAGATCCAGGAAACAGGATTCCTAGCCATTATCCTAAATGCAGCCTTGCCTCAAAGGGCCAAAATTCGTCATTATTTAAACCCATTCGAAATTGCCAGAGCCATACATCTATGCCGGTGTGATTCAGCATGGTTGATTATCTGCAAACTTTGACAGTCAGTCAGCAAAATCATTCCAGAATTTGGAAAAAATCAACATTCTGGTTTTCGGGTACAACTGTTCGTATGACGTCATCAGGATTTGTAGAGTTCTATATTACTGACTTTTGGATAGTTGAATAACAGTACGTTTTAAGAGCGATTCTCTGTAAATATGGAGCAAAGTTTTTCACGCATAGTCTCAGATTTCAACGAAAATTTCTGCACTTGGTTGTTTTCACCCAAAATGAAATCATTCATGCTTAATTCTTTAATTTTTACTTCGGTTGCCATGGTAACCGAATCCAAAGTTTTTGGACAAAAAGTCCCCAAAAATCACTGAAAATAGACATAAATTGCACAGTTGCAACTTCTAGAATAAGTACGTTTTGAACTTGTGACAACTTGTACTCCACAGTATTGCTTTATGTTCATTTAAGCAGGGTCTTGGAATAAAATTTGGTATTTCTGTCTTGTAGCAATTGTGTCCGAAAAGTGGGTGGGGTAACAAGGTACTCAAATTTGTTGTTTTTTTACATTTTTAAACTCATATTGTAGCAAGCCACGGTTACTCGGAAAAGTGTTCATGCTTTAGTAAGACAAAGCTAGATATGATATATAATGAATTGGACAAAAATGTTTGGGAAGTTACAGTCTTCTTATCGTAACCATGGCAACTATGATGCTACCGCCTCGAAAAGCTAAAATGTGCAAATGCAGCTTGTAAGGCGTTTTGTATTGCAGAACATAAAGGCATCTGACACAATCAACAATTAAATGTTTAAATAATACTTATATTTTGCTTTTTTGACAAATTAGTGGTGAAAGGCCCTAAAAGGGACCTGATAATAGCCCTTTTAGAGGTCTACATAGGAGAAAAACGCTATTTTTTAAAATAAAAAATGCAAAACTCATGTATAAGTAGTGTAGAATTAACATAATGATATTTTCAAGTCATTGATTTTATAGCTAGCATTTTATAAAAGAAAATTTAGGGTGTTATCTCAATAAAGGGGTACAAAAGGGGTTCAACAGGGGGTAAATAAGGTGTCAAATGTTTTGACCAAATTGTGCCCGAAAATCAGTAAAAAATAGACATACATTGTGCTTGTGCAACTTTTAGAATGAGAAACGTTTGACCTTGTGCATACTTGTACTTAGCAGTATTGCACAAGGTGAATACATGGGGTGTATGGTTAATAATGTTGGTTGTTCTGTCATATAACAATGGTTGCAAAAGTGTGGGTGGGGTAACAATGTTCTAAAATATGGTAGTTTTCTACATTTTTGAAACCATATTGTTGCAAGTTGGGGCCACTTGGAAAGGTTTGCACACATTTGTTAAGACCAAGCTAAATATGGTCTGTAATAAACTGAAAAAAATATTTTGAGGAAGTTACCACCTTCTTATCGTTACCATGGCAACTCTGATGCCACCGTCTCAAAAAGCCAAAAGGACAAATGCAGCTTGTAAGACGTTTTTGTATTGCAGAACATAAGGACATCTGGCACAATCAACAATTAAATGTTGAAATAATACTTATATTTTGCTTTTTAATATATAATTGGTGCAAGGCCTAAAAAGGACCTGATAATAGCCCTTTTAGAGGTCTAATTAGGCAAATAAACCCAACTATTTTGTGAAAAAAATGCCAAACTCATGTATAAAAGGCGTAGAAATTACAATAAAATATTTTCAAGTCACTGATCTTATAGCTAGCTTTTTATGAAAAATAAATATAGGGCGTTGTCTCAATTGAGGGGTCGAAAAGGGGCTCAAAGGGGAGTAATTGAGGTGTCAAACTTTTTGACAAAATAGTGCCAGAAAATCAGTTAAAATAGACATACATTGCCAAATGCAACTTTTAGAATGAAAAAATTTGACCTTAGGTTAACTTGTACTAAACAGTATTGCTCCATGTGAATACAAGGATGGTATGGTTAATAATTTTGGTAATTCTGTCATATAGCAATATTGTAAAAAAGTGGGTGGGGTAACAATGTACTAAAATATGGCAGTTTTTCGACATTCTTGAAAGCATATTGTTGCAAGTCGGGGTTACTTGGAAAGGTTTACAAATAGTAAGACCAAGCTAAATATGGTATATAAAAATATTTTTAGGAAGTAACCATCTTCTTACCATAACCATGGCAACTATGATGCATCCATTTCAAAAAGCAAAAAAAATGGACATCATCAGTATGAATGTCTTTTTTTGTATTAAAACATAAAAAAATCTGGCACAATAAAAAAGTAAAACGTTAAAACGATACATACATGTTACTTTGCTGACAAATCTGTGGTGAGAGGCCCTAAACTGGACTTGATAATAGCCTCTTTAGAGGTTTATATAGGTAAAATGCTAATTTTTAATTGAAAATGCCTAACTTGTATATGTGTAGCATACAAATGTCATCAAAATATATTTTGGGCATTGGACAAATAGCTAGCAGTTTAGAAAATAGACATCTGGCGTTGATTCAATATAGGGTTAGGGAAGGGGCTCAAAAGTAGGTATATGAGGTATATTTTATCAATACATATGTTTTAGGACACTTGAATCAATTTCATTGTGAAAACCTGACTCCTACTGCTACATTTATCAAGTAAAGTAAGGCAGAAAGCCTTTTGACCAATTAAGTCCAAACAAATGTTAACAACCCCAGATTGAGGAAATAATTGGACGTCTCAAATGTACCATAAGAAAGGCATATTTTAGCATTTAGGTCAATGGAAAAGACGAAATTATTGACAAAAAACCAGGAAATTTTAGACATATAAACCCTAGATAAATGAATGAATGTTAGATTTTTTATGAAACTTCTCATTTTCAGCTAAAATATAAAATTAAAAGTCCCTATAGTACATGTATTGTATGTATATAAGGAGGTTATCTCAAAACTTCAAAAGTAGTATTTTTACTATGAAATCAGTACCTTTGATGCATTTCATGTACCAGTAAGATTGACTTATCCAATATCTGTAATTATATACTGTGTTAGTGAGGACTTCTTAATCATGAAAGATTAAAAGACATCTGAAATAAAATCGTTATCAGATGAAAGGGGTCTTTTATAAGTAGCTATTTCTGAAAATATTTAGAATAATAGAAAACCAGTAAAATTTCGATATGAAAAATGAAATGAATAAAAAATTAACCTGCCATAGAGAAATTATTGACTTTCAGTTTTTTTTTTGTATATGATCATCTTCTGGGGTAATAGCGAATAAAAATTGGAAGTGACCATAGTATGAAAATGGTGGGGATGTTTCAAAAGTTGAAGTTTAGTTTAAAATCTCAGACTTATAAAGGAATCAGTAAACACTAGAGTAACACAGTGTCTGATCATTTAGTTATCAAAACTATACTAGATGGTCCCAGCAATCAATTAAAAATCAGTAGAGATTTAAAGGGGTGGTTGCAAAAGTTATTTTGTTTTTCTATGTATTACCTGGATTATAACCAAAAACTGATTATCTAGTCAATTTTTATAAAAAAAAATCTTCCATAGAGATAGAAAAAAATAAGATATAATACGCCATTAAAATATTACATTTTAATACAGGATGGCCTTTGGGCCCTTGGGGCTCACCTGAGAATGACTGTTTATATGGTAGAGGGAAAGCAAAGCACCTACCCAAATCCAGCTTTTATTTTGGCTAAAGTAATAGAATGTAAAACTTTAAATGTGTCATATAAACCAATTGCAAGATTGAATCAAACTTGATCAATAACAGTTGCAGCTACTGACTCTGAGACAAACAGATGAATAGACATGCAAATGTCCCCTTGAGGCCATTTTTGATAGATTTACATAGTTTGAACAATCATGGTAGAGGAGCACTAAGGATCATATGTGCTGATTTTTTTCTTCAAATAGCCCAGAAATTTTTGACATGATCTTTTAACTCTTGCTAGTGTCATTTCTACTGAAAACATTTGCAAACAGTAGGGACCTAAGCTGTTTGGATCTAAGCTGTTTGACACTTTGATGATATTTCATTAAACAATTTGACCAAGTATCATTTTGACAAGAAGATTTGTAGCAAATTTTTCCATATAAGAAAAACAGACTCCACCCCGGCAGTCATGTTTTTCAACCGATAAAATGTGAACAATCTTGGTAGATGGTCACTCAATGACCATAAGTGTTGAATTATTTTCAATCGACCAAGTTGATTTTGATAAGATTTTTAAAGTTATTCCTATATTTACATAGGATAAAAAACTGGTCTCATCGCCTGGTGGCCATGTTTTTCAACCTATCAAAATTATTTGGACATTTTTGGCAGTGCGTTGCCCAATGGTCATTTATGCCAAGTCATTTTCAAATCCTTCTGTTAGTATTTCTCACGATGCCAAGGGTTTGTCTGCTGTTTGTGATTGTGGTATTTCCTGATCATACTCACTTACTATTTTTGACTAGAAGACGTGTTTGAAGTTTTCCTATACATTAATAGGAAAAACAGTATACCCCATGGCGACCAGGTTTTTTCATCAATTTAAATAATATGAACAACCTTGGACGAGAGTCAACAAAGGACCATTTGTGCCAAATTATTTTCAAATCTGACCAGTAGTTTTGGACAAGATTTTTAATCTTTTTTCCTTTTGGTTGCTATGGCAACCAGCTTTCTGCCTGGAATATAGTTTTTGAACAACTTAAAAAGAAGACCACCAAAGACTATTCATGTGTAGCTTGGCGACATTCCACCCAGAGGTTCAGGAGATGTGATTTAAAGCAAATGTTGACTGACGACAACAGACATCCTATGATCACAACAGTTCATTTTTAGCCGCTAAAAGGGTCGTCTCAGAAGTAGTTTTTTTCACTTTAAAACCAATAACTCTGATGGATTTTCATGTAATTCTGAATAGTTCGAGTTAGATTAACTCAACAAATAACTATAATTGTACATTATTATATTTGTGTTGGTAGGATTATAAGAGACTAAAAGGCTGTGTCAAACTAAAAAATGGATCGTCTCAAACTTTTGGCTAGCTGGTCATAATCAAAGTTATTATACCTTCCTCATAGTTATAATTATTGCATGATATGAGAGAGCAGATTGCTGCCCCCCCCCCTCTCTCTCTCTCTCTCTCTCTCTCTCTCTCTCTCTCTCTCTCTCTCTCTCTCTCTCTCTTGACTTGGCTTTACTGAAAAACTATTGTATTTGCATTTAAAACTACATTTTCAAAGACTGTTTGTAAACAAAACAATACTGATACAAGCTTGACAATATAATTTGTATATTCTATTCCATTTTCAGACTGAAATCTTGAGACTTTCCCATAATTTTTGGTCTTTCTAGTACTTTTATTAGTATGATGATACGTTTTAGAATGAAAAGGGTTAACAGAAATGGTATTATCTGCATGCAGAACCAACTGTCAGTTACCATTTAAACGTGTACGATATACTGCAAAATAATGAGAAAAGTAGATCTATCAAGTTCTGCATGCATAAATGGATGTAAATAAGTCACAAAGAGCACGAGGGTGTTAAACTTTTGTTTAACCATAGACTCAGTGTTAAGAGTACCTGGTAGTATCCATATTTTTCTGTTTTAAAGCAATGAAATCAATGTTATTGGTAATTGGGTAGTTATTTAAATAGAGGGGTTGTAAGTTTTTTCTATTTATAGCTCTGGACCTGGTAGAACATATAATATCTAAATTTAAAGGAATTTAGATTGATTTTATGCCAAAATATTTGAAAGCTGTCGCCATGACAACCGAAAAATCAACAGCTGAACATACATAAATGTGGTTGATTTTTCCAAAATACATAAATTGTCATTATTTTCTTACAAAATCCGAGACCATGTGTGAAACACTTCTATGGGAGATTGCTGCATGATTAAGAGAATTCGAGGGTACTACTTACCCCACCCACTTCTCATGCAAGATAAGTATATTGTAGCAATTTTATAAGGCTGCTGTATTGAATTATTTCCATCTGTTGAAATAAAATTTTGCATTTTCTGACACAAATCATGTTAATTATGATGACAATGGGCGATTTCAATATAAGTGAGAAGGCAAGTTTGCCTAACTTCTGGGTCAGAATTTTTAACACTAAAATTACATTAAAAATTCAAAGGCAGCTTTCCTATTGGCTATTTTATTGTTATTTGTAAGAAATGTGATAAGGTAATTATATAAAAGAGATTTTTAATAGATGCTATCATTTCTTTTAACAATAAATCAATACCATTGTGCAATAAAGTCATTTTACAGTTATCCTACAGTTAAACTTATGTTGCCATGGTCACGAAAAGAAGCTGATTACTTCTGCAACATGCTTTTCATAAAAAAACCATATATCCTGCTCTAATATGTATAACCATGCATATATGTTTAAATGCATGATTTAGGTTGTTGACAGTGTTGAAAAATGCCTAAAAGGCATGTTTTTCAGGTCCTATATACCCCACCCACTTTTCCTTATAAATAAGTATGTTTAGATAATTTAATTAGAATGCATTGGTCTTATTTCTTCAATTTAAGTCTACATTTTCACAAATACCGCACATTGGTGATAAATAATAGCAATTTTGAGGGTAATGGAAGGGCAAATTAGCCAAATGTGTTGGTTTTTATTTTAAAGTTCATAATTTTCACCCCCTATGATGCCCCTAAAAGTCTAAAAAATAGCTTATCTGTAGCAGACTTTAATGTTATATATAAAAGATATGTATGAGTAATGAAAATATTTTATTTACAATAGACTGTATTACTGTAATATAGCAATATATGAATTGTTTATGCAATATTTATCTTTTTTAGTTTTTCTACAGGGAAACATTTGTTACCATGGTAATGACAAGAAGACGGTAACTTCCCAAACATTTTCTTCCATATAATAAAATTTCATACCCTGGCCTATTATATATTAACATGCGTGTATGTGAAAGTAGCTGCGCAAAGTTGTCATGTTTGCGCGAAAATGCCCCAAAAGCGTAATTTTCCGGTCCTACTTACCCCACCCACTTTCAGTGAAAGATAAGTATATCTAAGCTTTTTCGTAAGGCTGCTACCATTAGCTAATTCAATTAAATTAGGTCTGTTTGTTCTAAATAATTCCGTGTTTGTGATTGGTACAATCTATTTTTGGAGAAGTTTAATGGTAAAAATGTCATTTTTCATGTGTTTTTTGCTTCTTTTTTGGCCCAAATCTTTGGATGCTGTTGCCATGGCAACGGAGGATGAATTGGATAAACTAACACTTGATTTCTTGTTTTTACATGACCACTAACACTGTCAGCAAGTTTCATCAAAATCAGAGTCGGAGCGTGAAATGGTTCCTATATAACTCGCTCCATATTTACAGAGAATCGCTCTTAATGAGCAATAGATAATTTTGTAAAACATGATATTCTGGTAAAAAATTAGCAACACAATCAAAATATACTTTAGAAATAGATCAGCTCCAGCAGTGAATTGTTGAGTAATAATTCATTGTTTGGAGGTCAGTTGTGAAGAAGATCAAATCACGAGCGCGCAGCGCGAGTGATTTATCTTCGTACAACTGACCGACAAACAGTGAATTATTATTCAACAATTCACGCACTGGAGCTGATCTATTTCGATTCTAACACACAGTAAACGACGAAAACACATTCGAAGTCTTCAGCTTCTTCCAACTATTCGCCATTGCACTGAAGAACTCCCGCCAATACTTAGACTACGTCGCATACATTTACATGTAATTGTAACGTCTTTCAAGCGTAAAAACGACGTTACACCGTCTAACGCCATGTATGACGTCATTTTTCAGTGATGTCAGCTATCACGCACTTTAGCAGCGAATTATTGTCCGATATATCACAGTTTGTTACCGTTGGCTCTAAAGGCGAGGTGTGTTAGAATTAACTTTATGTCGTTAGTATATATTGATTAGCGATTTTGGGGCGAAAAAAATACTGAATAGCGGAATGACGCGTTTTAACGGTTGTGCTGGCTCGGTTCATTCCAACATTCATCATAGACTCTCAATGCTACGTGTATATTCGGTGACAATTGGTCGGGAAACTCGCAGACTCAGCGCTAGTCTATTGGCACTAATCGATCAACAACACTTTATCAACAATTATTCGCCTGAGTTTCTTGTCTCAGTTCAGCAAATGACTTAACGATAAGTAGAGCCACCGCAGACGACATTTTGAATTGAAAAAGAATAAAGGTTAACCCTTTTCTCGCCAGTTACAACAATTGTCGCCATCTTTCTCATTTGCTTACATGTACGTTCTTTCAGGGGCGGATCCAGGATTTCTGGAAAGGGCGTTCATTATGTATTAAGGGGTAGGGGTTCACTTTGCTCATTCGAGGGAACCCTCTCTGGATCCGCAGCTGTATTTTGATACCATGTATTGCAAACAATATGGACCCAGATCAGACTGCTCCCTGCTTAAAGTGGTCTGAAATACATTTGAATAAACAGACACCATTTTTAGAGCAAAAAATAAATATTTGACAAGATAAGGGTTAATAGAAAATATACGAAGTCAATAGAAAGGGCCATCAAATACAAAATCTCAGGTCTCCGTCAAAATAATGAAGAAGAAAAAAATCTTACGTACGGTTTTCCTTTTTCTTTGCACTTCGAAAACACACTTGAGTCCACTCGGTTAGTGAGAATGACTTGTTTGAATTTATAATGCTCCTCAAAACAGTCTTTTACAAGTTTATTGCACGCTTTTGAGGTAAACTGGTCTTTGGTTTTGGTGTCACAGAACGCTGCAAACTTCTTGGCAAGGTCTACTTCCACCTCGGCATCGGCCTCGCTGCTGGTCGCCATCACTGAGATCCTACACCACTGTACGCTCTCTGAAATGTAGTGATTAGGTTGTTAAAAGGCATAAGGCCTGTTAAGCAAGTTTAGCGTAAAATTGCGATAATTTTCTTACCTTAAGTTGAAACATGTGTTTTGAGTGCTCAAAAGAACCGTCTCATCGAGACGGTTCTTTTGAGTACCCATAACGTATGTTTTGTTTGAGAAATAA
Source organism: Loripinus fragilis (assembly GCA_964019695.1). Taxonomy (NCBI): domain Eukaryota; kingdom Metazoa; phylum Mollusca; class Bivalvia; order Lucinida; family Lucinidae; genus Loripinus; species Loripinus fragilis. The sequence continues at coordinate 85,513,464 of OZ026516.1, forward strand.
GAAAAATAATTTTCAGTTACGCACTCTTATCTGGGGGCCTGTAAAGGGGAAGGCATCATTGAAAGCAATTGAATCTAAAATGCAAGGCATCATTAAACCATGCTATCTGCCACAAACCCGATCAAAATCGAAGGGAAAATAAGAAAGCTATGGATGTTTGTATAGTAGAGAATTGAAAGCTATGGAGGGCAGCCGTTTTTATGGTGCGTGACGTCATACAGCGCCAGCCCTAATTTGATATGAATAAACAAATTAGCATGTTTCCTGCTATTCATTTTACTTGGTGTGCATTTTTGTTCGTTCTTCTGTTGAGAATAGTAGATTTTGAAAATACATGTATCTGTAAAGTTTCCAATGAAATTGGTGATTTTATTGGTTTAAAATTTAAAGGAAGTTTATTAAATAGCTCAAAATGGCGGCCTCCATTGACTTAATAATCGATTGGCGCAGAATGCATGGTTTAATAAGGGCATGCATTTCAGGGTCACTTGCTAAAGATATACGATGTGTTTAGCGCTTCTCACACATTGAAAAGCAGAGCAGGACCCAAAATTACAATGCCGCCTTAAATTTAAGTTCTACCTTAGTTAAGTATTGATTTTGGGATAGATCATGATGACATCTTTGACTATATGCACCGCACGGAGCCTAGACGTTTATCAAACTTTTAAAATATCATGTTGAAATATGAATACTCAACTAAAATATTACTTACATAGGCATTGTAATTGTGAGCCTAAAACAGCACTGAATAAATTTATTGTAGCTGCCTTTCCCGCCAAAATTGCAATTTTCTACAATAAAAATACAATGTACAAAGTTGTAAAATCGCTGGCTTCTATACAAATATGGAGTGAACTTTACCAGCACTTTCAAGAATGAGCTACCACCATGTTTAAAAAAACTTTAAAAAAACTATTTCGCCGAAAAAGTACTAAGCATTTAACGTGTGCAATGCACGCGGTTTTACAAAATCATTTAAATTTGAGATCGTTAATTATAAACAAGTGCTTTGTCAAACAGTTCACAGACAAATGAGATGCTTAAAAAAGCGGCATCTCATCAGGTTCTGTACTGTTTTCGTATGACCTATAAAGCTTTATATTTTTCAGCATGTGGGCATTTTCAGCATGCGCGGATCCAGAAAGTTTTGTCAGAGGGGGTCCAACTTTGACAAGATTTTTTTAGTTGCTGAGGGGAGAGATGATATAAATACCACTTAAAGCGGACCATCATCGGCCCACCAACGAAGCGTCATTTAAATGACGTTTCGCTGGCGTGCCGATGATGGCCCAACTTTGAATTCTGGCTTGGTAGCTTTGTGATTTTTCAGGGGATCAGGACCAGTATTGCTAAGAAACCCTCAATATTTGTGATTTTTCAGGGGGGGGGGGGTTCGGACGACCCCCTGCCCCCCCCCCTTTCGCCCTCTGGATCCGCCCATGTTCAGATTCTGCTGCAAATAAAAAAGAAACTATAACTTTTAGCCTTTGTAAGTTTTCAACATTCTTCAGTAAACTGTAATTGATAATCTATCCAGCGTGTTTGCATCACATTGTCTGCGTGCGTGTGTGCGTGCATGTATATTAAGGATTGTTGGTTGTCATATCTATTGCTCTGAACCATATGCTGCGAAACATTAGTATCATCTTAAGATATTGATTTAACAATGTTTTACAAACAAGCTACAATAAAGCATATATTTCACATAATTCACTCATGGAAACCATACGAGCTGTACAAAACACGAACAGAATATTCTCGGCAATCAGTATACACCTTAAAGAGACTGCAACTGATAATAAATTGTTTGCTATTAGCTATTCACCATTAAAGACGTAAAATATGAGCAATTATAGTGGTACCACTCATTATGACTTCCTTACAAAGGCAATAAAGTGGCCCCATGAAGGGATTAGGTAATTTATGATAAGTTAATGATCTTTATCTTAGTGAAAGAAATTGTGTTGTATACAGGTAAGTCCCATCTTGAGGCCCCTATAATTTGGTGATAAACGGAAATTGCCCCATATCAGTTAATCCTTTACTGATCTCTATTGGACAGGAATATATGTCTTTAACTCTATCCTTGCTAGCGGCGACTTTTGTCGTCTGCTAGCGGCGACTTTTGTCGTCTGCTGCTAACCTTTACTGATAACTTTTGCTGATAACAGTTTAGATCCAGACCAGGACCGTCATTAAGTCGGTACTGATCTGGATCCCAACTGTTTGACACTCTGAATGTGTTTTGAAAGTTGTTTTTTTTAAAGAAAAATTAAAAAAAATCAATAGACGACAACAAAAGCATGAAAATACCCAGAATGAAAAGAGTCTGCAACGTTTGCTATTCACCGTCTTTTAACAATACCAGTTTGGTGAAACAGTGTTACGTTGCTTTTAAGGTTGGTCTTTACATCACAGTTATCTATATATGTATAAACGCGTGTGATAGCACTTGTAAATGACAACATACTCAAAATTTGTAATATTAATATAGCATTATACTTTAAATGTAACTGAAATCATTTTCTTTCACTGTAGACAAGACAGCCCGCAAACAATGTTAGTATTAACAACTATCTTCAAGGATATGAGTACAAGAATGAGACAGTTTATGACTCAAACGCTGTCTACAAGCTGTTGTACGCAGTATTGTTCATATATTTGGATGGCTTTGCATACAATAAACCTAATTCAGTAAGTCTTTGAAACCAAAAAACTGATCATAAGTCCCATTCTTCTCATATCATAGATCATGTCCAAACATCCATCAGTAATACAAATAGCTGAACATAATCTGAAAGTGCAAAAACAACAAAACACAAAAACTTCCTTGTGGACAATGTAGGAAAGGCAACAGCTACGTATGAGTCGTGACACTACTTTTAAAGCAGACACTCATTCGACAATCACTAGGCATGTTTAACCTAATAAGACAATAAATTGACCTTTGACCTTTCATTCTGTGAGTTTCAGAGATTAAATCTATGTTGTTGAATTTTGGCGAGTCGTTTTTATGATTGAAGCTTTAAAATAACTCCTGAAAATGGACTTTAAGATAAAGATTCACTAACCAATGAAGGCTTTGTAATTAATGTTACCTTGAACTATCTTTATAGCTATGTAATTAGTGCTAACATAATATGCTTCTAAGTCTATGAGTATGGCTCAGGTAGTCTTACCTCAACCTTCTTTAGTTAACAAACAAAATAGTTTCTTTCAAAATTGCTGTATAATATAATAAGATAGTAAGCATTTTATGATATGATATAACGATCTGTATAAGGTGATATAGCAGTTTAAGATTATAACAAAATGAAGTCAATACCTAAAATGTTCCGTGTCTCTCACTAACGGCACCGTTGGTTGGTCTACAGTCTGTAGTTGTGACATTTCCTGGTCATACTCACTTTTTTGCAGACATAGTTTTTTTTCAAGCATTATTGTAAAAAAGGAGCCAGCAGTCACAGGAAAAACATATACTGACGGGCAAAAGAAACGATACAATAGCATTTTATCAGGTGATACATGTTGTTAACAAAAACGAGCTGCACGAGCTAAACATGACCGGAACCTTCAGTAAAGCATCGGGGTTATTTGAAATTATCGATTTTGTTTATCAGGCATGTTGGCTTATATACAGGAATACTTTAACCTCTGTCACTAATTTTATTTCATTCTGAGTAATTTATCGAAAATTTTGCATGTAGCGTTTCTTAAGCCCGTCATTATACAAAACGTAATTCGTAAAAATGTAACATAAGTAACTCTGATGAGCAGAAATACATCTCACAGATGTCTGCAACTGATATTTATGTCCAGCTCAAACATCAAAAGCTACAATAATTTCATTAATACGATTGGCAAATATCCTATTAGTCTTGCATTTTGTGTACTGCTTTTGTTGATATTAGGGTAACATTGATTATAGACCATTCATAGAAAACTAACCAAAGAAAACCTAGTAAAACATGGGTTTCTTAGACCCAAAGACATGTCCCTGACTGAAAATAGTAACCAAGTTTCTCTTCCTGTGGCTGGGGAACACGGTTCATTCTTATATACAATCTATAAATTCATTCTCTGCAACTTCGTATAAAATGTAGCATACGTAACGCTATTGAGCGGAAATACATTTCACAGATATCTGCAATTGATGTTTATGACTAGAACAAATCTTTAAATGTCAAATAATTTCATTGATACGGTTGTAAAATTTTCTGTTAGTCTGGTATTTTGTGTACTGCTATTTTTAACGTTAGTAGGGTAACGTCGGTTACAGGCCATGCACAGAAAATTGACCACAGAAAACTTAGTAAAACATGGGCTTCTAAGGCCCCAAGACATGTCCCTGACTGAAAATAGTAACCAAGTTTATCTCATGGGGATGCAACAAACTTGCAGAATAGCCCACATATCTCAGTTTGGTCCTTAGACCATTAGGCTCGACGTCATTTTTTTAATATCTTTAGTGACGCTCTAGACACAATGACAAGAGGTTCTACTGTAATCACATAATGTCTAGGTTTGTTCCGAATGAGTTATGAACAGCTGTGCTTTCTGATACAACAGACTCTGTCTGCTCTGTATAGATCAAAACTTGAGAACAATAATGCTAGGAGACTCATGACCGAAAGTTATGAGAAGTTCAAAATCACGCAAACTTCCTAGTTTAATGACGTCACAAAAATGAAACTATTAACCCATATAAGCGTGGGACGAAGGACAATAGTGCATACCCAGATAAGACGCCGCTAAACGCGGCGTCTGATCTGGGTATCCACTGTTTGCTCACAGAATGTTATATTAAATTTGAACACAATAAAAAAAATACCACCCAACATCCCTTAAAACGGAAATGGACTGGTCCGATTGGTGAGTGGGAAATGTTCTTTTTTTTTTTTTTGCCGTAACTGCCTTCACAGTGAGTAGACAGAACTCTCTGGTTGTTTTTATACATTGTTGTCGTTTGTGTGTTGTTGTTTTTTAAGCAGGAAAGTCGCTACACCAGTTCTTTCAATAATTAGGCCCTGTTTCACACTGAATACGTTACATCAAATAAAATAGATGGGGAAATATTGGTTGATGTATGAGTGTGAGGAAATAACTATAAGTAATCGGATCATGAGATAGTGGCACTTCCTGTCGATCCTTGAAATCTGTAGGAGAGACTTTTAGAAGTCCTTGAAAAATTCTTGATTTTTTATACATCCATGCCTGAATGAAACAAAAAAGTGCAATTTAACATCAAAATATGTGGCAGCTGAGCTGACCCACCTCTTCGGTGTCAATTTACACTTACTTCCCTAGTAAAACAACTTGAGCTCATCATTTCTCCGTTAAGAAATACTAAACATTTCTACGTGTTATTGTTGTAGCTATTTTCCGGATCAGTATTAACGAACAGAACATAGTTTTTAAAGCAGTGGAAAGTTTACACCAAGGTCAGAGGCAATTTAGTTGCCACCAAATTTGATATGAAGTTTCACTTATTTTTTTACAGTGTATGTGTATTTGAAGGGGTTGTGGGTTTTCATTTCAAAACGATCTCGGTTTCTGGGTATGCCTTTTAAGATAGCGAACAGTCCAGACTATTATGGTGAGGTGACACTTTCTGTTAAATGTCGCTTTTCACGCTGCTTGAACGTTTATATATACTAAGAGTGAAACAAATGTATAAAAGAAATATTTGTTGATATGAAATCAATGTTTATTACACATTAAGGCTAAGCAGTTTTCTTCTTAAACGTTAATGTAATGCAGAAAGCATTCAAGTGAGAAACAGTAACGTTAATTAATGTAACATAACGTTAACGTCATCTTATTCTCCTACTAGTGTCGTCTGCTGATAACCTGCAAACAGCTTGTACCCAGATCGGGACCGACAGAACGTCGGTCCCGATCTGGATCCAAATACTGTGATGGTATTGCTGAAATATTTTTTCGAAATAGTTGATTTTGAAAAAAATCAGCAGACGAAAAAATAATTAAAATTTCCCAGTAGGCAACGTTAAGAGCCACTTCAACTTGTTCAAGGAAAAAGGCCGCAACAGACCAATGGAACCTCGTCAGAGTCTTCCCTGCTCACATACACAAAGAATAGATGTGACTCGGCATGTGCGGATCCAGAGGGGGGAGGGATCCGGACCCCTCCGCTGAAAAATCACAAAAATACAGGGTATCTTAGCTATACTGGCTCGGATCCCCTGAAAAATCACAAAGCTACCAAGCCAATGTTCAATGTTGGGTCATCATTGGCACGCCTGCGAAACGCCATTTAGATGGCGTTTCGCTGGCGGGCCGATGATGGTCCAATTTTAGTTGTATTTGGAACCACCTACTCATCAACAAAAAAAGTTGTCAAAGTTGGACCCCCCTCTGAATATATGTTAGAATTATTGCACGGCCCAAAATAATTTTGGATGTGCAATATATCCATCGTTTATCCGAGTTAGCGAAAGACTGAGACTTCTTGGATTTTTTCAGATCTAAGATCTTGACATTGGACTTGCAAGACAATATGTCTGTCAGTCCGTCTGTTATCACTTAACGTTTTTTTTTTTTTCAACTTTTCTGGGTCAGGTGTGGTACTTGATTGTATCTTTTCCTGATCTTTGCCGTCTTTCTTACTTTTTATAAGTTTCCTAGAGGCCATGGTTAAACGATCTTATCATTTAGAGGAAACGAAACTTTCCGTTAGCTCATTATAACATCTCAAACCAGCCACTTGTTAGCCGGATAGATATTTAAAATAAATAAGTGAGTAAACAGATTTGGATGCGAGATTTTAGAGAAAACAGTTGAAAATATACTTACAGTATATATCTAGATATCCTAAAATATCTTAAATCTCATGAATGAGTCACACTTGTTGATAACAGTACGCGCAACCTCCCTGTCCTCTGAGTCAATAAATGCTTATGGACATATCAGAAAAGCCTTGCCCTGACCAATATAGAATAACAGAACTAGGCCGAACTCTATAATTGGAAACTCATCTTAGCGTATGTTGCCTTTTGGATCAATAGTTCCATAGTTCCACAGTAACAGAACTGGCTGGCACAAAATCCACAGAAATGTTAAAAAACAAATACCGTAAATCACGTTAGTATTGACTCAGGTTATTAACAAACAAAAATCATTTAAGATTGCCAACATGACACATGGCATATTGATCGTTTATTGTTTATTTAATAAAGATTGTGGCTAGATATACAGCGCACGCCCAGATCAGGCTGCTCTAATGAGCAGCCTGATCAGGGCTTTCGCTGTTATTAAACGCCGCGTTTAGCCAGTTTTGTTATACTACAACTGTTTGAAGTTTTTACAACATACCGCGATATCAAGAAACTATTAGGTTCGTTTAATAGGAAAAGAAGCTGGATTTGTTGATTCAATGAATCACGCATCGTTTCACGCAGCGCTAAGAGGGTTTATTGAAAAGATGAAAATGTAAGATATATATCTTATATAAATAACTGTAGTAACAATAATAATTTTGCATGGTAGTATTAACTTGTACGGTAGCACAGCGTTGTCATTAGGCATATATGCAAGAATCGGTGTACGGCTCGAGATAGTCAATTGAAGCTTAAGCCTTAGCCCGCCAATACTTTTTGTCCTGAAAATGGTGTCTGCCTTTTACGTCTGCTGCATATATTCAAGTGCACTTCAGACTTAATTTGATCATAGAAACAAACTCTATGAACCCTGATCAGACTGCTCCCTTGGGGCAGTCTGAGCTAGGTCCATATTGTTTGCAATATAGGCTACCTATGGAAATAAGTAGATGCTGATAGCAGACGACAAAAGTTGTGACTGACGCGTAAAGGGATAAGTTGAAAGCTGACTCGCCAGAGGCTACGCTGCTAACATACACAAAGAATGGATATAGATGAAGACTCAAAACAAAATTAGGCCTCTAGCTCTGCTGTATACGGTTAGACTGGCTCAAGTCCTTTATCAATTTTTCATCAATGTGTCATATCATACACTTGTAGCTAGTATAACTCTGATAGCTCTGTTTTAACAGAGCCATCAAAGTTAGACTGGTTACAAGTATATGATATGACACAATAAAGTGAAAAATTGGACTGGAGCCAGTCTAGTATACGATCAGCATGGCTACTGGTACAAATTAAGCACTTATCGCATAATCGAGCAACGAACGCTCAGGCGAGTCTGTGCTTATGCACAGACTCGCCAGAGCATTCGCCGCTCGTATACACAAAGTATGGATATAGATGAAGACTCAGACCAAAGCTTAGACAGCTGACACTGCTGGAAACATCAGTATGGGCGTTTATCAGAGGAATTTGCGCATATGCGATCAGTTCCAAAAATTCATGTTCTGACCCATATGTGTAACATGAATGCAATAAACTGTTTTCATAGTAATTATCGCTTATTGGAACAGTGCTGTTGTGATTTGCTTGTAATCACCGAAGTTGCATACTAAGATTTTTTGCATTATGACTTTACGACTACTAGGCTCAGTGCGGAAGAGCGTCTTCAGGTTAACGAAAGAAGCGAAAAAACAATGACAAAGATCTAGGCTAATAGTACTATAATCAGGCCACCAGATAAGAGTGCGTACCAGATTTTTTTTTATTTCTCAACCAAAACATATGTTGTGGGTACTCAAAAGAACCGTCTCGATGAGACGGTTCTTTTGAGCACCCAAAACATGTGTTTAAATTGATGGGTAAGAAAATAATCACAATTTTACACTAAAATATTTTGCTTAACTGGCCCTATGGGCCTATCTGCGCATTTGTTGTTTGCATTCTGTTTACTTGTTGTTACTACATGTAATGTGCCGTTAAGTTGTAAAAGTAAGTGTAACGTTTACACTAACTACCAAGTTGGACTTGGCGTAACCTTCACCTGCTTTAAAAGCGATTCAGTCAGCAGAATAACTACAATAACAACAGGTAGAAATATCTTGCATTTATCTCTGGAGAAGTATTGGTCTCAATTGGTGGCAGTAGGAAAGTGAGTGTAAGTTTACACTTTAAAGTTTAAACTGCCACCTGTTTTGGTGTTAAGTTACATTTATCTGTTACAGTGCAGGGTCGAACGACTTATACCGAGCGCATTGGTTGGCATATGCCATAAAATCACACTAGCTGAGAGCGTTGTCAGCATCCTCAACATCCCCAGACGAAATGGGTAAGAAAGCTGTTAGGTCTTTACCAGCCGGCTACACAACAGTGGATTTGGACATCTAACCTTGCTACCGAATGATGAAGTTATGCAGTATCATGCACTTTGAGAAGCATATTGTGGAAACAGACCTTAGAAGTAGATAAATAGATCTATTGGGCAGCATATAGACTCTTTACCGTCCTTAAAACAAATTTTCATCAATGCGCCATATCTTATACTTGTAGTTAGTCTTACTCTGATGGTTCTGTTTGAACCATATCATATAATTGTAGCTTGACTTACTCTGATGGCTCTGTTTTAAAGACTAGCTATAAGTATATGATGTGGCACATTGATGAAAACATGTTTTAAGGACTGGAGCCAGTCTAGGCAGCATACTGTGCCAGCATCAAAGAACCCCATGCTGCTCCCCCACAATAAAATCGTACATGCTACCTTTGTTCAACGAGTCTTCCAACAAGTTCTCATCAACTACATCAATCCCGTTCAGACACCAGTCATGGAAAGCGATCAACCTTAAACCATTTTGGCTAAGAAACCTCAGTTCACGGATGTATACTTGACGTCCATGCTCAGTTTAAGTACCCACAGACCGAGCCTGGCGAGGACTCCTATCTAGCGACATTGACAGGCTAAAAAAGTAAGTGCGTGTGATCATGTATCTGTACCCCCTCCCCAATCTGCTGAACGAGGTACATGCACCAGGTATCAATAGCCGGTTTGTACATGCTTATGAGAAAGACTTATAATCTTTAAGTTAAAAAACGACAAAATTATAATGGTGATGCTGACCTCATTACTCTACCATTTGACGTATTTTGCAGACAGTTTGAGAAAAGTGTAGAACATCAGGCCTCGAGGTTGTAAATCTTGAGTGCAGTTTCAAACTCAAAATAAAGCGCAATGATTGGCTGCTTGCGGACACGTGTCCGCAAGCAGCCAATCATTGCGCTTTATTTTGAGTTTGAGAATGAACTCGAAGGCCAGATTTCAGCTATACAAACCAAGTCAACTCTCAGGAAGAGGCTTTCACTGCTACAATGCATACAACTAATCTGAAGTTGTTCAAGGCCTCTCACGCAAAAAGTCGTTGGTAACAGTCATCAAGAACCATCAAGCGAAATTTACCCAGCTTTTGTTGGCAGCGAATTCTGGCCGCGTCATTAACGACTTCGTATCATCTCACGAAAGTCCCACCCTTCCTCTATCGCTTAGTCAGAAGATATGCCTTCATCATGGAAACAAGGGTGAGATGCTAGACTTCTTTGTCCCTGCGGATCTTGAAAACCAGAGACCAATGACGACCACCGGTGTGCTGGGTGATGATTAGACAGTCTGAAACATTGACATCGTTTAACGAAACAATAACAATATATTTTTGCAATCGTAACGATTTTTTTATTCTTATCAACAAATTTTTGCCTCTTCTAGTCAGATGTTTTAAAACAGAGCAATCAGAATTAGACAAGTATATGATATATTGATATATTTTTCGAGGACTGGAGCCAGTCTAGATGGTGATTCTCGTATTTACACACTTCGTCCTTGAAGTTTTGTGACCATCGGATTGTGCCATACGTTTTTTGGTTTGAACGAAATGAGCTTGTTCTCATTGTCTGGGAAGTTCACTCCAAGACGAGGTTAAAGTCAGGAACTCGGGAACAAAGAGGCAGTGGAGTAAGAAGGTGGGTTACATTCTCAACCAAAATTCCTAGAAATTTTGTTCCCTTCCTTCGTGTAGATTAGAACAAGCAAGAGTTATTTGTTCTCTGGTGGGCTGCAAGTTGAATGACATAACGCTTTCGCAGGACAGACAGTTCTTAACCACAATCCTTGGTGACTGTGCTGTGCAAGTTCATTACATAATAATGATGTAGTCTACCCCTGCACACACGAGGAAGCCGATATTAGCAAAATTCTTCATGTGGCTACTACCATCGTCACTGTTTATCGTCGAGTAATTGTATCAACCAATGACAGCGAGTTTATAGGCATCTCAACAGTTGTGGTCCTCGGACAGCAAACTGATAAACGCTGGATGCGGTTAGATTGCATCAGCATTACAGGAGCATATCAATACATGATATTACACTAAAACTTAGACCATCTAAGTTTGTTTGTTTTTGTTGCTTTACGTCCCATGTCAACAGCTATGGTCATTGCGGGACGGTCAGTTCACTTAACCACACTTTTTCCTGGGCAGGCTTGAGCAAGCGGTTAACCAGTAATTTGTGCACATACTTTCGCATGTAACTGACAACAACCCTTCTTGAATAAATCAGCGGAAGGGAGGAGAATGACCGTAGAAATTATTTCATGATCAATCTCCACGAAAGTATGGTACCGGGCCGGGATCGAACTCGCGACCCCTGGATCTGCAGTCAGACACGTACCTGTAGCCAGACACGTTACCGACTGCGCTACGCGGCCCGGTAGACCATCTAAGACAATGACAACGCATCAGCTGGTTGCCATACAACCTCTGAATTCTTTGACAAGGGCCAGACGACAGCCTGCTCAATTTAGCAGTCTCTCACCTTAAACTGCTCGTCAGCCCTACACCAGCCCTAGAGATAATCAGGACTCACAAAACTGTGGTTGAGAGATTCGTCACTTAGCTCTATGGTGTCTATGAAGAGATTACAAATGTAGATTCTGCCAGACTCTATCTATTTCTACGCAAAGGTATAGCAAGAATCTCAAGTTTATAAAACGATTTCCATTGTTTCGATGTTGTTTATTTACCACTGTAAGAGAGACTGCACAGCTGCGTGCAAGTGTTGTATGTATGAGTAACCAACCATGCACGGTTCTATGTAAATGTAAAGGTGTGTGTTCTCATAATGGTATTTTATGACTTTTTGGTTACTGTAAAGGCGGTACCTCATGAATGCGTAATTAGGACTGGTCAACCTTAGACATAGGTAAAAGCTGAAAATGAGGCGTGGTTTTATTCAAAAGTAACTGTATCATCTTGCGCCATTACCTCAATTTAGATGCAAAACACATTATTCAGTCCTTAAAACGCCAGCAAAATAACTGCATCTGAAAATGACTATTTAACATAAGCATAGAGGCAAACATTGTGGACCCAGATCAGACTGCTCCTACAGGAGCAGTTTGATCTGGGTCCACACTGTCTGTCTATGAAGGTTCAAATATTTTAGTAAACGACAAAAAAACATACATTTGTGATTATGCGTTTTAAGGGTTAATAAATGTGAGTTCAGTGTGTATACAGTTAGGATTTTCATGAAATGCACGCACTTTGCGCGGCCCAAACAACTTGTTATTATTATAAGTAGAACCTGATCGCCCTTGTTTAGCAGATGAAATAGCCGAATCACGCACAGATATGAATTTTTACAGTAAGCTAAAAGTCTATTAACAAGAGAGGAGTGGAGAACAGATAGAGGGTAGCGACTTGAATTTCTGTATCACAAGACAGATTTACAGGATGTTTTCATGAACTACTGAAATATCAAGTTTTACCATCAAAACACATTCCAAAAGTGAAATTGATGCCTGAAATGAGGTCAGTGTCCTCGAATTTACCTAGAAAACATGTATCTTTTGGGCCATAGGGCGGACACGTTTTCCAATATGGCCGCCAATATGACCGACGTCTGCCATCTTGAACTTTAAGATACAACGTGTGTCTTTGTATATATTTCTTTTATGTAAATGTTTTTTTTTTTTCATAAACCTCCATTATAGCTATTAAGTCAGCTGTGGTCCTCACAACTCTTAAAGCACGATGAGACTACTGTAGAATTGCAGATTGGATCTAGTTCAATCAATAAACAAGATACCCTGGTGACCACCATGTTTTACCACTTTTTGGCCCCTGAAGGTGGGCACCCTACACGAGAGTAAAATTTCATTGAAAAAATACCAAAATCCAAGGTCCTTTTTTCGAAGCCAAAAGCAGTGAGATGTTGTTACAAATATCTCTCACTCTCCCTCTCTCTCTCTCTCTCTCTCTCTCTCTCTCTCTCTCTCTATATATATATATATATATATATATATATATATATATATATATATATATATATATATATATATATAGAGAGAGAGAGAGAGAGAGAGATATATATATATATATATAGGATAATGAATCAACTGAGCCGATAAATGCTGTAAATATTTTGCCTCTAGCGAGACTTGAACCCACGACCATGACAACACCAGAGACATCGACGCTACTAACTGCGCTACTGAGACATCCCCAAAAAAGGATGTTCAGGAAGCGCCGATATTGACGACGACTGATGCAGTACACATCGTATACTGGTTCCTTTCAATGGATGGCATCTATTTCGTTCGCAAATGAAAGCCTGGTGGATCCAAGGATACAAGTGAAATTAGATAAATATCAGAAGTGCGGAAATATAATTTCACAAAGATCATGGCTTTCGAGCTACACATGATCAGAAACTGATGCAGATTCATACAGTAGATAAATACAGAGGGATATAATGAATCAACTGAGCCGATAGATGCTGTAAATATTTTGTCTCTAGCGAGACTCGAGACCATGACAACTCCGCCTAGAACTGCACCAGACAGTGCGGAAATATAATTTCACAAACTTCATGGCTGTATATATATATATATATATATATATATATATAATATATATATATATATATATATATATATATATATATATATATATATATATATATATATATATATATATATATATATATATATATATATATATATATATATATATATATATATATATATATATATATATATTTATCCGTCTAATAATTATGATTTCTTTTCTGTGATTTTATTATTGACCAATCAAGAAGCACTTTAAAACTTAAATAGTGTGCTGAGCTTCCACCCACCTTTTCAGCCAATCACTGCCCTTTTTACAATTACAGGTCTGTGACCTTTCCTGTAGCCTTGTAGAGCACACTTCCAACGTACATGTAAAATGTTTCATGAGTATAATTTTGATTGAAAAACGAGGTCTTGCTCGAAATTATTGTACTAGTAAGAGGTGATGATATACGCTCACTCAATGGGTAATAATTAATAGGGAATAATTGACTGATCAAATTCTATTTTTTTATTCATAAAATGTTTGTCGTCTTGATAAAACTGTGTTACAATGGATGAAATAATATTTGGAATATTTAAGGTTCTGTCTGATTTTGCGTTAGAAGTGTGGTTCAGTAGCCATTGTATATGAAAGTGAACATTTGCACAATGATCCTATGATTTTGAACTTAATTAGCATCTCTGATAGAATGCGCTTTTTGAATCAAATGAAGTAATATGTTCGCCTTTGGTAATTGGCTCGATTGATTCTGGGAGCAAATTCTTTCCTGTAAGAGCAGTCTTCACATTGAAAAAGGACATAATATATAAAGAAACATTACTGGTTCCAGTAGTCTCCCGATGATGTGCGTAACTAGTTTAGAGATCTGGCTACGCTTTTGTCAAGAATACAGTTATCATTGTAATTAAGCGTCTAAGGTTAGATCATGGTATGTCATTCCGTGCTAAGAGCCATTTTCCTAGGCTCCATAACAACAGCGTCAAACAACTAATTAATATTTAATTTTATTACGATATCTCGTGCCTTTGCACAGATTTCAAATGAGCCGTGACATAGGATTTCCAACAATGTGGTATGTGCGACCAACAAAGGCTCAGACCAGCCTGCGCATACGCGCAGACTGATCAGAGCCTTTGCTAGTCGTTTAAATATTCAGTGACTGTTAAGCTACTCACCAAACATTATTCTGATGTTCAAAGCTTAACAGGAGGCTGCACAGGCTCGTCTGAGTCTACAATTGTCAAAATGCCAAATTGTTGGAAATCTCATGTCGCGGCTCAAATGTTGAAATTCAATGGAATGTTGATTTTATTGACAAAATGTGTCATATGTTGCGACATCTTCGACCGATACAAGCAGGTACTACAGCAGTCATGACTCCCGTGACGCTTGTCATGACGCCTGTCGTAGTGAATATTCCCCGCATCAGTGGGTAAAACGTGATTTTGATTTTGCAGTCAGCGGTTTTAAACCCTTAATGCGCCAATCTCAACAAAAGTCGTCTACTTTTCTCGTCTGCTGAAATGTTTAAGAAGCCTCTATGGCAAACAGTGTGGACCCAGATCAGACTGCTCCTATAGGAGCAGTCTGTTCTAGGTCCACACTGTTTGCTTCTATACCTAATTCGTCAGTAATGTTAGGCAATTATTTGCAGCAGACGACTTCAACAGACGACATTTCCAGATGCAATTTTTCTTGGCGCTTTAAGGGTTAATGCTGTGAACATAGATATTGCATTTTTTTTCGGATTTCGTGGCCCTAAGTCTCCTTTCCGCCAGCATCGCCGTCTGCATATCTATATAGCTCTCCTGTTTCCTGTGATAAATCAAGATAACTCCGTTCAAAATTATGTTATTTTAATTCATTTTAGGCCCTGTATCACAGAGAAAGTTATGCGGTAGTCTAAGTCGATATACTCTTATGGCACTTTTCATTCATAACAACAGGTCTGTAATCTGCTACTTTTGCGTATGCTTCCTAAATGCCCCGTACATGTAGGTCAAATAACTAAAATCAAGGTGCCTATAAAGGCTACCAGCCTACAAGACATCTCTTATTACATGCTTATTGTTCTATTCTTTAAGTAAAGACGAAGGCAAATATCAGGAATCGATACAATCAAGTACCACACCTGACCCAGACCACCGCATGGATAAGAAACAAACACAAGATAACAGGAGACCCAAGAGGTCAGCCCTTTCCAAGCAGGTGACAATAGGCAGCACGACACAAACAAAACAATATGGCAAAGATCCACAAAAAAGTACCGCCTTAGAACGGTCAGTAAGAAAATTACTGGAGGGCTTAAACTAGTTTCATGCTACCAAGCTTAACCTTAATTCTGATATGAATCAAGAAACATAGAGGTTTGGTTCGCATGAAAGCCATATATAAGCCTAGCGTCGTTTTTGTTGGCCATAGGCAGTGTAAAACCAGATCAGACGCAGGTCTCCACTGTTCGCTTACACGATATTCTGTAAGAATTTGAATGAAATGAAAAATACAACCCAACAACCCTTAAAACGGGACAACAAAAGTGGTCTTGATCCCCTGAAAAATCACAAAGCTACCAAGCCAGCATTTAATGTGGGGCCATCATCGGCCCGCCAGCTAAACGTCATTCAAATGGCCCGATTATGGCACTCTTTAAGCGTTATTTCGACCCCCCTTTCCCCTTATCAAAAAAATCGTTGTCAGAGTTGGACCCACTCTCGCAAAACGTTCTGGATCCGCGCATAGTTATGTACTAAATTCCCATGTACGGGCCCATACACGTTTTGTGCATCCTTTCCAGGCGGTCCAGCTACTAAACCCTTATGATGAACTGTAATTGGTGATTATTTTTCAGTGCTGTTTCTTTTGTCAAGTTCAGTGCTTTATGCCTGATGGAATTTCATATCCTTATAAATTGGACGAATCCATTTTGTTTTTAAGGGGTCCTGGGTCAGTTTTTTTCAATTTAATTCAAATTTGAAAAGAGTATTCTGTAAGTAGAAAGTGCAGAACCTGATCAGACGCCGCGTTCTGTGGCGTCTGGTCTGGTTCTGCACATGCTTGTTTATGTCCCACCAAAAGGACGCTAGACTTATATGGGTTAAAGAGATCAAATCATTTCTTGAAAGACAAAATTGAGCAAGTAAGTAACTACGTGTACTTTTTTATAGTCGCGCAATGTGCCTTGTCTTGGAAACAACCATGGCTCGCAAGTTTTCTCAATTTCTAATCGGTCACCTTTCAAACTCATTATTTCTGACAATACGCTAATGAAATTGAAAATGAAATTTTGCCTATATATGTGCACTTTAATGGGCAAACGTTTAACGGTGTTTTTGAACAGTTTTCTTTCACTTCAAAGTTTTTGTTGTTTAAAAAGTAAAAATCGACTTTTTTTAAGAAAAAAATGGTTTTGAGAATAGTTTTTTATAAAATTGACGTTTAGGTGGTTACAAACTGGTCTGTCCGACTTGAAAAACACCAAACAATTGAAATTTTGCTTATGGTAGGTTTTTTACGCATTTTTAAAAATGTTGCATTTATTTTTAAAAAATCGTTATTTTTTATTAATTCACCAGTAGCGCCTGGTAATTAATTTTATTTGAACACTGTAGGCCAAACACATTAGAACTTGATTAGTCCATTTTTTACCGAATACTGTACACATCCGGTTTCAGTGTGAGAGTTTAAAAATCGATGTGGAAGCGTTATGTTTTTTTTTTTCAATTCTCTAAGAAGAAAGGTGATGTCTGGTGATAATGAATAATCGCTGAAAACTTCAATGCTGTGTCGCTGATAATGAAGCGTACAGAGCAGTGCAAACTCTCTATGTAAATTGCAAAATTAAACTGAATTTCAATGATTAACCTGCTAAAAGTGTTTGTCTTATTTTGTTCAGTAGCAAAAACGACGACTCCGATGGAAACAAAACTTTTGAGGTTTATTCTTCTTATATCACGGTAGCCAACAACATCTTCAAACAAACAAAAACGTTAATTGATAAGGGCTCTGTGTTATGGTTTATATCGTAGAAAAGTGCGACTTTTTGAAATGAGGGTACCTTTTCTCTAACTTCGTCCGTGCAAGAAGTACACGTCATTTTTAAATGGAATAACTTGCAGAGTCTGGGCAAAGTATTGCTATATTTAAAGAATAATAAGCATGAAGTTTGTTTACCTATGTTTTATTTTCTGAACTAGCGTAAAAATGTAAGGTGACCGATTAGAACTTGGTTTTAGTACATGTATATAAGTATTGATGCAGCAGAACTGATAACATGGATAAAGGTCGAACCATGATGATCTGTCCAAATGGCTTCAGTATCGATCAAATGGTAAATGGTAACATTGGCATCCGCATACATGACGTGCTATACGAAATTAGGGTTACTCCACACACAAACGCAATACATCAAACGAAACAGCCGTACATATTTGCTCAGACTGGTGTGGATCTTGAATTCAGGCCCACACTGATTTATAATATAATCACAAAAAAGACTAAAAGGAATTGCATTGAACTGTGTCAGCTTGTGAGTTTACAGACCACAAATTCGTGTTCCATTTACCCTTTACCTACTCGTGTCGTCTGCTGATGACATTTGCGAACAGATTGGACCCGATTCAGGCCCGACGTTTTGTCGGGCCTGATCTGGATCCAAACTGTTTGAAACTCTGATAATATCCCTGAAAGAATCTTTTAAAAATGTTGATTTTGAACAAAATCAGCAGACGACAAAAAGTCATGCAGAATTACGCAGCAGGCAAAGAATCAACTTTTTTCTCTTGTAGTAGACCTATTGTTATCATTGTACAGAATCGGAGATACGTGACGTATACATATGCTTCTAGCCTTCTGGGAAATTTTGTGATTTTTTTTTCAAAATCAATTTTTTTGAAAAATTATTTCAGCAATACATTCAGAGTGTCAAACAATTTGGATCCATTTCAGGCCCGACGTTATGTCGGGCCGGATCTGGTTCCAAACTGTTTGCAATATTGATCAGCAGACGGCACTAGTAGGTATAGAGTTAATACACCAATTTATGGGCCAGCACATGATATTTTTGCGCTTAATGTTATTGCGTAGTCACTCTTTTAATGTGCATGCGCAGCTGTCTAGTCGGTTTATATGTCTTAGTTTTTGTCTGGTTATTCCTTTCCTTCCATACTTTGTGCATGCGAGCAGCGAAGGCTCCAGCAAGACTGTGAAAATGCGCATGCTTGCCAGAGCATTCTATAATTGCATATGCGATAAGTACCAAACTAACATGATATGGCTTTTATATTGTTTTCTCAATGGTAATTTCTAATTATTGGGACAGACTCTAATGATTTTGGCATTATGTCTTCAAGTCAATAGTCCTTAGAGCAATGATGTTTCTTTTCATGGAGCGAACAGCGCAATACGAGTCAGTTATTTTAATATACTGAAGGACTTTAGAAACGCACAACCTGCTATGTCAAATTGTAATATTTTAATTATGTGAAAAATGAAACTGACAAGTCCCTTCATTTAGCTTGCACTCAATAAGAAAATCGAAATGCTGTGGCTAATGGTTGCCGAGACGTCGCGATTATTTTGAGATATCCCAAATTTAAAAAGTCACAGGGTATCAATACCTTCCACAATGAGCGCAAAAAGTTTTCGAACCGATGTTTGTTCTCGAAAGCACAAGGAAAGACAAAATCAAATCATAAAATTTTAGGCCTCTGTTAATGTTCATTTCGTCTAGTTGACATCATTATTTTTTGAACGTAATTTGGATGTTTATATCCTAAGGAACAGGAATAATCAAATTTTTTAGTGGCACAAGATACTCCGCAACCCGTTGCGTAGAAGACAAAAGTATCGCGACATGCGCGAACGTCATCCGCCTGTTATTGCTGTTTGAAAAATTAAGACTGACCTTAGCAAAGAAACGCTGCGACTGGGAGTGTAATTAAACGATTATTTCCGATTATTTCCGATTATTTCCGAACATTTTCTTGTTTTTCCGTTGGTTAAGACATCTGGCTACCAGCTCAAAGTGTTTGCATTTAAATTGAATTAATCTCACAGTTGTCAGAAGACAATTGTTGAAAAAACACTCACGTCAGTGTTACGTCAGAATGAACCGCGTGAGCAAATTGAAACTGTGGCAAATCATGGTCCATTGTGTAAGCGGATAAAAAGTGATAAAAAAGACATCCTCAAATCAACCATGTGGAAGGGACGATGAAAATAATAATTGGTGCGTTTCTGAAGTCCTTCAGTATATGTTAGCAGTCATTCACCACGCTTTATTTATGTCGAGAACATTAAAGGGCATATTTTTGTTCATTTGTTCGTCACCATTCGTTCGCCGATTCGCCTATCCCTAACCATTTATATACTGGAAACACCGAAACGGGTATTTTGATAAACAGTAAAGAGCCAGATGAAATGAAGCATGATGCTGCATTCCACTAGAATCTGAACGTTTAACTATGATTAAAGCAACCTTCAGGAACAGAAATGCATCATAGATTACTGAAAATTCTATCTGTGACTTCTTAAAAGACACAGTGGGCAGTCCAATACTCATTGTATCAATGTATATGGGAAAATCCACCAGATGGTAACGCTGTTGGACTTCTCATTACATACATGCCATATAAGCCGTGGTAACGTTAGTGAATTTTATTCAAATGAACTCCGCTTCTCCAAGCCCACTTCAGAATCACTGAAGCACTAACACTTTTATGACATCTTCAAACAGAACCATTTTATGCTTTTCCAAGTGAAACAAGCGGGTGAAAAAAGGCAATGCTGGCACAAGAATTTGACTTCAAAAATTTTCTTTTCGGGTTACAGAAATAGATGCTATAGGCGATGGTAAACATTGTAAATAAAATGAGTTATTCTGGAAGGTAGATGAACTTTTTACCCCATTTGTCGTAGTGTTCTCTGAAAGGCTTTTTCTAATCCCGTTTTCAAATTTGTAGGTTCACACCGAGTGATACCCTTCCAGATTATTTATGGGTCGCAACCGCTATTGGTAGAGCAAAAAACTGATAAAAAGTCGCTTATTTAAGGCGGAACCCCTCCCCATCTGTAAAATGGAAAACGATTGTATGAATGATATGGCAAGATGTTGAAGTTTCTTGGATCGCCGGAATTACTTTTTCAAAGAGGGGCAGTGGTGTTAAAATTTGGCAAAAAATTCATTTTTTGAAGTGAAATTGCGAATTTCTGAAATCCATTTGCAGCAACAGATACACGACACCAGCTGAGAAAGACTGAAAAATGATCATTGAATATTATATAATCCTACCCTGACTTTATTGTGAAGTCAAAGTCAGAAATGAAATGCCTTTATTTGGGGTGAAAATCAGCATTTTTATAAAAAATAAATCGATTTTTTGTAATTTAAAATGTATGGTTTTTATTAATCTGGTTTTAAATTTGATGCTGCGTTTTTCAACTTACATATATATTGTCGTGTATACTTATAAAACCCACCAAAATATTTTCGTTTTTTGCCTCAAAATCCGACATTTTGATATCCAGGTAATGCATGTATTGCTATTACTAGTTTAAATTATATGGGTATTGCCATATTAAGAAAATGACTTACATATAGTAAACATTTCAAATGGAAACAACATTTATCATGTACTATAATATCATATCAAGTATTGACAAACAATAAAAGAGGACTAAGTGACCCTGCATCGCTCACCTGAGTTTTGTTTAAAACCTCTAATCTATTGGTATCTATTGAAAATTGGCCATGCCCGTGGTGACCCCCTGGTGTGACCATTTTTGACATCAAAGCCTTATTTTGTGCAAATTGAAATATGGTCAACTGGGTGATGCTACAAACTCAAATATCAGGGCTCTAGACCTTGTGGTTTCATACGTAAGGAATTTTATTTATTTTTTCAATATGTCAATGTAAACTCGGTGACCTCCATGATGAGGCCTTTCTGACCAGAGCACCACAATTTGAACATTTGGTAGAGTTACATACCAAATATAAAAACTTTGGGCATTTTGTTTTCTGGCAAGAATATATTAACTGTTTTCTCTATATTACTTATTGATAGAGCACAATCTCGCTTATTTAAACGGATTCCCTCCCCACCTGTAAAATAGGATATTGATATATAAATGAAAAGCGTTTTAACTGTACATTATGAAACCACTAGAATTACTTTTCAAAACAAGGGCAGTGACGCTTTATTAGGCTTCGAAGGGGGACATCCTCATTCAAAGAATCATAGCATCTAAAACAAGCACAAGTTTGCTGAGTGAAAAGAAATGCAAACAAATGCAAATAATTTCAACTTTTTTTAAACAGTAAGGGTGTACATTCAACCAAATGAGCTATGTATTAAAACAGTTATGCCTTTTTTAATGTATATGAATGTAGCATCTGCAGAATGTAAGTACCTGGTTTATCATTCTTACATCATTCTTTAGTACCATGATTACATTTATTTTAATCTTATGTCTTCAGTTTGCTAGCGCATATGATTTAAATGCATTCCAAATCAAGTGTTGTCTTATATCCATCAGCTGATTAAAACAATAGTAGGTTTCGCCTTTTGTTATAAGCAGCGGCAAGTAGTTTGTGCACCAACCAGTTATGTAGATGACGAGGGATGTTTCAAATTACCAATATGACATTGGAGTCAGAGGTCAAGGTCACATTTAGTAAAAATCTGTAATACGACTCGTAACCAGAACTCCTCTTTCATTTTAATAACCGATGGTGTTCATATATGGCACAATGACTGTTCGGTGAACTTCTACCCATATCTGTATAGTGTTGATATTTTTCATATACTCGTCCTTCAGTAATATTGGGGTCTGGGAGAAAGCAGAATACGTGTCAGTTAAGGTCAGTGCTAATGATTAGATTGGGCTTAAGCCTGAGTGTTGCTGCACTTATCACTACTGTAAATTCATAATCTTTCGCGAAAATAAAACCCTCGCGAAATGGTGAAATCACTCTGCCAATTCTAATGCAGGTAAATCATGCTTCAGTCGTGAAATTTTAACGTCGCAAATAGTGTCTTTTAGCGCTATTCGCGAAATTAAAGCAATCGCATTTTTTGGAATTTACAGTTATTCTCATGAGCTGTCTCAATGAACATTAACAAAATTAATGAAAGCGAGTTTTCAAATTTCCACCGTGGCTCAACTTCAGGGGTTCTTTAGCTCTGACTATCTGTGAGTCATGAGCTCTTTTCTTTGTTTCATCATAGTGTGTTTATTTGATTAGAGTGTTTCTCCTTGATGATACATTGCATTAGTTAGAAGGCTTCCATGCGAGCTGAACATTTCTTGTACTTCAAAACAGCAGATTCTAGGGCGAAGATTTGGTACTGGTAAATGCATTTAAGCCCCCGGTGGCTTAAACTGCTGCGCGTTTCAAGGCTGTGGTTCTGTTGCCGTTGACTTTTGTTTATTGTTACTCCCATTGTGAGAGTCTGTAATTGTTCTTTGTTTTGTTGTACGTTACTTTATGTCCAATCATCTTGACATCTTGATGGGGAAGAGAGAGTTGGTTGCTTTGCCTAGTTTGTCTTCCTGGTGTCTCGTGATGGTTGTGTGGCTCTTCCTCGCGGTACCATGGGTTTGTGTGCGGTTTGTGATTGTGGTATTTCCTGATCATACTCACTTACTATTTTTGTAGTTTCTCTGTATTTCTATAAGGTCAATTTTTGAGAGCTTCGCAATGTCGTATTTGTTGTAAATGGGGTATTGTTGGGTCTATTGTTAGATGTGCCTCGTTTATTCCTAAATTAAAAGCTTTTATTTTTAATACTTGAGGCCTGTCTTTTTTTTTCAAATTGTTTGAAAAGTACAAGTCTGAAGCAACCTTGGCGAAATAGCGCACGATTATACAAACCTGGGATTGCAGGTTAGTTGTCAATTCTTTATTATGTTGCCCCCCATTATGTCTGGGATTTCGTGTTTGGTCCTGATTTTGGAACATAGTTTTTGTGTATATATGTTCAGCGCAAAGTGAGAATCGGTACAATTCCGGAATTGTACCTGCGCATTGTGAGAATTCCTACTTTGTCCGCCGATTCCGGAATTGTACCGGACAATTCTAGAATTGCGCAAGGGGTATTTTATCGATTTTTGCTATAACCAGGCACTGCGCAAAGTAGGAATGGGTTGGACTAAGCGGGAATTGGGTGAACATGCATGGGAGTCCCATTTTTAACTTTGACCGTTTGCAGAGAGGTGTTTTCTCATTTTCAAACTCGAATATAATCGGACGGCCACTTCTAACACATTACATTTTGTTTGCACTGTTTGCATGTTCTGCATTACCGGGAATATCCTGTATGTGACTATTTGAGAGAGAGAGAGGGAGAGAGAGAGAGACAGAGAGAGAGAGAGAGAGAGAGAGAGAGAGGGAGGGAGAGGGGATCTATTAAGTTAGGTTAATCCGGGTATCGCTTAATATGTATCAAAATTGCCAGTTTTGAGAGAGAGAGAGAGAGAGAGAGAGAGAGAGAGATGGGCAGTTAACACTTTATTATTTAAATAAACAATCTAAATGTAAGTGATGCCTGTAAGTCCTTTATTCAACAGTTTTCCGGGCATCACTAGTTTATAGATGATGTCAGCAAAATTTTGGCTTAAAATAAAACGGCTGTCCGTGAGAAGAACCATAACAAGTTACAGCCAGAGAGAGAGAGAGAGAGAGAGAGAGCGAGAGAGAGAGAGAGAGAGAGAGAACAATTATGATAAGAAAAACAGCATGCCCTTTTTTAAATAGCGACAACCTTTTGATGAAAAGATAAATATCATTTATCCGAAAAGTCAGTAAATTAAATAATATTTTTAGTGTTTGTCTAAGACGGACGGATGGATGTACTGGTATGGTGCCGAAAAGAGAAATGGACAAGCGGCGAATCGCAGGTTAACTCGATACATAATGTTGGCTTCATTATTTCATTTATCATCATATATCACGCTACGGACACGGTGCATGTCAATGCCGGTGCAATACGCAAGTTAATGTGTGGTTTATTTGCATGTACGAGCGATAATCCTCTCTCTTAGACCTGTGAGTTAGCTTACAGAACACACGCACACCCCATAAAATAACCATAACTTAAAACACAATGAAATCGTCACAAGAAAACTATCAGATTTTAAATCAAATATTACTTTGAATTCAGAAACCGAGAGCCCGCGGGTTCGAGCCTCACCGGCGTCACTGCGTTGTGGTCCTTGAGCAAGGCACATTTATCCTACCTTAGTACTGGTTCAACCCAGGAAGACCCGCCCCTGTTTAACTGAAAGATTGTTGATGGGACGTAAAGAATCAAATCAAACAAAACAAAACTTTGAATTCAACTCACATGGATTGGTCTATCCTGTTTGCTTTATAATACATGCGTAGGATTGTCCATTCATGTTTATCGTTACCAGAGTTGGGGTAATTAAAATTGTAATTGTAATTAATTGTAATTTAATTACATTTTCTAAAGTAATTGTTTGTAATTGTAATTAAGACAATTCTTTAATTACTGTAATTGAATGTAATTAATTACATGGCCATAAATGGGAGTAATTAACAATTACTTTCAATTACTTTTTAATTACATGTACTTTTCAGATCAGTTATGAACTTCAGTTACTAAAGATTATCATAGATACTTAAAATACTGCTAAATGAATTGTTCTTGGCCGTTGTAAATGCATACTTGTTTAATGCAACATGAAACAAATGAGAATTGGGACTAGTCATGCTAGTATCTATAGACATGAAAATAGAATATGACAATTTTACAGCAGACACAGACTGTATGTTATTTCTACTATTCCTTTTTTTAAGCAAATTATTTATTCTTTGTGTATCTGCTTATAAAAGATATTGCTTTGAGACAATCAACCTTTAATAGTTAAGTTACCAAAACAATACAAAAAACAAAGAAGGTGTGAAAATCTCAACAATAGTATTTATTCAGACAATAGTGTTGGTTAGTGAATTGACTCCTTGAAGGAATTTTGTTTAATTTTCACACCTTGGATCAACACACTAATATGCTTAGGCGCATGACCCAATCTATCCATTACACTATTTAAAGCCCTTGAACAGCTCATTTGCCATTTTCAATAATAATAATGATGATAATAATAATAATTATAATAATAATAATTATAATAATAATAATGATAATAATAATAATAATAATGATAATGATAATAATAATAATAATCAGCATAAAATGTGATTCAGAAAATTAAATTGAATTTTACTCATTCAGTGAACCTGGGG
The DNA here is from genome assembly GCA_964019695.1 of Loripinus fragilis. Lineage (NCBI taxonomy): Eukaryota > Metazoa > Mollusca > Bivalvia > Lucinida > Lucinidae > Loripinus > Loripinus fragilis. Next base: position 85,539,476 of record OZ026516.1, read on the forward strand.
CCCATCATTAATAATAAAAAGCAAAAAATAAAAATAAAATAGATGTTCCAGTGGTGACTGAACTAGCGACCTCTTGCTTGTCAAGCCAGCATTTCAACAGGCTAGTAATATTTTAGTTTGTCACAATCTGAATTTCCTTTTTGTACTTTTTTGCCAACTTTCACAACTCATAGGGCAACACAGATTTTTTATCAACACTTTTCGCAAACGGCTGTTCTCTGGCATTTATGCTAGTTTTACGAAATAATTTCCATTGTTGTAAGACTTTTCTCAAGCCTATGTCTATTCCTGAACTTTGTTCTGTCGTTAACAGCTTGTTTGAGAACTTTGGCAATTTATCCCCCAACCCCAAACTAAACATAATAATAGTTTCTGTAGTTTCTCTTGTGTGATCATGTCATCAATCACAAAATACAACAACTGATTTGTACATTTCATTTCGTTCAAGTTGCATCACTTGACAATAATTTGATTAAAGGGGAAAAAATAAAATCAACCTAATAGACATATATTGAATTTAGAATATCAAGGTTACTCAGACTTTTTAGGAGATTTGAACTCATTTCAAATATCTCTGAAATTAAAATCTGAAGAAGCTGTATAAGTGGCAGTGAAATGTAATTGTAATGTAATTAATTACATTTGGCAAAGTAATTGTATGTAATTTATTACTTTGCTCAAAAGCAAGGTAATTGTAATTGTAATTTAATTGAACAAATTCCAATGTAATTGTATGTAATTAATTACTTTTTCAAAGTAATTGACCCCAAGTCTGATCGTTACCCATTGCTACAGATTATCTTGTTTTTTAATTGATATATGATCCGAGAGTTAAAATTGCTGGCCACTATCGGCCCGCCAGCGAAACGCCATTTGGATGGCTTTTCGCTGACAGACCGGTAGTGCTCCTATTTCACCTGCATCCTGGGAAGTTTGACAGAGATTATCCCATTCTATTGTAAACGGTATACACTGAACAGAAGTTGTGTGGCCGCTTTTCAATTTCGTTTTCCTGACGCCCCAATTATTATGATATTGAAATGAATTTTGCCCAAATATGTGCCTTGCAATCGGCTTAAATTAAGAGATGCTTTGAAATAATTTTCTATCACTTCACGATTTTTGGGTTCAAGAATGTAAAAATTATTTTTCTACGGCGTTACTTATTAATGCATAAGTAACTAATATGAGTTCATTTATGAAACAGTGGTTACTTAGCCTATAATTGTAATTCGTTTTGAAATGAACTATTCCGAAGAGGGGTGTGATCAAAGTTATTGTTCAATGAATAACGTTTTGATTAAATTTTCCGTTTTTCCAAGGGTAAAGTAAAAACAAATTTAGACTTCTCTTATTAAAAGAGTATTTAAAACGTCTAAAATCGGGTGTCTTTTCAGTCTAAATGTCGGATATTCAACATCTGTTCTACCCACGGGCTGTACCTAAATTTCACTCTCGACAGCTGGTCAAATGGTCTAACTTAGGATAACTTAGAATTGTTATTAATATTTCTATCAAGAAAATATTTCCAATTATGTGTTATCAGCGGTTTTCTGGGGCAAACTTATTGATAAATTCATTACTATAGATACGAGATTCTTAAATAAGTATATTCTGTAAATCATTGTGACGTCATTCATTCTATAATTAGCCGTGTGCGTGGTTAAATTATTTCGTGCCACGATAAAACAGAAACGAACTTTTCATTTTATTAGAAAATACGAGCAAGAAAATGTTAAACAAACAAACAGAACGGACCACGGGCATACAGCAGAAAATATGAATAAGTTTTAACCTTAGAAAGATTATGGCAAAACGCGGAAAATAGGTCATTCGATTGGTTTGACCTGAGGTTCGAAACGCGGATCATTCCTATCACCCGCAAATTCATTACTGGGTTTGGATTTACTTCTATCTGAAGGAGGAAAATGCATGGGATATCATTTTGGAACTCACAAAAGTTGACTTTTTCTAAGACTTTTTCTTTTTTAAATACTGTATATCAAGGGACGTAATGCAGTCTAACTTTTTCTTTCCCCGCGGACAAGTATTGGTTTTCATAAAAGACTGAAGATAACAAGTATTCACAAAAGCTTGCTTCCCCATCACCGTCTGATTGAATAGTGTATTAGCGAAACGTCAAGCATTTAATGACTCATTTCAAAGCCGCTATTGCGAAAAAAACTTCAATATTATCCTTCATCTATTATTACTCATAGGAACCTTTCAACAACGCCGTTTATAACATGTAACACATGTTATAGTTTTTCTTGTTAAAGAAAATAAGCGTTTTGAGTGTAGTTTTATTTAATAAAAGTACAAGAGATTTCAAACCCATCGAGCTGACTAGACAAGGCCAACCAGTTGACAGATTAATGTGATCAGTTTCCGCATTTACCCTAAATATTCCGATAAATATGCCTTATCATACAGCTTAAGCGCAAATTAGAATGCAATTTGATCAGGGTTTACACTGCCATTTCAATCACCATGGGGGAGTCAAAATTTATTCACCCAAGTTTTAGATACAATGTTGTTAGATTTGTTTTTCTTTTATCTTATTACATTTTTCAGTAAATGCCAGAAGAATCGAACAAATAAAATCCTAGAACTCTTCAAAATAATTTTAGTACGAATATATCGGCAATCTGTACAGCTTGCTAATTTAGCATTTATTTATCTTTATTGCTTTAAACATTTCATTTTTTGGGACATGAATAAAATAATTTAGGTGTGAAAAGAAAATAACTGGAACCAATGAAACGATGCTTAAGGCGTGGCATGAAGGTCACATGGTCAGTTATTCTCTCTATCGTGAAAGGAGTTTCGGTATTGTCTCCAAAAGTTACCTGTTTATCGGTGTTTATTAGAAACTATCAAATTTACCAAAAAGACCTGTGAGGCCAAGGTCAGCCGGCACTCTGAGTTGGGCTGCTCGGGATCGTCGATGACCTTTAAACGTAATGTAATTTAGGCCCAAGCTAGTCATCAGCACCATGTATGTCGGACTGATCAGGGTCTTCGTTGTCCGTTTAGAGGTGTATTCGAATACAAATCTAAATCCTGTTTAACCAAAATTAGTTTTATTAAGATTGGATAAGATTGGATAATTTACATTCAAAACTTAAATGTTGAATACCGAACATCAAAAAAAAGTAATGGTTACTCAGTTTCTACCGTTTTTTTTAGAAAAGCGATTTTTGATAAGTCAGCTCATCATGATCCGCATTCTGATTCACATTCAAATGGGCCCTTCAGTCGACATAACACCGCACGGAGATCCCAGGAGGGGGGGGGGGGGGGTTTGGGGGGGCTACTCTCCTTTGCTCTTCATACGTAGGCTCGGGCCCTGTATCTACCGTTCACCCCCAAAAAATATCAAGAATTTCAAGCACCCCAAAAATATTCTTCATACCCCCCAAAAAAAAATCATTCTTCTGAACCCCCCCCCCCGCCCCCCCCCCCCAAAAAAAAAATATTGAAATTCTATATTTTGAACCCCCAAAAATGGCCCAAGCCTACGTATGTATGAAAATATCAGAGTACCCCCCCCCCCCCCCCCCCCGGGACGGAGCCGCTCATTAGATGTACATTCCCGTGTGGCCAACGTATGAAGAATCCAAACAGCGTTTTCAACGTATTAAAAAAATAAAGCTCATGTTCTATTAAACAAGGAGGGTCCGAATATATTTTGGTACACAGTTTGAGGTATCAGCAGATCTTACAGTTATAGAGAGGTATAACGGGTTTGGGATTTGCCCGAGGATTTACCCTTCGTCACTGTCATCACTGGGTGGAAACGTACACCGGATATTGCTCCAAAATGAGCCGATGTTTACTCCGAATTAGGAAAAAAAAACACAACGAAGGTAGGGAAATTTGGAATTTCTCATATTCAATTCTTTTTTTTGGTTCTTGACGTGTGTCGATTTAGAATCACTATATGTATATTTAGCAAATTGTATGCATGATTTGGCATCAAACACTGAACTTGATAGTGAAAATCACAAAATGAAAGTCGTGCTCACTCCAAAATGTAGACACCTATCCCAGAAAAGGAAAAATGTTGAACCAAGAGAGCAAACTATTAAAATTCTGAATCGGCCAATTTTTTGCAATGTCATTTAAATACCAATCCTGAAAATTTCAACCTCATAGGTTGAAACTTGACCGAGATATGGCTCAAAACTAATGGTCAGTTAGTCTCAAAAAGGGTACTGGGGATTGGGAAAAGGTGTAATGGGTAATGCATATTGTCTAAATTTGGTGTTCTGAGGATTGGCAGATCGTTTCTAGCCATTTTTTGCACCTTATTAATCTAAGTCAGTTTTAAGTACTATAGAATTTTTTGATTTCGTCTCTACGTCTGACTGCCAGTCTACCTTTCAGTCCTGACAAACTAACACTTGACTTTACGCTCCTCAAAGACATAGAGCAGACTAAATGTTAGCTCTCATTTGCTGGTGTACTTTGGAAGCATTATTTGCAAACATTATGTTTCCAGATAAGACTTATCTCTGGAGCAGTCTGGATAGGATTCATAGTGTTTGCTTTCGCGATAAAAGCAGTCTATAGTACATGTATATATACTGACCTACACTTCCATTGCAAAATGTTTCAGGAGTTTAATTTGATTAAAAACAAGGTCTTGCCTAAATGATTGTATAATAGACTTTTTGCTCACTGTAAAGGCGGCAACTTTAATATTCATATCTGGGCATGGTTTGGGTATTTAATCTGCTAAGGAAGGATAATCAGGTTTTATGTATAATTTGGTAAAGAGTTAATCAGCTTTTTGGGCTAAGCATGCGTGCATTTCATGAAAATCCTACCCGTATACACACTGAACTCACATTTATTAACCCTTAAATCATAGGAGCTCTCATTGATATGGAAATAAAGGTAGTTTCATGATGCTACAGTTGATAGATATGGAAGTGTTTCAACATCACCGAAAAAAACATCATTGTGCCGTGGGCAGGTGGGTGGGTAACGCATTGTAGTGATCATAACCACTTACTACGCTGTGGGAAGACTGTGGCGCCCAGGTACCACGTTCTAAAGGCGTTCCAGTGTATAAGGCTTTATGGAAATCATAGTCAACAAAAATCAGCCTGTGGGAAAGGGGGGAAACCATATCTATCCCAGGGCCTAGCAGCTGTAGCATCAAACTAAACCAAAACCTGTCGCATATGCGTATAAAGTCATCCCTTAAGACATGCACAGACATCAAGTGAAACCAGACGCCTTAATTTCAGCCTGTGCAATATCCGGTGTACGTTTCCACCTAGTGGTCATAAACGACTTGTGGAATAGTACAATGTTATCGCTCACAAAAATATATGTGTAAACAAATGAAATGCGTGTCCAGTGAAGGCTCAAGCCAGACAAGCCATCAGTCAAGTCAATTCAATTTTCGATGTCCACAGTACACACACTAGTACGTTCGTCTCTACATAGGTACATGTGAACATACATACAGACAGACAGACATACAGACGGACGTACGGAATATCAGACAAATGGACGGACGGAAGATAAAACGACGAGCACAATGATATACAATCATAAGACGCACAGACAGACGAGCAGAAGCAACGGCTCGATGAACAAAAGGACGAGCAGAACACGCTGACATGCTCTCATGTATGCACACTGCCGATGCGGACATTAGTATGTACCCACAACATTCGGCATACATGCATCGAAGTTGGTAGTAAGACCTACCGTAAATATTAACTCTTTTCTCGTCAGTCGCAAGCTTCAAAGTAAGCAGTCTGATATTTTACACAACGCTTATCCTCTACATATACTTTTAGAGTTCGACCTCGGCATTTTGCGCAAATACAGTGAGTGCATTAAGAAAGAAGATAAATAATAATTATGATCATAGTAATTAGCACTGCGAGTGTGAAACAAATCAGGTTTTGCTGCAAATTTTCTTTGTTGATCATCATTTTAATAGACTAATGATTTTTCCCGTTCTATTTTGACATTGCAGCACCCAGAACACTTTAAAGTTAGAATTTGTACTCTGTCCTCCTGTCATCATACCGTTTACCTCTCCCTCATCTCAGCTGATTAACAATAACCCTACCCTTAAAGGCGAATATGCAAATGAACTACTTTGTAAAAGTTTGGAAACCTCTGTTCAATATCAATTTTACCCGCAAAACATATTACGAATATACGATTCTCACTTTGTCCCGATTCTCACTTTGCGCACGGACAATTCCGGAATTGTACCGTGCAAAGTAAGAATTCTCACTCTGTCCGCCAATTTAGGAATTCTCACTTTGCGCAGAGCGATTCCGGAATTGCCCAGATTCTCACTTTGCGCAGAACATATATAAGAGCCTGTGCAGCCTCCTTTTAAGCTTAGAAACTCCAAATCCTGTTCAGTCAGTAGCTTAATCGTCATAGAATATTTAAGGCTCTGATCAGACTGCAGGCTAATCTGAGTCTTTGCGGGTCGCACATACCACATATCTCATGTTGCGACTCATAATTTTGTGCAATAGTATGGTCTGTGATCTGTGATTGTAGTGTGTCTGGACACATTTTTCTTTTATTTTTTTCTGTTCTTTTCTCTTTTCCTTTTTTTTTAAGGTCACCACATAGATCGAAGAGCAGCCACATAGTTGGAAAAACTACAAACACGGTTTTAGTTCAATACACGAGGGCTGTTCTGAAAGTTCTGATCATCACACAGTTTCTTTGTAACCAGCATCAAAACATGCCTACAAAATTGTATAAAATAAAATAAAATAAAAATATTATTTGTCCTGGCATATAGCTCCAAATGGTTCTATGTAACTTGAACGAGCAACTAGTAATCCAGCTCGAAACAGCTATACCCCCAAAGCACAGACATAACATGCAGATCGTGCACATTTGAAACGCCACCATTCACACAATACCAATCTAAGGCTACAGCCAATATGCCTTGTAAATATGGCGAAACTTCAAAAAGATATGCGCTTGAAAGGTTTGCTATGACCTCGCAAGCATTTTATGAAGTTGTAAAAGACAGATTTTCGACTAAAAGTGAGTCAATGAGTCTGCAACAGCCTTCCTGCCAATATCATCAGCCTCAATAAGATCCTTAGCTATGCCAGGCTCAGCAGGAACACCGAAAGACAAAAAGTACAGTTCATTGTCTTCAAAACTAGAACTAAAAGGATTGGTGAAGCCAGAAACTGCTTCTAGTACTCGCCCTACTTTGCATATGAGTAGATTGAATATTTCTTTTCAGTGCATTGAAGAGTTGTTTCAATATATTGAGCTCTGATGTGCTGAGCAATACACCATTCCATCTGTAGTACGAAGCGTAGTTCTAGCTGCTGAAGCCTATAATACCTCTTTATTGTTTGCCTGATAGTTATGTCAAAATCATTTCTCAAGCAAAGAACCAATGATTGGGACACACTAGACCCTTTTGTTCGAGAAGTTCTTTGGATCTGCAATGTGTATCAGACAAATTTATAAGTGTAATCAGTTACACATGTACATATTGTGCATACTTGTTGTGGTTGTGTGCAATGAACATTGGGAACACGGCATACAGATAGAGCTGACATGCAATTCAAAGTTGTTTTCCTTGTAGCCCTAATCAGTGTCAATACCATTTGAATTATATCCATATACCTCGCCTAGAACTGAGCTGTTTCACAGTGACTGTCTTTCAGAACTTAGGATTTGAATGCATGGTATGTTTATGTGTGCAAACAGCGAAGATTGATAGATCACATTATAATAATAGTTCAAGTCACCATAAATTAAAAAGGATAATTTATTTCAGCCTTATAAATATACTTAATTCTCTGACAGACTTTATACATTTATAATCAACAACAGTTACTGCTATACAGATACTCAGAATAACTTATGTATCATTTGGTAACACACATAACAGTTAAAGCTCAAGGCATTTAGTAAATGAATACTTAAAATCGGTAAACCTTGTAAAAAGAAGTACATAAACCTGTACCAGCATGCAATTAAGTATAAACAAGGCTTGTTAGAGACATTCACTTGAATGTTTAAAGCTATTCTGAGGGTAACATGCGTAACATGGGCCTAAAAATAGTGTAAGCGACCATAATAAAGAATTCTAAATCATTTATGTAGCAGCCTTATAGATTTACTATATTCTGTGACAGATGTAATACTCTTATAGTCAATAAATACCATACTGATACTAGGAAATAACGCAGGAAACACTCATTAACGTATACAACACATTGATAAAATAAATACTAAAAATATGTAACCGTGTTATAAGAAGTTCAAAAACCTGTGTCAGCATGCAAATATGTACGAACATGTCATGGTTGAGACCTAATCAGGGACGTTAAATGCTATTTAGGGGATAACGTATATAACGTGATGTAACACTTTAACGCTGTCACTCTTAGAGGGCTAACAGCTTTTATGTTGTGTCTTATATAATGTAGTTTCAGAAAATCGTAGTGTACAAATTCCCAGTGAGGGGGAGGGGGTCTATAGCCAGCTCAAGGCCTACAATATACATTTTGTTTGCATGGAAAACAGGTGTTGGAGGAAAACGATAAGGATTGGGTGGCGCCTGGTTTGTCACTTAGCTAAAACATTTGAGGCTACTAAAATCGACTCAGCGTTGCTTTTGAGTAGCCTCGAAGTATGGTCTGGTCATGTCGAAAGGGTGTGTTGTGTTTTTTTTTAAGTTATCAGCTTTGTCGTGGCGTTTTATGAGTTAAATGGGTTACTCTTTTAAGCAAACTTTGGCGGGTACTCAAAGTAACTGTCTCATTGAGGCATGTTCTTTGGTTACCTCAGACTATATATACTTAAGGACTTTGAAAACGCATCACCCAGATTAAATCTTTAATTTCACATAACCTAAGAATGTCAGCCGGATAAGTGTTATTGCATATATAATAGTCTGACCAGCTTGTAGTGTGTCCTAGAAAATTCATGGTTGTAAACTTACTTAAGGTATTGAAAAAAAATATCCGTTTTAAGACAGGGGTGGTCGATTTTGAAGGACACGAATTCTGCCGCAAGTTAACACGCGTTAGTTTTGATTCCTGACTCAACAGATTTGCGTCCTTTGACTTTTTTACGATTGAATATACATCATTGAACGATTAGAAATAAATTGACAGTTCGGTATACTCAAAATGAGACCCATTTAAAAATACCGACATACACCACCCATCCTGATTAATATCGTCTAGTAATGAATTCAACGTCTTGGGCCTTTCAAAGTTTCGATTTTTTACGTCCGGTTTTATTGGAAGAGGCTAATACAAATGACAGATTATGCATACATTACGCTTGTATCACGTGTCTTTTGTATTGTGCAAGTGTCGTCTATACGCAATTTTTAAGACGTTCTCGATCACATGACAGCAGATCTCCTGCCATGATTTACATCAAAACGCCTTCCCCAAATGACTGCCAGTGTATGTAGTCAATATCAGTAATGAAAGCGTACATAAAGGTAACTTATGGAGATGTTTCTAAAAAGGAGCAATAAATTGATGTTCAAATTTGACGTTTATTTTCGAAATATTGAAGTTATCAATTACTTTTAATAAGAAAAAGTAGGTAAGGGTGCAAAGATCAGGAATCGATACAATCAAGTACCACACCTGACCTAGGATACCAATTGGAAAGTGACAAACTCACAATTAGACACCACAAACGAGAGCCAAGAGGTTAGCCCTTTCCCAGCAGGTGACCACAAGGCACATCAGACACACACAAAGGCATAGCAAACGTAAGACAGAAAAAAACATAAAAGATCCACAAAAGAAGTACCGCCTTGGAACGGTCAGTAAAATATTTTACTGGAGGGCTTAAACCGGTTTTACGGCATGCCAATCTCACCCTTTATTCAGATGTGGATCAAGACATAAAGATATTTGGTTTGCATTAAAGACCCATAACTTATCAATGCATCATCTCCAAGAACATGGTAAATCAAGATATAACAAGGAGATAAAGCAAAGATAAGGACTCAACAGTAAATAAAACTGAATACCAGAGCAAAAGAAATCCATCAGGTAAACCCCAGTGGGCCCGAGAAATAGCCAAAGCATGAGGCCCCTACCATCTCATCAATAGATAAGTTTTTAAATCGAAACTGTAATAGAGTCTGAAGTCCGACCTTCCGGCATGCAAATAAAGAGGAAAGCAAAGTTGCCAACCATGATTGGGTTGACCACCAAGCATGCAGTCTGTTGCAATACATTAATGTTATAGCCAATCTTTAAATAATCGGAAATTATTTTAATAAACTGCGCTGAAAAATTATTAGAGCCAACAATCCTCTTCAATTTATACACCAAGTCACCATAGAATTCAGGTTCAGAAAGTCCTTGGCGCAAGAGAGATTTAAGTCCACTTTGGAATTTAGATATCAAATTATAGTATCGTCTATAAAATTTAGAAAAGGTTTTGCGAAGTTTACGATACCGATAGCCTTGTTTAAGAAGTTTCTGAGTTAAAAATTTAATGCGAGTGTTGAAGTTAGTAACATAGCTAGATGCTCTAGCAAAACTAATGAGCTGAGAGATACAGACTCCATAGGATGTAGAGCGAGGAACATCACCATCTAAAAATGGGAAATTGACAATTTCAAAATCAAAGTCGTCTCGTTTATCATAATTTTGGTAGAAACAATATCATTTGAAATGGACAAATGCAAGTCTAAAAATGCGGCTTCGGTATCAGAGGTATTAGCCTTATTAAGTTTGAGCTCTGAAGGGTATATTTGACTTACCATATTGTCAGAATAAACATTATTAATGTTTAAGATATTGTCCAAATATTTGGATGTAGTGTTAAACGCATCAATAACATCAGCCTGCTTATCATCAGAAAGAACATCATAAAGTTCCTTTCATAACAAAACAGGAATAAATCGGCAACCAGGGGAGCACAATTAGTTCCCATAGGAATCCCAACTACTTGTCTATACAGCTTGGTGCCAAATCGAATAAAAAATGTTGTCTAACAAAAAGGTCAGCGCATCACATACATTTTGACACGACCATGCATGATATTTTTTAGGTTTTTCTGGAGTAAAAATGCATTTCTGTCATTACATGCAAGGTGAGGGGACCCTTCTCTCTTGAAGGTTCTTTCAAAAAGATCAATAAGTTTATTTTCAATTAAATTATGAGGTAAAGTAGTGTAAAGAGTAGAAAAATCATATGTAGACAAACTGGTTGCATTGAAATCTCTAGCTTTAAGTTTATCTAAAAATTCACCTGAATTTTTAATAGATCAAAGTAGGGTTTTACCAGATCTCTCATATACCTTTTCACAGTACTTGATAACATGTTTTTAACAGCTGTAAGACACGATGTTAACAATTTAGAAAGTTCTGTTGTCGTCCAAGAACTAGAATTAGCAATGGATCTTGCTTTATAGGGGTTTTTATGGAGTTTAGATCACCGGTACAACGTAGGAACTTTGTCTTGATTTTCTTTACCTTTGATACCGAAATGTCGGGCTGTATGACAACCATGTCCATCGACAATCATCCTCTCACTCAAAGAAGGCGGCAGTTTATAGGCATTAGTGTCAACAAGCTCACGCTTAAGAGTATTAATATAATACAATCGACAGACAACTACAACATTGTTAGCATCTTTATCTGCTGGACCTAAAACATAGTTCCTATGAAAATCCTGGATACCTCGTTTAAGATGAAGAAAAGAAGATTTAGGTTTAGGGGGTAAAAATGTGTATTACGAGAGTAAAATGAAATACGAGTATCAATAATTTCAAAAATGTTAATCTTCCATTCTTTCAAGGCATTAGGTTCAACACTTTCCCTTTTGCACCAACGATTACTAAAGTCATTTAAAGAAACAGCGATCTCTCTACGACATTTAGGGAAACCAATATTAGTAGTCCAAGCGCTGATTTCTGTACAGGCCTTAGTTTTTGACTTGGCACAACTTACCTGCCAGAAAAGGTTTGCCTGCAGAAATGCAATCCTGAGGTCTTCTGCAATACTCATAGGTGCGTCGTACAGTCAAATTGTGGTCGCAGTTTTGCTGTAGGACGTCATTTTTGAACGTACCCTACGCCTAATGAGGTTTAGGTAAATTGAGAGGAAAACACGCCTCACGTTCAACCATTGCTTCATATTCAGCATATTTCCCTTTAAATTTATACATTATATAAATGTAATGGCATACGACAGTAAAGCAATATAAAATTTTTGTATATAAGTTATATTAGACGTGAAAGTGTCAAATGGAGTGATTTACCCCACCCCCTGAATATAATGTATCCAAATTCAAAAAGAAATGAAATCTTTCCCATTTCTTAATTTATCAAGTAAAATAGCATACTTATAATCAACATTTCTGTTATAGTATGTTCGTCATGTTTTACATTTGTTACAAATCAAAAAAAGAACATACCACCTGAAATGACAATTCAGGAATGCGTGTATTACACAATTGTTAGTGTAATATATTGTATCTTTGACTTATACTAAATTCCTATTTATGGACATGATGATAGCCTTAAAATCATGCGTTTTACCTTAATACAACATGATATTACAGTTATATACGTTACTTCCTTTCAAACTTATAACTATTTAATGCAGTAATATCATTAGATTATGGGCTGCCAAACGACCTCCACAAAATGAGGTTTGTAGACTGTAAATTTCTAAAACCAAATTATATTAGCCACATAATGAAGTGTGTTGGCTTTTCAGCGGATAAGGCGTTACCCTGCAATAGCCAAATTCACTACGTTACCCTAAAATAATAATAATTCCATATTTCCAGTTATATCTTATTCTTACGTTTCAATATTAACTTTTATTTGAAAGAAAATTACTAGCAATATGATTTTAATCTAATTTCGACACTTGTTATTACAGTTATATATGCTACTTTCTGCTAAATATAATATTTAATAAAATGACAGCACTGTATCACCAATTGTGTAAGCCATCAAAATACATGCAATTATAGATTGTCAGCTATTGACTACAATAACTATATTGATATCTATGATTTGGAAAAAAACTTACACTCAATTCCTAAAATTACCTTTTTTATTTACAATTTTGGTTGAAATCGAGAAATGAAACATTAAAGCAATTGTTAATCCTTGCCATAACAAAAAACTGTTTAAATCGCAACGGTTTCAGTCCCACATATGTTAAACGCCATGCCTATTCATATGGTTTAAAACCACTCTATATTCAATCATAATGATTATCCAGTTTGATAAAGAAACAATACAACTGATGTCAGTAACGTATACAACAAAAGAATCTAACCCATATTAGACTAGCGTTCTTTTTGTTGGACATAGACAAATATTACAGGCCAAGATTAGACGCCACAGACTGCAATGTCTGATCAGGTTCTCTACTATTTGCTTACAGGATGTTCTATTAAAGTTTGAATAAGAATGAAAAACAACACCCAACAACCCTGAGGACGAAAATGGACTGGTCCATTTGATAAAAGTGGGAAATTTCATTCGACTTAAAAGGGTTAATGAGATGGTGACATTTATCATACGCTTTTTCCGGTTCTGCAATGTTATAAAGCATTGAAACAGGATATTTTTCCAAGGTTATTTATGGTTATACATTTTAGAGGTCAAGGCTTCTCACTTAGGACAACCCTTTTGCATTGTAAAGATTATATTGTAGCTGTTGCAAAATGGATGGACTCAAATAAATTATTGGAAATTTTGTTTTGCATTATTTCTATCAATTAGGCTTAATCTAAAAGTGGAATTCATTACGATATTCAGCATGTCAAATGAGGACACATTCATTCATGCAAGAATGGCATCCCATTAATCCTTTGTATGTTCCAAATCAAACTAAATTGATGATAAATAGTAACGTAAATAAAATTTCAAATTAGTAAGCACATTTGATTTAGTTCAGCAATGAAGGCTCGTCCTGTAAAAATATGTAATTAGACATATCAGAGCATTTGCTGCTTGTATATCTAGATGAGGACAAACGCTAGCTCCACTGCATCAGTATGGAAGATTAAACGGTGCATTTGCCCATGTGAGGTAATTACCAAAATCACATATGGGTGTAAAATCTTCAAATGAGCATGTATACATTACGTATGAGGGGTAAATTGTTTTTTTGATTTTATGGCAACAGAATTCACACTTGTGCTATTGTCAAAGATCATATCGAAGATAAGATATTCAAAATTTTGTATATTATATCACATAACTAATAGAACAATAGAGGCACTGCTTTATCAACCTCTAAGATTTATATTTACCTTTAAAAGTAATACAAGTATGATTTCTTTTGGAAGGAAGCATTACAAATATGACATTAATATCGTGGGGTCATCGCAAAACTGTCGTTACAATACAATAAATAATAAGGAGATACGACAGTGTTGCTTTGACGCCACGATATATACTTTCATGCATCCTGTCTAGGCATTGCATTTAAGTCTTTCATTGGCGGCAAAGACTACTGCACAAAGTGTTTGTAAGAACAATTGACTCTTTGTATGTCTCTATAAATCACTACCCTCAACATGTTTTGTGTTTTGATATAATTTCCTATTTATGAGTAATATCATTTGTTTTCTGTCTGAAGAAGCAAGATATGTTTAGTTAAAGCTAAGTTGATTTCAATTTTATATCACTTATTCATTCTTATGTTTGTATACATATAGCGCTTTGCTATCAAGAATTATATTTACAAGACTCCTGTAATAATTTGGCCATGCCACATTCTGTATAGTGAAAATTATCATCAGTTATTTAAGCATTGATTGCTAAAACTGAGTAAGATCTTATGACTGCATGTTTTAAACGTTTTATTTTTCCATCCAATATCTTAAAGAACATTTTAAAGTATATTATATATTACCTGAGTGTCACAATATCTTATTCAGCCTAACATAACTCATGACTGATAATGTCATATATGTTAAAATAGTTTCTTAAGCAGCAATTACCATGTGTTCCTTAGATATGATCATATCACATGAGATCGTTGTCATCCATTATAACTAATTTTACCCATTTTAAGGGAAACGTTTCTTCAATATAAAACCTCTCCTAATAAAGTGATATTAGTTTAGCAAAATTCAAAGGTACTAACAGTTTCATTAAATTAACTATAAAAGGTATGCTGAAAATAAACCAAAATCTATTCAAAAGCTGAAACAAGTAATGTGTCATCATCTGCATATGCATGTAAATATCAGTATACAATTTGATTTTTAGAGATTATCTTTAAAAAAAAAGAACTGATTACAGACACGTATAATGCGTAACATCTATTGTAAAATATATAAATTTTATCTTACCAATTCTTAGGTAATTGATTTTGTCTGGAATGTAAGCAAAGAAAAATAGTATAATTTTATTACCATCTCTCTAAACATTTAGTGATTTGTATTTTTTCTATGGGAAATTAACCTAGGTATTATACAAGGAGCTAACCTATATTATGTTATAGACTTAGTTTGCCATAATTTGTACAGTAGTTAACTGTGTACATAAAATATTTTCAAATGACTGATGAGACTTCATTCAATAAAACTTAGTTATGTTGTTTTTCTCCTGCAATAAATATTACAAATTCTCGTCCTTAATATTCTAGCTTTTCAGGGCCCAATCGTATACTGTCTTTGATAACATTTAGGACTAACATATGACCTTATGATATTTGATATGGTTATAAATGTTACTTTGATAAATTTGACAGAAATGGAATGTATTTTACTACTACTAAAGAGCTGTCTATTTCTTTGTTTATGTGTTTTAGTATCTTTGACTTTGGACAAATCAAAATGATATTTCGTGGAGATGAAAACTTGAAAAAACTTCTTTATTGCAAATGTAAATGTTTATAGATATAGTAAGTTAATAAAACTGATAAATATTTAGAACAAACTGCTGTCTTGTTATAAATCTAAATCAAAACAGGTTTGAAATTAAATAAAATACCATATGACATATAATATAAGGTATTTAGCAGTATATATAGGAAGTCTTAAAGTTTGCAATGTATGTTACATATTGTCATACAAGCATTAGAATATGGAACTTTACACCAGAAACGCAGTTTTGTATAGCCTTATACTATCGTGTATCGATAGAATGCTCAATTATAGTTTAAAAAGTCAGCAGATGGTATTGCATGCTAACTTGCAAAGTGAAATGGTTCTTACTATATTCACCATTTTTTTTTGGTGGGGGGTAATCATATTCAACAGCTTATAATTCTTAAAGTAATTATGATAGAAACAAGCTGTTTGCAGTTTTGAAACAGTCAGGTAATGATCTTTTCCAAACATGGTATGTAAAACGTATATACCCATTAAAGAACTTATAAAATTACACTTTGACCAAAATAAATTGATTTTATAAGGCGTAGTTGAATGTATAACGTAAATGACTGTTATAGCATTAAAGTTGTGCTTCTGGATGCAAACAAGTTATTTTCATAATTACTTAGATCCTTATCGAGGTTGTGGCAGTAAATTACGACCGTATGTACCAGCTTGGATACCATTTCTTATTCAAATGTCGTCATTTTGTTTTTATAGTAAAAATAGGGTAGGTGTACAAAACTACTCTTCCTGGAAAACTGCTACCACAATTTGACTGTACGACGTGCCTAGAAATGTTGTAGAAGGGTAGTTCTAACTATTTCTGAGGTCAAACCTTTTCTGGCTGGACAATTGTGCCAAGTCAATTTTCAAAAACAAAGCTCCTTGACATGGAAATCTATATTTAGGACCTTTAGAAATAATATTGCGAACTCTAGCGTCAGGAATGACATTCAGATTACATGTAATCACATACCCTGCAGAGGTATATAAATAATTAGAATTTGACAATCTCAGGAGTCAGGAGTATTGGAATCTATATTTATATCAGTTACAAATTTATTAAAGTTAAATATAGTAGACCTAATTGGTTTGTTTTATTTATAACAAATGATAGGAGTTTCAGAATTATTAAAGTAATTTGGAATATATGAAATCACTAAATTATCCTTAAAGATACTATGTAAATCAATAAACTCCATTCCTTTGTTAATGAATGAAATTTTGATAAAATGTCGTTTATGGTCAACCTCACATAACATCTTGTAAGAATTGCTGCTTTATATAATTTGTTTGCTCTATCGTAAAGTTTATTAGCCTCTAATTCTAAATAACGTAAAACTGAGATAGGCAAGGAACTTAAAAATGAAAATAACCAAGATTATTTAAAGCTATAGAAAGATCCTTTAGAGAACTTTCAAGTCTTTAAACTCTTATGGTGATATGGTATCATACACGCCACAGTTTAAACATAAAAATAATCAAAACGCTTCATTTAACTGTGCAGAAAGGTGTTGGATGCTGTATGTATCAATGTGACGTCATCAGCAGCGTCATGTGATTGTGCAGTCAAATTAACGTCCGATTCATACCAATTCAGGGTTGCACATTAAAACCTGCGAGTAACTTTTCAATCGCATATACTGTTTGAAAGAAAAGTGCAAAAATATGGTAATGCGTTTTCAAAGTCCTCTAGTATATTTTCTGTATATAGAAAGTATTTGTTGTTGGTTGGCAACATAACCTACTTGATGAAAAAGCGTTTTCATGAAATAATACCCATTATACCTGAAATAATACTATGTAGGACCCTGAAAACAACAATGATTTCCGGAGCAATGTTCCACTTCCAATTCTTCTGTGTAACTAAAGCATCTAAAAGCATTTGCTGCTGACCCCGAGTTTGTCATTTCGCAAAGAACAGGATAAATGTCTGTGTTGCTCTTTATGCAAATCACTCAAGGGACTATTATGGCGGGTCTATTATGTAACCACGGCATATGCTTTGGTTGAATGTAAAATGTGTTGTACATATTTAAATGGAATGGAAAAGAGGGCGTATTTCTGCAATTTATTTATTATTTCGCCCTTTAAATTAAACGTTTTTCTTTGGGTCCTCAGTGAATTGTTTCACTGAGGTGGTTCTCTTGAGAATCGAAGACATATGTCTTGTGGTTGAAAGTCGAATTTGTATTTGATGAAGCTAATCACGATATTGTATTGTAGAGTTCACACACGGTAGATGTACATTTACGAAATAGGTTAACAGTTATAAGTATGAAAGCGACGACGAAACGTAACGCCATTTACTTTCTTCCGGTTTGTACTAAGAGTGTTTTGAATAATAGCTTTGAAAACGTCATAAAAACAATGTACGCACTTCGCAGCATACAGAATTCATTGATATAAAGAGTTAAGTTTAGGCAAAACTGTTCAAATGAAATACTTCTTTTCTTTTCGTTTCATTATGCTTTCTGTTTTCATTTGATAGAAAGGGAAAACGAAGTATTTTGGGTCCTGATCAGAGCAGTCTGCAATGTGTCCACTTACTGGTATTTTTCGTGATTCAGCATGCCTTATATGTTTATTATGGAGTGTTATGCGATTTCTCAAATTTACGTTTTCACCAATGTATTGTTCATTGCAGCCCCTGCACTGTATCACATAGATTACATGTTTTGACTTACATGACATATCATCATTCACTTTGAATAATTTTCCCTTAAAATTCGCCGAGGACCCTTCTGTTAGGTATTTTCATAGGCCACATCGTGGCTCATTACATTTTGAAACTTTGTAATCCTCCTTTGGTTTATTGGTAAACCTAGCTTTGGTTAACAAGCGTTTTAAGTTCGGAGGCTGCCTTTTACTTTTGAGAAAAACTTTTCCTCTAAAGATTTCATGCAGTTCATGATTTCTCTGCAGAATGGATTTAAATTGTTTAATGTTGGGGTAAATTTCTGGATTATTGGGGTTAAACGTAGCTACATATGGTATCATATCTGACTCCTCTGATTTTTATGGTTGCTTAACAATGTGCGCCTATCTGTTTATTGTAGTTTCCTCAGATAAGATCATTTTAAGCCTTCTGGCCATATTATAGGGGATACTGTTTCGAGAGTGGTTTGGGTGACAGGATGTATATAGTATTGCTTTGAGTCTGTGGGTTTGTAGAATATATCTGTTTGTATTTTCCCCTTATTATTTATAATCAGTGTATCTAAAAATGGAAGTTGTGACCTATTTTGTTCCATGATATATTTTATGCTTGGATGTAGTTCATTCAAGCATTTATGTAGCTTTTTCAGACCATCATCCGAGTGTGTAAAAAGAAAATGTCTATAATATATTGCTTCAACTGGGAGTCAAATTCTTTCTCAAGATTTGCATGTTTTTCTTCATGATAGCCGAGTACAAGTGTCGAAAAAATAGGCGCAAATTTGGTTCCAGTTGCTGTGCCTTTTATCTATAAAAATACTTGTCATTAAAGCAGAAATAGTTATTTTCAAGAATAAATTTAATTCCTTCTAGAATAAAGTTTTTATCTATTCTTTCAGGTAGTTCTTGTGAGTATTTTTTCTAACCAAAACTGTATAGCTTATATTCCTAACTTGTGCGGAATATTTGTATATAAATTTTCAACGTCAAAAGATATCAAAATTGCATTAGAATCTGTGGTAATTTTGACAAAAAGTATGTTGTATCTTTGATATAGCTTTTCACGTGTTTTGAATATGGTTGTAGTAGATTGTCAATAGAATTACCCAATCTGTGAGTTTAACATATAGAAAAATTGTAAGTGAGTATGATCAGGAAATACCACAATCACAAACCGCAGACAACCTCGTGGCACCGCGAGGAAGAGCCGCTCAACCATCACGAGACACCATGAAGACAATTAAGCAAAGCAACCAGCTCTCTCTTCCCCATCAAGATGATTGCAATACTAGAATGGACATAAAGTAACGTACAACAAAACATAGAACAATTACAGACTCCCACAATGGGAGTAACAATAAACAAAAAGTCAACAACAACAGAACCACCGCCTTAGAACGGACAGCAGCCTAAGCCACCGGGGGCTTAAATGCATTTTTCTGGTACCAAATCTTCGCCCTAGATTCTGCTGTTGTTGAAGTACAAGAAATGTTCAGCTCGCATGGAGGCCATCTAACTAAAGCAATGTATCATCATGGAGAAACACTCTAATCAAATTAATACACCATGATGAAACAAAGAAAGGGCTCATGATTTACAGATAGTCAGAGCTAAAGAACACCTCAAGTTACGGTGGGTCCAGCTACAGACATGCATCAGGCACCAACCCACCGATTAAAGCTTTACGTCAGAGCCGTCATAGAGTCTGAAGCCTGACCCACCGTCGTGCAATTAAAGAGGAAACCATAGCTATAAACCGTGATTGGGTTTATAACTAGGCATGCAGACTTTCGCATGATATCCCCTTATATAACGTTTTACTATCTTTTTGAATTGATCACTAAAATTAGGTTTTCCAACAATTCGTTTGAATTTATAAACTAAATCACCATAAAATATAGGTTCTGATATGCAAGATATGATAGAGCCTGCGACTATGTGTCTGAAGTTAAGGTTTTCTGATAATTCTATTTCGACATAATTGTCCTGTGAAATAGTGCATGCCTCATTTATTTTCTTAGATGTACGGATTTTGGGTAGGCCATATATATATATATATATATATATATATACTTAAGGAATAAAGAAACGCAACAGACGGAAGCATATTTTTTGCGTGTTTAAATTAAGGTTTGGTGAAATATCTTTTGAAAATGTCTAATTGAGTATTTATAACATGTGATGAAATACCAAAACGTCATTTTAACGCTAAACTTTACGCTACAAGATGAAAACATGAAAACGTAAAATGTGACATGAGCGTCCGATCTCAAAGATCAATAAACCTCGTCTTTTGCCTGCTTGGTTACATGGCGTCGACTTGACAATGTGCAAATCAAGCAAACGTCCTATAATATATCACAATACAGTCAAGTATTGATTTAAAACAGGCTACTTGAATGGCAAGATAACTAATGTTAGTGAATAAACGATCAACGTCACTTAGAGCCGTCAGGTTTGGGATGCTGGTGCACATACGGGTCGAGATCAACCTAGAGACTTCAGAATTTGATTCCTTTGGAAAAACTGACTTTTCAGATACCATAGATATACGCTAGTAGGGTGTTTATTTTGACGTTAGCCAAACAAAGCATGACATTATGCAAATAAAAAACGTGATTATATGCCGAAGTGAACTCTAGACTTGCTTATTGTAACCATAACTTTGTCTCTGGACCATTTTGTCATTGGAAAAACGCGTAAACATTATGGAAATCGTTAAAACGTGGAATATCGAATTTTGACGTTAGAATTGATGTTTTTGACTGCTTAAGATCTCAAGTTGTAATTTTGAAGAAAACGTCCTTGTATTAGATAAAACTCACTCAGAAAAGAAATTTTCCGCGTTTAACGCAGTGTTCAGAGTTTACGTAATGACGTTAAGCCTATTCAGAAAATAACAGGAAGGTTGCCAGCTGACCATTTCCATGATCCACAGTCTATGCCAAAAATTTCAAAACAAAAAAAAAAAACGGTTGTCGATTCAATTTTTGCTTTTTTGACCATGTTTTACCAGTTACTACGGGGGGTAGGCTGGTTACGCGCATACAAGCATGATTACGTAATCGGTAATTACGTTGAACCTGCTGTAATTCGACGCATACATACTGCTTCCGTGAATTAATATCATTCTCACTAAAATATACATCATATTGTTTGAATCGAAGTGTTTCTTGCGTTTCTTTATTCCTTAAGTATAGGATATTCAAATTTTTTGAATGAATATGCCATTTTTTTCATCGAGTGAAGCGAAAAATGCATATTTCATGAGTGGCAGGAGCCTTTTTATTAGCAGGACATATTGTTTGCACTAAATGACGTCATACTAATGATAGCGTTTGATAATGTGCAATGTCGGCCAAAGCTGAAACCATAGGAGCAGGAGTAGAAAAAAAAATGAAAACTTCAGCTGATCGCGACAATTTAATTACCAAAATACTCCTTGCGATCTAACTAAGAAAATGAATACCCACACTTTGTGTTTTTGTCCACAAAATTAATAAGAAAGTTCCAGGCGTTTGAAATTCTGATGTGGGCTAATGAAAGTCAATGGACAAACCAGAAGACATCCAATTTCACCCGTGAAATACAACTTTTTATATTTTCACGGCTGTGAAATACAGCTTTTTTTCATAAAATATGCATTATATTTAATCAATATTTTCCTGTATTTCATTACTTTGTATATAATAAATGTACATATTGACTACCTAGTAGCGTCAATTTCTAAAAATGCTTTCGACCCTTGTCTGACTGGACCTGAATTTATCTTTAATTGAAAACAGTGGACAAGTAGATCCAGATCGTCAGGCCATCTGATCAGTATCCACACTGTTTTCAACTGTACTTGAAAATACATGTTTATAACTGGAATGCTGCAGGTAAGCAGAATTAAAACTGTTTAGAAGTGTAGAACATAAAATGTTCAGCATGACTCTGGTTGATTTTGGTCCTCTAAGTCATCTGAGTCCTTTTCATTGAAATTTCCAGTTAAACCGTCGATTGCTCTATTTTCTGTACCAGCGACTCTGTTGTCTTTCCCAGCTTCAAAAGATCTTTCCCTAGAGTTCGTAGTAGATTCAGATGAGTCGGAAATTTTATCAACACCGTCGGTCTCACATGGTTTCTGTAAACAAAATAAATATAAATCAAAATTAAAAAAAAGGTCCTATTCCCCCTCTTAGGAATTTCTCAGAGAGATATTCTATCTTAAAGAAAATTTCAAGCTGCGTCTTTTAAGAGATGTTTGCACTATGTACGCCGGGGCGTTAGCATGTAACAGCCTGCTACATATGTTACTGTAATAAACTAAGAAGAAAAGTAAAATGAAAGTTTGAGCTACAGAAAGAAGACATTAAACTATCTAATAATTAAAATTACTTATGTAGTCAGCAAACTGGATGCCTAAGCTACATAAAAGAACCGTTTTGAACAAAATTACAGCTTCCAATGGTGTTATGTGCGTTACATAGATTACATTTCCCTTTAAAAATTGTAACTGTGACTAACATTATTTACTTTTACAAGCCGATTTGTGCATTTTACAACTGTTTTAAATCTTTGTCTTCTTATAAACAAAGTTTGCTTATCAATCTAAAATATATTCTTAAATAAGCTGTCAAACACCCCTACCCCTACCCCCGATTATAAATGTACGTAGCAAGTTTTTATATCTACTTTTGAAGAAAAATATATGAAAATATTTGACACTGGTGGATATCTTACATTTTTAGGACAGTATTGCTTACATAAAAAAGAATCATAGATTTTCAAGTTTGACATCGGGATCAGAGAACCTATTAAAGGAATAATAATTTAGCAAGGAAATTGTCTTTCTGTAAAAGAGGATATTTCAGAAAATAACTATTTTACACATGTTTTCCTTTAAATCTATAGCCTCTGGTGCCTTAATCTTAGGAATTATAGTCATTGCTGATAACGAGCCCATGAATTTGTGTTACAGACGATATAAATAATCTCGTTTATCACATATTTCCTAATGCGTATAATACTAAAATATATAGGGATACAAATAGAAAATAATAGTTTCACATTTAAATGAGACAATTTAATAAATGTTCCTATTTAATATACATAATCAAAACCAATCCTTATTCAAGTCAACCTCACATACAATGTATATCATTGTGTCTGCTTCTTTGGCAAAATAATCGCCCATTTCATCACAAACAGTAGAATCATCGCATAGAATTAGTACTGCAAACTAAGTAAGGTCCTGTTCCAACCCACCCCTTTGGGAATTGTACAGACATATCCTTTCTTAAAGAAAAATTCACGCTGCGTCAAAAAGAGATTTGTGCACTCTGTTAACCAATGAGTTAACCTGTAACAGCATGTTACATATGTAACCATATCAAATTAAGGATAAGTAAATTGAAAGTCTGAGCTAGAGAATGAAGACATTAAACTATCTATTTAGTTATTCATGTAATTTGCATGCTGAATGCCTTTACTACATACGAAAGCTTTTTTTAACAAAAATGCAGCTTCCTATGGTGTTATGTGCGTTACATTAATAACAATTTACTTTTAAAATTGGTAATTGTGACAAACATCACTTATAAGCGCTTCCTGTGTTCCTCATCTTTTGTCCTCAAACAGTTTACTTGAATTTTTCTTTGATTCTGTGGCCTCTGCCAGTATCATTCTAAATGACAGAGCTATAACTTGAATCATTAGCATTCGTCAAAAGCAGAAAGAGCATTTCTGTGTCATAGTTCAAAAAACCAAATTAAATATGGGTTGTTTTTGGTGCTGTTTCACATATATGCGTACACTTAAGTATGACTCTGGTATATCTCTCTTCCTGTGAAGTGACAAGAGGAATCTTACTGCAACTGCCTCCGTGCTAGTCAAGTGAAAGCATTGCTCTGATTTGCAAAATATATGTCACTACCCTGTACCTCTTAGCATACATTAAGATTCCTGCCAATTGTCAAACAGAAATTGATAGGTTGCTTTTTCTTTTCATCATTTGCCATGGAACCTTTCCAGTCCTTTGGTGCTTAAGTCTTCAGGTCTTAGATCAAAAATATTTCAATGTTCGACGTTGCTTGTGAGCAAAGAATTTAATTGAGTTAATTCAGTTTTCTTTAGTTAGATCTGTAACTAAGTGAGTTTTCTTTAGTTAGATCTGTAACAAAGTCGACTCTTGATGATTTTGACAGACGTTCAAATACCATTTCTGTTACACCTTGAATGTTATCTGGTATATATGAAAGGACATAAAGTTAGGCATTAAAATCAATTATGTTTGCTACTTGTTCATTTTGTTGTCCGTACATTGAAGCAAGCCTTAAAAGAATGTAAAAACTTTGAGTTCTCAGTTTTCGCAGGCATATCATCAGCTGTTGTATTCAACAAAAGGAAACTGGACTTTAGGTCAAATAGGATAACCAGTAGGTCTTTATTGTGATCAATGGATGATTTATACAGAGTAAACAAATTGATAAGGCTGTCCCATTTCATGATCCGTTGATAAGGTTGAAATTGAAAATACTTGCCACTGACGGTGTAATTAAAAAGGATAATATCAAGACAAATCTCCTGCCCATTTATTAAGGCAAGTTATGTATGTTACATCTTTAATAAGCGCTGTGATCGGAGAAACTTCATTGAAGTGAAAGGGTCTAATTTGTGCTCAGTTCATCCTGCATTGCATTGCTTTACCTGCTGTGATAAATCTAGCTCGTTGATCTGTAGGGGAAGAATAACCTCTCTATCAGCACTTCAGAAGTGCTAAGACTTCATAGTTAGTAAAAAAGGCGACAAACACGTGTTTGAATGTTTGGGGATAGATAATAAGTGTTCAGAGACATTATTAGGTAAGAATGTGTTTGTTGCATGTATGGAAAGGCAACATATATATCAAGGTAAACCAGCTAGGATGTGATTCTTTTTAACAGAAATATCAAGGTAGATCAGGCCAGGCACTCATTGCTTTTAATGGCATCTTTTAATTCCTTGTATAGCTTTAGACTTTCACCTACCTGTAGAGTATCACTTGAAACGCATGTTCAAAGAGCCAACTATCAGGAATTCATATCAGTTTCCGAATGTTCCAAGCCATGAATGGCTCAGTTGGAAAGTTGATGAGGGCTCATTGATTCCAGTGGACTGCTGGTAAAATTGTTGAACAGGAAATTATTGAAATACTGTGTGATGATCCTACTGGTTGCAAGGAGGCAGGCAATAATGACGCCTGCCACAGAAGCAGACAACGGCAAACGATTAATATGACTGTTACTTTGATGAGAGTTAGTTTTGACCATTTACAATGATTATAACTTATAATCTTTTTGCACCAATGACCAGATAGACCTTGGGATGGCTGTAGACCCTGCTCCCAATCAGGGGAATTTAGGCCTCTATAATCTCCTAATACTACAATATTTATGCCACAAGATGAAACGTGTTTACTCTATAAGTTGCGTTGCCCTGTAACATCAAACTTACATACGTTACTCAAAAAATGTTTTGGTGCCAATGCTAAAGTACTCTCAGACATAGTTACATACTTGTTTTTAAGTTTGTTTGTAATCATTTAATTGTGGGATGGCTTCTAAAAGTGTTTCAAGCCAGCAGAAGTGTGTTACTTACATTACTTCATGTTACATTCCTTATATTCTCAAACTACACACGATAAAATCATTAACTTCTTTTTTAATACTTTCATTCGATAAATTTTAAGGTATATTTTACATAACAATACCATGACCCTAAAAGGCAATTAACTGACAAATTCAAAACTGCAAACAGCTTACTTCTATCCTTAGATTGTAAGACTTATAAGCTGCTGAGTATAATGACCCTGATTAAAATGCTTTATAATGTAAATACCATTTCATTGAAATTGAGCATGTAATCCTATCTGTAAGCCTTTATACACCATAATATGAGCATTCTGTTAATAAAGAATAGGGTAAGGCGATATTTTTTTTTCTGGTGTAAATTATCGTTCTGATGCTTGTTTTATTATATGTAACGTATATTACTAACTTTAATACATTCTATTTAATGCTAAGTTTTTTGCTTCAAATTATATATGGTGGGGTGTTTTAATTAATTTTAAACCTGTTGTTTTGTATCAAAAAGATATATAGCTGCAAGTGTGTCTAAAATGGAACAAAATAGTTATTGATAAAATACATTATCAATGCCACGTAGTTTTTCAAAAATATTTTTAATGTTCAGAATATTTTTATTGATTTGGCCAAAAGCCTCAGAAACTACCCCCCCCCCCCCCACTCTGCTATCATCAAATTCAGACCACAGTGGATTACTACATGTACTCGTTCTACCCCCTCGCAATGGTGCAATGGAATCGGCTGCCATCACACAGCACTTTTGCCCACTTTTGAGTCCTTTAAGAGGGCAGTGTGTGCAGTCAATCATTCAATGCAATAAAAGTCAGTGCGCTGTTTTTAACATTTTAGCTATCACTGTCAGCTTGTTTCTGACTTTTAAAATTTTAACCCTATCATCTTTTGCTTCACTTCCACTAACACATTTTACGGGAACTTTATTTTATAGCATTTCTTCTACTAACTACGCACAGACGTGCACCTGCACGTAATCCCCGTGAGGGGTAGATGCAGATTGAACAGATTAATAGATAGATAGATAAAGTTATAGGCTTTAAAATTCATAATCAAAGAGAATATGATAGAATTCAAGAAAAAAAACAGGTGAATAAAGACAATTCCCATGTGCTGTCAAATTTGTTAAAGTAACATATATAACCATATAAAATATTTCATATGGTTCTATTGTTGTCCTAAATGTTATCAATGATGATATTTTGTTTTGCCCGGAATGCTATGATACAGTGGATTTAGATTGTTGAATATTTATTTTGATTGAATGATTGGTTTAACTTCCAAGTCAACAATATTTCAGTCATGTTGGGGGTCCTCCTAAAAAGAAGAAAAAGATTAACTTTAAGCCCTGATCCACTCTCAAATTTGCCTCAAGTGAAGCAAATTTCATTCTGCCAACAAGGCAATTATGACAGAGCCATCTCTCTGAAAGCTGCAGCAGATATCGCACCTCCTTACCACCCACAGTGTTTACCCGAAGGTAGCTAAGTTTGATTCAATACGTTATTCAAATTTGAATATTTAGTGTACCCAGTAAAATGTTGTTCATATTGAACAAGCATAGTCAGTTATATGATTAGACTAGTTTCATTGCATATTTGAGTTCATTTATGATACGAAACTGCTAATTACTTAGCGTGGTAGGATACAAATAATATTTGTTTACAATTTACACAGAATTTAGCATTGTTAAGCTTATAGAATGAAACAAAAAAATACATGTTACATTTGATATTATGCATGTCTGTATTCAGTAACTATTCAAAGGGACTGTCTCCATATCAAATTTTATACCCACATATACAGATGATGAGACATTAAGTTATATTTAGCTTTAAATCCATCTGCAGCATAACCTTCATTGATTAATTAATAAATCTGTTATCAAATCAACTTCAGTCTTTTGATCATTTGCTTGTCAATGAACAATGTGATTTTATAAATAAGTAATTTATACAGAACAAAACATTTCTGTTAACATTGGGAAAACCAGTTATAATCTTAGGCTTAACATGACAATGATCACATTTGATATGATCATATCATGGGAAACATGTCAATTACTTATGATACCAATTCAAATTTATAAGGCCATTTTAGCCAGAAATAGGTAAGACCAAACTTGACCAGATTACATTAGAGTTAATAGAAATAGATTTTAAATGTTTAGATCGTTGGATGGAAAAAGTATCAACATTGTCAACAGTGCCAAAGTGTACAGGAACTTATTAAGTATCTATGCATATGTAATTTGCCAAATGACCTCCAAAAGAAGTCATTCCTTCCATATTGTAAAGGATATCGTTACCAATGTCAGATATTGATATGTCAGTGCCTCTCCTGCCATTTGTATAAAATGTGTTGTGCATGATTTAGTATGCCAAATATTAAATATGTTATCACAGATGTAACAATAGCAAAGGTATCTGTTTCATTGTCATAGGATGAAAAAATGAAACTTTTTATCACAATACATAAATGCTCAAATGAAGATTTAGACCAGCACCTGAATTATTGGAAATTATCACATATGGGCCAGTGCTGACACAGTGGGGCCAAATTTTGGAATGAGTCTTAATCTATATATAGTATTTGTGTATATCAGTAGCAACGGCACTGGCAAGTCTACACATTTGCACTAGCTTGACTGAGCCTTTATTGTGTCACACTGTGATTCGTACCAAAATCAAATATGCTGGCTTATTTGATTTATTCTTCACAGTAAATCAAGCCAAACTCGACATGCTTTAGATACAAATAGATGATAACTATAGTAATAGGCATGACGGTTGTCAGATGTTGACTGAATTATTATGATTCATATAAACAATACCATTTAACATTTTAAAAAATGATGTGACTATTAAAATTAGCAGTTCTTTAAATGCTTATCATATATTTGATTAAAACTCGTCTATGGTGTTTTAAGTGCTTTTAGTTTAAATATATTCCGCTTCATCACCCATGTTTCAATCAGTTTTGTCAGTTATATGCTTTATATAAATAAATACAATATTTATCATTTTTCTCATAATTGCGCCCTCAACGGACAGCAATTTATAGCCACTAATATTTCAAACTCATATATAGCTTTTATTACACTTAAAGTATAAATATAAAAGAAAATAACATACACAACTGTAAAAATATGTGTCTTTATTCGTTACAATTAGTCTGCAAGCCATTGATTTTTAATTAAAATATTTACATGTAAGAACAAGAACTAATTTGATATTATAACTATAGGAGTTCCTGTTTCATTATAAAAGTTTCTATTCTTAGGGTAATATAGTTAACTTTGTTAGTGCAGGGTAATCCTCAATCTGCGTATGAGCTAACAAATATTATTTTGTGACTTATATAATGAGAGTGTAGTAAACCATACTGCACAAAGCTAGGAAGGTATTATGAAAGTCAATGGTCAAGTGATAACACTGTACTAAATACAGCTGTAGAAATATAATTGAAATTAAGTAACGTATACACCAGTATTATCATAATTCACCAGTATTATCATAATTGTAGATATTCTTGCATACTGACTGTTGGCTGTATTTAAGAGCGTTCAATGCAATAAGCATGTAGATAAATAAGAATTAGTTTTATATTTTGTATTTGCACAAAAGTGTTTGAGACTATTATAGGGTAACGGAGGTAACATGGCTGTAACCCAATAAAGTAAGTAAGGGTGCAAAGATCAGGAATCGATACAATCAAGTTCCACACCTGACCCAGGATACCAATGGGAAAGCCCCAACTGTCAGAAGCTATCATGAGCAGCTTTGCATCTTATATTCTTATTCACATTTAATGTAGCGTCAGACAATCAAAGTGTACAAAATATCTTCTCAATGAAGGGAAGGGTTCCATTAGCAGAATTTTTGCTGGTACATATGATACTATTTGCATTATGGTTTCAAGATTAGCATGCTACTCAAGTATAATATACTGCTGGTAACCACTCTCATAACATTCCAGCTGAATATATTCGTTTTTAAACGTCGTGACTTTATTCCATGCTTTTAGAAAAAAAAATTGTTTGTTATTATTGAAAAAATATTAGGTGGTAGCTATTTTCAAATGTCTACAAAATATGTTCTAAAAAAGATAGGGAGCATGTTTTTGCAGTTTTAAACAGGCCAGATAATTGTTGTTATGGCAGCATAAAAAACAAACCCAATAATCGGTGATAAACATTTCAGAAGAAATAACAGGCATAAAATTAATAATTTCCTAGAAATAGGGTAGTAATGCAAAATGTCACGTAAGTAACATAGTGGAAAGCATAATTTAGTTTTGAATAATAAGGTTTTAGCGATTATGATTGGGCTATATAAAAACGTTAAACTGTAATTCATTTGAATGTCTCTTTTAACATTTTTACTTCTAAACAAAGCATATCTTTTACAAAACTTGATATGTTCTTTTTTAATTTTTGGCTTTATTCGTAGTCCCAAATTTCGGAGCCATATCAGAGAATAGGTTTAAACTATAGAGTCAAATATTTTGAAAATATTTTTGGGCAAAATTGACCAAATTGATGCTGATATTGAAAGATTTTGAAAGCAGCTTTACTAGCTTGAAGAGCCAGAACGTCCTTGGTCTTTGACCAGATGAATTTTGGTGTAAAAAAAAACCCCAAAGAATTATAAAATGACACAACATCTACAACTTTTCTCATATAGAACCACTTTTATGTTTGCTTAAAGCTGCATAGTCTGTAACTTTTGATCTTTTCATTTTAGAAATAATGTTTTTATTTTTCAAGAACACTGTAAAAATACTGTAAAAGGTGTTGAAAACGAAAGAGAATATATTGTATAAAGTTTAATCAAATTACTTGCTTCTCCTGTTTCTATGCAGTTCAATGCTAACAAGTGTATAGATTGTGTTCAACTAATGTATCTGACGTCACAGCGATGATATTGTGCTCAATGGTAAAATCCTAGCATTTGCGAATCGGTTGGGAATATAGCACTGTGTTTTTGTATGTCTCTTTTATCACGAAAGTCTATGCTCAAAGTCATATGTAGTTGTTACGCATTAAAAAGGTAATAAAATGTGTCATGTTTACCATTTATTACAAAATCCTGTTTAAAAACAAACAAAAGCTGCATTTTTATGTAGGTCGCTTATAAAAAGGGTAAAATTGGATTACGTTACAATCTAAATATGCAAATTTCTTATCCAATGCAAGGCCAACTTTTTTATATCAACCGATAGACTTGTAGATAAATAGAGCTTAAATTGCAAATAGATAAATAGAGACTTTGTCCAGAAAAATCAATGAGCTGTAAAGTAAAATAGTAAAACTACTAACATAATTAATGAGCAAATCCCTTTTCAAATATTAAATACTTAAGCAATTGAACTAAAATAAAAACGCATTCAAAAACACATTTCTATATTTGAATACAGGAATTGAGTCAATACATGTGGCTTCCAAATCTATCTTCTGTTGGCCAGATTTTTTTGAACTCAAAGTTTCTTTAAGGCACAGACTTTGGCTGCTGGAGGTGAACAGTGAAGGAATAAGATATGAATTGTCTAAACGCTGTTATGAATTTGTTCATTTTATCAAAGCTTACTAATGCACTATCAAATAACTTCTCCATGAGCAAAATGAACAAACGCACGATCGGGATTACTTTCATAAAATGTCTCAGACATGTTAAGGCTAGTATTTCAGACCAAGGCATCTCACTGAATTGTCTAAATTGCCTTTATAGCAGCTTGATAGTTCATTGGATGTACTTTGGGTTATTTCATTTTTATCTGTAATATGTGACTGTTTTGTCATTTGCTGGCAACCTTTGCAATCCATTTGGATCTAGATCAGGACCAACATAACGTTGGTCCTGATGTGGATCCAACATATTTGACACTCAGATTTGAAAATTAAATAATTTAAAAAGAATCAGCACACAAGCAATTTTCGGAGAAACCCTATTGATCATAGCTAAAACAAAACTCTAGACAATTTAATGTAATGGCTATTAAGTCCTACAATAACACAGAACTCAATTCTTTCTTTTGAGTATGTGAATGAGAATGCTACCATAAACGCATATGAAAAGAATATTTAAAGACGATTGAATATGTACAAACATTCATTTTGCTTTATATCTTCTGCAACTTTACAAAATAGTGTTGATCATAATCAGATTGATCCACGGGAAGCTAGCTGATATGGATCGCCAGTGTTTAACGATATAAACCAGAGAAGATCGAAATATTCTATAATGTTTGGGAAACAATATAACAAACTTACCACACTCCAAGAAAGAAAACAGCGCAGACAAAATTGACAGAATTATTGCGATACGATATAAAGTAGCCATTTTGAGCTTGCTGCTGAATTGACACGCAGCACACCTCAATGCATTCAAACGCAGTGTAACACATGTCTCAATATCAAACATATATGATTGAAAAGGAAACAATGCAAAACAAATTTTAAACATTTGCTTGAGCTATTATATTTACGCGTGTGCGTGTTTGCGTTTCATTTATTTGAAAGGAATCCAGGTACTGAATACAAAACCCTGGTCCCACGTTTATAAAACTTTCCATGCACTGCTTAACTGAGCATTCAATTTCAGCTGTTCATAAAAAACTAAATTTTTGAAAAAATGAATAAGTTTTCTTGCTTTCAAACTCTCAGATGTGGTATTTATCTTGCTTATAAATGTTCAAATGCCAACAGTTGTTTGAATCAATTGTTGGCATTTTAATATTTACGAGCATGGAAAAAATAATGCTCAATTAAGTTTAGCATTTAAAAAAGTTCTATGACCTTTGGGCCTGGTTTCTTTATCTCGATCTATGCACACACTTATTTCGATATCTAAAATATTAATCCATGAAACTACAAAATGCTTTATGAAAAGCTTACCCACCAGTGGGTATCTGTATTCATATTTTTCTCTTCAGCTAAACCTCAAACAAAGAAAAATTGTGTTTTGCAAGCCAATTGTCTAGATTCTACTTGTGTTATTTTTTCTGAGAGAGGGAATTGGGGTTGGAATAAAAATATAGTAGTTTCTGAGTTATAAAGTTTTTAGCTAACTGATCGCAGACGGACGGACAGGAGAATTGTCTAACTTTCATGAGACACATTTCTTCAAAAACAAAACAAAAACAATGTACCTCCTATGGTATTTCATGTAAATAATCCATACAGTTTTTAAAAAAATATATATGCTTAAATGTTTGTGGTACCTTTTTCATATTTTAGTGGCAGATTTTTTTCAAGTCATATGTCTATATCTTATTTGTGTCCATCTGCTAAAAAATAATGATCAAAATATTCAAAGTTGTTTCTGAGTTATGAAGGTTTTCCCTTACTGATAATTGACGGATGGACAGACATTCTGATTATATACTAACGGACTTTAAAAACGCAACACTGACATAAACAATTCGATTTTCATTTAATTATCGGAGCTAACAAAATGCATTTTATATCAAATTAAAGCTCAATTAAGAGGCTTTTATCTTGGACAAATGATAATCCTAGGCATTACATAACACATCAAGAACGTCATCTTAACAGGGCTGGGGTCTGCTTATTATGAGGCAGAGATTTAATAACGCATATGACCACCATTGTTGTCAATTACGGCACGTAGACATTGTCTCATTGACCTTGTTAAGCATCTCACAGTCCTTCTTGCCATGTTCTGCCATTCTTGTTGAAGAGCCAGGCCAAGTTCTCGCAGATTCTGGGGAGGGTTTGGACGGACGTTCATGCCAGCTCATCCCACATATTCTTGATTGGGTTCATATCCAGCCAAACTGCCAGCTAGTCCATGACATTGACACCGTGCCCTGGGTTACTCTAGCAGAGTGGGGACGGGCGTTATCTTGTTGAAAAATCAAGTTCTATTATGACGTTGATGTCGAAGAAGCGGCAAAAGCACAGGGTAAAGAACTCCGTCAATGTAGCGACGTGCAGTTAATGTTCCATTAAAAATGATTAAACCAGAACGAAACCCTGCATTCATGGCACCCAACACCATGACACTACCGCCATCGAATCTGTTCAAGAACATAGTTGTCTGCAAAGCGTTCATTTCTTCGAGGGTAACAGCGAATTCACCCATCAACAAAACTTACATTAAAGCGAGACTTATCTGAGAAACGACTCTGGCCCAGTCCTGACGTTGAACGTTAAGTTTTTTATTGGCCCAGTCCATTCTTTGTTGTCTATGACGTTAGGTCAAAACTTGACCTTTATAAGGCCTACGGCAAACAATAACATGCTCTTTAAGTCGACGTTGAAGAGTTCTAGGGTGAATGCGTCGGTGACGCCTGCCAACAACTGTTGCAGCGGTTGATACTGCAGTTTGGCACC
Organism: Loripinus fragilis; assembly: GCA_964019695.1. Taxonomy (NCBI): domain Eukaryota; kingdom Metazoa; phylum Mollusca; class Bivalvia; order Lucinida; family Lucinidae; genus Loripinus; species Loripinus fragilis. The sequence goes on from OZ026516.1 coordinate 85,573,969, forward strand.
TGTCCCTAAGGTGACGTAAACGGATGTGATTGTCCTGACGTCGAGTAGTCACATGGGGCTGACCAGACCTAGGACGGCCTTGTGTTGAGCCTTTCACTAAAGACTTTTCTGTTTAGCCGCGAAACAATTGAAACATTGACTGCAAAACGTCTAGCAACTTCACGTTGACTTATTCCTATATTTAACATTCCAATTATTTGATTTCTTGAAGGTAGCATTCTACTAAATATTCATGAAGTATGGCCACGCCTTTTTGGTGAGGAAGTAGTCATCAGAAAAAAACACTGTGGATCATGTCATTGGTCACATTCCTTTTGCTTCATTTGAAGGTGATAAGAGGCCAGATAAAATAAATCAAAAATCAATAGAGTTTGAACATTTGATGCCCTAACAGAGAATAATGTTTCGATTTTTAGAGTACCCCCTCTTATAAAATGCTGCGGACTAGGGGGTTCCCCAACTTATTTACACATGACTAATTTTTGAGCTGGGAACCCTCCATGTTTTTCATCATAAATTAAATAAGCTATGGCAGGATTTTCAAATAAAAGACTTTTGTCAAAATTGTATGTGTGCATAGATTTTGAGAATGGATTACTTTACTGTTATTTTGCACTGTCGGCAATGGAGAAATATTTAGTGGAAAGCCTCCTGAATCAGAATCCAGTCGCGGCATGGCGTTCAAACTTCCTGGTGTTTTATTATCTTTATTATGCAAACGAATAGCTATTATTTGAGCTATACATGAATCGATTCATTAATTCATGCATGAAAAAATCATGCAAAATAATGCAAATTCATTAACTGCACGTGTTACTGTCTCCGTCTGCTCTATATGGTTCAGTGAACAGTAAACGGTCGAATAAACCATCTGCGATTATGCTAAAATACACTTAAGTGAAAGAAAATATTTTGAGATAATAAACGTTCGAATTATTAACGAAATGAAAAAACGAATTCAGTGTTGCATTTTTAAAGTCCGTCAGTATAGTACACACAATTCTTTAGATCCTGGAATTTAATGATACGACAAAGGATAACTAAGGTATTTACAAGTAGGCCATCAAGTCAACATGCATATGAATTCATTCATCTCATAAAACATAAACCGTAAGGAATAGTATGTGGCATTTGTCTTATTTACTCACCAACGAATATGTTTTGGGTATTGAATCGCATCTCTGGGGAGACTCTAATTAGTACATTCTCTAAATTTGCTTTTCATCTGATGTGTACACCAAAATAAATCTGACAGTTTTACAATTTACGTTTTCTTTATTTCTTTCCGAAGGGCGCTTGATGTAGTAATTGTTTTCTACGGTATTTTCACGTGTTCTCTGAACATTACAAAAATAAGAATAAACCAGCACTTGAGATTTAGGTACTTATCCTCATTTTCAAGCAACGACGACTCGAGCTAGGCTATGCTAATGCACATACTTGTCAGAGCTCGCCAAAGCCTTAGCTTCTTGCATACACAAAGTATGGATGCTGATGAAGACTTGGGTTGGATCAAAAGTCAGATCTCTTACATGGTCAGCATGGCGTTTTAAAGAGGCTTATGCGTGCCATAAGTAATTGAATCACAATGTGTTGACTAAATTTCTTCTGATTCTTCTGTGTGCAAAGAATCCCCTGTAATTAAGTTTCCAACAATTTTTCTATTTTACACTATAGTAAAAAAATAGGTGTGGTACTTGATTGTATCGTTTCCTGATCTTTGTCGTCTTTCTTACTTTAACACTTTGCATGTGGGGAAATCTACATGTTTCTTGTCATGCGTGGATCCAGAAGTTTTCGTCAGGGTGTGGGGTGGGGAGGGGTTGGGGTGGAGGGGGTCCACTAAGTATGACATTTTAACTGCTCATGGAACTAAAATGCTGAAAAATAAAGGCCGTTCCTCCTTTCAAATTCCCAGAAATTTTATTTATTACGCTAATAAATGTTAAAATCCCTAGTATTAGTACGATGAACTGATAAATTTCGTGTTAAGCTGAGTTGAACATGAAAAATGTTTTATAACTTCGATTGTTTTGTTTAAGCCATCAACTTATTTTATAAATGGCTATGTTTTAGTATCCCTAAGGATTTTCCAGGTGGTGGGGCCCCGCATACCCTCTGGATCTACGCATGTTTGTCATCTGCGGATTGCTTAAATCATCCTTTCAGGAATACCACAAGACATTTTGCTTAATGGAAACATAAATTCACATCTGAACTAAAAGTGAGGTTGGCGCTATTAAACCTGTTTAAGCCCTCCAGTAGAATATTTTTACTGACCATTCCAAGGCGGTACTTCTTTTGTGGATCATTCATGTTATTTCTGTCGTGTGTTTGTTATGCTTTTGTGTGCGTCTGTTTATTGTTGCCTTGTGGTCACCTGCTGGGAAAGGGCTGACCTCTTGGCTCTCATTTGTGATGTCTGATTGTGAGTTTGTTACTTTCCCATTGGTATCTTTGGTCTGGTGTGGTACCTGATTGTATCGATTCCTGATCTCTGTCCTTTTTATTACTTGAGCGCTGGCGTTTCGGTCGATCCTGAACTTGGTCTAAAATGTTTGTAAAGGTTATCAGCTATGAGAGTCACAACTGACATGGGAGGCGCTGGATATTTAATTCAAAGGTGTTCAGCACATTTAAACCCATATTATGGCTAGCTTTCTTGAATGCGCTGCGACATTTGTTGACAGTGTTGGCTATGACAAAATTGTAAAATCTTATCAGGGTCTACACTATTTGTTGTCAAATAATGTATTGAAACAATCAAAATAATCAAAATAATTTTGATTTTCGACTGGGATACCTTTATACAACAAAAGACAAACACACCACGGTTAAAATATTTCAGATGAACTCATGGTAGACGATTAGAGCTTGAATACCTGGTTCAAAAATATTTAGATGAATTCAAGAAAGACCATCAAAACTTGGATACATGGTTTAAAATATTGAGACGTATTAAAGATAGGCAAGTAGAACTTGAATACATGGTTTATTAATATTTAGATGAATTCAAGATAGATAATTAGAACTTAAATACATGGTTTATAAATATTTGGATGAATTCAAGATAGACCATTAGAACTTGAATACACGGTTTATAAATACTTAGATGAATTCAAAATAGACACTAGAACTTGAATCGATTCCTGATCTTTGCACTCTTACGTACTTTTAAAATATTTAGATGAATTTAAGATAAACCATTTAAACTTCAATACATGGTTTAAAAATATATAAGATGAATTAAAGATAGACCATTAGAACTTCAATACATGGTTTAAAAATATTTAGATGATTTATAGAGAGACCATTAGAACTTCAATATATGGTTTGAAATACTTAAATGAATATAAAATAGACCATTAGAACTTGAATATATGGTTTGAAAAAATTTAGATATCCTCAAGAAAGACCATCAGAACTTAAGTACATGATTTAAGGTAGTTTAGTTTAACTCATGAAAGACCATCAGAACTTGTGTACATCATTTAAGGTAGTTTAGGTTAACTCATGTAAGACCATCAGAACTTGAGTACATGATTTAAGGTAGTTAAGGTTAACTCATGAAAGACCATCAGAACTTGAGTACATGATTTAAGGTAGTTTAGTTTAACTCATGAAAGACCATCAGAACTTGAGTACATGATTAAAGGTAGTTTAGGTTAACTCATGAAAGACCATCAGAACTTGAGTACATGATTTTAGGTAGTTTAGGTTATTCATGAAAGACCATCAGAACTTGAGTACATGATTTAAGGTAGTTTAGTTTAACTCATGAAAGACCATCAGAACTTGAGTACATGATTTAAGGTAGTTTAGTTTAACTCATGAAAGACCATCAGAACTTGAGTACATGATTTAAGGTAGTTTAGGTTAACTCATGAAAGACCACCAGAACTTGAGTACATGATTTGACGTAGTTTAGGTTAACTCATGCAAGACCATCAGAACTTGAGTACATGATTTTAGGTAGTTTAGGTTATGAAAGACCATCAGAACTTAAGTACAAGATTACAATATTTTAGATACACCCAAAAAGCCCATATATACTAGAGTACATGATTTAATTATTTACGATTGACTTAAAAAAGACCACCAGAACTTTGAGCAGTTCACGTTAAGAGCCATAAGGCATATTTAACTATATTTCACATTGACCTTTCACTCGTAGAGTATATTTGTAAACAGTAATCTTTGTTATCACCTACAAACCATAGGAAATACTGTGCAAAATATAAACACCCTAAGTCTATAAAATGTATGAGGAGTTTGTGTTACCAGAAAATGAAAGTGGGTTCGCGTGGAGAGCCACAAGGCAGATTTTAATATGTTTGACCTTGACCGTTTACTCCTATGTAATATCTGCACTCAGTAACCTGTGTTGTCATCCACATACTGTAGGCAATCGCTGTGCCAATTATGAACTCCGTCATCTATAAAATACTTGAAAAGGTATTAGGTTTATTCGGCCTTGACCTTTGACTCAAAGATCATAATATTAGGAAACCGAAATTTGTGTTTTCATCATTACACCATAATGCTAGGTTTACACTATGTTCCCGGCAGTCACGGCAGTCACGGTAGCCAGAAACGTAGCTCGCCGTGGTGTTTTAGTCATTTTTGTCTTTGTGTTCAAGTTCTGTTAAGTCTCGCTACGTTTTCTCACGGTCGGTCAAGGTCTGCCGTGACAGAGGCTCGCCGGCGCGCTACGGTCTGTAACGGATGGTTCTACGTTTCATCCCGGCCTGCCACGTTCTGTTGGGACCTCTCACGTTTTGTTGCGTTGCGATCAAGTTGCTACATATATCAAGTTCTGTCAAGGTTTTCTACGATAAAGCGTGGGCAATGAATGGTGTTTGAGCCCCAATATGACCACGGTATAAAGAGGAGGTCCACAAAGCTGCTGCAATCGTTATATTATGCACCCTTGATCAAAAACATCATTACATGTAATGGCAATAAAGAAGCCGATTTCGTATTTATATACATGTAATTGCTAGGAGTGTACATCTAGCCTTTGTGGCAGCAAGGAGGCCACCAGCAGCTGTATAGAATAATGATCGTCTAGCAGGAAGGTTAAATACGGATGCAAAGTGCGGGCATGGTTTTCGGAAGAACGAATGCAACAATTGGGATATTTCTCACTTTTTATAGCAAAAGAGCTTCGCATCGAAGATGTTAACGCATTTCAAGCCTCCAAAGCTCTTTGAAACTGTTCAATGAAAGTCTTGAAACAATAACACCAGCCATTGGTATCAGCATTAACCCTTTGTACTCTAGTGACTCATTTATGAGTATTTTTTAAAAACACAGAAGATTCTAATGAAATGGCGCACAATGCAGCATTTTATCAATGTCTACACTGACTGATCTTCAGAGATATAAATGCAATATTCTGCCACGAGAAATTATAACTTATGACACCTCTATAATACAATGAAACTACCCAAGTCCATTCATGAATGATTATTTGTACCCTTGCCATTACTTTCCTCCTCAGATGCATCTAACTGAGAATCTTAGACTCTATGCTCAGGTTCGAGCTGTGGAGTCGGGTTAGGACAACGCGGCAGACCGCAACAGAACTTGATAGACCTTGATAGACCTTGCGTTGCCGTCTCGTAACAAGCTGTCCAGCTACGGACATACTCCAAGTTGTGTTAAGGTCTGTTTCGTTCCGTCACGTTTTGTTGCGTTCTCCCCGTTCTACTACGGCACATTTAAGTAGGTCAATCCCGCCCTGGCTGCCGTGGCAAATTTTTTGACTGTTTAAAAATCTGTCCCGGCGATCACGGCAACCACGGTGAGCTACGTTTGTCGACCCCGTTCCCCTACGTTGTGTTACGGTCACCCCGTTTCGTCCACGGTGGCCAAAATCGTGACTGCCGTGGTCGCCGGGGACTAGTGTAAACGTAGCATAAGCAATCAGTCTGCCAAATACGAACACCCTCCATCAATAAGCATAAGCACTAGGAAAGATTTTAAGTATTTTTGACCTTGGCCTTTGATTTCTAGGTCATATTGACAATCCAAAACCTCCGTTGTTATCTCCACACCATTAGCAATTTTTGACCTTGGCCTTTGATTTCTAGGTCATATTGACAATCCAAAACCTCCGTTGTTATCTCCACACCATTAGCAATTGTTGTGCCAAATATCGAAATTTATAACAGGAGTTCACGCTTTGAGTGATTTAGACGCATTTTAAATAAATACAATGCAAAATAAAAGCAATTGTTTGTATGAGTCTGTTCATCAACATCGGATCTTAAGTTTCTCTTTTTGGCATGAAGATACAAGCGCTGATCAGAGAGGTACAGCCTTGGAACTGTCTGTAAAATTATTTTATTTAAGTTTAAAAGAACTTTTATCAAATGACGTCGCATCTGGGGGTGACATAACACAATATATTTAAACCGCTAATCTACTAGTGGTGTCACATATTTTGCAACGTTCTATGCCGCCCATAAGAGCGGTGCGTTTAAATGACAAACTTCGAGTATTTTCACGCCAAAAAAATCGATTTTAAAATATTGGGTGCCATATGGTGTAAAGAATCTAACTTCTGTGCTCCTTTTGGCTAAAAATGATAAGTACTTCTATTAAAACTAAATTGAAACTAAAGCTGTTGGCCTATCAAAGGCATTAATTTTGATACTGACTAAACGCAAATGATTGAACAGAAGTATACACCCCAAATCAGAGTATTAGGAAATATGGCAAAGAAATGGGGGGAAACAAACCTGATTTCATTGGAAAATTTAACAGTGATAAAGATACTATTCATACCTGCTTTTGAACAATCACTTACAACGTTAACCAATCGATCACTTTAATAATATAATCTTTAAATTTTTTGGAGCAATAATAATCATTGAATGTTTTTCTTAACACTTCATTTCCGATACATATCTCTAAAAAGATATTATACGATTAATCCGTCGATGCTTTCCCATTAATACGTTGATTTTGGCATTATGTTGTTGCCCCCGATGACATATTTTACATGGGCGGATCCAGAAAATTTTGCGTATTTTTAGTCCTCAACATACGAGGGTCATTTTTTTTATCTTCGTAGATTCGGGCTGTATCTCTACAAATATAGAATTTACGGTACCATAACTATATATATTTTGAAAGGTCTAGCTACTGTCTATCACTTGATGTAAATTTTACATCATTTGCGCTTAGTTCGGCCAAGATATATATAGCTTTGTATAGGGCGTAAAAAAGGACACTGGCCGAAATCCGTGTCATTTTAACAACGCAGCCATTAGGAAATTAGACTCTGTTTAGTTGCATTTCGCTATTAGCTAGGAGGCTAAGAGCCAAGATTGTGCTAATCCGGATACAAGCATGAAACTTTCCACACTTGTTAAGGTTGGTGAGCTGATGAATTTTTGATATAGAACCACTTCGACAAATTCCCTCTGCCCATGCGCAAGGCAAAATTCACTTCCGTTATAGAAAAATTGGACTCACTTGACTACACAGACCAACATTTGCGTTTAACATGGTAAAAATTGACCCACTATATCTCTAGATGTCCTAAAAGACATAAACAAATATAGTTTAAAATGGTTTCCATAATTACGCATGCGCAAACTAACTAATACTTCCGGTTATCTCCTTTAATGATGTCAAAACGGTAGAAATCATTTAATAAAAGGAATACTTATATCTTTTGACCGGGAAATAAATGTGTTTCTTAAAAATCATTTATCCAATAATTTTTTATGTACATGCATTCACGCTAGAGAGCCACTGTACTAGAACAGTGCAGTCATCGCGGGTTGGTTGCAGTCGATGAGGGCAAACACTACATTACTTTGGTTAACTGTGATCCATTCTATGAGCTAGTTTCTTTACAGCTATTGATTTTCATGACGATGTTTTCAGTTGCAATTATCACTTAGGTATTGTAGTCCATTCTGGGACAATTGGAGCCTTTAAATTCTAAAACTAGCTAAGTATCAGCCAATTTCTGAATAGCCAGTGGGATTTTTTATGTGTACGAAATGTGTTCACAGATTAATGAGACACTATTTTAGTCATTAGTTATGATTTAATGTCATCACATAATGATTAATACAAATAAATAAATGAATAAAATGTTTTGCATATTTCTGTTTATTTTTTGTGAAGTTGCAAACCATTTTGTAGTTGTACGCAAAATTTAAGTAGTCAAGGGCATTGTATTAGTAGTCATGGGTCTAAATATAATCAATTTGTATGCAACCTATGATTCGGTCACTGGACCAGAACAGCCGATATATGTAGTACTATGCGTACAGTGTGAAAGTTAGAAAGGGGGCACAGATCAGGAATAGATACAATCAAGTACCACACCTGACCCAGGATACCAAATGGGAAAGTAACAACCACACAATTTAACACCACAAACGAGAGCCGAGAGGTAACCCCTTTCCCAGCAGGTGACCACAAGGCAGCAATTAGCAGACGCGAAAGCATCACAAACACAATACAGAAATAACACAAATGATCCACCAAAGAAGTACCGCCTTGGAACCGTCAGTACAAGTATTTTACTGGAGGGCTTAAACCAGTTTCACTTGAATAACTTTGAAAATGCCCTGCCCTCAGATTTTGAATTTTTGCGCATGAAAGTACAATATTTTGCATTTTATCTAAACTAACTAAAGTAAGCATTGATTCCAGAACATAAACAAAAATGCCTTCCATCCTTTTTTTCCAGAAAATATCACCTTTTTTGGCATTACTCAGGTGCTGTATTGACTTACGATCTTTGTTAAACAGATACACAGCTCGATATATAAGTGACAATAATATGCACAGAATATGTTCAAAAGTAAATATTGACAAAAATATTACCCTTATTAACAGCCAGTTATGCTTAAACGGTATATTTTGTGCCCTTGTCGACAGCAGCCATGACGCGATGGCCATGCTGTTCGAGTACAGTGGTTCTCTAGCGCAGCATTGATATGATGCTTTTCTCTTGTTATGCTGGGGACAAGCATGATTTACCCGTCATGTTATTGAATGACTTCATACCGTAATGTAACTTCGACTGTAACTCATGTTATGGATTTAACTGAAGAGTGTTTGACTGTCTTTTGGAATTATGTCCAAGTATTGTTATGCGTTTATTTTGGTTACTTGGCACCTGGGCCAAGATGACAAGATCACGTTGATCTTATATACAAACGTTTGCATTTTCAAAGTGACATTTAACCAAGAGAGCTGGCAATATGTGCGATAATCTGGTTGTATGCTTATATGACACAGCCTTCTCATAGGATTTTCAGTTCTTTAACATTACCAATTTTAAAAAACAATCATCAATTTACAGAAATGTAGTGTTCAAAGTTGCCACCACAAACACAAAGGGTCGTACACTGGAGAGCTGCATTGTCTACTTCTGCAACCTTGAAGACAGCCATATCTCACAAGGTCAAGAGAAGATAGTTATGCTTGTGGTATGGTGGTCCACAGTGGACTGTACATTCCAGTGTCTAATTCTATCTTTCAGAGTTTGCTGGACTTGGTAATCATTTCCCATGTTCTAGTACTGACTCCAACACATATGCCTTGATTTGCTGCCTTTAAACTGTGCTGGTACAAAACCACCTTTGTAAGGGCTGTCATTTCATCAATCTAACCTATTTGGTAAACAAATGTTATCTAGCCATGTCTATGTTCATGTAGGTGCTTGCTTGTTCTACCAAACAGTACTGTGATGAATCGTTCAATGGTGCAGAGGTAATCTGTAGGTGGCTTTTCAGGGAGAGTTCATTTTTACAAAATACCTAGTTACAGCTGGAAAGCTACCAACCGTTTTTCACGACCAAGGAGAAAGGATGTTTAATTGCACCCTGTGAGTGAATGAAAAAAGCAAGACAATTTGATTTCACACTAACGATAACTGGCGATTTTTGCCGACCCCGCAGTTCATCCACTCACAACTGTTGCACCATAGGTATGACCAGAACAACTACATCAGTATCAACAGCGCGTCTGCTTATTTTCTTGTTATGCATTTAGCTGCTTCCGTAGCACAAGCAAATATTCTTGTAGCTGCCTCCTCATGAAAACAATGCACTAATGAAGGCATATCGCAAGCTGGACACACTAAGACCAAGCTTCTTCTCCGGTAAAGTGCAGGGTTCTCTCTAGAGTATTGTCACACTCTCCCCGTGCAGCAACTGATCTCAATCTGTGGCTTTTGTTTCTTATTTGGCATATCTTCACCAGTTAGAAAGATAATGAAATAGTTTATTGTCATCTTCTCACAAGAAATCTTGCCAGTGTTTTGGTGCGACAGTTATTTGATGGACCGACCCGCTGGTGGATGTCTCCTCGTTTTTCCCTTGTTGATGCTTTTAAACTGTCCGCCTAACATGTGCCGCACACTAAATCCACTCGATCAACTGGACAAGAAGTGGATATTTATCATCATTTTAAAGCATCGTTTGTATACTGCTCACTGAACAGTGCTAACCCCTACACCTTTAAGTATCTGAACAATGGTGGCTCCATCCAAAATGACAACACTAACTCCAAGTGCAAAATCATTTACAGGAGGACCAAATGCCTCGAAGCAGTCAGTAGCTTCACAGTCAAAACTATGAGGCATATCAGGCATTCTCCTCCACAAAAATGTAACGTTATCATACTCACATAAAATAGACTGGCGTAGACTTACTAATGTTTGGTATGGTTCGTTTAAGGGAAGTGAGCCATTTATAATATACATATACAGTTCACTGACATTTTGGAGATAGTCCATCGACAGACATTGATATGAGGTCTGTGAGCTCAAGCACAGCAGAATATATATGTCTTCCTACCTGTTTGTCTGTTTGTCTGTGAGTCTGTCTGTTTGTCTATCAAAAAGGTAAATTTCCCTTAGCCAGTGACCTATATAAGCTACGTCACTGCCTTGGCTTAAAACATAACTTTTTCAGAGACGACCACAATTAAAAACAATCCAAATTGGTCAATACTAAGAAAATATGTGGTTGTGGCTTTGGACCACCCTGGTAGCTCAGGTGGGAAGCGTGTCTGTCCATTGTTCCAAGGGCTTTGATCATGAGCAAAAACTGTTTGCATGTATGTCTGTCTGCCACAAGCCTACTATCCTCTTTTCTTATAATTTGACTTTTAAGTCTAATATCAATTTTATATATGTTTAGCGTGCTCAGAGCTTTTTAGTGAAAGATTTTACTTGTAAATAAATGGGGCTTTGTTTATTGTCTAAACAACATCCGGTTAAAAGAAACCCACGGCGCATGCGCATCTAAACGGATCTGTAGGTCCCTATATCATGTATATTAAAGACATGCTTTGGTCCTTTGAAAGGGGCATCGGGTTTTGCGCAGTGTAAAATAAAAGAGAAACAGAGTACCATCTTTGTACAAAATTCAAATTTTATGCGCATGCGCAGCAATTAAAGAATGAAGAGGAGTAAACTACAAACAATTTACATCACTTCTGCCACATTTTATTATTCTACAACCTTCACGACCCCTTCTTTAAAGTCAAACTGTATGAAAGCTCTATGATAACAGCCTAAAATTAGAAAATGCTTTGCGCATGCGCAGTAGGCATTTCCCAATGTGGTTCTTTATCCTTTTCTGCTTATTCAGTCATGGTCTACAACTGTGCCAAATTTCATGCTTGTATCCAGAATAGCACAATCAGGCCAAAATTTGGCTCTTAGCCGTCTAGCTATATGGTGATTTAAGCATTTTTCAAGCCGATTTTTTCTTTGCACATCAAAATAAATTATTCAAACGCTAATCGTAGACAAGTGCAGCAAAACTATAAGCATGTTGTTTGCTCTTCTATAATATTTTAAAACACCTATCAATATACCAAAATAATCACAGTCAAGTGCTAGTTATGCTATCTGTTAAAATTACGATTGTGAACAAATTTTTTAAATTTCTTCTGGTTTTGCATAGCACATGATATACTCAATCATTCGTCAGCAGTTATATTGTTGTATCGATTTAAGCGTGTAACTGGCAACTTCCGGTACTGGCATACCCCCATGATATAAAAGGTGGGTGGGGTAAATCCCCCTAGGCTATTTATTTTGCAGGTTATTTCTAATAAAACAAAAGTATTTACCTTGTTTTGGGATGAAAGTTACCATAACACTTCCATCTACCATATAAACAAGAAAAAAAATATAATACTACTTTACAACTAACATATTAAGCCGCATTCAAAAGCCTGTATCCAACTTCCACTTGTGTCAACTTTTACAATAAAAGTTTATATGCCTACTGTTCAATTTGCTGAGGTTCCAAACAAATCTTCCATATTCAATTATTGCTGCTCATTTGATATAATGTTTATTTAATTTTGTAGCACGTAGTGTCCTTGATCTGCAGCCATTTTTTCAGAAGCTGTGTATGGCTATGGACCCATTTTCATGCAATTGTTTCTAAAGTTCTGTCAGAGACTAAGTCCATAAATCTCATATTTCTACCATATTTCCAGTGTGCGATATATAGGTTTGTTATATGACTGGAGAAAATCCTAACTCCTGATTGGCTTAATTTGTCTTCATAAATCTCTATGTCTACCTGGAAACTGGTCTAAACCGGTCCACAAGTTAATATTGCGTGAAAACCAGCTCCAACTAGTTTCCGGAAGTTAATATTTTTGACACTTCTGCAATATTACCCTCTAGAGAGCTAAAAAAGCATGATGAGTGTGAAACTAGCATGTGCTGCATGAAATTGACATGATTTGCTGTTTCACCTCCCAACAGGTAAATTAAAGACTTTCATAATTTTTTACAACAGTTTTGTTTTGTTTTGTTTGCTTATTTATCTTAGTTTGAATAAACAAACTGTAAAAACAGTTTTATGATAAAATTTTATATTCCCTTTAAAAGAATTAATATACATTTGAAAATGCAAAAAACTAAATTATAATATTTTAATAAAAGTTGCTAAAACTCGAGAGAAAGTTCTTAGATGTCTTAAATAGAAGGTTGAACAAAAGTGAAAGTAGCAAAATTTTCATTCTTAAATGAAATGTCATATAACAAAACAGTTATTGACTTCAATTTCGGTAGACATAAGGATTTATCTACCCTTAAAAGTCATATTCACCTCGGCCTAGCGGCCTCGGTGAATTATCACTTTTTTTGGGTAGATTCTTATGTCTACCTCATTGAAGTCAATAATTGTATAATGTCCTGCCTCTTAGAATTCATTAAAGTAATGCATTTTGAAATAATCTTGGGTTGCATGTATCGATAAAAGCTCAATCTTTCCAAATATATGCATGATGTATGCATTTACTTTCGCCGTTTTCATTAAATCTCCCTTTCTACGAACATAAAAAACGTCCCTCGTACATTGTATTTTACAGAGGGCCGTACTATCCTCCCTCGAGAAGCAATTGGACCCAAGGGGTCCAATTGCTTATCGAGGGATCCGTAGCACCGTTTCAAAGGAAACCTATAGCCACTTGTGCTTTTCCAGGGGAGGGGGTCCAAACCCCCTTTCACCCAATGGATCTGCCCATATTCTAAATACCAACCTGAATAAAATACAGTACAAACATCATACGTCTGGATCCATCTCTGATAGTTTGAAATAACCGCAGCGAGACGTTTTCTTTAAGCACCCATAACGTATGATTTAATAGGTTAAACTTTAAATAAGTATTGAGGGTTATATTTCATCATATCCACACTTTTTGGAAACAATATCGGATATTTAAGAAATGAATGCAATTTGATACTTTGTGTATGCAAACTGCTCAAATAGATCCAAGGCACCATGAGGAAGAGTCACAGGAGACAGACAGCTAAAGTAAAGCAGCCAGATTTCCTTCCTCAGTAAGATTATAGTTAAATTACAAAGGACACCAAGGAGCAAACGACAAAACCCAATACAAAAAAACCCACAACAAATTGGAGCAAAAACAAACCATGAATGAACAACAACAGAATCACCACGTGGGGTAGGGGTGCTTAACCGCCAGAGAGCTGCCGATGGAGGCTGTCGACGGAGAGCTGCCTATGTAAATGTTCGCGCCACATGTATTTCCGCGTGCTGATGACTTTGCACATGGCTGTCAATTGTATTTTTGAAATAATGGCTGTTATCTAAAAAAGAATAAATTGTTAGTGAATTTGAAATTGTGTTTCGTTTTTGTCGCAGGGAAATAAATAAGGGATAAAAAGGATCTCTGTGATAGCCAAATCTTCGCCCTATATTCTGCTACTGTTAAAACAAAAAAAGCCCTGTCAAGTCCTGTGACGTAATTCTAAACTATTCAATACGACTCATTTAATTTTACCAACGTTTAAAAATACTTTCAACGATACATCTTAAACGAGGCTACCTCGAAGTATCTAATACATGATTTATTACACTCCTAAACACGACGTCATAATTATTATAACTCAAGGTTTTTATCGTTTTTTGGCGATTTTGATTGGTCTGTTGCAAAGTCGAATCCGTTTTTACACTTCGATAAAACCCCACACGTAGGAATATTTGATATCTGCCTTGATTTTACAGTGCTAAGATAGTGTAAAGTATCACGAACTGTACATTAAACCTCGAACCCAGATAATGTTGTGTCCGAGATAAAACATTCACCAGCTTAAATATAGTTACGCATGATAAGAGCTCATTAAAAACCCATACACTGTATGATGTTGCCTCAACAAAGCAACGGAGAACTCTAAGAAATAAGCAATTTGACGTCACTTGACAATCAAGCACATCATTGAAGAGCAACGTCATCAAACAATGTCTAGACTGCATCATGCGTATCAAGAACGAAAGGTTTCAACGCAGTTTGACGGAGTCAAAACGAACCTTTTAATTATAGGCAGGACTTGTTAAGGTAAATGCTTTTAAAACCAGTGCATAAACTCTAAACGTTCTTCAATGATCCAAGCAAGCTTTATTTGACAAAAGTAAATAATTCAAAAATAAATGGATTTGTTTGTTTAGCTCATACTCACATATTTGCTCCCAAAAGAATGCCATTTAGCAAAACAAAGTTTTGAACTGACAGCATTTTCAAGATGGCTGTCCCATCTTTCATGGACAGCGGTTACGAACTGATTTCCTTTGGCAGGCTTTAAAATATAAAATATTTTCAGCAACCCTTTAAAAATGTACTGTTATGTTCCAAAGGAATAAGTTGTTGAGCTGTTATTTTTGTGGATTGTAAAATTTTCACGAAAATAATACCATCACGAAATGGCGCAATCACTCTGCCGTTTACATTTAGGTAAATCATGCTTCAGTCGCGAATTTTTAATGTCGAAAAATTGTATTTTACTGCTTTTCGCGAAAATAAATATATCGCATTTTTTTAATTTACAGTAGATCTAGTTAACTGATAAAACGCCAATTATTACGAATGTTCGACTTCGTGCCACCAAGCTTCGAGGTTTCAAAACCACATCTAAATTAAGGGTGAGGTTGGCGCCGTTAAACTGGTTTAACCCCTCCAGTAAAATATTGTACTGATCGTTCCAAGGCGGTACTTCTTTTGTGGATCTTTTATGTTTTTTTTTCTGTCTTGTGTTTGCTATGTCCTTGTGCGCGTCTGTTTATATGTGCTTTGTGGTCACCTGCCGGGAAAGGGCTGACCTCTTGGCTCTCGATTGTGGTGTTTAACTGTGAGTTTGTCACTTTCCCATTGGTACCCTGGGTCAGGTGAGGTACTTGATTGTATCGATTCCTGATCTTTGCACCCTTACTTACTTTCATTCTCGGACTTAAAATAAAGCGCAATAATTTGCTGCTTGCAGACAAGGATGAGGATACAATAAAGGCATGTTGTTTGTAATCATTAAATCAGGCGATTCTATTCATTACACACAGCATACCCTTTGGAGCTGAAATAAGACAAACCCGCCTAAGCCAACACCAAAACAAAGATATCTGGAGCTATGGAAACATTTGAGAGTTCAAATTAAACATAATGAACGAGTCTACAGTGTTCGAGTCATTAAAATTGTACGGTTTTAAAAACATGAAGACTGTCAGTGTGTATGTTTTGTAAAAGTAAAGAGCATAAATATAATTTCTAGATGAGCACACATACAAGATCAAAAAATGTCACTAAATGAAACAATCTACTTTTCTTGATTTGTTTTATTTTCACTTTAGCTAACGTAACTACAAAAATATAATTCTAAATAAAATCAGGTGTCTTCTTAATAGATCGTAGAAATATTGCTGTAAAACATATCACATTTTGCACAAACAACACTTAATAAGTTATCAACAAACATCAATACTAAAGTACTGTCCAGCCAGCCAAGCGTGATAGTGACGTCATGTTTTGTTTACAAAGTTCTCAGGGACTTAAAATCGATAGGTCACTTGTGTATTAATCCTATCCACAGGATAGGATTAATACACAAGTGATCTATCGATTCGCGTATGCTCAAGTGAAGCGTACAGGTAAGTGTTTTACTTAGCAATTGTAAACAAAACATTACGTCACTGTCACTCTTGGTTGGCACGACAGTAAATGATAACATAAAGGTAAACTGCACGTCTGAATCATAACAAGATGAATAATTAGGCCATGTTATGTCAATATGCATATGAAGTTTTCAAACTCTTAAATTTCGTTTGTTAATGTGTGAACATTGTCTTGTTTACGCATTAAAGCATATGTTCGGTATAATCTATGGTGCCACATTACCAATGAGCATCTAATGAGTACACACAAGCTACTTTGATAAAAGCCAAGCTTTTACAAATTCCAGGCTTTTTTTTCATTTTCTTTTCTTTCTAAAGGTAAATGAAACAAAAAGTCAATGATAAAATTCGCTACTTCACATATCATTGTGTTCAAATAGGTCAGGGTTTGTTTACAGACCCTTTCATTCATTGTCTATAACGTAAAACATCAATATTTTCTGATTGATTTTTTGAAATCTTCCATTTTTCCCTTACAAAAATACCATATGAAAAGTTTTGCTGCTGCACTTTACCCATTTTATGCCTGACGCCCTACCCGTTATAATTGAAGCGTTTTGAAAACAATTTGAGCCATGACATATGATTTCCAACAATGAGGCATTTTGACAAGTGTAGACTCAGATGAGCCTGTGCAGCCTCTTTTTTAGCTTAGAAACTCCAAATAAGTTCAGTCAGTAACTTCACACTCATAAAATATCCAAGCGACTAGCAAAGGCTCTGATCAGACTGCGCGTATGCGCAGCCTGATCTGAGGCTTTGCTGGTCGCGAATATCACATTGTTGAAAATCCCATGCCACGGCTAATTTGTAGACCATTAGTAATTTGGAAAATATCACAAGGGTGGCCCTGAGAACTTCAGTACATATCACCAAAACACTAGCTTGAACACTTTATCATATTTAGAATGGCATTAAGCATTTCCATTAGGAAAACAACAACAAAGTTATTCAATATATTGTTGGTTTACGCTCAATATTCTCTTTAGGTTATATTTCAGAACTTTAAAGTCTATAGCAGAACACGCAAGGATTATTTCTTTCCGTAGGAGCCCTCGCCTTTGTAATTTCCAACATAACCAGAGTTATCTGCCTTATCCACTCTCCCATCTGCCCCCTTTCCTTTGCCGTCAGCGTCGAATCTTTCCTTGTGTGCTCCGGTATATTGAGATGCGTCAGTCATTTTATCAACACCACCGGTCACAGACGTTTTCTGTAAAATTATGATACAGTTCTTATTATTCAACTTGATCATAACAAAAACTATTTACATTCATTAAAGAGACTAAGTCTGCAACTATGAACATTTTTCGAAAAATTTTCTTTTCCTTTTAAATCATTTGTAAAAGCAGAATTAAGTTAAGTTTTCACAATAAATCTGTTCACTATAGCTGAAAACTGCATGGAAAAGTGAATTATCTTATAAAAACAGGTGTTCTTTCTCTTGTTGGTAATTATTTGCGTCCCTCCAATAATTATAGACAGTCAAGTTTTAACATAAATGCTGTTGTTTTGATACTGACAATTTGCAAAGATTTACTAAATTGGTAAAATGTGTACATGAATTTTAGTTTTTTACTGTGTTCTTGAAAAATAGAAACATTATTTCAAAAATTAAAAGATCAAAAGTTGCAGACTATGCAGCTTTAAGCCTAAGAATATCAAAACTTTTCAGAAGGGCTTCTAACTCCTGACTATTTGCCTACTAGCGTCTGCTGCTGATAACGTTAGGTCCGACAAAAGGTCAAAACTAATCTGCTTCCAAGCTGTTTGACAGTCTGATATTTTTTATATGTTGATTTTGAAAAAAATGAGCAGACGATATAAAATCATGAAAGGTTACCCAGAAGGCAAAGAGTTGATCTGAACTGCAACAGACTACAGAATCAGTAATGCATTTTTTCCTTTTCATAACTAAATTATTAACATGAAAAATAATGCATTTTAGACGTTTGCTTTAACCCATTTATGCAGAATGTATTTTCCTATCACTATCGATTGGACGAGTCAATTTCCAATTTAGGGTTGCTGGGTGGTATTTGTCATTTTTATTCAAATTTTAAAAGAAACCTGTAAGCAAATAGTGGAGATCCTGATCAGACGCCACGTACAACACAATACGTCTCAATCCATAAAAAACACTGTTTTACAGCCATGTGGTTTCAAATGTCGTGCTGAAAATCAAGGACCATTGAAAAGCGATAGTTCTAATAAGTTACAGAGGCCAACATATGATAGTTTGGGCGACTGACGAGGGCCCAGTCTTACTAGCGCAAATGCTATTAGTATCATTATTGTTTGCATGTATTCAAATCGTGATTACCTGATTTGAATACATGCAAACAACACAAATGAAGATAATAAAAAAAACTCAAATATTGTTAAGAAAATATTTCCTGCAATGAGGCCAATGTAATTGCAATTTTATCTAGATTTCACAACTTAGATACTAACAATGGATACAATACAAGATACTTTCAGAGTTTAACCTACCACTTGTTTTACTTTAGGTTCTGTTGAAAAAAAAAGCAAGTTTTCTAGTTCAGTTTGGATTTTTTGGACTTAACACTTGTTTAACTTTCGGTTCTGTTTTCAATAAGCAAGTTTTCAAGTTAGATACTAACAATGGATACAATACAAGATACTTTCAGAGTTTAACCTACAACTTGTTTTACTTTAGGTTCTGTTGAAAAAAGCAAGTTTTCAAGTTCAGCCTGGATTTTCTGGACTTACAACTTGTTCAACTTTCGGTTCAGTTAAAATGAGCAAGTTTTCTAGTTCTGCCTAGATTTTATGGACCACTTGTTTAACTTTTGGTTCCGTTTAATAATGCAAGTTTTCAAGGTCAGTCGGGATTTTCTGGACTTACCACTTGTTTAACTTTCGGTTCTGTTGAAATAAGCAAGTTTTCAAGATCAGCCTGGATTTTGTGGACTTATACCCCGGCATCCAATTTAGGTTACCTTGCACCCCCCCCCCCCCAGGACAATTTTTCATGGGTGCCAAATTGTTCATTGGGACCCCCTGGATGGGAAACGAAGGTGTCCTCAAAAAAAATTTGGTTTGGGCTATATGAAATTGCATGGTTTCTATGCCAACCCATAGCGAATTTGAGAAGGGGGTCTGCCTATAAAATTACTCATATCTCAGCTGTTACTTATCCTAGACTACTAAACTTAATACCAAATTAAAGCTTAGACATATGCCTATTATCCCCTTGTTGCATATGGAAATTAATTAATTTGCATATTCATAAATATTTATGAAAACATTAAAAATGTGTTTCACGAATGGGGGTATACGTATAAGATCAATAATATCTCAGCTGCTTTTAGTCGTAGAGTACTAAAATTTGTACTAAAATAAAGCTAAGACATAGGCCTTTTATTCCATGGTCAAATATGCAACGTACCTTATTTGCATAATTTGCATATTCATGAATATTAATAAAAACGCTAAAAAATAAGGGAAAATCATTACAAATATAAATAGGCTGATTTCATCCCAATATTGTCATTGTTGCATGTTTTAATATAATCAATGTTACAATTTGACAGGTCCATTCATCCAGTGGTCCTATATGAATATTATCTCATTTTAAAATTCATGAAAATGCACGAAAACTTAAAAAGAATGAGGGAAAATCACGTAAAAATTATAAGCCTAGGGGAGGGGTTAAGGTACGATCTATCCTGCACTCCTAGGGCCTTTTAAATTCATGCCAAATTGTTCAGTGGGACCCTCAGAATGTGAAATGAAGTTCTCCTCACAAGAAATTAGGTATGGGCTAAGTGAAAATGCATGGTTTCCATGGCAACAGCTTATATGATTCTCGAGATTGGGGGTAGGCCTACAAATTCAATCATATCTAGAGTTCTACTTATCCTAGAGCACTAAAATTGGTGTCAAAATAAAGCTTAGATACATGTCTATCTTCTTGTGGTCAGATTTGTTAATCATCTAATTTGCATATTTATGAATATTAATGAAAACCTACAAAAATGAAGTAAAATCATTAAAAAAAACCATAAATGAACATATTTCAGCACAAATACATCATCAAACCACCATTGTTGCCAGTTTTTATATCCTCAGTGATTCAGTTTGATAAGTGCTTTCATCCAGTGGTCTTATATGAAAATTATCTCATGGTCCTATATGAAAATTATCTCATTTGCATATTCATGAATATTAATGAAATCTTAAAATGATGGAAAAAAGCATGGGTAAACTATAGTATGCAACGGGGGTAATCAGACCTAAATTGGACACATCAGACATTTTATTATGGGCATAAATTTGTCCAATAGGACCACTTAAATGTAAAAAAATATTGTCCTCAAAAATAAATGTTATTTGCGTGTTTTAAATTTCATGGTTTCCATGGCAACCCATTATGCCGACTGTAACGATTGGGGGTATACGTACAAAAATACTCATTTCTTAACAACATCTCATCCTAGACTACTAAACATGGTACCAAACTAATCCCTGGACATAGCAGTTTAATTTGGTAGTTAGATATGCAAATTATCTAATATCCATATTCATGAATATTAATGAAAACTTTAGAAATGAGAGATAAAATCTCAGAAAAATTAAGGGGTGTATGTATAAAATTACCAATATCCCAGCAGCCATGCGTCCGAGAGTATCAAACTTGGTGCCAAGTCAATGCTTAGACGTAATACTTTTACCTTAAGTTCAGCTTTGAAAAATAGTTAACATAAATAATTATGAATTTTAATTAAAACAGAAGAAACAAATGAAAAATCGAGGAAAAATCAAGGGGGTGTACTTACAAATCTAATAATATCTCAATTGCTAAGAGCCCTAGAGTACCAAAATTGGTTTTAAACCAATGCTAAGACAATAGTATGTTTAACAAATTATCAAATTTTTAGACGGTCATATTATAATATTCATGAATATTGATAAAACCATGAGCATTTTGAGAATAATATTTGAAAATGAAGGGGATATACCTACAAAATTACTCATATCTCAGCAGCTTATAGCCCTTACGTAGCAAACAAGATGCCAACTTATTGCTATGATACAGCCCTTTATCTCAATGGTAATATTTGCCAGTTGTCGCATTTACATATTCATGAAAACTAATATATATATTAGAATAAAGAGAAAAATT
This sequence comes from Loripinus fragilis, assembly GCA_964019695.1. Taxonomy (NCBI): domain Eukaryota; kingdom Metazoa; phylum Mollusca; class Bivalvia; order Lucinida; family Lucinidae; genus Loripinus; species Loripinus fragilis. The sequence continues at coordinate 85,595,587 of OZ026516.1, forward strand.
GCCGAAAATGAATGGGGTATACCTACAAAATAACCAATATCTTAGCTGCTAATTGCCCTAGAGTAGCAAACAATATACTTAATTTAAGTCTATGCATAGCAGTTTTACCTAGTAGGAAGATATAAGAATTAACTAATTTGTTTAATATCAATATTAATAAAATCTTTAAAAATACAAGTAAAAAATGCATACAAATTGATAGCAGTGTACGAGGGGCGTTCAATATGTAATGAAAACAGCCCAGTAAATCCCAAAGTTTTATATTAACACACTTCATAATTACTTTCATTAAAAGGTCTGTTTCTTGGCTAAATAATAGTAAAATTGCAGTTGTCCAGCTCTTTTCCTAATTTACACAAGCCACTTTCAAGATAGGGTTCTGAAGTACACTGCGATATGAAATAAAGCAAAGTTTTCAAAAGCAGATAACTACATGAACGAGGGATGTTTTCAGTCTGCTTCTTCGTGTGGTAAATATCCATATATTGGTGATTTATACATGCAAATTTTTTGATATTGCTTCATATTCTATGCAAAAACTGAGGCTTCCAGTTTGGTTAAAATCCTCCTTGATGCTACATTTTCTGGCATTCCTTTGACAGAGTCGTTTTTGCGTGAACAAATACATAGCAACAATTTATACGAAAATCATTTGTATCATTTTTTCTGGTCGCTTTGATGTTCAATTGCAAGGAATTAGCCAATTTTGAAATTTTCTTATTTAATCTCACTCATAAAGTACCCCCAAGTACGTCAATTGAAATAAGAAAATCACTTAAAAGAAAGCCATCTCTGGCTTACACTGAAATGGATCAGACAAAATACCGCGTTTCATCGATGTTTGCATTTGGATGCATTATTTGGACATTGATACACGTATTTAGATGTACATAATCTGGCTGGCTAATTTCAGACAATAAAATTATAGGAAACGAAAATGGTATACCACTCAGATGAGATACCCCTAGATATTGGTTTCAGTTTAACTGGTCTGCTGCCTATGCACTGTATGTATTGAAACTTCGATACAATCAAAGTTGTCCTTTCCTGGTACAAAGCCACAATTCTGATTTTCAAGAACCGTGCGTATTTTAGTGTTACGTCCATTGCTTTAAATGACGTCAACGTAAGAGGGGGTAACGCAATAAAACCGTTTGCACGAGAAATCGGTACAGGTCAAAAGTTTGTATCGTTATAGCAGATAAAGGGGAAATGAATCAGAAAAACTATGGATATGTGATTCATGCATGTTAAATGTTGGTTTTAGAAAATACAGCATGCCTTTCTACCTTTGTTGAAATCAGTCTTTACTATTCAGAGAAAAATATATGCAGTGTATATTAGTGTGTTTTTTAAAAAGTCTGTAACTTATTAAAATTGGTAAGATAAAATAATGTTGTATGTACCATTTTAACGGCGAAGCTTTGATCTTTCATTTGGCATATAACATAAGATCCTAACGCGTTTGTGGATGGAGTTATAAATGGGTTTTCATTACATATTGACCCCCCTCGTACTTACAAAATTACTCATACCTCAGCTGTTATAAATTTTATACTTTTTTCTTTTACTCAATTTTACTTAGGATTATGCTGTTTGATATGGTTCCAAGCTTGTTACTATTGGGCAATTGGAAGCCAAGATATGAATCACTTTGTAGCTATACCCCCTTAATTTTCCTGCATTTTCTCTTAATTTCTCATGTTTTCATCAATATTCATGAGAATTTAAATTTGATGTGTTATAAATTGGATCATTTTGGTAAACATGTTGTATCTATGCATTGACTTAAAATCAGGTTTGGCACTATTGGGCACTTAACTACTGAGATATGAGTAATTTTGGAAGTGCACCCCCTTGATTTTTCCGCAATTTTTCTTTCATTTCTTTTGTTTACATTAAAATTCACGAATATTCATGATAAATATTTTTCATATTATACCTTATGGTAAAAGTACAATGTCTAAGCATTAAATTGGCACTAGGTTTGATACACTGGAACACATGGTAGGTGAAATATTTGTCATTTTATATGTACATCCCTTAATTATTCTAAGATTTTTTCTTTAATTACAAAACTTTTCATTAATATTCATGAATATGCAAATGAGATAATTTTCATATAGGACCACAGGATGAAAGAACTTATCAAATTGAATCACTGAGGATATAAAAACTGGCAACAATGGTGGTTTGATGATGTTTTTGTGCTGAAATATGTTGTTTTTTTATGATTTTACTTCATTTTTGTAGGTTTTCATTAATATTCATAAATATGCAAATTAGATGATTTACAAATCTGACCACATGAAGAAAGACATGTGTCTAAGCTTTAATTTGACGCCAATTTTAGTGCTCTAGGATAAGTAGAACCTTAGATATGATTGAATTTGTAGGCCTACCCCCCAATCTCGAGAATCATATAAGCGGTTGCCATGGAAACCATGCATTTTTACGTAGCCCATACCTAATTTCTTGTGAGGAGAACTTCATTTCACATTCTGAAGGTCCCACTGAACAATTTGGCATGGATTTAAAAGGCCCTAGGAGTGCAGGATAGATCGTACCTTAACCCCTTCCCTAAGCTTATAGTTTTTACGTGATTTTCCCTCATTTTTTTTAAGTTTTCTTGCATTTTCATGAATTTTAAAATGAGACTAGAACACATTCGATGGCGCGCCATCGCAAATCCCCACGCTCTCAAAGAAATCTAATGGTAATTGACCCTTTGACCCCATCCCAAGGTCACCAGTTTTATCGTAGGTTAAAATTGTTTAGTGTATCATGGTCTACTGCTCATCCCCTTTAATTTGATATGCCACATGACCATGTTCAGAAAATTAAATTTTTGACCCCTCCCCAAGGCCCCAGGGGGCGGGGACCCAAAAAATTGTGCCGGCGCATGTGCCATTCATGTGAGTTACTCACACACAATATCTGGTTGAATTTCGGTAAAAAAAATTTTTTTTACCCCCAACCCCCGACGGTACCCCCAAGTCCCACCCCTGGGCATGACCCTGGCGGCCGAATGAAAATCCCGTCTGATATGTTATATATCTTTCATTTGCGAGAAGATACACAAAGTTTGGTTTAAAAACCTTTGAAATTGACTTTGTAATTCAGATTTAATGATATTTGACCTTTTGGCCCCTCCCCAAGGCCCCAGGGGGTGAGGACCCAAAAAATGGTGCCGGTGCATGTGCCATTCATGTAAGTAACTCACACACCAAATTTGGTTGAATTTCGAAAAAAAATTTTTTTGACCCCCCAAACCCCCCACGGTACCCCTAAGTCCGACCCCTGGGGCATGACCCAGGCAACCAAATGAAAATCCCGTCTGATATGTTTTATATCTTTCATGTGTGAGAAGACAAACAAAGATTGATTAAAAAATCTTTGAAATTGACTTTGTAATTGAAATTTAATGATATTTAATGATATTTGACCTTTTGGCCCCTCCCTAGGGCCCCTGGGGGCGGGGCCAAAAAAAAATGTGCCGTTGCACACCCCATTCATGTGAGCAACTCACACACCAAATTTGGTTGGATTTCGTCCAATGGTTTAGGAGGAGATAGCGTGACGGACAGACGGACGGACGGACAGACGGACGGACAGACGGACGGACGGACGGACGGACGGAGGCGAATGCAATATCCCCGACGCTTTTTTAAAAAAGCGTGGGGATAATAATATTCATATAGGACCACTGAATGATTGGACCTGTCAAATTGTAACATTGACTATATTAAAACATGCAACAATGACAATATTGGGATGAAATCAGCCTATTTATATTTGTAATGATTATCCCTTATTTTTTAGCATTTTTATTAATATTCATGAATATGCAAATTATGCAAATAAGGTACGTTGCATATTTGATCATGGAATGAAATAGACTTCGAGCTAAAAAAGGTCCTGCTCCCCCCCCCCTAGGGAATTTTGCAGACATATCCTATCTTGAAGAAAATTTCAAGCCGCATCTTTTAAGAGATGTTTGCACTCTGTGCTCCGGGGCGTTAGTCTCTGACAGCTTGTTACATATGTTACTGTAACAAACTAAGGAATAAATCAAAATGAAAGTTTGAGCTACAGAAAGAAAGCATTAAACCAACTAATTATTCAAATTTCTTGTGTAGTTTGCAAGCTGGATGCCTAAGCTACATAAAAGCAGCATTTTAAACAAAATTACAGCCTTAAATGGTGTGATATGCGTTACATAGATTACATTTCCCTTTGAAAGTTGAAATTGTGACTAACATCATTTACTTTTGCAGACAATTTGTGCATATTTACAAGAATTTTTAATCTAAGTTTACTAAAATACTTATTGGACTAATAGAAAAAACAAAGTTTGCTTTTCTATCTCAAATACATTGTTTTATATAAGCTATTAAAAAACCCTACCCCCAATTTTAAGTATCCAATTTTGGTATCTATTATTGAAGAAAAATATATGAAAATATTTGACGCTTGTTGATATCTTATATTTTTGGCACTGTCTTGCTAATGCAATAAAGAATCATACATTTGCAAGTTTGACATCATGATCAGAGCACTCATTTAAGTATGTAACGTATGTTACATGGCATAATGAATGAGCAAGAAAATTGTCTTGGAAGTAAGAGATGATATTTCAGAAAAAATACTATTTTTCACATGTTTTCCTATTAATCTCTAGCCTCTGGCGCCTTAGTCTTAGTATTACAGTCATTGCTGATAACAAGGTCATGGAATTGTGTTACAGATGTTATATATAATCTTTTTTATCACATATTTCCTAATGCCTATAATATTAAAATATATAAACATTTTTTTAGAAAATACTAGTTCTCATTTAAATGACACAATTCAATAAATATTCCTATTAAATATAATTATTCAAAAACAATCTTTATTCAAGTCACCCGCACAATGTCTATCATGGTGTCTGCTTCTATGGCAAAATAATCAACCATTTCATCACAACCAGTAGAATCATGGCATAGTATTTGGACTGCAAACTGAGTTCAATCCTGTTCCTCTCCACCCCTTTGGGAATTGTGCAGACATATCCTACCTTAAAGAACAATTCAAGCTGCATAAAATAAGAGATGTTTGCACTCTATTAACTAGGGGTTTAGCCTGTTATGGTATGATATGTATGTTACCATATCAATTTAAGAATAAATGGATTGAAAATCTGAGAAACAGAAAGAAGACAAAAAACTATCTATTTATTTGAATTATCCATGTAGTTTGCATGCTGAATACCTTTGATACATAAGAAAGTGTTTTTAACAAATATATAGCTTCCTATGGTGTTATATGTGTTACATTAATTAAGATTACTTTTTAAAATTGGTAATTGTGACAAACATCACTTATAAGCATTTCGTGTGGTCCTCCTCTTATGCCATCAAAAGACTTAATTTCCTTTGTACTTGTTGCCAGTGCCAGCGTCAAACAAATTGACTCAGCTATAAATTGAATCCTTAGCATTCTTCAAAAGCAGAAACAGCATGTCAGTGTCATGGGATCAAACACCTGACTAAATATGAGTTTAATGCCATTTCACATATATGCATACAATGGAGTATGACTCTGGTATATGTCTCTTCCTGTGAAGTGGAAAGAGCAATCTTACTGTAGCTGCCTCTGCATCCGTGCTAGTTTAATGATAACTTTGCTCTGATTGTGCAAAAGCTATGTCTCTACCGTGTACCTCTATGAATACTTTAAGATTTCAGATATTAGTCAAACAGAAATTTGATAGGCTGCTTTTTTGCATCATTTGCCATGGAACCTATCCTGTCCTTTGGTGCTTAAGTCCTCAGGTCTTAGATCATTAGCATTTTGCTGCGCCCAAAGAACTTTATAAGTTTTCTTTTGTTATAATGTTGACTCTGGATGGTTTTGGCAGGCCTTCTGAAACAATTTCTGTTACACTTTGAAAGTTATCTGGTATAAGAGAAAGAATATGAAGTTGGAGATTGCCATCAATTATGTTTGCAGCTGGTTGTTTTTTTGATGTCAGTACATTGAAGCAAGCCTTAAGATCATGTAAAACCTATGATTTCTCAGTTTTTGCAGCCATATGATTAGCTGTTGCATTCAAAAGAAGGAAAGTGGACTATGGGTAGAATAGGATAACCAGTAGTTCTATATTATGCACTATGGAAGATTTATACAGAGTAAACAAGTTGATAAGGTGCCTCATTTCATGACCCATTGAAAACACTGAAATTGAAAACACTTGCCTCTGACTCTGTAATCAAAAAGGATGTCAGGACAATGCCCTTGCTCATTTATTATGACGAGTTATATATGTTACATCCTTTAATAAGCGCTCTTATCTTAGAAACTTAGTGAACCATTGAATTGAAAGGGTCTAATTTGCGCTCTGTTCATCCTGCATTTCATTGCTTTACCTGCTGTGATACATCTAGTTCGTTTATCTGAAGGTAAAGGGTTACCTCGGTTTCAGGTCTTCAGAAGTACTAAGACTTCAAATAAGTTTTTGAATGCTTGGGGAAAGGTAATAAGTGCAGAGCATTATTAGATGAAAATATTTTGTTGCATGTCTGGAAAGGCTACATTTATAAAAGTTAACCAGCTAAGATATGGTTCTTTATCACAGAAATATCAAGGTACATCAGTCAAGATACTCATTGCTTTTAATGGCATAGTTTTCCTCCTTGTAAAGCTTTAGTCTTTCTCCTACTTGCAGAGTATCACTTGAAACACATACTCAAAGAGCCAACTACTAGGAATTCATATCAGTTTCCGAATGTTCGAAGCCATGGATGGCAAAATTGGAAAGTTGATAGTGGCTAATCAATTTTGAGTGGACTGGTGGTCAAAATTGTATAACAGTAAATGATTGAAATATTGTGTGATGATTCTACTAGTTGCAAGGAGGCGTGTGATAGTAATGATTACCACAGAAACAGACAACGACAAACGTTTAACATGAGTGTTAAATCGATGAGAATTAGTTTTGACCATTTCATTTATTGTATTGTCTTGTACAAATGTAAAACTATCTTTCTATTTGTTGCTCTATATTTAGCATTATATGCACAGTATTAGGAAATGTGTTCAAAAGGTCATTGATAACATCTGTAACAACAGTCCATGGGCTTGATAATCAGAAATGAAAATAATTTCTAGTGTTTTGGCATCAAAGACTTAAATTATAAGTACACATTAAGTGTCCTGATCTTAAACTTAATGACATCTTGCAGATATATGAGCAAGACAGAGTAAGAAAATGTAAAATTTCCACACGCTGCAATCACTTTCATGTGTTTTACTTAAACGGTTATAACAAAATTTGCTTCTCTGTAAAACTGGGAGTAGGGCTGTGTATAAGCTCCTATTAGACAATATATTTAAGATAGAAAAGCAAACTTGGTTTTTCCTATTCATCAATTGAGTATATGTTTGTAAAATCTAATAAAACAGTTTGAAACCGAGTCATAGTAGTTGTTTAACTAAATGACGAAAGCCACATTAATAGCTTTTAAATTATAATTAGGTTCATGTAACGCACATAACACCACAGTTAGCCGTATTAATATTAAACAGCTTCCATATGTAGTAAAGACAACCAGTATGCAGACTAAAGAATGTCAATTTATTAGATAATTTAAATGTCTTTTTTTTAGCTCAAACATTCAAATTTCTTATTCTCAAATTGATATAGTAACATATGTAACAAGCTGTTACAGGCTAATGCCCCGACTTACAGAGTGCAAACATTTCTTATTAAATGCACCTTGAATGGTTAAATAAGATGCAATATGTCTGCAGAATTCCAAAGGGGATTAAGATGGAGCAGGCCCTTACTCAGCTTGATGTCAAAATACTGTTTGGTGATTTTACTTATCACGCTAACATATGTAACGCTCTCTGATCTTTAAAACTTGGTGACAACTAGCAGATCTATAAGTCTTTATCATATGACCCAGCTTAAAATCCCTAAACAATGTAAGCTATCCAGCAGCTGCGAGTTTTTTTTCCATAATTTTAGCTCAAACTTTCAAACTACATTTCCTTTATTGAATACAGTAACGCATGTAACATGCTGTTTCAGACTAACGCCCCAACATAGAGAGTGCAAACATCCCTTATTCGATGCAGCTTGAGTTGTACTACAAGAAGGAATATGTCTGCAAACTTCCCTCGAAGATATTAAAAACATTTTTAGGCATATATTACGTAATGACAATAAGCTTGCCCATTTATTACATCAAGTAACATATGTTACAGCCTCTGATATTAAAAATTTTGCAACAAACTTGCAGATTTATGAGTCTTTTCATATAAGCAAATAAATCACAAACAATGAAACATATTCATCAACTGCAAATATTTTTTAACAATTTGTACTTTAGTTTTAATACCAAACATTTCACCTTAAAACTGGGTAGGAGTAGGGTTGTATAATTGCTTTTTTTAGAAAAAATATTTAAGCTAGAGAAACAAACTTTGCTTTTTCTGTTAGCCAATTGCATAGGCTTGTCAGACATGGTTAAAAACATTTTTGCAAAACACACAGAGAGATTGTGAATGTAAATGATACTAGCCACACTTGCAAATTTTAATGGGTTGTCTGATTTATGTAACGCATATGACACCTTAGGAAGCTGCAATTTTGTTCAAATGGCTGTCATACGTAGTTTAGATATCCAGTATGCAAATTATATGAATGATTTTTAAAAATAAATATTTTAATGTCTTTAATTTGTAGCCCAAACTTTCAATTTACTTTTTCTTAATTTGATAAAGTAACGTATGTTACAGGCTCTTACAGACTAACGCCCCGGAGCACAGAGTGCAAACATCTCTTAAAAGACTCGGCTTTCAATTCTCTACAAGACAGGATATGTCTGCAAAATTCCCTAGGGGGGGGAGCAAACCCATTCTCAGCCATCCGTCTAAAAGGCCTATGTCTTAGCTTTATTTTAGTACAAATTTTAGTACTCTATGACTAAAAGCAGCTGAGATATTATTGATCTTGTACGTTTACCCCCATTCGTGAAACACATTTTTAATGTTTTCATAAATATTTGTGACGCGTTCTGCGATTTTGGGGCTTGTGGAGGTAAGACGTCATCAGCAGAAAACGCGACTTTAATTGACGTCAATATATTTTAATGGCGGCGCATGTTATTTAACAAGGGAACACCAGGCACACCTGCTAATAGGCTGCTATGTTCAGCAATGAGCAAACGTTTCTACCATACAATCAGTTTGCGTATTGACACGGACTTATCGCTTTTTATTATTGATTTATCCTACTGTCGTGCCAGCCAAGAGTGACGGTGACATATTATTGTGTTTACAATTGCTAAGTAATATAATTACTTGTACATTCTACTTGATCTAGCGTCAATCGATAGATCTATTGTGTATTAATCTATCTGCAGGATAGGATTAATACACCCATGACATATCGATTATAAGTCCCTGATAATGGTGTAAACAAAACATGACGCCAATGTCACTCTTGGCTGGCAGGGCAGTAGTGACAGTCATAGTTATAAATACGCGCTTTGTTGTTTATAAGACAATTTATCTAGGATTAATTGTGATGTTCTTAATTAAGGAATGCACCGCACCTACGATTCTGAGACGCCTATTTTTATTTTTTGTGTGAGAATCAAGACTCAAAATTCGGCTAAAATAATTAGTTACAATGTACCAGGCATGATATGAGCCAGTTTGATACCTATTGCAACTGCTTGCAGCTAAGGTTCAGGTAAAGACTGTGCGAATATATATTCTCGTCAGAACCTTCGTTGCTCGCAAAGGAACACTACGGTAAGGCAATCGAAGAGATTAGACCAGCAGCATCACTAGATACATGTAGCTACCGTGAGCATACTGGTTTTACTCTACATGTAAACGTTTCATGCGTCAAACAAAGTTAAAATTTCAGTAATCGAAGAGCACTGTGTTGATCCAGATCAGATTGTGAAAATGCACAGATTGATATAAAATTCACCTCCAATCATTTTAAAATGTGTCAGGTTGCGTTCAAACTATTATTACTACAAAATGGATAGATTGCGTGCGTGTGTGTGTGTGTGTGTGTGTGTGTGTGTGTGTGTGTGTGTGTGTGTGTGTGACATTTGACATCTGTATTCACCGTACATTATTATTCGCAAACTTGTTACGTCACCGTTACAATCAATCTTTTTCTGGACTTTTTGTCGCAAAACTACAGAAGCTACAATTATGAAAATAGTACCAAATTAAAGCAAATTGATTTACGCAATAAACATTTTAATCGTAGCTTCCTGGTGTATGTTGTTATTGTACCCTTTGGTAGTCATTTAAATCCAAATTCACACTAAAATGTCCGTTTTTAGTGACGTTAATGTTAGCGTCAATGGAAACCCTGATATTTTAAAATTTATGTCCACTTTAAACTCGTACTGCTTGAGAACCAAAAATTTATATTGTATATTGCTATTTTCTCTTTGATTTTCATCCTTGTTAATTTATGTCAAATTGCAACCACTACCTTTCGTCATGGTGATTTTAAAAAGAAATGTCGATCCCTCGGCGTTACAATGTGGCGATTAATTATGCCACCCTCCCATGCACTATAGGCATAAATTTATCAGGTTTCGCAGATGCGCAAATTGAAATATATTTCTGCTGTTTTCATTGGAGAAACAAATACTTTAAATTTAAAACTAATTAGACCACAGCTATAAAGCAAACAGTGAAGACTCAGACAAGAATGCACATGTACACAGTATGTTCACTGATTGTCGGAAAAGCATGTTATTAATAAAGGTAGTGCAAAAGGTTGTTCCAATTCGACTGCGCAGATGCACGGAATAAGTGATTTATTGATGTTTTCACTGTACATGTAGACTTATAATTATTTGGACCAACCGAAGATTCATATTATCATAATTTAAAAATGCATATTCAGCCACATGTACCTAGTGAGGCTAGAGGTATTAATTTGGACTGAACCTTCATAACTTTGTGTATGCGGGCAGCGAATGCTCTTGCGACACTGTGCATAATTATGCGGAGGCTCGTCTGAGCAGTAGGGAGCGCTGTGGCTCAGTGGTAGAGTGCTTGACTCGAGACCCAGAGGCCGCAGGTTCGAGCCTCACCGGCGTCACTGTGTTGTGGTCCTTGAGCAAGACATATTTATCCTAGCTAAGTACTGGTTCAACCCATGAAGACCCGTTTCTGTTTAACTGAAAGATTGTTGACAGGACGTAAAGAATCAAATAAAAAAATCGTCTGAGCAGTCGCTGCTCGCCGGTGCAAGAAATGTCAAAAGTCTGTGTACTAGCCAACATTATCCACAAAAAAAAACAGTCAAACAGTAGAGACTCAGACCAAACTGTGCCCAAATAAAGCATTTATGTTTTCTTAGATCTTGATTATCTTCAGGCATTTCTCAAGATTACACGTAGAATCATTTTTTATAGTCTTGCCATTTTTTCACGAGCTTACTTTTCCTTCATTTATATTTGCCATGGGCATCGTACGATTTATTTGGCTACGATTTTCGGTACGATTTTCAGGACTCTTAGCTACGGCGTAGGTGTTTATATTCTTTACCTTCACCCTGGATTTCTTTCGGCGAAAGACGGGGCAGTCCTTACAGAGACTTTGCAGAGATTGTGCGAAAACCGCACGTTTATAGTGCAATCTTCACGATATCCGTTAAAAAATTGCACGATGCCCGTGCGATGTCAATATTGGCTCCCTACGATTATCTCAAGAGCCCACGATCATATTATTATCTAAATTCTTGTGGTGTCCTCACGATCAGCGTGCGGTGCCCGTACGGGGATCATGCGATCAACCTGCGATGTATCTACGGGCTTGCAAAATTTGTCAGAGTGCGGAGTTAACAAAATCGTAGAGGCTACAATGCCCGTCAGTCCGTACGATAATGGCTGGGTCTCCCTGCGATAGCCGAATGGAAAGGATGATTTGGACATCGTACCGGCATCGTAAAAAAATCGGAAGCCAATAGTAACTGAGGCATTATAAGTGACAACCATTTTCCTCCGGTAAAAATCGTATTTCAATGCGAACGGAGTAGAAGACGGCGATCTAACGTAATTTGTTCTGATGTCCAATAATCAAAGGAGCATCATAGCAATTCAACGTAATGGCGTCCGCCTAGAATTTGCTAAATTATCTAAAGTGCATCAGAATTTGCATTAAAATGATGTGTTTTATTCTTTCAATGAACTACACTATGCAAAACGGTATTAAATACACTGTTGTTGAAATGTGAGTAGCCATGCAGTGTCCAAAAACATACTTTGTTTGAGTACTAGTACTGTCCGAAATATATGTTAACAGCTTTTCAAATTATCATGTGATCAAAGAAATAAAAGTATTGTACACGTACAATACTTCAAAGATTACAACAAAATGATTCAACACTTAATAGTTTGTTACATAAGTACACTGTATGTTCTTGAGCATTGAAGTATTTGTGACATTCTGCCAAATATTTCGTAAAAGACTACATCATTAAAACGCTCATAACTTTGTGATATTTTTCTCAACATTTCTAATACTTTACCTGTGTACTTCAAACATATCAGACTTTAAAAAAATGTAAAAACCCAGATTTTGACCAGGACCTCTATAAGACCCAAAATGCCATGGCCTGCCACATTTATGAATATGCAAATTAATTAATTTCCATATGCAACAAGGGGATAATAGGCATATGTCTAAGCTTTAATTTGGTATTAAGTTTAGTAGTCTAGGATAAGTAACAGCTGATATATGAGTAAATTTATAGGCAGACCCCCCTTCTCAAATTCGCTATGGGTTGGCATAGAAACCATGCAATTTCACATAGCCCAAACCAAAATGTTTTTGAGGACACCTTTGTTTCCCATCCAGGGGGTCCCAATGAACAATTTGGTACCCATGAAAAATTGTCCTGGGGGGTGCAAGGTAACCTAAATTGGATGCCGGGGTATTACCACTTGTTTAGCTTTTGGTTCTTTTGAAATATGAAAGTTTTCAAGTTCAGCCTGGATTTTGTGGACTTACCACTTGTTTAGCTTTTGGTTCTGTTGAAATAAGCAAGTTTTCAAGTTCAGCCTGGATTTTGTGGACTTACCACTTGTTTAGCTTTTGGTTCTGTTGAAATATGCAGGTTTTCAAGTTCAGCTTGCATTTTCTGGACTTACCACTTGTTTAGCTTTTGGTTCTGTTGAAATATGCAAGTTTTCAAGTTCAGCTTGCATTTTCTGGACTTACCACTTGTTTAGCTTTTGCTTCTGTTGAAATATGCAAGTTTTCAAGTTCAGTCGGGATTGTCTGGACTTACCACTTGTAAGTTTTCAAGTTCAGCCAGGATTTTCTGGACTAACAACTTGTTTAACTTTCGGTTCTGTTAAAATAAGCAAGTTTTCAAGTTTAGTCTGGATTTTCTGGACTTACCACTTGTTTAACTTTCGGTTCTGTTGAAATAAGCAAGTTTTCAAGTTCAGCTTGAATTTGCTTGACTTCTTCATCGTCTGCTGGTATTTTTGTGTTTTTGCATTTTTTCTTGGCGACTTCATGTGCGGTTTTGTTCAGGTATTTCCCCATATTTTCTTTTGACAGAACCATGATTCTGAAAAATACATTAATAAGTTTAACTGGTCCCATGAGAAAGGTTGTTTAACCGAAACTAGTTGGGAAATAAATAAATAAAAAGAAACATTTGAAGTTTTATCTCATAACCTACTTATGTTTAATTAATTTAAGAAATTAAGGTACTATGGAAAGTAGGTATCCAGGGCCTATGTCTATTACTCCATGTTCTTCTGACAGAATTATAATGCACCATCAATTTTTCTCTCTAATGATACTCACTAACTTTTTTTCTCTCAATGAGGCCTAAATCATAGGTAACATTCGAATACTTACTGTTTACCCTTTTCTTTAATAGCTGGAAACACACTTGCGTCACAGATGGCTTTGATACCATATTTCTTCTCGAAGGTTGGTGCCCAGCAGTCTTCTACCATTTTGCCGTTACCTTTTGACGTCAGTTCCTTGGGATTTTTGGAACCAGCTACTGTAGCAAATTTACTTGCTGCCAACACTGTATCACCGCCTGCAGCTGCCATTTTGAAACCTAAAAAAATATTCGAATCATAAATGGACTCTGTATGTGGGGAGGGGAGGGGAAGGAAATGAAAGGAGGTACACTGTCCTGAGAAGGGTCGATATTAAAGACGGGCGTTACGTCAATTTCTGTGTACTTTTAATATTTACATTTCCACTGCGAGTCTTTAAATGAACCTTTGCATTTGAGATGGTATTCATAGCTTCATAAACGAATCTATTTAAGTCACGCCAACACACGCGCTGTTTGGGCGGGCCAACGCCATCCAATAACGTTGTTTGTTTACTGACGTTTATCTGACGTCCTGCGTGTATCGCCATGACGTTTAACGCGAAAATTTGGTGTTTTGGCTGTTCCCAACCATCCGTTATGAAATATCCAGAAAACCAGCCAAGTTATATGAAAATTGAAAATTGAAAACTGAGACTTGACAGACAATAAAAACTGTAAATATATAAGTAATAGATTCGATTTTTGTCTGTTAATGAGATCATGAACACTTCGGGCCTCTCGTAAAGTTAACTTGAAGCCCTTCGGGCTTCACTTACTTTGCATGAGATCCGAAGTGTTCACAATCTCATGAACAGACAAAAATCGATTCTATTTCTTAAATGAATGGATGAAATGTATTTGTATTGGAAATTTCGAAATTTTGATATGCCATCTCTGATCAGAATCCAAAGTATCCCAAATGTACATTTTGCACTTCGACTTGAGCGATACTTTGAGTTGTCAAGATTTGCGTCGGCGAGAGTCAACTGTGTAAATAATATTCCCTTTATGAATTTCTTCCGTATGTTTTGACATTTCATTGCCATATCATGATATAATTTTACGGGTAGACAGATGTATTTATTCATTTTTACATTTAACCCTTATATGAAGGAAACCACTAAATGGGTACTTTGTCAAACAGTGAAGGCCCAGAGGAAATGCCACATAATGTAGCTGAGCTAATTATTGTAGCTGAGCTAGGTTGATTGCGCTTCACTTTGTCAGAAACTACGAAGACAAGGTTTCTCGCATCGAGGCTCATAAAATAAATACCATTTTCATATGTGTAGTAAAGAACACTGCTTGATTTGCTGTCGATGTTACATGTATCTTGAATAGATATTTCACCAGAGCGTCAGCGCTGATGATATACGTTAGTAAACTTCCATTGTGCGCGTGTTCGATTCGGGCCTGTTCCATTAGCAAGAAATGGATCAGGTGTCAACTCCCCAACAGCAGTGTCTTTTACAGTTCTTTTCCAGACTCCCCATCGACCAATTTACTTCCAAAATTCCATCATTGCGTGAGCGATGTTGATATACTTTGGATACTGGATTGCTTCTAAAAGTGAAAAGGCCTATTAGAGACCTTACCACTGAGCGAGAATCCCGATCAAACATGGGCCCTTCGGATTTTCTAGACTAAATGTGACGAAATATCTAGATGTAGATGGGTCAGTTTCAATATGCCCCCTAGGCATTATGTGCATTGACTTCGATTGAGGAATACGGTTGAATGACCTAATACATACTGCTGGGGAGGGGGTTAACTCTACAATTATTCAGTGTGTTCATGAGCAGAATCTTACTGGAATATGCATATTTCCTGCCTTTTATTTGCTTCAAATGGATCACCTATGTACAAATCGTTAACTAAAACAAAAAAATACTCAGAGCTTGAAGCCCATGAAACACTAAAAAGAGTGGCTTCAGCAAATGCAATAATAAAACACTATAAAAGTTCTTCTTTAATAGCTGTAAAACGCAATGCGATGGTTCTAAGTTTTTTAAAAAGCTAACCTTGTTGCTTTTACGCTACTATAGTATTTGAAGAAGAGCTTGTCGTCCCTATGACACAAGTGAACAAGGAACCATAACAATGCTATGCTCATAAGTTCAACTAATTGTTTGCATTAACAACAAAGCGCAACCTATGCCAAGAAAAAGCTCTCGTTCTGTCTCTGTCTCTCTCTGTCTCTGTCTCTCTCTCTCTCTCTCTCTCTCTCTGTCTCTCTCTCTCTCTCTTTCTCTCTCTCTCATGCATTTAGCTTCTCCAAAATTAAACATAAAATCCACGATTTGTAATTCTGCCAACGAATAACTCTCTCTCTCTCTCTCTCTCTCTCTCTCTCTCTCTCTCTCTCTCTCTCTCTCTCATGCATTTAGGTTCTCCAAAATTGAACATAAAAGTCACGTTTTGTTATCAACGAAACTCTCTCTCTCTCTCTCTCTCTCTCTCTCTCTCTCTCTCTCTCTCTCTCTCTCTCTCTCTCTCTCTCTCAGCAGCATGACTGCTACACACTTCATAAATGTATTGCTAATGTAAACTAGAGGCGTAACGTTTTACGAACAGAGCAGAAACATCGTCATAGAAAGTTTGTATGATTTGATTCTTTACGTCCCATCAACAATCTTTCAGTTATATAGGGACGGATCTTCCTGGGTTGAACCAGTACTAAGCTAGGATAAATGTGTCTTGCTCAAGGACCACAACGCAGTGACGCCGGTGAGGCTCGAACCCACGGCCCTTCGGTCTTGAGTCAAGCACTCAACCACTGAGCCACTGCGCTCCCTTCGACATAGAACGAACAGAGCTTATGCTGCGAAGGCGCTAATTTGTTCTGTTCAAATTTATTGTTGTTCAAACGCACAACTTGTTTAGCTCGCATAGAGACCCCTTTCTTTGTAAAACGGCCACTCTCGAAAAGGCCAAAAAAAATGATTATCACCTTATGCAGGTTAGACGTATTGCAGAATGCTCCAAAGGGTTCTGCAATACTTTCGATCTTCATTAAGCTACCATTTGTCATACAGATCTTTTTTGTCTATTTTTGAGTGGCCGTTTTACACAGGTTTTATTGTACTTGTACAATGTACTACCGCATACTTTTTATCAATTCAAATTTAAATGACTGTGTCAAAACAAACGACAAAGTAAGTGCTTTATAACTCGAAGCAATGCAATGAAATGAAATACTTAAATAAATTGTGTGGCCATTTTGAAATTGAACAAAAAGAGTCCTCTATTAGAAGACATTGTGCTTTTTATCCAAACTGGTTAACGGTATGCTGTCGGCTTTATCGTTGATCAAATATATTCGTGGATTTGAATTTTTTCAACGGTCCTTAATGAAACATTAAATTTTCCAATATTTGCCAGCGATATAATATAATAAGTCTTAGTGTAAATAGCGTGACCACTAGAAAGAAACCTTATTTAGTTTTTTGTGTTTTATTAAGGTTTGAATTACAGTAAAACCTGTGTAAAACGGCCACTTGATAATAGACAAAGCAAAGATCTTAATGACAAATGATAGCCTAATGAAGGTCAAAAGTATTGCAGAATGCTCCCCTTGGAGCATTCTGCAATACGTTTGACTTGCATGAAGCGATAATTGGTATTTCAAACCAATTCTTGGTCTTTTTGAGAGTGGCCGTTTTACACAGGTTTTACTGCATGAGTTATCAATGAATGCCTTAATGTTCAAGCTAAAATGGACACGAAAACTTAATGTTATGTCTGATTCAATTTTCAAAACAACTTGTAAAAATAATTTCTAGAGAATAATTACTAGAGAATATAAGCGGTTTGTGCCATCGTATGTTAATACATGGGGTACTCAATGGAAAGGAAGTATTTACTATCATCTTATGTAAAACAAAATGGGGATGTACAATTTCTCATTTCAATACTTTTTCTCGAAAGAACCGAAATGATTTGCTGCCATCAAATGTAAGCATATTGGGTACTATCTCTTATTGCAATAGTCTGTCTGAATGAAATATAAGCAAAAGGCTGTCACGATTATAGTTTAATAAATATGGTCCGTGTAAACTATTTCTATTTGCAATAGTCTGTCTTGAAGTAATGAAGCAATTTGCTACCACCTCACCTAAATAAATAGAATAAAATCTCTTACTGTAATAGTCTGACTCCGGGGATTAAAAGCAACTGGCTGCAATGAACATACAAACCTATATACTCGTGTATTAATTATATCAATGGATGGGGTTCATGTGTACTATCTCTTATTGCAATAGTCTGCCTCGAGGGAATAAAGCCATTAGGTGCCATCTTATGTTTATAAATGGAATACTATCTCTTATTGCAATAACCTGTCTCAGGAAAATGAAAGCAATTTGCTGCCATCGTATGTTAAAAAAATAAATGGAATACTATTTCTAATTGCAACAGCATGTCTCAAGGAAATCGAAACAATTTGCTGCTTTCTTATGTTAATAAATGGAATACTATCTCTTATTACAATAGCATGTCTCCGTAGAATGGAAGCATTTTGCTGCCATCTTATGTTAATAAAGGAATACTATCTCTTATTGCAATAGCATGTCTCAGGGAAATGAAAGCAGTTTGCTGCCATCTTTTGATAATAAATGGAATACTATCTCTTATTGCAATAGTCTGTTTTGGGGAAAATAAAGCAATTTGCTGCCATCTTATGTTTATAAATGGAATACTATCTCGTGTTGCAATAGTCTGTCTAAGGGAAATGGATGAAATTTGTTGCCATCTTAAGTTAATAAATGGAATACTACGAGGGATGATCAAAACTTTCTCAGCCCCTTATACTTCAGGCTACCAGGGAATAAAAAATTGACCACTTCTTTTAAATACAATCTCCTTTCAAGGCAAAACACTTAGCCAATCTCTGTTCGAGCTTTCATATCCCTTCAAAATAGAAGGTCTTTTCCTGGTCCCCCAAGTACTCGTTTACTGCCTCTATGGCGCCTTCAATCATTCCTTACGGTGTACCACGAAGATGGGATTTCAGTTTTGGGAACAGATTGAAGTCAGAAGGAACCATTTCAGGAGAATATTGAGAATGGGGAAGGACTTCAAGTCCGCATTAAGTCGCAGCAGTCATTGCAACTTGTGACGTGTGAGCAGGGACACTGTCCTGCAAGAGCAGAACACCGGGAGTCAGTTTTCTTCGCCACTTTCTTGTGATTTCCTGGTGTAGCCGCCTCAATTCGAATGCATAATATGCACCGTTTATTGTACGACCTTGCTCAAGATAATCAATCATGATCACCCCTTGACTATGCCAAAAGATTGAGGCCATCACCTTCCCTGCTGAATGAACTCTCATAAATTCCTTAGGAGGGGGTGAGCCAGGGTGCTTCCATTGTTTGCTCTGCATTTTTGACTCTGGGTCAAAGTCGTGAGCCCATGTATCATCTTCAACTCGCTCGATAAAATCACTGGAATCATCTTCATAGTGAGAAAGGGAATACCTGGAAATATAAAGCTGAGTCCTTTTTTGATCATCGCTCAACATGCGCGGCACCCATCTTGCGGAAACCTTTGACATATCTAAGATGTCTGTTAGGATTGATTGTACTGCCCCAAAATGTATGCCCACTTCGCTAGCTATGCTTCGCTGGTCTCTCCTCCTTTGACACATAACCAGGGTGTGCATGACCTTGACATTTTTTTTTTATCAGCGATGGCATCTTTGGGGCGGCCAGACTGTCCATCATCCTCAATGCTCCCTCTCCCCCTTTTAAACTCTGAGGCATTCCTTTCTTACAGAAGTACTTGATAAACGCTCTGATTTCAACTTTCTCCATTTTGCAAATGTGTCACACTCCCCTCTCGTAAAAGTGCTTACATAAGCAACCAAGAATGAACGCATGCTTTTCACACTCCCAATGTGCTTGAACTAGATCAAATGACGGACTGACAAAGATTTTAATTCAGTGAATCTCACCGAAGCATATCGGACCAAGAACTTTTTTATCCCACCTCGTATATCTTATCGCAATAGCCTGAAGCAATTCGCTGCCATCTTATGTTAATAAATGGAATACTATCTCTTTTTACAATAGCCTGTCTCATGTGAATGTACGCAATATGCTGCCATCTTATGTTAACAAATGGAATACTATCTCTAATTGCAATAGCATGTCTCAAGGGACTGGAAGCAATTTGCAGCCATCTTATGTTACTAAATAGAATACTTTTTAGCATTGCAATGGCCTGTCTCAAAGAAATGGAAGCAATTTGCTGTTATCTTATGTTTATAAATGGAATACTATCTCTTATTGACATAGCCTGTATCAGGGGAATGAAGACAATTTGCTGCTATCTTATGTCAATAAATGAGATAATATCTTTTATTGCAATAGCAAGTCTCAGAGGAAACTGAGCAATTTGCTGCCATCTTAAATTAATAAATAGAATACTATCTCTTATTGCTGCCATCTTATGTTTATGAATACTATCTCTTATTGCAATAGCCTGTCGTGGGGGAATGGGGGCAATTTGCTGTTATCTTATATTAATAAATGTTATACTATCCATTATTGCTACTATCTTATGTTTATAAATGGAATATTATCTCTAATTGCAATAACATCTCTCGGTGGAAAGGTAGCAATTTGCTCTTATCTTATGTTAATAAATAGAATACAAACTCTTATTGTTGCCATCTTATGTTTATAAATTGAATATTACCTCTTATTGCAACAGCCTGTCTTGGGGAAATGGAAGCAATTTGTTGTTATCTTATGTTAATAATTGGAATGCTATCTCTAATTGCAAAAGCCTGTCTCTCGGAAGTGGAAGCATTTTGCTGTTATCTTACGTTAATAAATGGACTACTCTATCTTATTGCAATAGCATATCTCAGGGGAATGTAGGCAATTTGCTCTTATCTTATGTTGATAAATAGAATACTATCTCTTATTGCAATAACATGTCTCAGGGAATAGAAGCAATGTTCTGCTAACTTATGTTGATAAATAGAATAATATCTGTTATTGCAATAGCTTGTCTCAGGGGATTGGAAGCAAATTGCTGGCATCTTGTGTTATTAAATGGAATACTATCTCTTATTGCAAGAGTCTAACTAAATGAGATTGGATGCAATTCGCTGTCACTTTATGCTAAAATAGAATATTATCTCTGACTGTAAAGTCTGACTTGGGGAAATGGAAGCAATTTGCTGTTTCCTTATCTTTATGAATGGAATACTATCTCTTATTGCAGTAACCTGTCTCTGGGGAATGAATGCAATTTGCTGCCATCATTACTTTAGGAAATAGAAATTTTATCTCTTATTGCAATAATCTGCCTACATGGCATGGATGTTTATAAATGGAATATTATATCTTTTATTGCAATAGTCTGTCTCAGATGTATGCAAGCAATTTGCCATCATCTGTTTATAAATGGAATACATTCTCTTATTGCAACGGTCTCTCTCATGGGAATGAAAGCAATTTGCTGCCATTTTATGTTACTTTGGATACATTCTCTTTTTGCAATTGTCTGGCTCAGAGAAATAAAAGCAATTTGCTGTTATCTTATGTTTATAAATGGAATGCTTCCACTTATTGCAACAGTGTCTCTCAGGAAAATGGAAGCAATATGCTGTCACCATTCGTTACGAAATTGAATACTATCTCTTATTGCAAGTCTAACTCTAGGAGATTAGAAGCAATTTGCTGTCACCTTATGTTAAAAATGGATTAATATCTCTTACTGCAATAGTCTGACTCGGGGAAATGGAAGTAATTTGCCATCATATGTTAATATATGGAATACTATATATTGCACTATAGTACTGCTGCATTAATAAGAAACGCGAAAAATCGACTTATAGTGCATCTTTTCAAGTTATTTTCTCTTGATATTTTCGATATGCGGGTAGAAAAAACTGCAGTATTTTTTGACAAAATTTTCAACCTGATGTTGTTGCTGAGTTTTTCTGTAATTAGATGAAATTTTGGCATATTTTTGGTTCCTTTCAACGGGGGAGTATTACTGTTGGTAGAATGGACATAAACTGACCCAGTTTATTAATAATATGCAACGGTTGACTAAATAATTCGATGGCGTTTTAGGTCAGTGATCGCAGTGTAGGTTATATACTGAACAAAAGTGAAAACGCTACACCTGAATTGTTTGCAATTTATATGCAAAATGGTGCAAGCCAGTAAAGCAAATGAAAGAATATCTGAATGATCAAAGACTGGGTTATGCATAAAGTAAAAGGTTTGCGGATATTGTCACGAGGAAACACATGAAAGTCATCTAAATGTGACAGGGGTCAAATGTTTTAGGTCACACATTTGAACAGAAATCTCACAAAGTTTAGGCCTTCAGAATTCCACTGCCAACCAGATCCGACTGAACGAAATGGTAGTCAGACATTTGACAACCAGAAATGTGTTTTGATCGTTAAGAAAAGCAACCTTAGAAAGCGGGGTTTTCATCCAAATTGGCTAAGCTTGAAATTCAACCACTGAAATCTCCATAGGAAAATAAATGTGTTGTTGCATCTTAGTCTGAGCAGATTACTGGTCGAGAAATGGTAGGGACAATGTGTTGATAGGTCTACCTGATTTGGCAAAAGAAAGAACGTTATCGAAAATCGTGATAAATCGAAGATTACCAAATATTTATTATCATACCTCACGTAGATTTCCTATACAAAACTTCCACAGACAAACGACTGATATTTTACACAATCACCCGCTACTATAGTGATGGCGAATACTGTCACTAGTTTGTCATAGCAGCGGGTGATAGTCGAAAATATCAGTCGTTCCTCTGATGCGCAACGCCGATGCGCGGACGGTTCGTTCACGTCAGGAGACGTTCAACAGCCACTTTCCACTCCCAATAACTTCGTTGTTTATGGTCAGAAACAGTAAGTGTAGGTACTCGTTTCATAGTTAAGACGAGAGGAACACGTTGAGACCAAATTTGAGCCAATATTAAGAAATTTTCTATTTTGCAACAAAACAACATCTTGTACAGTATCCAATTTAAATGACGCTGCTTAGTATTAAGTTTGGCGTCGTCGACTTTATATGACGTAATTTGTTTGACCGAACGTCATGATCAGTTTGAGCATTCAAACTACTAAAAAAAACGTTTTTTGTGAAAGATGTTTTTGCATTCATGCATATAGATAAGAGGCTGTGCATCATTTTCCCTTTCAAACTCCCCTCACCATGTTAGGCCTACATGTAAGACCGTAGAAAATAAAGGATCATAAAATAAGTATTACATTCTCTGATTGGGTGATAGTCGAAAATATGATTTCTGGAAATGTGATTATCAACCTCGGCTGCGCCTCGGTTGACAATCACAATCCTTGGGATGATATTTTTGACTACCCCCAATCAGGAGACGTAAAATTTATATAATACTCCCTATTTGTTTGTGTCAAAGGGAGACATTTCCATTTTTTTTACAAATTTGATAAAATTCGAAATTGATTTCTGAGCTTTTTTCAAGTGATAAAACAGTTTTCTTGTGGAATAATGCAACACAAGTATGACGAATTCTGATAAGTATAACAATTTTTGCGCATGCGCAATTGCAAAATTCGGTGAATAAAGCTTTAAACACAATAAGGAACATAACTCAAACATCAAGAGACAAATTGGTGGAGTTTCGACGAATTGCTTGCTGGATGTCTGGAAAACTGTATTAATCTTTAGTAATTACTTTTCGTCCAAAACTTTCTCGCAAAATATAAAATATTGTAGTGTAGCCAGGGGTGTAAAATTCCACTCATCCGCTCGCATTTGCGGGCAAAATGTTATGCAGGACTAGTAAAAGTTTTGACAATTTGTGTGGTACTTTTTCAATTAACAGCATCTCAGAGAAAATTTGGGAGATGAAGGGCGAGTAACTTATTTGGAGATTTTACACCCCTGGTAGCGTTTTCACTTTTGTACAGTATAGCCTAAAGTGTATCGTATATATAAAGTACTGCTGCATAAATTAGGATCGCGAATAAATGTCTTCAGATGTACGTTTTCAATTGGGACTTCTGACGGTGGTAATGGGAATCACAGTGTATCGCTGCCTATAATTTTGATAAAAATTAAAGTCGATCAAATGCTTACATCTTTATATATATATAAGCTCGCTGTTGGTATCTATTTTATGATTTTGCGTTTGATTTCCTATTTCCATGAATGTACTGCTTTATTTTGGGGCTAAAATGATCATTTTTTGTATAATACATATAGGAAATAGAAAAATATTTTTAAAACATCATTCCCCCCCGAGTTCCAACTAATCCTTTTGCACGTAAGTGTGTTCTCATATTTTACATAATATATGTGAAAAGCTAGTTGGAACTTGGGGGGAATGATATCCCACAGCCCAAAATGTGACGTCTGGGCGAGCCCGAACATTAGCTTTTGGATTTTTGGTGTGCTCTCTTGAAAATCTTTTTTTCATGTATAATGAAATAATTAATACAAGTAAGCTTCCTTTTAATAAACCATTAGTCACGAAATATTACACCCTTTTTAGCATATTTTTCTTTAGATTATGAAAATTGTCCTTTTACTTAATTCAGTTGGTAGAGTATTTTGCACATATACTGTATCCATCCAATACACATAAACTACATGGCCCTTGACTAGGTGTACTTTACGCATGGATGAATGGTTACAGTACATTGCTGCATAATATTGCACCAGGTAAATACATTGTCATCAAGGTTGAATATGGACTACAGTTGCACTTCAAAATATTTCTTAACAAATCAGACAGAAAAAAACAACAACAAAAATAATCATTAAAATGCTCATGATTTTGGACTTTAAAATACTTTCACTGCGATTTTTAAATGAGTATTGATGATGTAATACCCTTACACGTGAAAATAATTGATTTCTAAATGTTTTGGTGAAGTCAAATTTTGCAATCCTACCCTCTTTGGTAGCGTCTCCTGTTTTGTTGCAGGGGTCTGCCTGTCTAATTATAACCTTAATTCGTTCCTTATACATCAAGCGTCCTTTTCAAAAGGATGCCAGTGATATCTTATGCGTAGGGAAGTTTTGGGAAGCATCTGAAAAATAGGCAGATACCCTATCAAAGTGTCAGAGGTCCTTTATATCACATTGAGTATTCAAAAATCGTGAATCATTCCAGGCAGTATTTTGACAAAAGATATAGCCTGGTACTACGGCTATTTTTTGTTCTTATAATTCTGATGGTAGAATTTGGGCATTTTATTCCTCTTAATTGACACTTGACAGGGATAATCCTGGCCTAATCAATTTTGTGAAAAAAACTATTATTGTTCTGCACTACTTGAATGTCTGACTATAAAATTACATGTGTAGTTGATAATGTTTAGGCCGTTTTCACTGTAAAAGTTGTTTTATAAAACTGTCAATAATAGCCACATCACGCTGTTTTGGTAGAAAATGTCCCTACAAATATAGCAAACAGTATTTACTGGATAAACTGATCGTGTTGGATCAGTTGGATCTGTGTCTCCGCTGATTGAATCGGTACTTTCAACAGAATGGCAGTGCTTAAAAAATAAAACTGGCATGTACAAAGCAATCACGATTTTAAAATGTGCGATGCTTTTGACACTTACCTGTAGAAATTTAAGTACAGATATATAGGCCGTCACATGGCTGTTACACCATTTAAATTCCCCCCGCTTTTCAGAAAGCCTAAAAATGTCAAAATTCTTAAGAGATTATGGGTCAGGGCAGTGGCAGTAGATTCTTCAAACAATTTTCTTCTGACACTGCAGGATATTCTAAATCCAGATTTGAGCTTAGTGTTCGGAAAAATGCATGTAATAAAAAATTATTCCAGATTTTCACGTTTCTTATTATTGCGACAGGACTATAGTCGAAATTACCGGAATGTAATTGATATTGACAAGATCTAGGTTGGGACTGTAACCCATCAGTTTACACAAATGTATAACAAAGTTATGGCCCTTGATCATGTCAAAATTTCGCTTTCGCTTATTATCTTTGAAAAATGGATGCATTTTGACAAAACTTGGCATGTGCATTGATATTGACAGGATCTGTGTAGGGATTGTTATGCGACAATTTGTCCAAATGTATTGTGCGTGATACATAAAACCTACCCTTATTGAATTTATTAAACTCGATGCGATAAAGCGATAGAAAGCTGGACAAACTCTTTTTCCCAACTCGTTCAATGAAACATGAACACTCATGTTAGATACTCTTTAAAACAGAAACGTTGTTTCCTTGATTTGTTGAATATATATACTGTCGTGCCAACCAAGAGTGACAGTGACATAATCTTTTGTTTACAATTGTTAAGTCAAATATTAACGTGTGCACCCCACTTGCGCTAACATGAATCGATAGACCACTTGTGTATTAATCCTATCCTGTGGATAGGATTAATACACAAGTGATCTATCGATCATAAGTCCCTGATAGCTTTGTAAACAAAACATGACGTCACTGTCACTCTTGGCTGGCAGGACAATGCGAGTATTCTATAGATCTCACACAGTAAGAGTATTGTCCGTCATGGATAGAGTCCAATAGAGAACAGGTGTAGCAGCTTAATACCGTTATTCATTCATTCAAGTTCATTCAGAAAAAAATAATAACACTGCAGGTAAAACAATTGTACGGATTTAGCGATAAATGATGATCATGGCATGTAAATCCTCGGTGGCTCAGTAGGTAGAGAGGCAACTGTAAATATGCACGTGAGCTATGTAAAAAGTTAAGGGTTCGAATCCCATGATTTATGATTTTATAGGCTTATTGATATGCTCTATTTTTTCCATTTGTTTCCATTTTGTATTTTTTATTCTAGATATTTTCTTATTTTGTGTATTTTCTTTATATTTTTTTAATATTTTATTTTTTCAATTTTTATATTTTAATTTTTTTAACGAATAGTATTTTATTTCAATATATATATGATATAAAAAGTTCATAAAATAATGCTAGCATAGTGAGATTTTGATCGCAATACTGAGCATCAAAGGATCAGGTGAGCATGCAGAAATACGCAAACTCACCAGAGCGTTTGCCGCTCGCATACACAACGTACTGTGTGGATGTAGATGAAGACTCATTTTAACTTTAATTATTGCATAAAACCCGTGTCGCACGCTATTAACAGCCATGTTTTAACCGGCAAAAACCCATGTATTAATCAAGCAATTTACGTGCTGCTGATGCACGGCTTCTCTACTTTACATATACGCATTCTAGGCCGTCACAAAAATTGACGTCATCAACAGTAGCGTGTATAGAAATGAACGTAATTCAGTGGCGTAAGGATGACGTAAGTTTTTGCTCTGGAACAGGCTTTTTCAAAACCTACGAATCCTTCATGCTTTTGCGCGCCATTATAGTAATGCAAAAATGAACTTTTCGAAGCGTTTTCCCAAAGTTTTCAAGTGACAATATGACTTTATGCAATAATAACGACCAAACGTTTTCTGATACACTAACGTCTGTTAGACCCTTCGTGGGTCGTTAAAACCCTCGCCTTTAACCGGTTTTCCTGTAAAGCCTGAAATATCGACATAAGCCTTTTTGTTCAAAGGCGGATCCACGACTCCAGGAGAGGGGATTCAGATAAATTAGGGAGGGGGATCGATTTGCAGATGATCTCTCATTTTTCTTGAATATCCCTATAAAAATGAAATAATCTGTTCCGAACCCCCCTGAACCTCTTCTGGATCCGCCAATGTTTGTTAAAGCGCTAGGTAATTCAAACTGCCCACTGAAGGAGTAAGAAAAAGAAAAAAAAGAAAAGAAAAACTCAGGGATTCGAACCCCCCCTCAGAAAAAAGTACAGGTTCGAATATGTAAATATCGATACTTAACCACTGGACCACTGGTCTGCGACACCCAATGATAGCTTTAATGCATTACTTACGATAAAACTACCAATATCCTCGTTTGTTTACCTGTCTAAATGCGGGATCACCTTTTATTGACAATAGACCTCTCCGATTACAGTTATAATTAGTGACGTCACTGTACTCTATACAAGTTTTACCTCTACCGCTGATATCGTCATTAGTGAACTTTATTTGACATTTTAAGCGCAATGAATGACTGATAATCCCCTTACAAAGCCAACTACAATGTTTTGAAACATAGGTATACAATAATTGCAGACGGTTGCACTTAGCTGATACTCGATAATGCCACAATGTAAACTTTTATGTCACATTTACGTAAACTTTTAATGAATTTTTAATATTCCTCTATTTTAGCTAAGATTATGTATTTATGAAAAGAGCCTTTGGTTGAATCCCAAAAGGTATTTTACATGTTTATTAAATGGATCGAGATTTATAACATTTCTTAGATTATTAAAGGGAAACACTCACTAAATAATGAATGAGCAAGAAAAGACAGAATATATCTATCGAATCAATTTGCTGCAAATTCTATCTATATCTAGTACGTTTTATTGAAGTTGCATGCATTTGACGTTGTCATGATTTTTTTAATGGTAGACACCATAATAAATAAATACAATTTGAAAAACGATTTCACTCCCTTTTTCATGTATCAATCGATTTTGATCAAGTTTGCAATAACATTGTTTTGTGACAATGACTATGTCTTTTTACGTTTTGATGTGCGTTTACCTTTATGCTATTCAAGCTGCGTTTCATTATTTAAATCTTAAATAAATGTCGGTGCAATGTATAGATATAGCTTAAGAAATATCACGAGAATACAGGTTGTTTTTTGTTTCAAGAAAGATGCGGACCATAAAATTAGAGCAACAACAATACAAAAAACAAGAGAGCCACCGCCTTAAAACGGACAGCAGCCACGGCCCCTGAGTGGGTGGGTGGGGTTAAGTTAATGTATTTTAACCTTGATAGGGCCTGGCCAAAAATATTTATCAGGCACTAGTCAGCTTTACCAATAATAGACCCGGGTCACCTTGCTCATCTGATCTACTTTGCACATACCATGCAGTTTGGATCCAGGCTAAACTTCCATCAGTGGATTGGTATCCAATGCTTGGCTCTGGCCAGGATCAACGTTGCTCACAACTAGTAATTTTATTTAGCCCCGTCTTTGCGTTTTAACCTATATATTTTCTTTCTTTCGTCATAGTTTGATAATGAGTTTTGATTATTTCACTGCCTGCTTAGATAACGACTGTTTATATGTAAACTTGAATTGCAAACTCTTCTGCAAACGGCCACATCAGGACCTGTATTTTACGGTGATTTTTGGATTGAAATAAGAAAGAATCGGCGAGAAGCCAACTTTTCCTAATCACTTCAAAAAGATTATTAACCGTTTTGAAAAAAAAAATATATAGGAGGGGAGTTCAATAAGTTCGCAGAACTCTGTATTTTTCTATACAATTCAAGATTTCTTTTTTTTCATTTTTGTGCAGTGTAAACCTTTGTCAGCTGAATGAACACAGCCGTTCAGTCAACACGTACACTTTTGCTCTTACTTTTTGCTTGAAAATATATACCCATAGACAAAAATGTTAAGTCAGAATATTTAATTGTATGGTGATAGCAGCCGAAACTATTCTACAATGGCAAAGTGGTCAGCAGAATATAAATGTGGCCACGACTCCTCAGAAGATGACCCAAGACCAGGTCGTCCTGCTGATGCCATCAGCCAGGAGATGATCAACCGTGTTGAGAGACTTGTGCTAAACTATCGCCAAATCAAAGTTGCCGAACTTGCTTCAGAATGTGGTATTTCTAATGGAAGTGTTACGCTATAAGCCATGAACATTTAGGCATGTCAAAAGTATCTGCCTGGTGGGTACCAAGAAATCTGAACATGCAAGATCGTTAGCAAAGGGTGGAGTCAAGTCAAGAACTTCTGGAAGTGTACACTGCCTATCCAGAAGACTTTCACACTCGCCTTGTAGCAGGAGATGAAAGGTGGCTTCACCACTGGGACCAAGATACTAAGAAAGAGTGCATGCAATGCAAGCTCCCTAACTCACCCCCACCTAAGACGTTTCGTACCCAACCATCCGTCAGCAAGGTAATGGGAATCTAAAAGGATTATATTGATATACGTTGTATGTCAAGCATGCGGATACTTCAATTACAGGAGAATGTCATGCCAATGTCATTAAACAATAAAGGGTTGCAATTAAAGAAAAACAAAGGGGAAAACTAGCCGCTGGTATCCTTCTTTTGCATGACAATGCCCCCCCCCCCCCCCTGTACATAAGTCAAGAGTTGCACAAGCGGCTATTCGTGAGTTTAAGTTCGAGCAGTTAAATCACCCGCCATACCGTCCAGACCTGGGGCCTGTTGCATAAACCGTCATTAAAAGTTAACTGCCAGTTAAGTCGTCATTAAGTCGCTGTTAACTTAATGCCGGCTTTAACTCTGTTGCATAAAAGTCCACTAACTTTAAGTCGGCATTAAACTCTCGTTAAAGCTGTCATTAACTAAAGTACCTCAGGAGGTACTTTAAAGCTGTCATTAAGTATGGATTTCACTGTTGTACATGTGCATTTCCATGATTTGCAGCCATTTTGTAATTCACTGAAAATTAGTTATCATAATCATAAAAACAGCTAAAAATTCAAATGATTATCATTATTATTTCAAAGTGACTATTGGCTTCCAGTGCCTAACTGCAATACGCTATGTGGAGCAAGGGATTGGGTGGGCATGCGCGGATCCGGGGGGGGGGGGGGTATGGACCCCATCGGAAAATCACATATATGGGTAGATCTAGATCTAAACCCCCTCCTGCCCCTGACGAAATTTCCTGGTTCCGCGCATGGGGGGATGGGGGGGGGGGCAATTTATTTCACTGGAATGCTTTAGAACAGATTGCCTAATGGAGATCCAGGCTCGGGGGTTGGGGGTGACTCTATACCAGCTAGGGGCTTGGGATAGGCTGAAAATGATGGCTTTCACATGGCTTAGATAATACAACGAGATACTTAACGTCCTTTTGAAATTGGCATTTTGGGCCTTGCTACTTCGCTACTTTGCGAGTCGCAAAATGAACGTGCATCATATCACATAACTCTGACCTTTTTTGAGTGTCGTTGTATACAACAACAGTATTGGCACGCGCGCTGTGACGTTAGCTGTGACGTGCAATAAGTCACACTGGATAACCTGATCAATACGCGATGGCC
Organism: Loripinus fragilis; assembly: GCA_964019695.1. Classification (NCBI taxonomy): domain Eukaryota; kingdom Metazoa; phylum Mollusca; class Bivalvia; order Lucinida; family Lucinidae; genus Loripinus; species Loripinus fragilis. Next base: position 85,626,599 of record OZ026516.1, read on the forward strand.
CGACCGAGTAAAGAAACACCGTTTATCTCTTGATAATCATCCAGCCTGATCGCCATACATAAATGGTGCGATTTTTTGTTGTTGCAATGCATGGACGGACCGGAATAGGGGATAGTGAAAAGCACACGTGTATCACAGTTTTGTACCTCATTCGATGACAACTCTGAACGTATTTTTAATGTGATTGGTATGCTTTCTAGAAAACAATATTATATGATTCTATACTCGAGATTCTATAGAGTGCATTTGAAGAGAAAAAAGAAACAAATTAAACAACTACCATGACTACAGATTGTGGACAAAAGTACTCGTCCGCCTCACTGTTTTTGCAAAATTATTCCAGGAAAACTATTGAAGCTACATATGGAAAAAGTACCAAATGATAGCAAATTGGTTTTCCTAATAAACATACTTACAGTAGTTTACTGTTGTCTATTGTTGTCTATTGTTTTCTTGTTCCAACCGTTTTAGCGCAAAGAAAAAAAAAGAAATCATGCCATTTTTTCGATGACGTTAATGTTAGCGTCACCGGGAAAATAGTACTCACTTTGAACTTGCGTTAGATAGTTTAGAACAAAAAGAGTAATCATTTTTATATTTAATTGTATATTGTTATTTTCTAATTGCTATTCTGTGAAATTGCACCCATGCATTAACTATTTTTTTACCAAAAAAAATCTTGAAATGCACTGTTTTATACAGCGACGTCATGGAGTGACGAATACTTTTGTCCACCATATGTAAGCTATATGCATGCACTGTTGAACCAAGCTGCTTCCAAACATGTTTTTGAACTAGGTGTATAAATGATTAACAGTTAGCGAATTTTTATGGTTAATCTTACCGAATAGCGGAATGAGAGGAGGTAGTGATTAGGGAATTTCGGCCTAAAATATATAATGATTAGTGATTTTGGGCCAAAAAATTTCCGACGCATTTAACGGTAAGCGAATAGTTTAACCCATTTAAGGGGTAAAGCCTAGCGTCCTTTTCGTGGGACATTGACAAACTGTGCAAAACCAGGCGTCTGATCAGGTTCTCCACTGTTTGCTTACAGAAGTTTCTTTTAAAATATGAATAAAAATGAAAAGCACCAAACAACCCTTAAACGGAAATTGACTGGTCCAATTGATAGAAGTGGGAAATTCCATTCGGCTTAAAAGGGTCAAACATATTTTATTGCCAAATATGATAAAGCAATGGGGTTGGGTCACAAGTTCTCAAAGCATTAGTTACGACCCTTGCCCTAGTTAGCGAATTCTGACAGAAAACTGTTACTGATTTCATGTACCGATTTTGGGGGCTTTTTTACCGATTACTGATTTTTGGCCCAAACTTTACTGATAACTGATTTTTGCCAAATTTTACTGGTTAGCGATTTCTGGACATACATTTTACTGACTAGCGATTTTTGGGTCCAAATTTTACAGATTAGCGATTTTGGGGTGTTACTGATTAGCGATTTCAGAGGTATCCCATTGAGACCCTCATAGCTATGATCATGTCATGTCAGGACAATTGGGAGCGCAGTGGCTCAGTGGTAGAGTGCTTGACTCGAGACCGAAGGGCCGCGGGTTCGAGCCTCACCGGCGTCACTGCGTTGTGGTCCTTGAGCAAGACACATTTATCCTAGCTTAGTACTGGTTCAACCCAGGAAGACACGTCCCGCATAACTGAAAGATTGTTGAGTGGACGTAAAGAATCAAATCAAACAAAACAAAATGTCAGGACAATTGGTTCACATAACCACAATTCTTTTCCTGGGCAAGCTTGAGCAAGTGCTTCGTGCACATACTTTCGCTTGTATTATATAAACTGACAACAACCCTTCTTGACTGAATCAACGGCAGGAGAATGACCGTATAAATTATTTAACGGATATGGGGCCGGGCCGGGATTGAACTAGCAACCCCTGGGTCTGCAGTCAAACACGCACCTAGTCAGACACGTTATCGACTGCGCTACGCCACCCGGTGTCACTGTCTTGTGTCCCTGAAAATTCGTGGTCACCGCATACACGGTGTGGTATTGCCTGGGTGTTGCCTTTAACAGTGCCTTTTAAAATATTTCTCTTTGACCCTTCCATTTTATGGAGTAAGGTGTGAGCATATGCGTGCGCTGTGTGAATAAACATATAAGCAATGCTATTATCCAATAGCAAAAAATGGATAATAAAATAAAATAAAAATTAAAAAAAAAACAGCTTGTGGTGTTTTTCCCTGAGCACCCCGGCTTTCCCTGCCATACAAGCAGGCTGTGACGACCTTGTCTGTATTGTGCCAGGATGCTGGTTGTCGTAGATAGAAAGCCCTATTTCTGGGGTCCTATTTTATTTTGTTCTGATGAATTTTTTGGAGCACAGCGCAGTGTTAGAAAGCAGGGGGTTGCGGGGTTCGAACATCACCCGCGTCACTGCATTGTGTCCTTGAGCAAGACCCATTTTATCCTTGCTTAGTTTTGGGTCAAACCAGGAAGACCCGTCCCGCCATAACTGAAAAATTTGTGTACTGAGACGTAAAGATTCAAATCAAACAAATTGTGGTATGAAGGGGTGCGCCGTTAAAAGTCACTGGCGGAAAATACAACAATGTCAACATGCATGTCCCATGGAAACGGATGTAAACAAAACGGCCGATGGTTTTAAAAATGGTTTTTTTTCCATAAAAGAGACACATCGTCGCATGTGCATTAGGCTTACATGCAGCCTTTCAACCATTTATTTTATGGAACTATAACATCTTGATCTAGAAAGATTATGGGGTGAAACCCGTGTTTTTTTTCTAAAGTGAAATAAACGAACGAAGCGGGTCACAAGAAAACTAAACTTACTGATTTAGTCCTAACATTGGACGAACCGTCTTCCTAACTCGAACAACATATTTAGGGCGCAATGTAGCATAAACTGACATTTTCGGGATTTGATCTAGATTGTTTTTCTGCAAAGAAGTTTGTTTTTCCATATTCGCTATACATGCCAGTTACAATTTATAGTTTTACAAAGCTCAAGCTGTCGGTTTCGTCGAAGCGTCACTGTGACTGTGATTCGCCGCCATATTGGAAGCTGTTGTTGGAGCATTTGCACGTGAAAATGTCTTAATGTCAGCTTTACCAGTCTGTTAAGTCGTCATTAGTTAAGTTGACATTAAAATTGCTTTATGCAACACAAAAATAATGCCAACTTAACTAATGGACTGGTAAAAGTTTAATGACAGCTTAAACCTTAATGATAGCTTAACTTTAATGATGGTTTATGCAACAGGGCCCAGGTCCCAAGTGATTATTATCTGTTTCTTAATTTGAAGTCCCACTTGCGAGCGAGGAACGATATTTTCAGACGATGATGAGCTCAAGGCTACTACAGAGGCTTGGTTTGGGGACCTAACAGACGACTTTTATTTCAAAAGCATAGCCTGCTTAAAAGAAAAGTGGGTCAAGTGCATTGAAGTAAATGGGGGTTACGAGGGCTGTTCAAATATGAATGCAAGTAGCTTCATAACTTTCTTAACATATATGCTACGACAAAATGGTAAACGTTTCTATAAAGGACTTTATGTAACCTTTAAACTGACACCAGACCTAAAGAAAAACACAGTATGCTTATCGAGTTCAGCCCTTTGAATAAGGGTCACGTTAGTATACTAACAAACTCAATGCTTTGATCATATACCAGTGATATAGACAAGCGTATAATTCTTCGATTAATAGGTAAAATTTCTTGAATTTTTTTAGGAAGTATCCCCATATTCTTATATAATGATTCTATGAAGGTTGCGAAAATCCGACATGATTTTGTTAAATTACAACAAATCGTTTTCACTTAAGTCTCCTTATGTTTTCAAATAAATGGTAGACAAAACACCACCTTGCTGTTTTAAGTTAAACTTATCTCTAATAAAAATGCACGAAGCAACATTTTAACTAGTTTTAACTCAAAGACAATATATTGATCGCTCATACTGAGTTGTTGCTACAAAATATTGAAGGATAGTGGGTAATTTTAAAACGCTAAAAAGCATTTTTATTAAGTCAAAAAGGCCTAAAGTGAAGGGGTTATAGAATGTATACTTAATTTTGTTTTCATAATACTGCGACTTTATTCTAAATTTGAACGTAAACTTTAGGTTTGACCACTATAGGCGTTATTTACAATAAAATTACTCACCTGATATTGAGGACTAGACAGATAGAACATATTTTAATAAATGTAAACAAGTCATTGAGAAACAGAAAAATGCTTGAAAAATAATATAAAATATAGTAACTCTGTAAACAGAGGACGGCGCGTTTTGAAAACTCCCTTATGACATGTTAAGCATGTTTTCAACAAAATGCAAAGAAAAAGACACAGCGATGTTCATTATTACATCACTAGTGGATAACTCAAAATGGCGTTTAACATAAAATTAATGACGTGACAAACGTGCCTGTTTACTCGAGAGAGAAACAGGATTATAGAAAGTTTTTCCTACAAGTAACTTTGGGATTGTTACTTAAACTTGCATCTAAAATTTGGTGCCATTTTGTCTCAAATATACAAAGATATGACACTATATCCGCACATGTACCTAAATATGTGTTGCAATTTGCTTCCGAAAAACTTCAGTATACTGGAGCGGCCTTTATATAAGGGTCTGTAACTCGAGAAAAATAGTGAGTTTTTCGTTATGTTTGGTGCCATTTTAAAGGCGACAAATAGTTCTTTCCAGAAAGGTATGACATTTTGTCGTAGCATATACGTGAAGAAAGTTATGAAGCTACTTGCATTCATATTTGAACAGCCCTCGTATATTGAGAAATAATGTTGAAATCAATTTGTCAGTTTAACCCCGAGTTGTACGAACTTATTGAACTCCCCTCGTACCATAAATATAATATCTTACTTTGAACCCATGCACGGGTGTGGTGTCCTCTTTTACCTCCAAAATCTTTCAAAAATACCATTAAAATGTCAAACAGTTTAGACACATTTCAGGACGGTCATTTTGTTGGATCTTACTAGGTTGTGTATAAACTGTTTATCAACGCGTCAATGACGACCTAGACCAAAAACTTTCACCGATGGGTGGGTGTTTGATATTAGTCTTTGGCAAGACTCATCGAGACCTCCCGCTGAGGAAGACCATTGTGTGTGGGTTGCTGGGGGGTCACGTTTAGTCCTGATTTTGTGATAAGTTTTTTTTTTTATCTCTGTCATTTCTATTCTGGCAGTCATCTCGTTTAGAGAGAGAGAGAGAGAGAGAGAGATTGTTGTCGTATAGTAGACAGGCATACAGACAAACATACAAACGCTTATTTTCGTAAGTCATGTACATGAAATACACGGAATAACTGTATTAATATAAATATAGATAACAGCAAAGAGTGTGTTCTGTTACAGTAGTTTCAAAGATGCATAGTAAGCAGGCAATTCTATTTTTCTTATAAACAGGTACAGTAGGTAAAGCATGACTATTCACTACATATGCAGCAATCCGTGGTAGGTTCAATATAAATAAACTGTGACTACATGCACGCCCAAAATCAAGGTAAACTCGCCAGTGTTTGTTTACAGCGATTCTCATCAATCTTTGCAACTACTATAGCTTAAAGCTGCATAGTCTGTAACTTTGATCTTTTCGTTTTAAAAATAATGTTTCTTTTTTTCAAGAACACAGTAAAAATACTAAAATTCAGGAATACATTTTACCTTTTTCGTAATAATTAACAAATTATTAGTGCCAAAACAACAGCATTTAGGTTAAAAAAATTACTGTCTAGAATTATTGGAGGGACGCAAATAATTACAAACAAGAGAAAAACACCTGTTTTTATAAGATAATTCACTTTTCCATGCAGTTTTCAGCTATAGAAATAAGGAAATTAGATTTATTGTGACAACATAACTTTATTCTACTTTTACAAATGATTTAAAAAGAAAATATTTTTTTTTCGAAAAATGATCATAGTTACAGCTTTCGATGCAGCTTTAATTGTACAATTTTACGAGTGAATATACAAATATTCCCTCTTGCAGGCGGGACGAGTCGAAGACGAGTTTCCCGCAACAAGAAGGAATATTTGTATATTCACAAGTATTTGTACAATAAAATTCTTGTATTATGACCAATAAAACAACCACCTTTTAATTAATTCATCAAATATTCAAGTCAATCTTGACAGGTAAGGATTTTGTGGAAATTAATGAACAGCTTAGATCAAAGGAAAGGCGGTAAAGACATGATACAAATAATAATGTTATTTCTGAAGCAGATTCAGCACATTAAAATTTCAAACTTATTTTACATTGCAAACGTTCTGAGATGAAGGAGTGTTATAAAATTTCACTTTAAATGTATATTTGGCAACATTGTAATCATCTATAAACTTGAGGATACGGACGCAAGTTGTGATCAGCCTTGTTAATGACTTTTCAATAGGATAATGACATCAGTTTGATGGTTCCTCCGATATCACTAATCGGTCTCGAAGGAATTGAATATTAACTATTGCCATTATTAATCGTAGTAGAAACACCTATTATGACCATAATTATACTACTTGAATAACTTGTCAGTAGAAATTTACCCGGCCTCCGGAGAATGGATGCAAATTGATACGATGCATCTATAATTTGTTCATTTAGTATTCATCAGGAAAGTCAGATTTTGTCAGTCCACCTTTCATCGTTTGAAATTCTGATATGATTATTCACATACCATGTTTGGCATTGTAGCATAGAATGTATTCTCCCTAGATCTGAGTTAAGATTAAGCTTGTTAGTGGTGGGGTAACATTTAACAGAATAGTTAATAATGGATTCACACTGTGCATGTGCATGTGTAGTGGTTTCGAGTTTGCAAATAAATTGAAATACATGTTATGATGTTTTGTATTATCTTAATCATCGAATGGATTTAAGGTCACTCCACGATGCTTCTTTGCTATGTTTTGCAGTATTAGCATGATATTTTGGAAGACAGGGTCTCACAAGAAAAGCAAACCTTTTTTTTCAGTAAAATAAACGTACTTATTAGTGAACTTTATTTGACATTTTAAGCCCAATGAGTAACTGGCTTTACAATCCCCTTATAAAGCCAATTTCAATGTTTTTATCATATAGTCTATACCTCATTTGCAGATATAAATCTATCAGTGTATTTCAAGGTGACAATAAGAGCAAGAAATATGTTTTAAAACAAGATGATTGCCATTAATAAATAGATGTGTGAGAACACCAACTGATCTGTAAATTGTCATATTTGGGCATACTGGTACAGATGAGTTTGCTCAAAGCCCATGTAGTTAGGTAAATCATGGTTTGTGAAGTAATTGAATCATCATGTGAGAGTTCGGTACGAACCGCAATGCACGGGTTTTGTTTGTTTGTTGTTGCTGCTCTTATTTTGCGAATTACCTAAGGGGCTTTAGGGTAGTTTAGAAAAGTACTGTGAACATTAAATCGAATAGTGCAGATGATGGCATTGCACACACCATCAATACAGTTTACAGCGTATTAAGTGTAAGAGTGACCCCTGATAACATGCTCACCTACGAGTACATGTTTAAAATTTTTCATTTTCCAGACTTTAAAGAAAAGCGACATCATGGACATTATCAGTTTCAAGAATCATATTCCCCAAAATGCTATGTACACGATTTTGAAGCTGTTTATATATGTAAAGTCTATTTTATGCAAGCACCACTATGCCTTTTGTTTGTTTGATTTGATTATTTATGTCCCATCAACAACCTTTCAGTTATGTAGGGACGGGTCTTCCTGGGTTGAATCAGTACTAAGCTAGGATTATGTGTCTTGCTCAAGGCACAACGCAGTGTCGCCGGTGAGGCTCGAACCATCGGCCCTTCGGTCTCGAGTCAAGCAGTCTACCACTGCCCAACTATGCCTTGGACATGCAGATTATGATTTTACTGAAAAAGTTAAAGGGGCATGTGGCTACTTAATAAAGGTATTGTTTTAAGTGAAAAGTGCATTCTGACTGCTCTAACCTTTGTATACGGGATAACGGGTACTTTGGAAAACAGTGAAGACACTGATGAAATGCCGTATTATGCGGCATTTCACCAGGGTCTGCACTGTTTGCTTATACAAAAACAATCTTAAAGAAACGAAAAAACAATATAATATTAATATTAACAATAGACCAACCTGACTGTATTACATTAAATTTCATGGGCAATCCCATTGTTTTTGAAAGGGATGTTAGAAGCAGCCACATTTTAACACGAAGGTTTAACCGCAGATATCATTATACAGCACTTGGCATATAGACAAGCAAGCATATAAACACACACCGCTATGGGGGAGAGGAGGGGAAGAGGCAGTGCTTACGCATTCAATTGAAATTACAAATATATGACCATACCTTGTTCTTATAATAATCCTACAAAGTCTCAAGTTAAACAGTTATTAATAATAGAATGTTAAATCGTTGCTTTCCGGTTGCCAATATAAACAACTTTAAGGTTGTCTATTACAAAGAGTGACGATGGTCATCGACTGACCACACGAGGGTTGGTCAAGAAGTCATGAGCCAAAATGTTCAATAAAGGGGCTAGCACACGAGACTGAAGATATAATTGTTGGACTGAGTTTTCATCTACATCCATACATTAAGTGAGCGAAACAACGAAAGCTTTGGTGATACGCATACACAAATATTCGTCTGGGCATTCATTGCTCGACAATGCGATGAGCACCAACTCAAATGAACATGTATTCTTGATCACTCAGATAGACAGTTATGGTATTGTATCTTGTATTCATGAGGAATGCCGACTTCGGCCGGAAAATTTCGGCATTCGGTTTTAATATAACATTTGAAATTCGCTACGCCCCAAAGTCATTTAAAGAGTCTCACATTCTTATATTGCGACTGTAAAATCATGCTCAACTCAAATGAGCACGAAATTTCAACTGTTCATAAAACTAGAATACCGAGAGGTTTCTTGCTTTAAGTTTCTCAGAAGTTGTATTTATCATGCTATAAATGTTAAAATGTCAACAATTGTAAGCAGGGTGAATTTCGTGCTCAGCTGAGTTGAGTATGGAAAAAGATATTATAACCTCGGGGCCAGACTTTTCCATGGTGTGGGAACTGAAATTCACAAGTGAATACACGTCTAGCTCTTTGTGTACTGGTGTCGCCTGCTGATAACTTTTGCAAACAGCTTGGACCAGGATCAGCCCCAACTTAACGCCAGGCCTGATCTGGATCCAAACTGTTTGACACTCTGAAGGTATTCCTGAAAGAATTATCAGTAACAGTTGATTTGGAAAAAATCGGCAGACGGCTAAAAAGCATGCAGAATTACCCGGTAGGCAAAGAGTGAGCTCAAATTGAATTTAAAGTTTATGAATGATTTTTTTTTTGTTTGAAACAAACTTTTGAGTCAACCCACGTATTGACCAGTTATTTTGGCCATATATAATAAGTATCAAGTATTATAATATTGTGCAAACATGTCTGCTAAATCGATAAATGACAATAAATTGAATAAATCCGTATACCTGGGACAGTGGGACTTTAAAAAACGCACCATTTTACATTCTCTGTCATTTCTACATAATTATTTTGAGGATGTTTTCTTTATCATTTTTTATCCTCTTGCCAAATGGACCATGATTTGCCATTATTTCAATTTGGTCATGCTGTTCACTCTGACGTAATATCGACGTGAGTGTTTTTCAACTTTTGTCGTCTGACAAACGTGAATTTGATTCAATTTAAAAACAAACACTTTTAGGTGGTAGCCAGATGACTTAACAAATGGAAAAACACAAAAGTTTTCAGAAATAATCCTTTTATTACTCTCCCACTCGCAGCGTATCTTTGCTAACGTCAGTCTTAAATATTCAAACATCAATAACAGACAGGTGACGTCCGCGCATGTCGCGATACTTTTGTCATTTATACAACTGATTGAGGAGTATCTGCTGGCAACACAAAGATTTTGATTATTCCTGATCCTTAGGATATAAACGGCCAATTACGTCAAAAATCAATGACGTCATGTAGGCGTAATGAACGTTGCCAGAGGCCTAAAATTTCATGATTTGTTTTTGTCTTTCCTTTTGCTTTCAAGAACAAACATCGGTTCGAAAACTTTTTTTCGTTCATAATGGAAGATATGGGGACTCTGTGACTTTTTGAATTCGAGTTGTCTCAGAATTATCGCGACGTCACGGCAATCATAAGCCACAACGTTTCAATTTTCTTATTAAATGCAAAAGTAAAGACGAAGGCTTAGATGCCCATGCCGAAGTATGTGCACGTGCTTCTCGTATATGAGCAGAAATAGCCTCATCTAGACGTCCGCGCTGAGGTATGCGAATTCATACTTTTGTATGCGTGCAGCAAAGGCTCAGGCGAGTCTGTGCTGTGCATAGGCTCGCTCGAGACTTCGTTGCTCGAAAATGCGATACGTACCAAACTCTAGCACGTATTGTTCAAAGAATACGATTTTATCATTTATTTTTAAATGAAATACTTAAGACATGCCAAAGCACTAAAATGATATATGTATGGTGTTTTCGTGTTCCATGCTCTAGAAATGCACGTATCAAAATTCAACTTTAAAGCATTAGCTTTGGCCGCCACTACAAGAAATAAGTAAGGGTGCAAAGATCAGGAATCGATACAATCAAGTACCACACCTGACCCAGGATACCAGTGGGAAAGTGACAAACAAGGTTATCGATATCATTAAAATCGTAAAGCATTTTCTAAATTCTACAACAGACACTCAGAGTTGGTTGTTAAATGCAATATTGGTTTAAAAGCTCTTCTGGAACAGGGCATATTGAAGCTGGTATTTTATGGTGATTTGGTTTATAAATTCAAAATAATTGTTGGAAAGTCTAATCTTAGTGATCAATCCAAAAAGATAATCAAACATTTCAAAATAAGTTGGATATAACATAGATATTATGCGGCAATCTGCATGCCTGGTTGTAAATCGAATCTCATTTTATAGCTATGGTTTCCTCTTTAATTTCACGATGGTGAGTCAGGCCTCAGACTCAATGACGGCCCTGGTGTGAAGCTTTCATCCGTGGGTTGGTGCCTAATGCTTGTCTTTGGCTGGGCCCACCATGGCTCAACTTGAGGTTTTCTTTAGCCCCGACTATGTTTTACCGCATTGTGTTTTGATGGAGTGTTTCTCTGTGATGATTCATTGCATAAAAGTTAGGAAGTTAAGAAGCCTCCATTCAAGCTAAACAATGTTTGTGTTATAACAACAACAGAATCTAGGGCGAATATTTGGTACCAGTAAAATGCATTTAAGCCCCCAGTGGCTTAAGCTGTTGTCCGTTCTAAGGCTGTGGCTCTGTTGTTGTTGTTGATCCATTGCTTATTATTGCTCCCATTGTTTGGTGGTTCTGTGGTGGTTCTGTGTTGGTCCTTGTTTTGTTATGCAGTACCTAGTGTTTTCTAGTTTTGAAATCATCTTGATGAGAGAGAGAGAGAGAGAGAGAGAGAGAGAGAGAGAGAGAGAGAGAGAGAGGTGAGAGAGAGCTGGTTCTTTAGTTAGATTGTCTTCCAGGTGTCTTGTGACTTTTAAGGTTCTGTGGTGTTCTGTGGCTTTTTCTCGCGATGCCATGGGTTTGTCTGCAGTGTGAGATTGTGGTATTTCCTAAGCAAACTCCCTTACATTTTAGACTATCAGGGTGCAACCATCAACGAACAGTCTATGTGATAAAAGTGCTTATTGCCTATCACTGTAGAAATACGTGTATCATATGACGTCGCCCCAACTCATTTATTAAATTTAATCAAACATGAGAACTCATGTAAGATCCTCTATGTAACTTACGCACCAAATAAGGCGACAGCTGAACTACCACTGATTTAGGTGTGACATTTCATTGCTTTAAAAGCTATGTTCTGTTCATTTGTTTTAATCCTCAGAATAACCACACTGGAAAATGTATACGTCGATTTGCTGGTATTTACGCGTATTGCCGGTACTTCATAGACCGGAAGTGATAGATATTGATGTTAATACTATATATAGAAAAACCTGCCATATGCCAAAGGGTCTATAGACTTCAATCATTTTTAAGTATTCAGTTTGTGCATGGCGATTTATGTAAGCATTTAGGGATAGATTCGAGTACCGATCATCCGGATCGGTACTCGAATCTATTCCTCAATGCTTACATAAATCGCCATTTGCATGCCGAATGCTTAAAAATGACCTAATGTTTTAGTCCTTTTGGCATACGGCATGTTTTTCGATATAATATTAACACCAATATCTACCACTTCCGGTCTATGAAGAACCGACAATACGCGTAAATACCAGCAAATCGACGTATACATTTTCCTATGTGATAACTGCAACAGTGCATGCACAAGGTATGTTTGAAAAATTATCACAGGAGAATTGTTGGCCTTCTTGTAGTTTATGTATGAAAGCAAGTGTAAGTTTACACCTAAAGAGGTGGCAGCTCGACTGCCTACTCTTTAGGTGTTAAGAGCCAATCTCTGTAACCACTTAAATTTTTACATAGGGTCGTGGCACGCATAGTCACTGATTTTGCTGAAACTTTCCTATCTTGGTCATGGTGACACAAAACCAAGCAATCAACGCTCCTTTCATCCCTATGCATGTCCGTTGCCACGGAAACGGCTTATGGACATTTTGGCTGAAAAAGTGACAAAAACATGCTTAAAATTGTTGGATTTCCAAATGAAATCATCACTTTAGAGTAAACCAAATACCACCAATGATCCATATGTATGAATATATAACACATCCTGGTTAGAAATAAAGAATCAACATTACATTTGGAAAACCTCGACTTTTATCCATGCTCTGCAAAGTGGGTGGGGTTTCAGAAATTTGACAAAGGTGATTTTTGAGCATTTTCAAAGGGCATTTTCATATTAAGTGTGGTCGGTTACACATATGACGGCATATTCCATGATAGAACAAGGTTTCCTAAATTGATATATGAAAAGACATGTTTGGGTAAGTATGGTTCCTGAAGCGTTACCATAGCAACAATCAGTGTACCGTCACAAAAAAAGCAAATTTTTCTGCGACTGTATTACTGATCTCATAAAAATCTGCTGAAGGGACATATTTGATTTTTAAATGAGGAAATATGTTCCTTATTAAGATAATGTACCGAAAATAACATATTATAGTTAAAGTGACCTGCTAAAGGTCAAGGTCAAGGTCACAGAAGCAAGAAATTGACTTAAAATGAGCAATTTTCGCACATATTTAAGTCTATTTCTCCCGTATTTGATGTGACTTGGTTTGTATATTTAATCTTATTATACGCAGCTACTCTGCCTTTTAAAATGAAATAATTTTATTCTCCATATTACCTCAAGGTCAAGGTCAATGGGATTTTTATATTTTGGTTTAAAATTGGTAATATTGACAATATTTGTTAACCAATTTCTTTAATTCAGTTTTGTTTAGCTTCTTCTTTTGGAAATATGCTGCACAGTATAATATTGTTTAAAATGACGTGACATTATGCCTTAATTATCAGTTTAAAGGTCAAGGTCAAGGTCACAGAAGCCAGAAATTACCATAAAAAGAGCGATTTTCGCCCATATTTAAAGTAAGTAATGGTGCATATATCAGGAATCGATACAACCAAGTACCACACCTGACCCAGGATACCAATGGGAAAGTGACACACTCACAGTTAGACACCATAAACGAGAGCCAAGAGGTCAGCCCTCTCCCAGCAGGTGACCACAAAGCACATATAAACAGACGCGCACAAGGACATAGCAAGCACAAGACAGAACAAAAACATAAAAGATCCACAAAAGAAGTACCGCCTCGGAAAGATCAGTAAAATATTTTACTGGAGGGCTTAAACCGGTTTAACGGCGCCAACCTCACCCTTAATTCAGATGTGGATCAAGACAAATAGATATTTTTTCTTACATGATAGACCCCTAACTTCTCAATGCATCATCTCCCAGAACATATAAATCAAGATATAACAAGGAGATAAAGCAAAGATAAGGACTCAACAGTAAGTCTATCTTTCAGGTATTTGATATGATTTGGTTTGTGTATTTAATCTTCTTATACGCAGCTACACCGCCTTTTAAAATGAAATAATTTTATCCTCAATATTACTTCAAGGCCAAGGTCAATACAATTTTAATATTTTTTGAATTAAAATTGGAAATCTTGACAATATTTGTTAACCAATTTCTTTAATTCAATTATGTTTAGCTTCTTCCTTTAAAAATATGCTGCAAAGTATAAGCTTGTTAAAATAACGTGACACTATGTCTTAATTATCAGTTTGAAGGTCAAGGTCACAGAAGCCAGTAATTACCATAAAATGAGCGATTTTAGCACATATTTAAGTCTATTTTTCGAGTTTTTGATATGGTTTTGTTTGTATATTTAATCGTTACATCAGCAACCACAATGCCTTTTAATCTGAAATTATTCTATCTTCCATATTACTTCAAGGTCAAGGTCAAGGTCACTGAAATTGTTACATTTTGGCTGTAAATTGGACATATTGACAATATTTGTTAACCAATTTGTTTATTTCAGTTATGTTCAGATTATTTACTTAGAAATATGTCACACAGTATAACATTGTTAAAATAACATGACAATTTGCTCTAATTTTATCCTCAATATTACTTCTTGGCCAAGGTCAATAAAATTTAATATTTTTTTAATTAAAATTGGAAATCTTGACAATATTTGTTAACTAATTTCTTTAATTCAATTAAGTTTAGCTTCTTCCTTTAAAAATATGCTGCAAAGTATAAGCGTGTTAAAATAACGTGACACTATGTCTTAATTATCATTTTGAAGGTCAAGGTAACAGAAGCCAGAAATTACCATAAAATGAGCGCTTTTAGCTTATATTTAAGTTTATTTGTCCATTGTTTGATGTGATTTGGTTTGTATATATAATTTTATATACTCAACTACAATGGCGTTAAAGCTGAAATAATTTTATCCACCACATTACTTTAAGGTCAAGGTCACTGAATTTTTTATATTTTTGGTTTTAAATTGGAAATATTGACAATATTTGTTAACCAATTTCTTGTTTCAGTTATGTTTCGATTTTGTCTAAAATTCTTCCTCTGACAGTATATTTTTTCATATATCGAGGGAAACATGACGCCATAAGCCACATCACTTGTGATCGGTCAACTTAGCAGCTAAAATTGGTAACTTACATCTTCTTCTTGATGTGTTTAAGTAGACCAGGTAAACACAGATCTGATAACCATTAGAAAAGGAATTGAGATAACTTTTTTTTCAATTTCAGTACATTCAGAAATCATCTTTTACGACTACGCTGAAAACTTACCATATATCTGATGATATAACTCCCCAAATGAAATTATTGGCTTCAGTTAATTATCTCCTAATCAGCCGACAAAGTTTCAAGCTCCTAAAAAGAGTTTGAAAGAGTTACCATATTTTTTAGCTGACCAAACCCCTAACTAGGATACAAGTCATAAACATACAAACAATACAACAGTGGTTAATCAATTTTATTGCATAGCATTATATCTCTCCCTGACAGAATGTGTGTGATAGCTTGCAAAAAGCTAGACATTTTCGTGCCAAAACATGGGATTACAAAATAATTTTACTCGCATTTTATCTCTTCTCCTCAACGTATTTAATTAATTAAACAAGACAAATTTGTCGAATTTACATCCCCCGACAAAAGGTTATTTTAGAGAAAGATGTAACTCACAAAAAAAAAATCCCATTTATCTAAACCCTAAGTTCAGATCATAACAAACCCCTGTCAAATGATTTTAGTGCTTAGTTCAATAAAAAGAATACACTTACATCTGCACTATTTCAATATCTGACCTTTCAACCCAACCCCAAAGATCAAGGTGTGTGTAAATTAAAAATGCTATCTTGCATGTTGGACTACACTTCTTTTACTTTAATTTGATATGCAACATGACCACTTTCAGAAACGAAAAACATATTTGACCTTTTGACCCACACCCAGGGGTCGAGGGTGTGTGTAAGAACAGCAGCATACTTGCTTTCATGGTGCTCTGTGCTCAATTTCCTTTTCATTTGATATGCAACATGACTACTTTCAGAAAAAGATATAGTTTGACCTTATGACCCCTCCCTGGGGTTTAGGATGTGTATGTGGGGAAAAATTGCTACCATGTTGCTGCATGTGTTGTTAGCTCAAATTTGATATGCAACATGACCATATTCCGAAGAAAATTAATTTTGGCCTCAGCCCCACTCCTAAGTCCACCCCAGGGGATCGGATGAAGGCCTTTAATCTAAAATCCCTTTTGATATGTTTCATATCTATTGCTCCTCTGCCTGCATGCAGAATTTTAGCGGAAATATTGACAACTGCCTTAGTAATGCGAAATTTAGATATTTGACCTTTAACCCCTTGGGTGGGGTCAAATTTGCTACCATGTTGCTGCATGTGTCATTGGCTTTAGTTTGATATGCATTATGACCATATTCTGAAAAATAGTTTAATTTTAGCCTCCGCCCCATCCCTAAGTCCACCCGATGGGAGTGGACCCAGGCCTTCAAACTAAAATCCGTTTGATATGTTTCATATCTATTGCTCCTCTGCCTGCATGCAAAATTTCAGCAAAAAATATTGACAACCGCCTTAGTTATTGCGAAATTTAAATATTTGACCTTTGACCCCTTGGGTGGGGTTAAAGGGGTGAGGTAAAAGTTTGACACTGCCATGCTTATCTACAGGCACTGGGCAATCATTGTCTTCTCTAAAGTGAGAAGTTGTTGAATATAATAGCTTTGAGGAAATGTGACAATCATTACACAAAAAAGCTTATATAGGTTTTGCATTAAAATTCCTTATACTAAGACAAGGACAATAACTCAAAAGTTATATCACTTATACCAAGAATTAATCAAATCTGACCAATAGGTACTGAGATATGGTTTCTGACGGACAAAAATTGTGGACGGATGGAATTGAAGGATGCACGGATGAAGCCAAAACTATATCCCGAATGAAACATGAGCACTCATGAAATATCTTCTATTTTTATGCAATGATGTTAGGGGTGTCTTTCATAACATTACCAAAATGCTCTTATGAGACACCTCATTTGAGAACCCAAAGCACGTGACAACTAATTTTACACTTGAGCGTGTGCCTCTTTAAGCATAACTAAAAATCTCACTGACTAGCAAATTATCAAAACAAGTTGTGGGTACTTATTGTAACGGCTCTTTTGAGAACCTAAACACATGTGACAGCTCATTGTATACAATTCAATGTGTATGAGTGAGCGTCTCTCAAATCATGATCAGAGTTTGAAACTTATTTTCTTACTTCTCAACTGTAATATCTTTAAAAGACTCTATGTGTATGCTCTGTTTATTAGTACTATTCACAAGATGTAAGACAACGTAACTAAGCGACGAACGTTATTACGTAACGTCAATGACATCACAGTATAATCAAGGTTACTACATCCCTCCCTTTTTATCAAAAGAGTTCAGTATTATTTAAAAATGATAATTGAAAATTGAACTGATGGAATCTTAAAGTGAATACAAATTATTAAGCTTGTCTGCCAACTTCATGTAATAGCATATACACTTGACAAAATGGTTTAAACTATAAAGAGATAATCATATTATCAAGTTCCATTCTAATTAATACACTTATCATCACTAGAGTCTCTCTACTTTCCTTTTACACTTTCTACTTGTCTCAAGGGTGATAGTTTGCCTTCTGTCATTTTCATCTTCTTTTTTCAGATATTTTCTGAGACATCTCATATCCCTGTCACCATTGCCTTGACCTTCATATTGCTCTGCCGCCAGTCTGTAGTTTGTCTCAGCTGTTGGTACATGTGGACATTGGTATAAGTCCTTGTAATGCTGTTGGTCGATTTCATCTGATTCGCTGCATGAATATTGTCCCATGTGTATCTGATGTGATACCCAACTACTTATTATCCTCTTTGCAGCCTCTAGTCATGTTCTAAATTTGGTCATTCGTTCTTGTAAACCATCTATCTGAAGAGATAAATCCTGATTTTCTTCTGATTAACTCTTTTCTGTCTTTATTCTCAAGCTGGTTAAGAATACATCATCTGAACTCGAGTCTGTTTCTAAGTACTTTTCTTTGGCTTTCTTTATTCCCCACCGTTTCATCTGTTCATCTGGTTGCCTTTTATTTAAGTGATTCACTGTGTGCTGTCTTCTCCCGTTAAATCTGCAAACTGATGTGAAATGGTCATATTTGTTACAGATCTCACACTGTACCCCATATGCTGGACAATTCCTTCCTTTTGGATGAAACCTCATCAGTCCACAATAAGAACACGGTTGTGCTTCATTATTACTAATACCGCTGTTTACATTTATCTAGTGTTCTCCAACTTTATGGATATCATTGTTCTAGTAGGTGGGCTTCATGTCATGCATTTGGATTGAAATATCTTCGCTCTGTCTAGCAGCTGGTAAAAATTCCTGCAATGTCCATGACTTGGATATGCATTTCTGAATCAATGAGCGATCCTCAATTGTTTGGATTAAGTGTTCCAGTATTCTCTCATCACACATTCTACCAAAGTTACAGCCATCATGTGCCCTTTCTCAAGCGTGTTGCATATGCGATTGTAGTTTCGTTTATTTCTGGACGCATTTTTAAAAATATGTACCTCGCATAGTGTTTGTTTTTCTTAGGTATAAAGTAGTCATTGAGTTTCTTCTGTAACTTCTTATACTCACCTAACTCGTCATTAGGGTCCTCTGGATCAGGCAAACTTCTAGCAAGTCGTGCTATCTCTTGTCCCCCATAGATTATTGTGGCATCATTTTTGTCTTGCGCGCTGGTTATCTTAAAATAACGAAATTCTCTCTCTATTTCTTCCAACCAGTCTTCCCAAGCTTTTCCAACAGAAAGCTGGTCTTCTGGTGGTATAAACGGCAAAGTTCTCAAGTTTCTTGATTCATTTATAATTGTAACTCTTGTGTTTTCAGCCATATCAATTTCTCTTTAAAACAATATAATATATTTCTACTTATCTTCTTGTCTTCTTTTGTATTATATACACCTGACTGCTAGCGCTCTATTTTTTGCTTATTCCTCTTCAATTATTTTCATTCTGTATATATTTCTGAATTCTCTCTATTTTCTTCTGTTTGCTCTACTAAATTTCATCTGTCATCTCTTCTTCCCAAACTCTCCTTTTGTCTTCGTCGCCAATGTAATATCTTTAAAAGACTCTATGTGTATGCTCTGTTTATTAGTGAGACTCTAGTGATGATAAGTGTATTAATTAGAATGATTATCTCTTTATAGTTTAAACCATTTTATCAAGTGTATGTGCTACTACATGTAGTTGGCAGGCAAGCTTAATAATTTACATCCACTTTAAGATTCCATAAGTTCAATTTTCAATTATCATTTTTAAATAATGCTGAACTCTTTTGATAAAAAGGGAGGGATGTAGTATCCTTGATTATACTGTGATGCCATTGACGTTACGTAATCACGTTCGTCGCTTAGTGACGTTGTCTTACATCTTGTGAACAGTACTAATAAACAAAGCATACACATAGAGCCTTTTAAAGATATTACATCAACCAGAACATATGCTGTTGACACTGAAACGATTTGTCTCAATATATTAAAGTTTCAGTGAGTTTGACCTTGAAGTTATGTGAAAGATAAAAAAGTTTCCATTTAAAAGGTAATTTGTGTAGATAAAAATTAAAAGATACAAATCAAATCAAACCAACTTATGGAGAAATAAACTTAAATTTGTGTGCAAACCCTAATTTTAATGTCAATTTCGTGCTTCTGTGACCTTGACTTCAAAAATTCTAATAAAGGCATATTGTCAAATTACCTTAACAATGTGATATTAAGCAAGACATTTCTAAAGAATTGGAGCACACTTTGATGAAATAAAGAAGAGGGCTCAAGGCTAATAGAAAGTCAGAGCTTAAGAAAACCTCAAGTTGAGCCAATATGGGTTCGCCCAAAGACCAAAGACAAGCATCAGGCATCAACCAACCGATGGAAGATTTGCGTCAGGATCGTCATCGAGTCTCAATTAAGGCCTGGCTCACTGTGGTGCAATTAAAGAGAAATCATGATTTAGTTTACAGCAAGACATGCAGACTGTCACAAGATCGCCATATTATATCCTACTTTTTCAACTATTTTTTTAAAGTTTGTAGAAACTACAGACTGTAACCTGGTAAGATACTTGTCCCATGCAAAGAATCGGTGACTGCTGTAGTTGTTGTGCTTTGATCTATGTTGTCTATAGCTGCTGTTGTGAAAATTATGTTTCGTAGACTAGAAAGGCAAACAATAAAAAAAAGGAAAAAAAAAGATATTTCTGAAGAAATAAGCTAAGCATAATTGAAATAAAGAAATCGGTTATCAAATGTATTTTTGTTACAATTTATGTACAAAAATATTAATGTTTCAGTGACCTTGGCCTTGAAGGTATATGGAGAATTAAACTATTTTAGTTTAAAATGCATTGTATTTGTGTAGATTAGGATTAAATATATCACACCAAGTTATGGAGAGATAGCATAAAATATGGGTGAAAACGCTCATTTTATGTCAATTTATTTATTATGTGACCCTGACCATGACCCTCAAATACCTATTAAAGGCCTATTGTCATGATATCTTAACAAATGCTATACTGCGCAGCATATTTCTAAAGGAAGAAGCTAAACATAACTGCATTAAAGAAATTGGTTTACAAATATTGTCAATTTCTCCAATTTATGACCAAAAAATTATGTGTTAAAATTCCCCATTTTATGCCAATTTCGTGACTCTTTGACCTTGACCTTGACATCTAAAATGATAATTTAGGAATATTGTCATGTTACTTTAACAATGATATACTGTGCAGCATATTTCTATAGCAAGTTCAACATAACCGAAATAAAGAAATCGGTTTACAAATAGTGTCAATATTTCCAATTTACAACCAAAAATATTAAAGTATTAGTGACCTTGACCTTGACATTGAAGTAATATGGAGGATAAAATTATTTCAGTTTAAAAGGCATCGTAGTTGCTTATTTAAAGATTAAATATACAAACCAAACCACATCAAATAATGGAGAAATAGACTTAAATATGTGAGAAAATCGCTTATTTTATGGTAATTTCTGGCTCCTGTCACCTTGACCTTGACCCTCAAACGGATAATTAAGGCATATTGTCACGCTATTTTCACAATGTTATACTGTGCAGCGTATCTCTAAAGGAATAAGCTAAATATAACTGAATTAAAGAAATTGGTTAACGAATATTGTCAATATTTCCAATTTAAAACCAAAAATATTAAAATTTGATTGACCTTGACCTTGAAGAAATATGGAGGATATAATTATTTCATTTTAAAAGGCGTTGTGGCTGCGTATATGAAGATCAAATATATAAACCAAGTCACATCAAATACGGGAGAAATAGACTTAAATATGAGCGAAATTGCTCATTTTAAGTCCATTTCTTGCTTCTGTGACCTTGACCTTTAGCAGGTCACTTACAACATAATGTGTTATTTTCGGTACATTATTTAAATAAAGAACATATTTCCTCATTTAAAAATCAAATATGTCCCTTCAGCAGATTTTTATGAGATCAGAAATACAGTCACAGATAAACTTGTTTGTTTTTTTTGACGGTACACTGATTGTTGCTACGGTAACGCTTCAGGAACCATACTTTCCAAAACATATCTTTTCATGTATCAATCTAGGAAACCTTGTTCTATTTCTGGAATATGCCGGCACATTTGTAACCGACCGCACTCAATGTGAAAATGTCCTTTGAAAATGCTCAAAAATCACCTTTGTCAAATTTCTGAAACCCCACCCACTTTGCAGAGCATGGATAAAAACCGAGGTTTTCCTAATGTAATGTCGATTATTTATTTCCAACCAGGATTTGTTATATATTCATACATATGGATAATTTATGGCATATGGTTTATTCTAAAGTAATGATTTCATTTGGAAATCTATCAATTTTAAGCGATTTTTTGTCACTTTTTTAGCCAAAACGTTCATATGCCATTTCAATGGCAACGGGCATACATATGGATGAAAGGAGTGTTGATTGCTTGATTTTGTGTCCTAATAACCAAGATAGGAAAGTTTCAGCGAAATCGGTGACTATGCATGGCACAACTTTTAAGTGGTTACAGAGAATTGCTCTTAACTTACACTTATATTTACAGTGTCCGTAAAGTCACATTTAAACGTGTGTGATCAGCTATCCAGTAAGGTTACCTGTCTAGATGAGTGAACCATTCCTATTCTGCTTCCACACTTTGTGACTGTTAGCAGTGCAGGCTCTGGCAAGTCTGCATTTTTGCGCAGGCTCGTACATTGAAACATTACATCGCAAATATCCGCACTTACATTAAATACCGCATACGATGGCCTTTTGCTGACCCTGATCTTTGTTTTGAAGGTGATTCCAGCTATTCAGATCCTGTGTTGTCACCAACAAACTACAGACAATCAATGTCCAAAATATGAACCACTTCCATATAAAACTGTTGATGTTACAAGCCATTTAGACAGATTTTAAGCATATTGACCTTGACCTTGGAATCAAATCATAATAGCTGTCCGAACAATTGTTGGTATCTACACTTCTAAGGCAATCAGTGTGCAAAATA
Organism: Loripinus fragilis; assembly: GCA_964019695.1. Classification (NCBI taxonomy): domain Eukaryota; kingdom Metazoa; phylum Mollusca; class Bivalvia; order Lucinida; family Lucinidae; genus Loripinus; species Loripinus fragilis. The sequence continues at coordinate 85,649,272 of OZ026516.1, forward strand.
CAAGTATTAGCTTTTCAAAAAAGCTGGCGGTCGTTTAGCCCTATCACTGTATGTATTATTGCACAATGCCAGTGCCGGACTGGGGGGGGGGGGGCTGGGGCACGTGCCCCCATCCCCCACGAAGAGGCCGCAGTGAGTGTCCTAAAAAATTTTTAGGCGCATTTATATGTACGGTAATGGTTTGGTGGTGTTTAGGTGTTTTGGGGTGGTTTGGGGTATTTCGAGGCCGTAAGTTTCCAAAAAAGAAATTTAGCGCATTATATGTACGGTGATGGTTTGGTGGTGTTTGGGGTGGTTTGGGGTGTTTTGGGTAGGTCTGGGGTATTTCGGGGCCATAGGTTTCCAAAAAAAGGAATTTAGCGCATTATATGTACGGTGATGCTTTGGTGGGGTTTGGGATGGTTTTGGGTGGTTTGGGGTGTTTCAATGGACCGCACGACGGCTATGCTAACAGATCAAATTCGAAAACGAGTTTGCCCCGCGCTATAGGTAGCCCTACAGATTCACGGACAGTTCCGCCTCGCGCTGTAGGTTAACCCACGATATTTGGTACCCCGCTCGTTGTTCGGCAGCGCATAAAAACTAGCCTGAGCACGGCACAAAGGTTCGGTCAAAACCTGAATTTGATGTATTTTTAGCACAAAGTTTATATATACGGCCGGCCACGGCCGACCGTAATGAACCGCCTACATAACGCATTTAAGAGAGATTTGCTTTACAAACCATACAACCAAAATTTGAGCCGAAGCATGAGATTTCCAACAATGTGGTATGTGCGACTAGCAAAGTCTCAGATCAGCCTACGCATACGTGCAGCCTGATCAGAGCCTTTGCTAGTCGCGTGAATATTTTTGAGTGTTAAGCTACTGACCGAACAGCTTAGAGTTTCTAAGCTTAAAAGGAGGCTACACATGCTCGTCTGAGTCTACACTTGTCAAAATGCCACATTGCTGGATTTTACTTGTCGCGGCTCATTTACCCTTAAAGCGCCAAAAAAAATGCATCTGAAAATGTCGTCTGCTGAAGTCGTCTGATGCAAATAATTGCCTAGCATTACTGACGAATTAAGAATAGAAGCAAGCAGTGTGGACCCAGATCAGATTGCTCCTATAGGAGCAGTCTGATCTGGGTCCACACTGTTTGCCATAGGGGCTTCTTAAACATTTCAGCAGACGAGAAAAGCAGACGACTCTTGTTGCGATTGGCGGATTATGGGTTAAGTATGTTTTACCTGGAATCCAAACTCTTTCTTGTCATTTATACACCTCAGACAAACATAGTGTTAAATAAGAATATCCTCAATCAAACAATGTAAGGAGATATTTGGACGATATTTTAAACATTAATAATGTTTATTTTGACTCTATGGTAAGTTAAATATGTTCTTAAAAATGTTATCCTTTGGAAGCAAAGACTGCACCGCAGAACTGTAACTAGAGTGTGCATATTTTCTGGGCCAGACTAGCTAGTTTCTGTCATTTAGGCTTCATCAGTGACCCTCTAATAGTTTCAGTTTCACAATGAAACCCATGATCCCAAAGGACAAGAAAAAATCTACACTATAGTGAAGGGCAGGGAGACGTTCTACCGCCGCCACACAGTCCCAATCACCAGCTGTAGTGAAGTGAAATATGTTCTTAAAAATGTTATCCTTTGGAAGCAAAGACTGCACCGAAGAACTGTAACTAGAGTGTGCATATTTTCTGGGCCAGACTAGCTAGTTTCTGCCATGACGACTTTGATTTTGAAATTGTCAATTTCCCATTTTTAGATGGTGATGTTCCTCGCACTACATCCTATGGAGTCTATATCTCTCAACTCATTCGTTTTGTAGAGCATCTAGCCATGTTGCTTACTTCAACACTCGCAAAAAAATTGTTAACTCAGAATCATCTTAAACAATGCTATCGGTATCATAAACTTCGCAAAACTTTTTCTAAATTTTATAGACGATACTATTATTTGATATCTAAATTCCAAATTGGACTTAAATCTCCCTTGCGCCAAGGACTTTCGGAACCTGAATGCTATGGTGACTTGGTGTATAAATTGAAGAAGATTGTTCGCTCTGATAATTTTTCAGCGCAGTTCATTAGAACAATTTCCGATTATAAAAAGATTGGCCTTAACATTAATGTATTGCAGCAGACTGCATGCTTGGTGGACAACCCAATCATGGTTGGCAACTTTGCTTTCCTCTATAATTGCACGCCGGTGAGTCGGACTTCAGACGCTATGACGGTTCCGACTTAAAGATTTATCTATTGATAAGATTGTAGGGGCCTGATGCTTTGGCTGTTGTCAGGCCCAGCGGGGTTTACCTGTTGGATTTTTTTTGCTCCGTTATTCAGTTTTATTTACTGTTGAGTCCTTATCTTTGCTTTATCTCCTTTTTATATCTTGATTTATCTGAAGTTAGGGTGAGAATGGTGCACCGTTAAACCGGTTTAAGCCCTCCAGTAAAATATTTTTACTGACCGTTCCAAGGCGGTGTTTCTTTTGTGGATCATTTGTGTTATTTCTATCTTGTTTTGTTATGCTTTCATGCACGTCTGTTGGTTGATGCCTTGTGGTCACCTGCTGGGAAAGGGCTGATCTCTTGGCTGTCGTATGTGATGTCTTGTTGTGACGTTGTCACTTTCCCATTGGTATCCTGGGACAGGTGTGGTGCTTGATTGTATCTTTTCCTGATCTTTGACTTCTTTCTTACTTTGGCATTCCGATCCATACATCCTGATTTTATGTATATTAGACCTTGACCTTTGACTCCAAGGTCATATTGGTGATATGAAACATTTGTTATCATCTGTTCAACATTGACAACTATTGTACAAATATGAAACACTTTCATCAATAAGAGGAGATCGCCATACGAGCAGTAGGACAGATGTTAAGACATTTGATAATTTTTCTGCCGGTGGGTACAGAATCCCTGCCTTTAAGTTCCTTATTATGGTCGCTTACACTATTGATATACAGTAAAACCTGTCTTAAGCGGCCACTCAAAAGAAGACCAAAAATTGGTTTTCAAGACCGAGAATTGCTTAATGCAGGTCAAAAGTATTGCAGAATGCTCCAACGGGAGCATTCTGCAATACTTTCGACCTTCATTAAGCTACCATTTACCGTTAAGACTTTTGTTTTGTCCATTTTTAAGTGGCCGCTTAAGAAAGGTTTTACTGTAATGTGATCGATCAAATAAGATTGTGGGAACTCATTACAACCGCCTTCCACAAGTTAGATCAAGCCCTGCACATTTCTGTGGGAATAAAGTTGAATCAATTCTACACACAGCAGCATCGGCGGATGTTTCCTAGGACCGCTAATAAAGAAATAAAAATTGATAAAATTCTTCAAGACCTACCTATTTGCACTGTTTTGTTCTCGAGAGAATTAGCTCGAGGGTTCCCGGATGTGTCGATGGAGCGAAAATCCATTGACTCTTTTTGGAGCTAGTTCCACTGATTACCACCCGTGTAAAAACTTGATCTGCAAAGTGACTAAGGACCTCGGACAGTCTTAATGAAGGATTGCCCATAAAAATGACCAGAGAAAAGTTTCAAAGAAAATGATATTTTTTCTATGAAAAAGATAGTAGGTTCAACACTCGACTTATCCACAAAAGCCGTTTTCTCATTGAACAAGTACAAATTGAAAAATATGGGTTGAAAACTCCGTTTTTGCTATTCAACTTATGGAAAATAGAAACAGTTTTACTGAGGTGCTTCCCCCCACCCCCACCCCGTGACCAAACTAATCCTTTTGCATACAGTTGTAGTTTTACATTTCACACATCATATAAAAACGGCATGTTTGGTCACGGGGGGGAACGCTGTCAAAATGCTCAAAAACACTTTATAATCAAAACTTTTTAGAAACTTTTTTTGTAAAAACCTGTAGGTAATATCAATTTGCAATGGCATATATCAGGGGTTTAGTTATGAGTGCTTACAAAGAAATTAATTGTCTCATTTCTCAACCAAAACATTATGTTGTGGGTACTCAAAAGAACCGTCGCAATGAGACGGTTCTTTTAAGCACAAAAATTATAGGTTAAATCTGATGTGTAAGAAAATATTACGATTTTACGCCAAAAAAATGTGTTTATCTAGACTATGATTAATACAGTATACATATATGATACACCTCAGTGCACAAATCGAACTGGTTGAACTCAAACATTACAGGTAATAGTCAAAAGTAATTGACAGCACACTTCTTTAGACGAAACAATGGAATATTCTCAACCCGAATTTTATGCAAACGCATCACTTTCGTCTTAAGTTTTATGCCGCAAATATTATATTAACATGTATTTAGTTGAATACTCGACGAAACTTTGACTTTCTGTGAAATAAAATTTGGTCACAAAAAATACCCCCACCCCCTAAACCCTAAAGTCCTGGCATAATTATGCAATATTTTCAAAATATTTTTATTTTGTTAGATGCACTAAATATAAGGGTTTCATTTAAGCACAAAACTATAGTTGTCAGTTATGCATCAGGCTAGCCACAGGCTGTCAAAATTTGGGCAGATTGCATAGGAAACTGTCCGAGGTCCTCTTGTTAAGTGAATGAAAATACTTGACGCCCCCGGTTGCGGATTTATTTTTTGTTTTGTTATGAGACTTTTTGATGTGTCTTTCTGATGATCTTTGACGCTTTTAACACTACATCCAGATACTTGGATGATATTTCAGCGCAGTTTATTAAAATAATTTCTCATTGTTAAAAAATTGGTTATGCTGCTCAACAAAAATTTCGAACTGATAAATAAAGATTGTTTTTTATTTGAACAAATGTTTTAAAGTTAAATAAATATCTGCTGAAATGATGGTTTGATTTGTGATAAAGTTAAGGAAAGCAATTGGTGTACTTTAATTGGATTTCTACTGCGTCGTTCATTGCTTTAAACAAGTGAGGTGTCAAAAACGTGTTTCAGCTGTATTATTTGCAATAAAAAATACGGCATTAGTTCATAAAGTCTTTTGTTTTCCAGCTAGGTCGAATCAGCCATTCTGAGATAAAATAAAGGTCGTCTCCACTGAGCATTTGAAGCAAAAGTTGAATCTTGAAAACATCTAACGTCGTTGTTATAATGACGTTTACAAGTCAAGAGCAGTACTGTTTTCGTTGTATAGGTATGCTTATCTGAAAGGGTTTTCTTGTTTAAGAGGATACCAAAAGATAGACAATTAAGGGTAAGGCAAGTTTATAAAATTTCGCCCCTGGGTTTTTAATTCATAAAAAGGCGACGTTAATCTAGTGTTGAGGCTAACTGTAAGTGGTAACGCTATCTAAAGAAGAGATGTTCAAAGGATCAACTAACAGAAATGTTCGAGGTGCTTGTGCCACTCTATCATCAAAAAGATTACTTGACCGCTTGATTCAGTTCGCTGAAAAGTCAAAAAGTGGAAAAATGCCATATTAACGTCATAATGGAACGGTAATACGTGGCATAAACGGGTATCAATCTTCGACGTTTTTCATCATTAAGAACCTTTTGCTTTACGTAAGAATCAAGTCACGTTAATTTCCGATGTAGACGTGCATCCTTTACATGCCATTGACATCAAATTTAACGTCAATCTACTGACGCCTAACCAGATTACCGTTTGTCCGGCGGACACGAATAAACGTAAATTTCAAGATCCCCATACTTGTTGCTTACATCAAAAACAAAATGTTTCGTGTTAATTCAAAGTAGGGCATGACATTAAAATCTGAACTTTTGTTGAGCAGTATATTAATTGCTGCATGCACGCTTAGTAATCAACCCAATCACGGTTGACAACTGTGTTTGTGGGGGTCCCGTATTTTGTCCTTGTTTTAGTATTCAGTACTATGTGTCTATCCATTTTTGCAATCATCTTGATGGGGAAGAGAGAGCTGGTTGCTTTACTTTAACTGTCTTGCTGATGTTCTGTGGCTTTTCCTCACGGTGCCGTCATTGGTATGTGATTGTGGCATTTCCTGATCATACTCGCATTTTTTCTTTCTTTTTTTGGTTTTCCTCTTTAATTGCACTCCGGTGTATCGGACCTCAGACTCTATGACGGTTCCGACTTAAAGACATATCTGTAGATGAGAGGGTTCACTTACTTTTTGGGGCCCGATGTCGTGCCTTTGGTCTGGCCCACCGGGGTTTAACTGTTGGATTTCTTTTGCTCCGGTTTCAGTTGTATATACTGTTGAGTTGCTATCTTTGTTTTATCTCCTTTTTATAGCTTGATTTGTATGTACTAGATGAGCATCGATAAGTTATGGAACTTTCATGCGAACCGACCATCTACACACTAGTAAATGTATACGTCGATTTGCTGGCATTTACACGTATTGCCGGTACTTCATAGACCGGAAGTGGTAGACATTGGTGTTAATACTATATAGAAAATCATGCCATATGCCTAAAGGACTATAGAATTAGATCCATTTAAGTATTTGGCATGCACAAGGCGATTTATGTAAGCATTTAGGAATAGATTCGAGTACCGATGATCGGTACTCGAATCTATTCCTAAATGCTTACATAAATTGCCATGCACATACTGATTACTTAAAAATGATCTAATTCTATAGTCCTTTAGGCATAAGGCATGTTTTTCTATATCGTATTAACACCAGTATCGACCACTTCCGGTCTATGAAGTACTCGCAATACGCGTAAATACCACCAAATCGACGTACACATTTACCAGTGTGATCTATGTGTCTTAATCCACATTAGAATTAAGGGTGAGGTTGGTACCGTTGGTACGATTACACATGTTTAATCCCTCCAGAGATTATTTTACTGACCGTTCCAAGGCGATGCTTCTTCTGTGGATCTTTTTTCACGTTTGTCTTTATCATACTGTCTTGTCTGTTCCTTGCAGCCTTGTGATCACCTCAGTGCTGGGAAAGAGCTGACTTCTTGGCTGTCTTTTGTATGATGTTTCCTTGTGCTTTTGTCACTTTCCCATATCGTGTCCCAGGTGTGGTAATTGATTTTATCGATTCCTGATCGTTGCCTTCTTTACTTTTGACATCAAAATAGGAAAATAGAGACAGTGTCATATATATAACCAAACAATTTGTGAATTAATTTTCGGTTAACATCAGGATTAGTCAACCCTCGAAAGTGATGTTCACTGTTCTCAGGATAACAAATCCTGATGTTAGCCTAAAAAGAATACACCAGTTGTAAAATGTACTGGCCGCCTACGAATTCTGTACACTTGGTGTCTGACTAGTCTTGTTTGAATTCTTCGTACAAAGGAAGGGAAGATAACAAAAAACAATGACAATAAATACACAATTAACACTGGTTTATTTCCCTGCACTAAAAGCTAGTGTTCACACATTACAAGTCGCTACAAATATATTTCAAAATAAAATAAAAAACATTTATTATGTGCTGAAAATATGGCTCATAAATATGGCACAAATATTGACAACAGCCGCCTTGAAAATAAAAAGCAGAAAAAGGTAAATATTTCTTTCCAGAAGAACCAAAAATGGCACACAGAAAAAAAGAATATTGCGGTACAAGAAAGATTAAGGGTGAGTGACGTATTTTATTTTTAATGGCCAACTGTTTTAGAATGCTGTTAATGGTCGTCTGCTGCATATATATTTGCAAACATTGTTTACAAACATCATTACAGAGGCAAACAGTGTGGACCCATATCAGACTGCTCCTACAGGAGCAGTCTGACCTGGGTCTACACTGTTTGACAAAGAGGCGTCTAAGATTAAAGAAGACGACTTTTGTTTTGGTTGGCGCTTTAAGTGGAGTATGTGCGCCATCGCAGGAAAACCCTCAATTTTATGCATGCGAACAACAAATGTTCAGTTTGGTGAGTGTCATTATTATTCATTAGACATCTTTCTCTCGCGATGCGATTTGTATGAGTGATACAGTTCGCAGTTTTCCGGGGTATCACATATTCACAGTGAAATAAACATCCTGTACCCGTTCCTCCTAGCTCTCGCCTTATACATTATGAATAACAGCACTCGTGCGTAACCAGTTGTCGGAAATCGTGATGTGAGAGTTGTTGGTACAGCTGTAATTGCGAGGGTCCACCTATTAAATTTTATTGATCTTAGTAACTGTTACAGTTACAACCATGTCATCATGTATACATGTGATTGCCAATTCCACTAAAACCATGCAAACTGGCATTTAAGCTAGTTTTCGACACAGAACGGCTCTGGTTGTGAGCAAGTCGTTTTTTAACAAAGCAAAATGCAAAGGAGGAAACCGTTAAAATCATGGAATAAAACGGAATAAAATAGATAAAATGGCTTTTCTTACCTTGTTCGAATGTGTATGGTCTGTATCGCTAACAATATAAATCGAAACGTATACATGTACCTAAATACACGCATTTTCCGACTACTGGTTACGCACGTGTGCTGTAATTCATATGTATAAGGCGAGAGCTAGGAGGAACGGGTACAGGATGTTTATTTCAGTTTACATACTGTGAAATTGATAACATTAAAACGACATTTTCTTTGAGCACTTCTTATAACGTTAACCATAAAAATATAATAGGTTGCTCTCCTTCTATTGCCAACCCCATTTCATTTGTAATTTAGTGGATTATAGTCAGTTTTCATGAGTTTTAGACACTGTTTGAAATTATCCCTTTACTTGGGCGCAGTTCATAAATGGGCTAAATAATTAAATCCGCGCTTGACGGATTTTGGTCCCGATCGCATATGCGTGCAGCGATAGCATAGACAAAGGTGCGCATCTGCATAGTCTCGCCAGAACCGTTGCTGCTCACGAACACAAAGAGAGAACATTGATGAAGACTCAGACCAAAATTTAGGCACCTATCCCTATCAGATAGCTATGCATGCACGCCCAAAGAACGGCTCTACCAAAATGAGAAAAGTACCAAAACCGCATGTCAATGTACCCAGCCTGTATGCCATCTAGGGTCACTGTCTACCTACTAGCGAAACGCCAGAATGGCGTTTCGCTGGTAGGCCGATAGTGGTCCGCCCCCAGGGGGGGGGGGGGGGGGAACTCTCATTTTTTCTTCATACGTAGGCTCGGGCCCAGCTTCTACCGTTCATCCCAAAAAATATTAGGAATTTCAAGCACTCCAAAAAATATTTGAAATTTTAGCAACCCCCCAAAAATATCCCCCATTCTGTACCTTGACCTAATAAAAAGACCCTAAAATGCATTAAAATGACCCCTAAATATAGTCCAATTTTAAGATAACCCCCAAAAAATATCTACAAAATCTTCATACCCCCCCCCCCCATTTTTTTCTGAAAACCCAAAAAATATTGAAATTCAAAATTTTGAACCCCCAAAAATGACCCGAGCCTACGTTTGCATGAAAATATCAGAGTACCCCCCCCCCCCCTGGGGGTCCGCCTTTTAAATATGCTTACTGGGTATATACAGAACAATTATTTTTTGCCATAAGTTCCTGATCCCTTGTAAGCTCCGACGTATCCTGACTGATCGACCTTCGTCGTCCTTCCTTCGAGTCCTTTCCCTTTTCCTGTACTGTCAAATCTGGCTTGATGGGATCCTGTATACTGTGACGTATCAGTCATTTTTTCAACACCACCAGTTTTCGATATTTTCTGAAAAAGCGAGTTGTAATTTTCTATGACCCAACTATTTGGCCACTGTAGTTTTTTTCCCCATGCAATTGTCGTCTATATTAGTATTATTTTTAGAATCTTTTTTTTTTTCGAAAACATCTTTCAGGAATACCATTAGAGTGTCAAACAGTTTGGATCTAGATCTCGTCGGGCCTGATCTGGATCCAGACTGTTTGCAAAAGTTATCATCAGACGACACTAGTAGGGAAACAGTTAGTGTATCACACAAATCTGATATTACTGTGCGTACAGGAATTCAGTGAACAACGCTTTTTTTGCGTTTTTCTGTTATGTGCGGACTGATCGCACAATGACCATCAGAATTTAATGCATCTATACGCCGCCTAATTGGTGATATTTTTTTCGTTGCAAAATGTATTGTCAAATGGGCTGTGATATGATGGAATTTGTTCTCATTTGAGCATCTGCATTTTTTGATTTACCCTAAATGCACCTTTGTACGGATCACTGCCTTTAGTTTACTATCGGTGAATAATTATACAGTTTTATAAGACGAAGTAACGTGTCTTATCATATCAAAATAGTTGCATCAAATGCAATTTATGGCAATAGTTTGGGCCCACAGAATTTTTGCATACGAGAAAATATTGAGGCCTTAATCCCAGTGGGTACCCGACCACTTGTTCCTATAAAATGAGTCTCTGTGTTCCCCTGTTCCTCAATTTAAAATCTTGATTTTCTGTGTTCCCTTCTTATCTGATCATCAGATTTTAAACATTTTTCAACTTGTTTTATTAAATAAATTGAACTTTCTATTTGTTTATTCCAAATACTGATTTGTTGACATCAGACAGTGCAAAATATGCATGCCAAAACGTAATACTGGGCAATTATAAAAAAATACTGGGCAATTATAAATGATAAGAGAAAATAATCACAGGGCTCACCCGTTAGGTGTGATTCAAGTGAAAAAGGACTCATCTAATAAAAATAATGCTGAGGTCGGAAGGAGAAACTAGTGATGGGGCCTCTGCAGCCTCTTTTTGAGCTCAGAAACTCCAAATGGTGTTCAGTCAGTAGCTTAACAATCATAGAATACTCCAGCGACTATCAAAGGCTCTGATCAGACTGCGCGTATGCGCAGGCTGATCTGAGGCTTTGCTGGTCGCACATACCTTATTGTTGGAAATCTCATGCACTGGATCATTTTGTGTTTCGGGTCAATATAGTTTTGGGGGTGGCTGAGAACTTAATATTCATGGGAAGTGCATTATAAGCTATAAATAATGCATCAGTCATTATTGCCTCCACAATGCGGAGGAAATGTAGGGGTTTGATAGACCTAGACAAACATGGCAGTGCAGTATAATAACAGACTGCGGGGGAGAACTGTCATGGTTTTGCCAGCTTGCTGTCCCCACAGTGTGGTGGTTACTATGGGGAACTGTAGACACAAAGTCACTGTCCTCGACATTCCTCTGGGCTGGTGCGTGGTCACAAATGACTAGTGCAATAAAGGCGAAAAAAATATGCGCACCAGCCATTCCTAACCATGCCCCAGCCGGGCAAATGCGCTGTTAGTACAGGGTCATACCAGGGACCCGCAGCCAGGAAATCAAAGTCCCCGCCGTTCCCTGGCTCAGTGGGCCGTAGTAACGAAAGACTTGTGTATTTGACGATGCAGAGCGCAATCAAATAATGTGACTCCCGTTAATATATCTGATGAACAGCCTCCTCATTATTTTTTTTAATATTATTATCTGTTGCACTTGTAATATGTGTCCTAGAGCTGTAGAGCAAGCAACACAAGCCACGACGCGAGAAAACCTGTCTTCTGGGTTTCAAACAAAGCGAGTTTTAAACCAGTCTCTTCGGCTAAACAGGCTAGCTAGAAATTGAAATTTCTCTCGTAGCAATTGTAGATATGATTCATCTAAAAAAAACAGACAACAAAGTTGCTGATGAGACTGCGCGGACGCGCAGGCTGGTCTGCGCCTTTATTGTTACAAGTCACCGAAGACAGGTTTTTGCAGTCGCGGTCCAATTGCTATCCATGAACGCTTAGAAAACACGGATAATATGATAACTCTGACACAATTGTTATTTGTACAGTCTCTTCAAAGCATTTGCAGTGTGTATGTAGACACAACTAGTGTTATCCTGCTGGTGACTGTTTTCTATATAATACAACCTGATATGCGTAAGTAAACATGGTATTCATTGAACTGTATAAACCACGTGTTACCCATATGAAATGCATTGAGGGAAAATAAGGAATTTTCTAAATCGAAAACGACTAAGTTATTTTATTTTACAAGAGATTCCAGACTTATTTTCCTATCATAAATATACAAATATGCAATTGTATATTAGGCGGTGTTTTATTATATGTATGTGCAAAATTTTAGTCCAAAATTTTATCATTAAAGACATTTTAAAAAAGAAAAACGCTGTTCACTGAATTTCTGTACGGACTATAGTAAACTTTTTGTCATAACCGGTATCGTCGTGCCAACCAAGTGCGGCAGTAGTAAAACACTAAGGCACTTGAGCTAACGCGAATCGATAGCTCACTTGTTTATTAATCCTATCACTAGGCTAGGATTTAGGGCGTGCTTGATAGGGCCGTTTGGTGTGCACCGAGTAATGTTCCTGAATCAAAGTGATTTTTGAGTGTGATGTTACGTTCTGTAATCACTGTTCCACAATGAATCAAGTATAGAACACGAATCTAGCAACGACACATTTAATTTTGCATTTAGATATGCCTTTACTTTTATATTATTATTTAAAACCACCCAAAATAACCAAATTTATTCATAAGTTTCCTTTTGGTGAAATAACTCTGCTGGCAGATCTCTTTTCTACGGCGTTACATATTAATGCATAAGTAACTAATTAATATTAGTTCATTTATGAAACAGTGGTTAATTAGCTTATATTTGTAATTGGTTTTGAAATGGACTATTCCTGAAGAGGTGTGCGATCAAAGGTATTGTTCGATGAATAACGTTTTGATTAAATTATCGTTTTTCAAAGGGTTAAAGTAAAAACAAATATAGACTTCTCTTATTAAAAGAGTAATAAAAAAAGTCTAAAATGGGGTGTTTTTTTAGTATAAATGTCGGATGTTCAACACCTGTTTTACCTATGGGCTGTGCTGTTTTTTCACTCTTCAGCTGGTCTAATGACCTAACTTAGAAAACGTAGAATTAACTTACTTAGTATAGGGTCTTTATATACTTATTTAAGAATTTCGTGGTCTGTGAATACTATCTTTGAATTCGTATTTATAGTTATGAATTATCAATAACTTCGCCCCAGAAAACCGCTGATAACACACAATTCTAAGTTAATTTTAAGTTTTCTGAGTTAGGTCATTAGACCAGCTGAAGAGTGAAAAAATATGCACAGCCCATAGGTGTTGAACATCCGACATTTACACTGAAAAGACACCCCATTTTAGACGTTTTAAATACTCTTTTCATAAGAGAAGTCTATATTTAATTTTACTTTAACCCTTTGAAAAACGAAAAATTTAATCAAAACGTTATTCATTGAACAATAACTTTGATCATACACCACTTCAGGAATAGTCCATTTCAAAACCAATTACAAATATAGGCTAATGAACCACTGTTTCATATATGAACTAATAAGTTACTTATGCATGTAGAAAAATGAGTGCAAAAAAGTGTTGATTGTATCCCTTTGACTGATGAATGAACGTTAACAGCGCGGACTAAGTAATTGAAAAATTCCAAAAAAGGAATGGTGCAACTCGACGTCGAATGCTAAATTCAAGTGTGGATCCAGAGGGGGACAGGAGCTCCGGACCCCCTTGAAAATCACAAGTTATATGGGTTTCTATAGGGAATAAGCAATTGGACCCCTCTGGAAAAAGTTGGACCCCCTTTGGAACCTTGAAAAATGATAGATTTCTTTGAAAATAAGCTGAGGACTAAAAAAAAACGTTGTCAGAGCTTTTTTTGTCAGACTGACCTGGACCCCCCCCCCCCCTGACGAAAATTCCTGGATCCGCATGCAATTTCATGCAGAACTGGGCGAGTACATAATATTATGGTCGAGCCACGGAGGCTCTGGTGAGTCTGTGAGCTTTCGCTGCTCGCACGTACACAAAGTATGGATGTAAATAAAAACTCTGATTAATATAGAGCATCTCGCCCTGCTAGATTTGTCAGTATATGTTTTAACCCTTAAAGCGCCACCTATAATTTGCAGCAAACGACAATTTAAAATTTTGCCGCTTTTTCAAAAATAACAAATAAGGCATGATATTTCATGAGAATCGTCTGCTGGCAGACGATTCTTATGTAATACCATACCTTATTTTTTCTAAAATTAGAACAGATGTCGCAACTTATGTCGTGTGCTGCAGTTGTGATTGGCGCTTTAAGGGTTAATAGAAGGCTTCTGTCATACATCAAAACTTTATTCATTGAACAATCACTTTGATCACACACCTCATCAGGAATAGTCCATTTCAAAACCAATTACAAATATAGGCTTATTAACCACTGTTTCATAAATGTACTAATAAGTTACTTATGCCCGTAGAAAAATGAGTGTAAAAAGTGTTATATCAACCCAGATATCGATTATATACCATTGTGCCTAATTTGGATTTACCTACCGTTGCTTTGGTCCCATGCTCCGCTTTTAGAATGAGTCCTTCCAGCTCTTTTGCAAGTTCAATCACCTTATCATCATCTTCACCGCAATCTTTTTTGTCTACCTTGGCCATTACGTGGGCACATGTTTTGATATAAGACGTCATTCCAGCTTTAGTGAGTGGTATAGTCCTGTAAAACATTCATTACATCACATGATCATTTTTTTTTCTTAATAAGTTTATGATTTTACCCTATTTCTTCATTTCATTTCGATTTATAGTAAGTATATATGAGACGCGGCATGTGATTTCCAACAATGTGGCATTTTGACACGTGTATAATCAGACGAGCATGTACAGCCTCTTTTTAAGTTTAGAAACTCCAAATGCTGTTCAGCTAGTAGCTGAACATTCCTAGAATAGTCAAGCGACTTGCAAAGGCTCTGATCAGACTGCGCATATGCGCAGGCTGGTCTGAGCCTTTGCTGGTCGCATATACCACATTGTTGGAAATCTCATGTCACGGCTCAATTATTATCAGCACATTATTATTTTTTTGCTTAATCACACCGGGTAGGCGGCAATCGAAAACGTCAATACTATCGACGAACGTAGATCAAAAAACGTTAGAAACAGACAAATAGCAATCGAAAACACTGTTTCTATTAATCCGCGTTCGTCGATTGTTGATATCGTTTTCGATTGCCGCCTACCCGGTGTGTTAATAAGTTTATGATTTTACACTATTTCTTCATTTCATCTCGATTTATAGGAAGTATTATACTCATTAGAAGTGCCTTATCGAGACATTTCAAATAGCATCACATCTTTTACGCTGAGCAGAAATAAAATAAAATTTACTTTTACTTCAGAAATATATTCGCCCTCGCAGTGATTTGCTGCTTAATATACTCAACTACAAAAGAAACCCATCAATGACTTTTTAGGGCAATTATGGTAAAATAATTAAGAAATCAAAACATATTTTATACCATATTCTTAAACAATCAATTATGCATCAAATTATTGAATAATGTAACAGTTTTACTTAAACCCTTTCATGCTGTACGCCAGTGTAAAGACAAGGGGTCATTTCTAAAAATTACAAATTTCAGACAATTGGTTTTTACTTGAGTTCTAGTCTTAATCAGTTCACTTTGTCCAATAACTGGCAAGTCCCTCTCTGACGATGCAATTAGGTGTGTACAGAAGCCAAAACTAACCGCGTAAGTTTAGTAAGCCTGGATCTCAATAAGATAGAGCAGTTGTTGGATGAGTTCTGACGACGCATCCTGGATCGTTCAGTGCAACTTCAGAATCTTTGATAGCTTCAGGATGCTCTTCATTAAGAATGGGTGTGGATTCCCAAGAACGTTGATCGGTGTCGCATGCATTTGGTTCGACCTCGTTATGGAGCAGTTATTGCTGCAGGAGAGGGTCATGTCTGTTCTGGACGAATTTAACTCAAGTGAACTGATTTAGACGAGAACGAGATATTCATTCTCAAATGAAAAACTTGTCAATTTTTAAAATAACCCCTTGTCTAAACACTGGCGAATAGCATGAACAGATTTAAGTAAAACTGTTACATTATTCAATGAAATGATGCAGAACTGATTGATATGGAATATGGTATAAATATATTTTCATTTCTTAATTCTGATTTCTATAATTGCCCCGAGAAGTGACTGATGGGTTTCTTTTGTAGTTGAGTATATATCACTGGCTGGAGGTCAGTCGTTAAAGTGAATAAATTATGAGCACAAAGCACGAATGATTTATCTACTTACGACTGACCGACAGACAGTGATATATTAAGCAACAAATCACTGCCAGAGCGAATTTATTTCGATTCTAACACACAAAAAGATTAAAAATATAAACGAATCCTTCATAGCCTATAACGATTCCACCATCTTGAACAGACTGCCAGAATTTCCCGCAACTCTTGTTTAGACTGAAACGCGTATTTTACGTACGTTTTGAACGTCAAGCCGTTGTTAAAACGACGTAACGCCGTCTATTGTCAACGTAACAATGCCGTATGTGATAGATGACGTCATGAAAATTCAAACTAGCGACCGAATGACGTCACTCCGGTCAGTGCCCTGTCCGTGCAGTGATTTATCAACCAATAAATCACTGAGTTTATCCATTGGCTATATAGGCGAGGTGTGTTAGAACAGGTCTTGAAAGTGAAATTATAGATAAAATTAAACGATTAAATTGAAGGGGGCATAATTCCAAAAATAGACAAACCAGAGTAACTGTTCTTACTTTCTGCACATTGTCTAATGGTGTTAATATTTGTGTGCACTTCGTGAAGAATTTTTTAACTGTTTTTAAGTCAAATAGCGGACATGATTTTGAGGCAGTTGCCCGGAGGAAAACAATATGTCTCCCTACCCTACCGGGGAGGGTAGGAGGGGGCATAAATATGACAGTCCTTTGTCAAAAAACTCAAAATAATCTTCAAACATCACACTGGTTAATGTAAAAGCACCGGTAGTTGCTACAACGAACCGGTTGTGGCTAATTTCCGCACTGGTGCTGGCGTAAAAGGTAAAAAAAATCTATACCTATTGACTATATGATTTATTTATAAGTTTGCATTAATTTTATTTGTGATGACACCAGGCGCTCAGACCACCGGAAACATTGCAGTTTATGGCTCTGCCAAGCAATTTGAGATATAATTCATGGTTTGGACTGCAAATTCAACACAGTTCTGGAGTTTTGCCTTGACATGTATTTTTTCTAGTGTAACTCCCTAAATAGATGGAAAACTGCATGTCTAAGCACAGCTGTGAAATAAAATCCAAAAACGATTACCACTTTGTATTTTTTTCTTGGTAAACTAGCAAATGTTTTATTGAAGAATTTTATTACAATGCACTTGGAGCATTTTTACGCATTGATACAACGCACTGATTGTTACACAGAAATACCTTGGTTGCTGGTGCAGACTCACCACAGCAGTTGCTGTTCACATGAACGTTACACAAATCGCCATTTCGATACTGTAACGAAGGCTCAGGCGAGCCTGTGCAAACCTGCAGACTCCCAAGAGCCTTCGCTGCCAGCACAAGATATCTTGATACTTATCACATTGTCCAGTGACTTTGCCTGTGCAAATGTGCAGACTCACCAGAGTATTTGCTGCTTCCATGAATAGCACACAAAACACCATTTTAGGCAGCACAAGAGATTCTGTACAGTGACGGCTAAGGTAAGCCTGTGCAAATGTGCAGAATCTCCAGAACCTTCCCTGCTCGCACAAAATGGCATTCAATCGTCATTTTAGCCACCACATGAAAATTTTGAACTGTGACGAAGACTCAGACTAGACCAGGCAGATGTGCAGCCCGCCATACCCTTCCTCCTATGCTCACATAAATAGTATAAAACAGGCATTTGACCCAACACGTGAGGTTTTGGTTCAGTGACTAACGCTCAAGGGAGACTCAAATTTGCAGACTGGCCAGATCCATAGCTGTTTTCATGAATGAAACCCGAAAATATTAATTATGTGCGAGGGAAATATCACAATCTGCAGACAAACCCATGTCACTGTGAGAAAACCCCACACAACAATCATGTGACACCAGGAAGATAACATATGCAAAGCAACCAGTTATCTCTCTTCCCCACCAAGATGATTGCAAAACAAGGATGGACATAAAGTAACGCACAACAAAATATAGAACAATTACACATCCCATAATGGGAGTAACAATCAACAACGAATCAACAACAGAACCACCGCCTTAGAATAAACAGCATCCTAAGCAACTGGGGCGCTTAAATGCATTTTACTAGTACCTAATCCTCGTTGAAGCCCAAAAATTTAAGCTCACATGGAGGTTTATAAACTATTGTAATGTATCATCACAGAGAAACAATCTGATCAAATAAAGAGTTTTGGGGCCAATCTAAAAAATAGGCAGAAACACTATCAAAGTGCGAACAGGGCTAGCTCTGGAGCGTCTCTGGTGAATCTGCATATTTGCAGAGTCTCGCTTGAGCCTTCATAGGTGTACAAAACACAAAATCTATGCCTATTGACTGTATGATTTCTTTATAAGCTTGCATTTATTTTACTTTTGATGACACTGGGCGCACAGTAACATTGCAGTTAATGCCTCTGCCACGCAGTTGGCGATTTAATTCATGGTTTGACCGACAAATCCGACACAGTTGTGTGGAGTTTGACGTTGACAGGTGTTTTTTTTTTCTATTGTGACTGTCGAACTTGAGGGAATTCTGCATGTCTAAGCACAGCTGCAGCTATGTTATCATAAACCCATGTAATAACATTCAAAACGATTACTTCTTTCTCTTTTTTCTTTGCAGAGAAAGCTCTGGCGAGTCTGTACATTTGCACATACTCACCTGAGTCTTTGTCACAGTACCCAAATATCATGTGCTGGCTCAAATGGCGATTTGTGTACCGTTTATAAAAACAGTGAATGCTGTGGTGAGGCTGCACCAGCGATCACTGCACATCTAGGCAACCATCAATGCGTTGTATTAATGCGTCAAAAAAATGCTCCCAGTGCGCTGTAATAAAATTCCTCAATGAAACGTTAGCTAGTTTACCAAGAAAAAAATACAAAGTGGTAATCTTTTTTTTTATGGATGTAATTACATGTAAATAAGATAACAGCTGTGCTTAGACATGCATATTCCCCTCAAATAAGGCAGTTACACTAGAAAAAGCACATGCCATGGCAAAACTCCAGAACTGTGTTGGATTTGCCATCCAAACCAGTGGCGTGAATCATACAGGGAAATGGTCGCTTATAGAATAAGGCAATACAAAACTTTCTATAATATTATCTGGATGGGATGTGTAAACATGATCAATAATTGTAGAGGTGGTATGTGATACTCGAGTTGGTTCCCTTATCATTTAGGATAAATCGAATAATTCTTTTAGATGTTGCCATTTTTTGTTAGTATGCACAGTGACATCGATGTTGAAGTCACCCATTAGTATACTTATATGGTATTGGGGACTAAACCAAAGGAGCATGACACATACCTACTCGACTTAAGTGCTGATGGTAACAAAATTGAAAAAGTTCCAAAACAAAATCTTCTTGGCATTGTTATTGATGGCCATCTCTCATGGGCTCCCCACATAGACTACTTATGTTCAACAAAATCTTCCAAAATCTCGCTTCTCAGACATATCTTGATATACGTACCCCAGAATATTCAAAAGATATTCTATCAAAGTTATATACAGCCGCTACTTGATCATGGCTGCAACACTTGGGGGAACACAACGGCCGCAAATATTGAACGTCCCTCCAAGTTACATAAACAGGCTGCGCGAATCATATTAAGGGCCAATTTTATGACTCCTTCATCTATCATGTTTGATAGACTTGAATGGCTTTCCGTTCCTAAACGCTTAATGTACAATAAGGCTCTATTAACATATAAAGCACTAAACAATTTAGCACCAGTATATATATCTGGCCTGCTTAAACCGGTGTCCGAAACCAATACTCATTCTTTAAGGTCATCTGAAAATGGACTTCTCTCCGTACCTAGATCACGTACTGCGTTATATGACCGCTCTTTCTCATACTCTGCCTCAAAATTGTGGAACGCACTACCACAGTCAATCTGAACTAAACCTTCCTTTAAAAGTTTCAAAACGTCTTTGAAAGCACAATTTCAAACATAATTGTTTACGCTGGACACTTTGTCTATATCGCATCAGTAACAGTTATCTGTTGACAAAATAATCCATACAAATTTTAGTAATAGGTGATGAGTGTCTGCGGAAATTTGAGTGCAGATATGCTACTGAAAAGCTACTCGACAGACTAGTTTTTTGGTCTGGGCCTTGCCTTCTGCTATTTGCACTTTTGAGTGATCAGCCAGGCATTTGTTGTTCTGTGCGAAGGCTCAGACACGTTTGAGTCTCTGCCGATCGGACGGTATTAAATTCCACATTTGCCACATATGTTCGGTATTTGTTGTGATTGGCTCGTTATTAATCATAAATTAGATAATTTTCAATGAATGTGCTATTTCAAGCTTTAAAGATGTATTTGAACTGTTTAATGCATCCATGCACCCTTTTAAAACATGTGCAATTTGTAAATAATGTTTTGATGTATATATTTTTGTTATAGAGGGCCACTTGCTAGAATGGCTATTTCAGCTAAAAGTGTACACCTCTTTAAATATTGTATAAGTAAATAAAATAAATCAATCAAATCACCAATTGCTTGGCAGAGCCATAAACTGCAATGTTGACGATGGTCTGTGCGCAAGTTGTCATCACAATTAAAATAAACGCAAGCTTATAATTCGATCATAAAGTCAACAGGTATAGATTGTTTTACCTTTTACGCCAGCACCAGTGCGGGAATTAGCCACCACCAGTTCGTTGTAGCAACAACCAGTGCTTTTACATTGACCAGTGTGAACATGAGGCAAAATTACTGCATCGTTGAATTAATGTGTTTATGATACGATGAACACGGGTCATTACCGGTGACTCCTTAGTAAAAAGTTAACCCTTGAAACAAAATTCAGATGTGAGGATTTTCTCTAAGATTATTCCAAATCGCCGCGGATGCGTAGACAGCCACACGATTTGGGGACTTGACGCTTCCAGTACGCTTCCACTACGCTTTTACTACGCTTCCGTTACGCTGTTGCTGCGATCCCACTACGACAATGAAGATCTGGCTACGCTTAGTCTACGCTGATGGCGATGTAGCTGCGACCTTGCTACGACCTTGGCGATGGAGCTACGCTTTCGTTGCGCTTTTGTATCCTTTCTACATAGAATCTGAAATTCCGGTACGCTTCTACTACGACCTAAGCGCTTCTACTACGCTTCTACTGCGCTTCTACTGCGCTCTTGCCGTTTCTGCTACGATTCTTGTCATTTTGACCAAAATTTCGAATTGTTGCGCAATCGCCGTCCAGTGGAATTGGGGGGGGGGGGGTGGGGGTTAGCCACCTGACCGGGTCCCGTAACGCAGTCGGAAGCGAGTCCGTCTGCAGATCCAGGGGTCGCGAGCTCGATCCCGGCCCAGTCCCATACTGTCGTGGAGATTGATCAAGAAATACTTTCAACGGTCAACCTCCTCCTCCTTCTGATGATTCAAGAACGGTTGTTAATATGCAGTGTACCTAGAAAATTTGATTATGTCCCATGTAGAAAAAACAGCTGCTAATTAATTGCTCGTGACTAAATGTCGTCTGCTTTAAGTCATCTGCTGGTCAACGTCTCTGTAGCAAATAGTTTGGACTCTGATCGGACTGCTCGCTCTGGGTCCACACGGTCTGTCTTATAATTGGCGTGTGTATTTGCATGCATCAGAAAATTTCAGTAGACGACGGAATACTGTTGCTGTAAAATTTGAGCACTTACTTTTTAGCTCTGTCTTGGCACTTTGGAAACACTGAAGAATCGTTCAATGTTTTTATTTTGTACTTTTTCTCAAAAGTGGGCGCCCAGCAATCTGCCGCTAGTTTCCCGCTGGCTTTGGAATTCATTTCCTTCGGATCTTCTTCCTTTTTCGTTGAAGCCTTTTTTTGCCATTCCTTACATTTTGTAACACAATCGTCAGAGCATGACCATTTACCTGCGGTAGCCATCTTGATTTCTGAAAACAATTTCAAAATTTCTTGAAAACTAAGAAGATTCATTTCTTCACTACTGAAAATCCTGAAACCAAAGCCAGTATTGTCGAACGCTTTCAAAGGTTACCAACATGTGCGGATCCAGAGGGGGGCAGTGAGTCTGGATTCCTCTCCCTAAAAATCACAAGCGGTTATAGTTTTCCATAGAAATACTGGTACGGACCCCCCTGGAGAAGCAATTGGACCCTATTGGGTCCAATAGCTTCTCCAGGGAGGTTCGTGCACCCCTGCTGATTTTTTCTGGTTCCACCCATGTACAAACGGATGTAATATATAGATGACCTTACATGAGTGCTTGTGCATTTGGCAGGGCTCACCCTTGAAGCCATTTGGTACTATATTGTAGAGTGGCTACAAATATGTCATTGGCTAAAAGTACATTCTAGGTGGTTCAAAAATTACATTGATAGTGGTATGTAAGAATAAGGAATTATTTACTATACACTATAGGAGTTCCTACTATTTTAGGGTAACGTAGTTAACTCTGCTATTCCATGGTAATGCCCAGACACATATGAGGCGAACTTGCATTTCTTGGTGGCATATATATTATATAATGTGGTTTAAGAAAGCATATCATAGTATTCAAAAACTCCTCCTCAGAGGTAATTTGGCAGCCCATGGTCTGGTGATAGCACAGTACTACATTGTAGTATATTTGATAGTAAGTTACGTATATATATATAACTGCAATGTAATAGCCATATGTTGTTTTACAGCATACTAGCTGTTTGCTGCATCTAATTAAGTGATGTAAAGGCAATCAGTATGTAGATAAATAAGAATCAGGTACAACCATGTATTTGGACAATAGCATTTGAAGCTGTTGTTAAGTTACTCAGTTAACATGGCTGTAACACGGTAACGCCCTAACTGTCAGAAAGCTACCATGTGTCATTTTGCATCTTATATACATGTAATTTAGTTTCAGAGAATCATAGTGTACAAAATTGCCCCTTTGGGGGAGGGGGTCTATTGACATCTCACGGTCTAATAGTATATCATCCTATAGCGTTTGTGGGTAGAGTTATTAATGTGTTTCAATTACTTATTGAATATCCCTCGTAATTGCAACATTTACATCCGTCACCCTATCAGAGATTAAACATTTTAAGACCAATGAAATTTCCAATAACGTTTGATACAGTTAAGTCAGTATGGTCTATTGTATATATTGAGGGGTCACAGGTAATTTAATTTCCAAAAACATGTTATATTTGCAGACTTTGCTTCCAAAGGATATCCTTTTAAGAACATGTTTGACTTCACTACAGCTGGTGACTGGGACTGTGTGGCGGCGGTAGAACGTCTCCCTGCCCTTCACTTTAGTGTAGATTTTATTTTCTTGTTCTTTGGAATCATGGGTTTCATTGTGGAACTTTAAAACTATTAGAGGGTCACTGATGAAGCCTAAATGACAGAAACTAGCTAGCCTGGCCCAGGAAATATGCACACTCTAGTTTCAGTTCTTTGGTGCAGTCTTTGCTTCCAAAGGGTATCCTTTTAAGAACATATTCATTCTCTGAAGATCAATTTCATCATAGCAAACAGTGCAGACACATAGCAAACAGTGCAGTCCCAGATGAAATGCCGGTAAACGCGGCATTTCATCTGGGTCTTCACTGTTTGCCAAAGTTTCCGTTTAGAGATTTCTAGAGATTTCTGATCCACAAAGGCAAATGAGTGACATATTCTAGATATGAGTTTGAGCTCTGATAGATACGTAGAGCAAAAACCCTCTTGATTTCAACGCTTTATTTATTTATGAATGTATTGATTCATATCTCTCAAAGAGAGCGCCAGGGGAAAATACAAAACATAACACGGCCAGTGAAGCCTACCCAAGCCTGAAACTATTTCACTTATATAACGTAGAAATGAAACTGTTACTAGTAAGCTCATCCGCACAAACTGTTCAGCGACGAGGCTTATTAATACAATGATGCGAACGCCTGATATGTACAGTGTGTACAAAAAGAAACGAAAACTCTACATAATGTTTGTTAACCAGAGCCATTTCAAAGATAAACACACTTTATAAGGATATCAGAGGAACAATGGTTTTGGTCTGTTGCTTTACGTCCCAGTCAACAGCTAACGTAACAATGGGAAATTGATAAATTGTCGTTCCAAATGAGTGAGGACGTAGAAAGTCTGTAAATCAAAGGATACAAGAAGTTCTCACTGCATATTGTGTTTGCGACTTTTTCTTTCGTGGGTACATGTGCAAGCCGACAGAAAATATGATGTTACAGTACGTGATAAAACATTGAATTCCACCTACCGATAAGTGACAGTCCAATTCCTGCAAGTTTGAAATGCTTATCTGCGAACTGGCTTTAATTATCAAACATTATGTACAGTTTGCGTTTCTTTTTGCAAGTACATACATTGCTGGATCTTTTAAACCCCCCCCCCCCCCAAAAAAAAAAAAAAAAAAAAAAACGGTACAGAAATCAATAATAAATATTATGTTGTATGCTGTATCCTATTCATAATTTTTAAGCAAAATCGGGACTCTCCAAGCAAATTGTCTCATTGATGTTCAGCCGTTGTCTGTCAATGCAAACTTAAAACGACTAATGTAGGGTAAGTCGGGTATATTCGGACAGACAGCTAAATTCGGACAGCGACCTTGTTTGTTTCATATTTCAAATATTGGAATAAAAAATACATTAACTAAGCAAACAGTGAATATTCTGATGAGACGGCTCATGAGGAGCCGTCTCATCTGGATTTACACTGTTTGCAAATGTGTGTCCGAATTTACCTGATGTCCGAATTAACCAGACTTTACCCTAGGATAGCAGTTATAAAACGTTTTGTCTGTCACTATTTTGTTTGCAAGAGGAAATATCTTGTAACCGTATTATAGCCTAATATGAACAAGAATAGAAACTTTACATAGAGTTTATTAATCGTTCTATTTAAAATATGGGATTTATAAACCGAGGGAGGTGAAAGATCCGATAAAAAAAACGAGGGCGCAAGCACGAGTTTCTTTATATGGTTTTTCAGCTCCCGCGGTTTATAAATCCCATATTTCAAATAGAATGATTCAATAAACTGAATAGTACATGTATTCTGTTTGATCTGCTTGCTCAAATCAAGAAAATGCTACGGTATGCGATGTGGCAAAACTAGCGGGATCATGGCATTAGACGGCTTGAGCAGACAGGAATATCTATCGATCACAGGATCGACGCGACGTAAAAAACAACGTCAAGACAAGACCGTTAATTTACACTCGCGCATTGGCGTAAGCGGTTCTAGCCGGCAACTATAGATGCTACACACCTCGACGTTTCATAACAGACGGAGATATTACTGATTTAATTAGTGTAATGTTTCTTTTTTTGTTCAGTATACAAGTATTGGCTTCGTTTGTAGGCAATACGTGACGCTGGTGTTTTGCCAGAGCTGAATCAATGAAACGTTACGCTACGTTACGTTACGTCTAAATTAGCCAAAGAGTAATAAACGACAAGGAATCGAAATCTGCTGCTGCAGAGAAACTGAACATGTAGATCGCATTAGATCGCAATTGTATATGGCCTGTTGTTGCAGCTGTCTGCGTATGATAATTTAGCCACAGGATCGAGTTATGCATGCATATAATCTTTGATATTTAATATTGAATAAATTTTAACATGTTTAACTAAAATAAGAGTAAAATTGGGCTTACCTTGATCTGAGATAACGTTAGACAGTGTCCCAAGTCAAGCAATAATCGGGGGAAAAATCGAAGGTTGGGGTATTGATTTTCGGGTTGCCAATATAAACAACTTGAAAAAGTAAGGTTACCGATAATATAAACAACGGTGATTACCCATCGTATCAAGCGCCGTTTCACTAGAATAAAACTCCATCATCCGCGCATAAAAGCGGGCGACTATCGACCGTCCAGCAAAGTACCATTTGAACAGCTGATGACCCGAAACAATATCCTGATTGGAGCTGTAAACTTAGAACTTGGTTGGGGAAACTCAATCCTAGCCAGCATAAGTCTATAGTCACTATCGGCCCACCAGCGAAACGCCATTGAATCATGTATAGTCACTATCAGCCCACCAGCTAAACGTCATTGAATCATGTATAGCCACTATCGGCCCACCAGCGAAATGCCATTGAATCATGTATAGCCACCATCGGCCCACCAGCGAAAGGCCATTGAATCACGAGAGCCACTATCGGCCCACCAGCAAAGCGCCATTGAATCATGTATAGCCACTTTCGGCCCACCAGCGAAACGCCATTGAATCATGTATAGCCACTATCGGTCCACCAGCGAAACGCCATTGCATCATGTATAGTCACTATCGGCCAACCAGCGAAACGACATTTAAGCGAAACGCCATTGAAGGGCGTTTCGCTGGTGGGCCGATAGTGACTTAATAATATAAAATGAGAGTATCTGCTAATGAGCAATTTTCTAATTTCGTGCAAAATATGTTTTCACTTTTCTGCGTGGTTTGATGTTAGGCACCCACTCGAGCCTATCAACAATGGTACAGAGATTAACTAGATTAGGCAACATGCATAGTACTAATGGTATAAAATAATTACTGTGATCAGACTATGCTGAGTTGGAGGCTGATCTTCATCTTTTGTATTTGCAGATTCTGTGTAAGGTAGGACAAACGCCTCATACAGGGCTAAATCGCATAGATATTCATGACGATGAAAAAGGATGTTTTATTTCAACGGTTTAAGGCTGTTGTTGGTAGTTGCACAACAACAGAACAGTACAAGTTATTGCCATCAAGTGTACGTATCTTTAAACGAATTTAAAAAGAACTATAAAGACGGTGTCGGTGCCTTATACGAAGACCCTTTCTAAAACGAAATTCCTTCACATGAGAGAAACCACTTCAATCTGAGCAGCCCATCGCAACATAAAGTCTAGCAATGCTGTTCAACTAATGTTGCTGCCGTCTTTTGAATTTTGACACATGGCTTGTCCTTATAACACTCGAGACGTATGACAGTCTGCACCGGCTGGTCTTAGTACTCTTTGTTATTGTTTGCATAATTTGTAAATTCTGCGGCTAAAGTCGTATTCATGAAGTAGATAATCATGTATCGTCTTTTGAGGATTACTTCTTACGTGATTTGACTTTAAAACATATTTAGTATTGAATTATAACTACTGTCCTGCCAGCCAAGAGTGACAGTGATGTCAAGTTTTGCATACAAAGTTATCAGGGAATTATAACCGATAGATCACGTGTCTATTAATCCTATCCGCAGGATAGGATTAATAGACAAGTGATCTATCGATTCGCGTTAGCTCGAGTGGTGTATACAAGTTAATGTTTTACTAGCAATTGTAAACAAAAGATTACGTCTCTGTCACTTTTGGTTGGCACAACAGTAAGTGCTTGACAAAACCAGCAAAACGGCGTGTGTGCCCATCGAAGACTCAGACCAACCTGGCCATCAACTCAAGCAAGTAAGAGTCTCCACTGTGCATGCGACGGTTCTGATCACACTAGGTCTTAACTGGACACACGGATCAAGTTGTCAGCTGGTTATGCACCTGGCTCAATGATCCTGGTCTACAGTTAAGTGATTGTCTCTATCAGGAGGTTAAAAGCTGGTCTGAGTGACCTTACGCTCCCCCTACCCCTCGCCCTACCATCACCTTGATTGTTTACCGAAGATAGAAATTCTGTTTCTAAGACGGTGGGGAAGCAAGTGCAGTTCTCGGAGTTCGGTCGGGAAATACCCTTTGAAACCGGTGACAGTCAAACCATTGATATAATACCACTGAAGGCACAATTTAAAACCGATACCGACACCACTGTTAACTAAACACTTTGCATGTTGGGTATA
Organism: Loripinus fragilis; assembly: GCA_964019695.1. Taxonomy (NCBI): domain Eukaryota; kingdom Metazoa; phylum Mollusca; class Bivalvia; order Lucinida; family Lucinidae; genus Loripinus; species Loripinus fragilis. Next base: position 85,676,998 of record OZ026516.1, read on the forward strand.
TTGCATGAATTAAATATTTCAAGAATACCACCAGAGTGACAAACAATTTGGATCAGTTCAGGCCTCGCCTGAGTCCAAATTGTTTTCGTCGACAAAATCGTCACTAGTAGACAAAGAAATAACTTTCTTTCATTTGTGCACCTGTAAATTAGTTTTTGTACTATTCGACTTAAGCCGCGTACTTCAAGTTGTCAGTTTACGAGTTATAGGGAGTGTTTTGCATTCAAGTGTGCTGGTCAATAAGTTGGATTGTCATTCACACCTATACTAAACCTTAAAAGAAACGATACACTCGTATTTTAACGTTACTTGCACAACTCAACTAGGTCTGGCCCCAGACCCTATTTTCTTCTTTTCTTCCTTGAAGGGATGCAAATCTTGAACAGCTCAAAATATTTTAAGTTCCCTGGCTGAAAAGATAGGCAGGACAGCTTGGACTGAAGAAACAATTAAGACACACGTAAGGAGAAAACAATAGCAATACCGATAGGGGCCAGTCTACCTCTTCTGAGCAAAACTATTGGATCAATATGCGTTGCCAAATGACCTGTCTTAAGTTTGCACTTTCCCATAGAATTTTGATCACGAACGTGTGTAGTTTCTTTTGCGCTTGACCTTCTGCACACCTTGATATGATTTGGCACATGTTGGTCACGTCTTTCTCAAATGAAAAGGAGCGTTTTGAATTATATACATGTGTGTTTGTTTCATAAATTTCATATTTTCATAAATTGGTGAAACCCAGTGAAGTTTCTTTGTTATCTTTCTCTGTGAACTTCATTTTCTATATAACTTGTCGTTGATTTATAAATTCAATTATATCAATGGTTAGCAAAACTGTCAAACTTACAATCCCTAAACTAATACATGTACATAAATTTTTAAATATAACATAAGAAAAAAGTTAACCTAATGGCATATTACTTATAAGAGAATGGAGTCTGGCGAATCAAGAAAGGTGAGCCGCAGTTGACAACGTTGCTATTAGGTAGGTAAACGTTTTGTGTTTATAATAAAAGTTTGAACATGTTTGAAAATGGCTGAATTGCACTCGTGGGAAAGTGACGTGTCCCCAAACATAAAACACCTTAAAGATGGTACTGTGAGAGCTGAAGTGGCATTGAGAAGGACATTTTGTTGAACTGTATAGTATCCACAATGGAAAAAGAAGTGGTGGGTGCGTCCGCAATGCTTCAACAACGACAGAGCGGTGAGTCTGCTACGCTACGTTTCTGGTAAAGATATCAATGTTCCGCACTGAAGTTGGTTCGTAAGCGTGTGTGTAAATTTTGTGCTTTTCGTCTTCCAGTGTTATAGTGATCTTGGGACTGTTTTGGTCTTTTTCAATTGGTGCTTGAAAGAGTTTATAGAATCACAGGATTTCACTTCCTTAGACAGGCTATTCCACCCTCTTATTGCAGTGATAATACAACTAGTCATTGCTGTTTTCAGTGTCTGAAGGCCATTAGAGTTCTGTAGGTTATAACGTGAAATAGCACCGACAGGCCGAGGGATAAGAGATGAGAGACAATGAGGAGTAAGATTATTGGACATTTTATAAAAGTTTGCCTTCTTTGTCAGTTTGTTGTAGAGTTTCCCATTGAGTTTCATTATAGAGTGCATTAATTGATATTAATTTGGTTGCCTCTGTGGCTATTCTTGCTGCCTGGATTTGTATTTTTTCAGTTCATCTTTTTCGTATTGGAAACAGTTATTCCATACAAATCACCGTATTCAAGTATAGGTCTAATGAAGGTAAAATAAATGGTTTCAAGAAATTACTGTCTAATTTGAAGTTAAGTTTTCTCATAACATTGATCCTTGATCAAGCCTTTTTATGTAACTTATATGTTGATGCCCTGAACAATCACTTGAAAATAGATACCAAGGTGCTTCTGTGAATCAACTTCAGATATCTGACAGTTTTTCATATACAGGGGTGGATGATAGCGTCTGATGACTTGGCGTGAAATCAGAAGATATTCGTTTTGTTGTTGCATTAAAAGTTACAAGCCAAGTGGCAGCCCATCTGGTTAACCCGAACAGATCAGCATGCAAACTAATTGCTGCTGCAAGGAGAGTTTCAACAACAATAAAGAGACTAGTGTCGTCAGCAAAAAGGCGAACATTTGAGCATATTGCGTTTACATATTGTGTTAACAATATCATTAATGTATAATAAAAAAAACAGTATAGGTCCCAAAATAGATCCTTGGGGAACACCAGCTATAATGTAGACCCAGTCTGATGTTGTTCCTGGTAGCACAACCCTTTGAAGTTTGTTTGAGAGATAACTCTTAACCCAGGAAAGAACTTCTCTTCTAACACCAGCAGCTTTTAACTTGTGAACTAGACCAGCGTGCCAGACTCGATCAAAGGCTTTGCTGATGTCACATAAGACAGCTCTTACTTCTTTGCCTGCATCAATAGCTTTGCAAAATGTGTTGTATAAGAATGTTTTAGGTTAAACCTTAATGACTTATAGCAGAGATTCTTCTAGAAAATATTAACTCTTTGCTTGTTAGTGTCGTCTGATGATAACTTTTGCAAACCGTTTGGTCAGAGATCAGGCCCTACAGAACGACAGGCCTGATCTGGACCCAAACTGTTTGACACTCTGAAGGTATTCCTGAAAGATTTTTTTTCGAAAAAGTAGATTTTGAAAAAAATCGACAGACGTCAAAAACACACGAAAAATTACCGTGTAGGCAAAGAGGTAATGATAAGTAACATGAACCAATTCTCCCCTAGATTTACAAAAATTCCAGGTGTGTGGAACTTTTTTTGCTGAGTATATAAACAAAATACCCGTCTATTCATATAAGGTAGCGGTAAATGAACTCAATGAATATATTCAATATTCAACCTTGAAACGCCCGTTTCTAAAAAAGATATTACTTTCTTAGTGGGATTCAATTCTCATTTGCTGACTTAAAACTAGGACTTAAATTGTGAAGTTGTTCAAACAAAATTATCTCTGTTCAAATAACTGATCAACACAAACGCAATGAGAGAGAGAGAGAGAGAGAGAGAGAGAGAGAGAGAGAGAGAAAGAGGGGGTAAATTGGTGCTGAAACAGAGTATAGAATACGTTTTACCTTAAAAAATCAAGCTTACCTTAATATGAGCCGCGACATGAGATTTCCAACAATGTGGCATGTGCAACCAGCAACGGCTCAGACCAGCCTGCGCATACGCACTGTCTGATCAGAGCCTTGTTACTAGTCGCTTGAGTATTGTTATGACTGTTAAGCTACTGTCCAACATCATTTGGAGTTTCTAAGCTTAAAAGGAGGATACACAGGCTCGTCTAAGTCTACACTTGTCAAAATGCCACACTGTTGGAAATCACATGTCGCGGCTCAATTTAAAATGATTAAGATAAGAAAATGCATTATAAAACCATCAAAACGATGCCTTCACTCAGAGGAGACTCGGATGAACCTGCTGGGTTAATCTAAAATGAGAAAAAAAGAAAAGAAAATACAAAACCTAGTCTGTATACCCAATGTGCCGCTAAGGGTGCTTGGTGTCTCAATATGTTGGCAGTAAAAGTTGATCAGACTAGGCAGATGACAAGGCTGCCCCGATGAGCACATGAGTCATTTTTGTCATGAAGGACAGTCATGCCAATACGTGAGCCTGTCCCCGGATCATGTGACCGGCTCCGAAGCCTGAACTTTAGAAATTCAAATATTAAAACTTGCAGTATGCCTGTAGAATATTTAAAAAAAATCAAATTTAAATAATAAATTGTCTTTAGATTAACTGAAAATAAGTAAAGGAAGCTATTATTTATAAACTGCCAAAAATTAGAATTTTGAGGCTGGAAGAAAGGAAAGTCTGCCTCAAAACCCTGAATTCAGGAAAAATCCTGAAAATTTAACCCGCTAACGATAGACTGGCTCCAGCCCCTAAATCAATTTTTCATCAATGTGTCATATCATATACTTGTAGCCAGTCTAACTCTGATGGCTCTACGCCATCAGAGTCAGACTGGCTACAAGTATATGATATGACACATTGATGAAAAATTGTTTTAAGGACTGGAGCCAGTCTACGCTAACGATAGAGGACATTGTCGAAAAATTCTGTCAGCACTTTAAAGTGCTGTCGTTTTCTCAAGTTAAAGCTCCTTTCTGAACAAACATCAGAACAACAATCATAGCAACGACGATGAGGCCAATAAATTATTAACACGCGCAGCATGTTCAGTCATGACAAAACTTCACTTCGGACATAGCAGAGTTGCTAAAAATACCACAAACTCCTTTAACTCGTAGCATGATGGCAATGTAACATGCTTTGTTTGTATATTGCTCTTTTTGTTGTAGTTTTAGCTTTTGTTTTAGTTGTTGTTGTTTTGGTTGCTTTAGTTGCTATTTGAGTAGTAGTAGGTGAGTAGTAGTAGTAGTGGTAGTAGTAGTAGTAGTAGTAGTAGTAGTAGGAGGAGGAGGAGGAGGAGGAGTAGCAGCAGCAGCAGCAGTCGTAGTAGTAGTAGTAGTAGTAGTAGTAGTAGTAGTAGTAGTAGTAGTAGTAGTAGTAGGTAGTAGTAGTAGTAGTAGTAGTAGTAGTAGTAGTAGTAGTAGTAGTAGTAGTAGCAGCAGCAGCAGTTGTTGTTGTTGTTGTTGTCTGCTGATTTTTGTATTTCATAATTAGTTTTTTTTAGAAAAAAAATCTTTCAGGAATACCATCTGAGTGCCAAACAGTTCGGATCCAGATCAGGCCCGACATTTTGTCTGGCCTGATCTGGGTCCAAACTGTTTACTAAGTTAATCATCAGACGACAGTTGCGATATACCTGTGCAAGAACAAACAGCATGCCTGCATGTACCAACAAGACTTTCAAAGACAGACCTGTCATAACAAACTTGGTTTATTTTTAACATTGCGTGTCAAGGGATAATAAATTATCTACGTATCCTAATAGAAATGCTCAATGTAGCATAACATATCAGTTTCAAATGACAGATCAATATATTGAAACGTTCGATCACAACATAAAATATGAGTCGAGTCATGCGTGAATTGTAAACAAAATTGAACTACCGTATCCAGCCGAATCAACACACACGCACATACATACGCGCGCGCGCACACAGACACACACACACATGGAGGCTTTAATAGGGCCATTTTACTTCCAAGGATATAGGATACTATCTATTTTACTTCCAGGGATATGGGATACTGTGTGCAATATCTTGGTTACTTTCAGGGATATTGAATATTTAGGAAAATTAATTATGGGGATTTGTTAGTTTATAAGGGATACTTGTCTATATGGGATATTTGGTACCCCTTATACAAGCCTCTATGTAAGCGTATTCTGAAGTACTTAACCCTGTTTATACTGGAAACCACTAAACGACTACTTGGACAAACAGTGAAGACCCAGATGAAATATCGCAAAACACGGCATTTCACCAGGGTCAACACTGTTTGCTTAAATCTAAAATAACCTTCAGAGAAAAAAATCAATTTTGTTTGGATATTATAACCTGTGACCCCTCAATAAATAGAATGAACCATCCCAAGTCAGATGGAAGAATCCGGTTAAGCTGGATATATATGCGTAATTGTAAATATAATGAGTTTTCTGATATCCAGTCAATCCAGCGGTGAAATGACGTCATTATCATGGGGTCATCATAGGGTGGATCCTGATTGTTCGGAAATAAGCCTATTCATGGTTCCACAGTACACACAGGTAGATGACTCATAAAGAGGTCAACTGTTGCCAAGAATGTAAACAAACCACTGCTTCTGCAGCTTTATCAATGAAACGATAACAACCATTATAAATTAATCCTTATCTCTGGTGATTAGCATAGTTTCCCCATGCATAAAAATCTGTATTATCTTGTCCATATGTAAGTGTTTCATTTCTAAGGTACATTCTACCGTAAATATCATTATTAGTTGTTCAAAATGTCTGGGAAAGACATAGATGATATGACTTTCGAAAAAAATAAGTTTTGGACAGTCTCGTCACTCGTTTCAAATTATTAAATAAAAATTGACAGCATGATACAACTACCGCTTTTATTTTCAAGTAGTTTTTTTATTCATTTTATCAGCTCAATCTGTTGAGAGGGGCCTTTGAATAAGCCCTCCTATTGCTTAATATATTTCGTAAGGGCCAAATCTTGTCACATGATAAATTATATTTTGGGCATTTTTGGTGAGAAACTCGGCCCGCTGTTGAATCTTTTCAGCACCATTTCAAGCTTCATGGTGGACAGATGCAGAGGCATCGTGTATGGAATTTGACATTCCCTTTCAACAAAATACTTCTGAACAGTAATTTTAGCCTCGTACAATGTGGCATTTTGATATGTGTAGACTCATACGAGCCTCTGCAGCCTCCTTTAAAGCTTAGAAACTCCAAATGGTGTTCAGTCAGTAGCTTAACAGTCATAAAATACTCAAGTTACTAGCAAAGGCTCTGATCAGACTGCGCATATGCACAGGCTGATCGGAGGCTTTGCTGGTCGCACATACTACACTGTTGGAAATCTTATGCACTGGCTCATTTTATGTGCATTATGCCTCTGAATAACATCACGATAACACACCTATGCAATATTTTGGTCACGTAGAATTCTGCTTTAAACCATAAAAGGCAAGCATTATTTGTCGGAAATCAGCAAGCAACACAGACCCAGATCAGATGCCCCACACAAAAGTGACATCTGATCGTGGTCTCGACTGTCTGCTTACAGAGTATTCTTTTAAAGTTAGAATAGAAATAGAAAATACCATCCATTAACACTTTAACTGAAAATGGACTGGTCCAAATGATAGGAGTGGGAAATTCAACTTACTTTCAATGGGTTAATATAGTAAAACTGTTTATTTGTGGGGTATAGATTACTTTTCCCAACCCTCACGAACCTGACTTTTTTGCACGTGAACAACAATGACACAAACCTGCCTGAACAGGACCCAATCAGCACAGAATGATCTGCGTCTTAGTTGCTTGGTTTCTGAAAAGTATACTAGTTAAACTAACACCATTTCTGGCTAATTTCTGTAACTGAGCAGCTTGGTTTGAGCTCCAAACTGGGTCAAAAACCCTTAAGACAGGTTTTCTTGCATTGAGGCCCATATTCTGTTGTTATAGGTGTGTTAACAAGTTCAATTCATGTCGGCACAACAATAGACACACACACACACACACACACACACACACACACACACACACACACACACACACACACACACACACACACACACACACACACACACACACACACACACACACACACACACACACACACACAGAGAAAGAAATAGACAAACAGAGTTTCTCTTACCTTTCAGTCCTTCTTTTCATATCAAAATGAAACCTGTATGTTTACTTTTACTAGAATCTTGAAATAATGGACAATCTGCTGGTACAGCCAATCATTCATACATAAGTATTTGGGGTAATTAGCTTGATAGCACCTGAATTGTTGACATAACAGCCTTTTTCTTGATGATAATCTATGTTTTTCTATAGAGATATATAGGAGAGAAACAGGTTGCTGCAACCAGTGAACTTTGACCTCCAGCAGTATACACAGAAAATCAATAGCATAGCTGAAACTGTGAATACACTTATTGATTATTCATTTTCGTTTTTGTGAAGTATCCCCTTTTTCCGAGCACTGGAGACGATCTCCTTTAATTAATTTCTGATAACATCACAAAGTATGGACGAACTTTGTTTTTAATTATGGGCAGATTTGTTTACGATTTCAATTTTAGAATTTTATTATTTTGAATGCATTCTTTTTACATAATGTGTCAATTATGAACCCATCATTCCAGTTCTCGTGTCTCTTAGAGTTCTTCACCTATGCGTACATATGCAAGCAGGTGTTGAGCAACTGTGCTACATATGCTTTCGATACATACACATATACCATTTACATTCTGAACAGATTTTTTACGAAAGGCATTTCAGAACTCGGTAATAAAGCACTTTAAGGAAAAAAATCCAATCTGCTCATATTTTCCCATTTTTACAGTTTAAAATATGTGATGCTTGTGTTAACCCTATTTTGTTCTTATGGCCTCGACGCGACAAAACCTGTCTTCGGGGTATCCGACAAATTTGCGGCGAGCCTAAAAATCCAGTCTCCTCAGCTACAGAGACTAGCTAGAAAGTTGAAAGTTTGCTTGTAGGAAGTTTAGATATGATACTTTCCAATAAGCGAATAACAAAGGCGCTGATCAGACTGCGCGGAAGCGCAGGCTGGTCTGCGCCTTTGTTGTTCGCAAACCCCCGAAGACAGGTTTTCTCGCGTCGAGGCCTTATTATTGTGTCGAGGTAAACTGCTCTAATGAATAGCGCATATCGCTTAGAAAATTTAAACGTGCAAGCAAAGCTATCTAGTTGGACTAAATGCCAAACTTTTGGTCGGTGTCTTCCTTAATTTCCATAGCGACGAAGACTCTGGCGAGACTGTGCGAATGCACAGGATGTCTGAGGGTCGCTACCACTCTGGTAAGTTACTTTAAGTTTTGAGTATGAAATATGACAAAAAAACAAAATACTCTGCACCCTACGCCTTTGTGACCAGCTTATCGAACTAATATTTACGGAAGCCTATATGTGACATTGTGTTTTGTGGTTTGCCGTTTTGATTTCAGTGTTTTAACTTTTTAATTTCGTAATTTGAGTTTCTTGTTATGTGTTCTGTGTACGATGTTGTTCATTTTAAACGGCGCAATTCACGAGGTAGAGACAAGATATAGGGGAAAAGATCGGGCTAAAAACAAGCTGTAAGTATTTTAATGCATTCATTGTACATGTTATGGTTGTGGGGTATTTAAAATTTGAAATCCATGCAGTCGGTAACTATCACAAAGTAAAAAATATATAAAGTGGGCTCTCTCTCTCTCTCTCTCTCTCTCTCTCTCTCTCTCTCTCTCTCTCTCTCTCTCTCTCTCTCTCTCTCTCTCTGAAAACATTCAAATAGACCCAGGACAATTCAATACGGTACAATTTGGTCCCTTATAATAGTTTGACCAATTTAAATTGTTGCGGAAATTTATTCTAATATTTTATTTTGTAGGTCTGATGCAGTGCACTCGAAAATTAGACGACATGAAAGGCAAAGCGTATCTATCTATATATCTATCTACGTACATGTATATTTACTGTATATACCTAACTATCCATCCATATTCGATTCACTGTGCGCCTGAAATGAGTGAAATCGACTGTATCGGTAGAATCGAGAGTTTTTAGCCTAAATTTGTGAGGGGGTGGTAAGTATTTTCGCATGTTTTCTTATAGTTAGATTTGTCCTACCGCCGTGGATCTCATTATATTTCTTTGATATATGCATACATGTCATAATATCGGGCAAAAACAACGACAGTGTATCGTGGGAGCGCAAGAAACGCATTCTTTTAGAGGGATAGTTGTCAAAAAAGCGAAAATTCACCGCTTTTTATCTTCCCGTTTCGAATTTAAACAACTTAGTTAAAAATGATTTTCACCAGAAGTTCGAGAGGCTTACGATCCTACAATACCAGAAATCTCAGACTGATCCGTTTTTTCGATTTTGAGATATTCTGCTGTATATGACTGAACCCTCTAATAGCGGTGAATTAGAAACTGTATCGGTAGAATCGATTACTATTTATTTAATGTACGAAGTAAAAATTACCAACTGCACGAAGTGAAAGCAAATGTTGGTCATAAATTTTCGAATTTAGAGCAGAAAGTAGGCTATTTATTTCATTGGCTTCTAAATGTGTACTTTGGCAGACAGTGAAGACCCAAATATAACGCCGCATCATACGGCATTTCATCTGGGTCTTCACTGTTTATTTATACAAATATGATGTTCAGAGAAAGAAATGCATTTTTTTTTAATAAAAACTGATGACCAGCAATATATATATATTGTACCACCCCAGGTTTATTGTATATAACCAGTAGGCAGAATTCATTTAGTTCATAAAGGGTTAACAATACGTCAATCTGTATCATTTTTTTTCAGTCTGTTAGAGACTCCCGCATCTACTCTCTGTGTGTAGGTTTGTAGGCTTACATTTCAATAATTTCATCCTGCTTTAAAGTACATTTCATAAGACCCACTGTGGCAAACCCTTTAATAAGGCTTTTTGCGCCCAGCCAGCAATCAGATAACATCGAGTGCCGAAGACACGAGAAGGGGATGAATCCCCCTCTCGACAGGGGGTTTTAGTGGGTCTCCCCTAAGTTTTTTTAAATTTTGGGCGCTTCTATGTGCGTTTTAATGGGGTTTTTATGCATTTGGAACAAGATTTCAGTCCTTTTGGTCACAATCTTTTGCAAGAAAAGATATTTCTTGTCACACGAGAAACTGAATGCTGGACAAAATTGTTTTCAGACAGTCACGATTTTTTTACTTTTTTCTACAGCATGTTTCTTTGATATCATTTCACCTATGTCCCCGCAGGTTTTGTAAAGTACTTTTAGCACTGATCCTTGGTGGTCCTTCAAAGAGATGTGTTTTCGAAAAGATATACACTTAGTCTTTTCAATCACATGTAAAACATCCGTTAAGGATGCAGGCTTCATCTAGATTTTGGCTTCAGTAGGCATAAGTTGAGATCTTTAGCTTCATTGTAATAGAGCCAGGGCCTACTGTCGAACCACGACGGTTAAACGCTTCTCTCCTCAGGCTTCTTAAAGTCGAATGAACGTTGGTGGAACTGAAAAGTCTTGGGCTGAATTGGAACAGGCGGGACCTGTATATCTGTAACAGAATGCATTGTAACAACACAGGCTCATGATGCTCATATATGTTAAGTCAACACGTTTTAAACATACTTTATAGCTCGACATGTTAATTAGAAGAAGAAAAAACAAAGTGTCAAGTTAAGGGATCATAGAATTATCTGGACCTCAACAAGAAGATCTGTCTTCAGGGTTTCTGACCATGCAAGACTCAAACCAACCAACTCATTTACAGAGATTAGCTAGAATGCTGGAATTTTGAGTGTAGCAAGTTTACAATTATACTTTCCTAGGAGCGAATAACAAAGGCGCTGATCAGACTCTGCAGTTGTGCAGGCTGGTCTGCGCCTTTGACGTTGGCATGCAGCTACATCGGGTTTTCTCTCGACATGGTCCATAAGTATGATTAGGTCCATTAACCATCTGATTATGAAATTAATTAAGCAGGTGTCATTATAATTTTTCATTGTTTTCACACGCGCAGCACGCGTTATTGATAATTGCATCAATAAATGGTAAGCACAGAGTAAAGTGAGCCAAAACCAGCAAAAGGGACATGGTGGAGAGCATACTCGGCCAAAAAAGTGGTTTGGCGCTCGACGGACCTGCCGGACCGGCGATGACGGCCTTGTGTACAGATAACATGCAACTGTAAACATAGCATTTGTAATCCACCATTTTCTAATTACATGGTGTTATGCTCCATGAATGGGAAGTATAATATACAGGTAAGTTCATGTCATGCTATACTTCCACAAAACGCTTTGAGGCATGACTGTAACGGTAAATGCATGAATGAATCTAGGGTCATTACTTAGAGGTTGTGGTAGAAGTATACATGTATCGCTTTGTGACATGAATATTTATGAAGGTTGGATGTTTACAAAAATAGGTTTGTGAATTTTCGTTACAGCATCTTGACAATAACACACACACACAAACGCACGCACACTCTCACGCACGCACACACGCGCGGGCACACCACACGGACTTGCACGTGCCACCATCGCAAAAAATCAACTGACAAACCTATCAACAAACTAGCGAACAAAACATTATCTCTTTTGTTTTGGGCTTGTCCGTCCATCTGTCTGTCCATTGCCGTGGGCACTCTAACTTAGTCATTTTTGATTGGATTTTTTTCCAAATTTCATATCATCATCAAACTCTCATCAAGTTTGAATACACTCTTTTCTGTCAAAAGATAAGCAAGAAGGCTGTAAAAATGGCCGCCACGACAGGTCTCTCTAACTTACACATTATAATCGGTTTTCTTCCAAATTTTATATATGGATTGCTTCTATCAAACATTCGGTTTATATGTTCTTAAAAATGTTATCCTTTGGAAGCAAAGAATGTACCAAAGAACTGAAACTAGGGTGTGTAAATTTTCTGGGCCAGACTAGCTAGTTTTGGCAATTTAGGCCACATCAGTGACCCTCTAATAGTTTCAAAGTTCCACAATGAAACAAATGATCCCAAAGGACAAGAAAATAAAATCTACACTATTGTGAAGGGCATGGAGACGTTCTATCACCGCCACAAAGTCCCAATCACCAGCTGTAGTGAAGTCAAATATGTTCTTAAAAAGTTATCCTTTGGAAGCAAAGAATGCACTAAAGAACTGAAATTAGAGTGTGCAAATTATCTTGGCGGGACTAGCTAGTTTCGGCCATTTAGGCCTCATCAGTGACCCTCTAATAGTTTTTAAGTTCCACAATGAAACCCATGATCCAAAAGGACAAGAAAATAAAATCTACACTATAGTTAAGGGCAGGGAGACGTTCTACCACCGCCACATAGTCCCAATCACCAGCTGTAGTGAAGTCAAATGTGTTCTTAAAAAGGTTATCCTTTGGAAGCAAAGAATGCACCAAAAATCTGAAATAGGAGTGTGCAAATTTCTGGACCTCATCAGTTACCATCTAATAGTTTCAAAGTTCCACCATAAAATCCATGATCCCAAATGACAAGAAAATAAAAGTCTGAATACGTTTTTTTATCTGTTGAACGATTAGCAAGATGGCCAAAAAATGGCCAACGCCTATCAGTGTCCACTACTTCATTTTTTTATCAGAGTTTTTTCCAAATTTCATATATGGATTGTTTCGATTAAACTCTCGTTAAAGTTTGAATACGAGTTTTGTCCGACGAAAGTTAACCAAGATGGCCAACGAAATGGCCGCCACCTATTAGTTTGCACTTATAGACACTCTACCTTAGTCATTTATTACCTGATTGCTGCCAAATTTCACATATATATTACTTTTATCAATCTCTCGCCTAAGTTTGAATATGGACTTTATCCCATGATCAAGATGGCCGCCAAATGGCCGCCACCTGTCAGTTTACACTTGTGGACTTTACTTAGATGTATGAGTGGTCTTCGATATGTAAAAGTGTTTCCTGAATGATAGGCAATGGAGTGTTTTATGACTGTATCAAATTCAGAATAGAGAGGGCAGTGGTAGCATTTGTATTCTGGATTTTCCATTGTGCTATAGAAAATCACGAGTGTTGGTTTACTGAAATGAAAATGTTTCAGAAGTGAGACTATATTTAACAAACAATGATGACGTGTGGCTTAGACTGCTGTACATTCTAAGGCAGTGATTCTGTTGTTGATTTGTTGTTGACTGTTGCTCCTGATGTGGGTTCTGTGTTTGTTCTATGGTTTGCTATGCATTGTTTTGTGTCTTTTCTAGGTTTTCATTAATCTGGATGTTGGCGAGTGCTACGAGTATGTGGGAAAGGAGACTTGACTTAAAAGTATATGTATTTTCACTGACCGTTCCATGGCGGTGCTTCTTTTGTGGATCTTTTTTGTTACTTATGCTTCGTGTTTGTCATGCTATCTTTTCGTCTATTTGTTGCAGTCTTGTGGTCACCTGCTTGGAAAGGGCTGACCTCTACGCTCTCTTGTATGTGGTGATTTATTGTGTTTTATCACTTCCCGATGGGGTGTCCTGGGTCAAATGTGGTACTTGAGTGTATCGGTTGCTGATCTTTGCATCCTTTCTTACTTGTAGGAATGAGATTAAAATAATTTTGTGTTTCAAACGGCGACCCAAGAATTGCTGCTTGGCTGATATGCGTAGGAAGCTTTTCAATATTTGGGGGGGGGGGGGGGGGAGCAATGCCAACTTCAATACTTGTGGTCCTCGATTTTTCAGTTTATGCGGTAATTCGTTTATTTAGTATTATAGATTTACAAGCACATACATAGTAGTGACATCTAAGATTCAATAGCTAAAACCTGATACATTTAAAGCACTAAATCAATCAATAGATGCTTCTGCACACTCTGCAGATCCAGATGTGGCAGCTCATAATGAGCCGCATCATCTGGATCTACAGTGTTTGTCTTCTAGATTTTGATTTCGGCGCTTTACGTGATGACCTTGAGAACTGTTCTGTTCTGTTTTAAGATTGTATTTTTCCTGATATTTTATTGTCTTTTACAACTGAACTGAGCACTTCATTGTTACACCTAATCATCACCAATCTTTCAAATGTTTCATCTTTTAACCTACACCTGTCTGGTCTGAATTGACATAATTGTCTGAAAAAGTGATCAGCATGTTTCATCAATGCATACATGTACATGTCAGAATGCAGATCAAATGTCAAACAGTATAGACCATTATCAGACTGCTCCTGATCTGTATAGGCACTGATTGCTCAGGTATATATCTGTCCCAATATAAGGGGTAAATACAGTGTCTTATCTTGCAGCAAATGTGACAAATACAACACTATACTTATTCAAGTACATTGTAGTAATAGAAAATAGTGTTGCTCCTGGCCAATTATATGCATCATTTCATCAAGTCCATTGTTATTAATTTGTTAATAAAGAAATTATTCTTAATTGTTAGCTGCCCACACCAACCTAAAAAAGCTTGATAAGTAAAATACACTTTTTCAAAATATTAGGATATGGCTAAAAGATAAACAAGTGTTTCTCAGGCCAGTTTTATGAAAAAACAGATGAGGCAGGCATGTATTTTATAAATATTTTTTATTTCTCAAAAAAACAGATGAGGCCACTTTTTTTATTTTTTATTTGATCAAAACATAATGGGGCACCTTTTTTGTTCATTTTTGAGCATAAAAATGACAATCTTTTGATTTTGGCATCTGAAAAAAATAGATGAGGCCACTTTTTTCAAGTCTAAAAAAGACAGATGAGGGGCATTTGGAACAAATGAAGGAGGGCCTGAGATACAATTAACTTTATTCTTCCTATCTGATTGAAATTTAAAAAGTACTCAGTAGTACTCATAATGTACTCATGAGTACAGGGTTTTTTGCAACAGTACTTAAGTAAGTACGAGTACATGTACTCATGAATTTTGCTAAGTACAGAGTACAGCTAAGTACTGAAAAAAAAGTACTCGAGTAAGTACGAGTACAAGTATGAGTACGAGTACTCCATCCCTGCTTGTGGAGTGATAATGCAAAAATGTACATACACGCATGCATGCGCACACACATCAACGTACATATGAAAACACATGTACATGCTCCTAAATGTTCATACTCCCATGCATGCACACACATATGTATGCATGCATGCACATGCAGATACATCAAAACAATTATATATTTACATTCTTACATGAAAATCAAGGAGAGGGGATTTGCGACCAAAATATTTGCATGTTGCTGCTTTTGCGATTCTATTTAATTTCATATGCAACATAACCATGTTCTCAAGTTGAATTTTTACCTTTAACCCTACACCCAAGGTCGAGTGGGGTAGGGAGAAGGTATGTAGGCAGAATATTTGCTGCCATGTTTCTGAATTCGAGAATCTATTTAATATGATATGATCATATTCTGTAAAAATTTGATTTTGACCTTTTGACCCCCAGGGTAAGAGGGGGTGGGAGGGGGTTCCCAGCCAAACTATTTTCTACCATGTTGCTGCATCCGTGATTCCCTTTAATTTGATATGCAACATGACCATGTTCTAAAAAAATTGAATTTTGACATTTTGATCCCATCACCTAAGTCCACCCAGGGGGTCCGGCACAGGTCTTAGATCCAACATCACGTTTGATATGTTTCATATTTATTGTACCTTTGTCTGCAGTTGCTACCATGTTACTGCATTCGCGATTCCTTTGATGTGCAGCATGACCATGTTCTGAAAAAGTTGAATTTTGACCTTCTGTGGGTAGAGGGGGGCTGCAGGCAAAATATTTGCTACCATGCTGCTGCATTCGCGATTCCCTTTAATTTGATATGCAACATGATCATGTTCTGCAAAAGTTAAATTTGACCTTTTGACCCTAGGGTCTGGGGAGGGGTGGGGGGCTGCGGGCAAAATATTTTCTACCATGTTACTGTATTTGTGATTGCCTTTAATATTATATGCAATATTACCATGTTCCGAAAAAGTTGAATTTTTAACCTTTTGACCCCCAGGGTCGGGGGGGGGGGGGGGGGGTCTGTGGGCATAATATAATATTTGCTAACATGTTGCATGTTGCTGCGCCTGTGATTCCCTTTAATTTGATATGCAACATGACTATGTTCTGAAAAAGTTTAATTTTACGTTTGACCACACCCCCTAAGTCCACCCAAGGGTCGGCCACAGGCCTTCGATCAAAAGTCAGGTTGTATGTGTGTCTTATTTATTGTACCTCTGTCTGCATTTGCTACCATGTTGCTGCATTCGCGATTCCCTTTTATATGCAACATGACAGTGTTCTGTAAAAGTTTAATTTTAACCTTTTGACCCCCAGGGCCCTGGAGGGGGGACTGCAGGGGAAATATTTGCTACCATGTGGCTGCATTTGTGATTCCATTTAAGTTGATATGCAACATGACCATGTTTTGAAAAAGTTAATTTTGACATTTTGACCCCACCCCTAGGGTCGGAGGGGGGGTAGGAGGGGGTCTGCGGGCAAAATATATGCTACCACGTTTCCGCATTCGTGATTCTATTTAATTTGGTATGCAATCTGACCATGTTCTGGAAAAGTTGAATTTTGACCTTTTGACCCCAGGGTCAGGGGATGGGGGTGATTGGGGCTCCGCAGGCAAAATATTTGCTACCATGTTGCTGCATTCATGTTTCCCTTTAATGTGATATGCAACATGATCATGTTCCAAAAAAGTTGAATTTTGACGTTTGGACCCCACCCACTAAGTCCATCCAGGGGGTCTGGCACTTTCCTTCGATCAAAAATCGCGTTTGATATGTTTCTTATTTATTGTAACTGTCTGCATGCGAAATTTCTGTAAAAAATAATGACAACTGACTGAGTTATTGCGAAATTTACATATTTGACCTTTGATCCCACTGGGGGGAGGGGCGGTAAATTTTTAATCACGGTTATGCTTATATACAGGCACTGGGTAATCATTGTCTATAGTGAGAAGTTGTAAGATATAAAAGTTTTGGAATAATGTAATGTTTATTCAACAAAAAGTCAATATAGCTTTTGCATTAGCCTAAACCTAAGTCAAAAAAGGGCCAAAACTCAGTCAAAAATTGGCGAATTACCTCCAAATTCGAACTTGGCCTGTATTTTATAATGCTTTATCAGTGTTAAAGCCCTTCCGTATATCTCACATCAAACTTGGGCCTCTGTCGTGAAAGGACCTGACTCTGTCGCATGTGAACAACAAAGGTGCAGACCAGTCTGCGCATACGGCCAGTCTGATGCGTGCCTTTGTAACTTGCTCCCTGGAAAGTATATAGCTAAGCAGCTGAACTTGGCCCACTAAAAGCTTTAAGCTTCTATCTAGTCTCTGTTAATAACAAGGCTGATTTTAGCAAGATCTGGTTGCAAACCCTGAAGAAATGAGATGCGCGCTCATTATCCTTACCAAACTGTAACTATTCAAGCTTACCGAAGGCACTTTCGTGCTACATGTACATAATTGTTAATATTTTGCCAGTTACTGACAGCCAACCTTTTTAAATCAACTGAAGGAGAAGAACGGCCAAAAGCATTTCATGGAGGGTGCACAGTGGCTTTGTCGTACAATGCTTGACTCGATACCAAGGAGCTCCCTGGTATACCCCCATCTGCGTTATGTGTTTGACCAAGACACATTAATACTTGCTTACTACTGGTTCAACCCATGAAGAACCATCCTGACATAACTGAAAACGGGTTGACTGGGACGTAAAGAATCAAATCAAGCAAACAAACAAGTAATTTCATCCAAAAAATTTTAACAATGTGCCAAGCGTGTATTTGTTTACAAACTGAAGTTTTTGACAAGCTTTAATTATATTTTTATTGCACAAAGGTTGTGGGTTTGATGCGCAAAGTTTACGTATATTTCAGTCCTACTTGCGCTTGAAATTGGCCCAGAATAGACGAAACTGTCTTCATTGTTCCCTTTCACTGGGCACAGTACCTCTTATGAGTATCGATATCACTTCGTTCAGTGCGTCGATTCTACCGATACAGTTTCTAATTCACCGCTTTTAGAGGGTTCAGTCATATATAGCTGAATATCTCAAAATCGAAAAAACGGATCAGTCTGAGATTTCTGTTATTGTAGGATCATAAGCCTCTCGAACTTCTGGTGAAAATCATTTTTAGCTAAGTTGTTTAAATTCGAAACGGGAAGATAAAAAGCTGTGGATTTTCGCTTTTTTGACAACTATCCCTCTAAAAGAATGCGTTTCTTGCGCTCCCACGATACACTGTCGTTGTTTTTGCACGATATTATGACATGTATGCATATATCAAAGAAATATAATGAGATCCACTGCGGACGGACAAATCTAACTACAAGAAAACATGCGAAAATACTTACCACCCCCTCACAAATTTAGGCCAAAAACTCTCGATTCTACCGATACAGTCGATTTCACTCATTTCAGGCGCACAGTGAATCGATACTGTGTTAATCTATCTATCTGTGAGTGTATCTGTCTCTCTGGTAATAACTAAATTGTACTCAATCACTGTTTGTGAGCGCAGTGTGTCCTACTTTAATTTTACCATAAAAATGCAATAATTGCACCTTTTAGACCTTAAAAGGACCTCTGACACTTTGATAGGGTATCTGCCTATTTTTTAGATGCTTCCCAAAACTTACCTATGCATAAGATATCACTGATATCCTTTTGAATAGGACGCTTGATGTATTAGGTAAGACTTAAGGTTATAATTAGACAGGCAGATCCCTACGTCATAACAGAAGACGCTACCATAGGGGGTAGGGTTTGCAAAATTGGACCTCACCAAAACATTTAGAAATCAATTCTTTTCACGTGTAAGGGTAGTATCAGGCTATCGGAGGCTGTACCTATGCGACCGTTTTTTCGAGCAAAAAATGGCGGACTTTGGAGGACGCACCACACCAGAGGGAGACATTTGCACGGTAAATACATATTTTGTCTCTTTGATTTAACAGATTGAATGCGCATTCCGCTTCCAATATAGATTTTTTCTATAAATGATTCTTAATTTTCGTTTAGACATGTTTTATTTTGCTGTTATGAATAAAATGCTGCTGAAACGGCTGTTGCTCAGTAAAATTTGCTTGGGTTTCGGTCATTGAATACACATCATTGTCATGATAAGATGGTTTTTATTTCATATTTTCTTCATGTTAAAACCGTGAAAATAAGAGAAAAATAAATATATCCCAAATATATTGCTATTTATAAACTTAACTCCAGTTTTATGACCATTTCCAGACTGTACGCACACCAAAAGTTCCACATACGGAGCGTATAAAATGTAGCGTTTTTCGAGTTGAGGTGGATGCGTATTTCGAGTTATGCAACGCTTCTGGATGAGTATTCTGAGCATAATTTCTGTACGGGTAGTTCGAGTAGTAAAGCCTTTGGCGACTGTGTCATAACATGACTATCTAGAGAGGCAGTCAGACAGACGGACAAACAAATAGCAAACAACGCTGCTTCTACTGTTTTTAAGCAGAATAGGGGCAATTCACTGACAGGATAGTTCACTAATAGAAAAGATATCAGTTCACTGACAAATTTCATATTGTAATTTTATGAAATGTCCCAATTCTTATTCATTTATTGGTGATATAATAAACAAAGGCCTGATATAAAGTCAATTAAGACACATATTAGCTATTGCACCTCGATTTTATTGGACATACACATGGCCTTTGTCTATAAAGCCACCATTACATTGTCTGTGCAAAAATTTGTTTATATCACCAAACATAAAATCTTACCCATTGAAGGTATGAAGAAAAAATATGGTATGCCTACAACCAATCTGCTTTGTTATTTAAATGGAATGCTTCATCGTTGACAAACTACATCTAAAATAAGATATATATATTGCTATGGGATGACATCAGTCTAGCGACATGTATCCTTCAAATGTTTGCCTATTATCAATTAATCAGGTAAACAAAACAAAAGCATTTATTAAAATCAGCAACTGATCTTGGTGCCTAGAAATTTTGTAGAAAGCTAGTCATAACTCTTTATGTTAGTCACCCATTATTGATGATCCAGTAGTTAAACGCAACAGTAAAAATATTCTCTAATTGTCAGGGAAAATGTTCTATTAATCTTCTATACTGGCAATGATCACATTCAATCATTATTCTCATTAAAGTATTTCTACTTATTACATCAAATCTAGCCTGGCTCCCAGCTGTCAAACATTTGTTTAGTAAAACATGCATATCTTTACATAACGTTCAATCTTCAAATGGCCGAGTTTGTGTTCTGAGCACAGGAAGAGAAGAAACTGTTACAAGTAAAACAAGAATAGGTTATAGGATATGATATCTATTGGCAAATATGGAGCATATGATGGGAGTCAGTCTACATCAAATCATCCATTATTATTTATACCATTCATCAACTATTGTCCAGCCATATGTCATTGAGCATAATACAAATGTGTTGATGAACTGTCTTCAAAAGTATCAAGGAACTGGCTTCAATTCTGTCGGTAGTGTCTGAGACTCAAAATTTGCTATTTTAATTGAGTAGCTAAATATTTGAAAATTCAATTCACAAAAGTTTCATGCCTGAAAAGGTAGACTTCATAAAGAGTTAAAACTAGCCTTCTACAACATTTCTTGGCACATGGTACGGTCAAATTGTGGAAGCAGATTTTCAGGAGCAGGTGTTTTATACAACTACCCCATGCTTTAACATTAAAACAAAATTGGGACATTTCAAAGTAGTATCCATATGGTATCCAGGTGATATAAACAGTATTTCTTAACTGCCAGCAGCTCATCTAGGGTTTGAACAAGTATCAGAATAAATTGTTTGCTTCCAGAAACAGACCTTTATGTTATTCGTGTCAATTACATTAAATGTGAAACTACACCTTACAAATTCATTTATGTTTAATTGTCCATTTGATAATCTTCATAAAAAAGTATTTAGATTTTAAAGCTGCATAGTCTGTTACTTTTGATATTCTAATTTTTGCAATAAAGTTTCTATTTTTCAAGAATACAGTAAAAATACTCAAATTCAGGTAAACATTTTACCATTTTCATAAATTTTATCAAATTATAGCTTTCAAAACAACAGCATTGATATTAAAAATCAACCGTCTAGAATTATGGGAGAGGCGTAAATAATTCTTAACAAGAGAAAAATCACCTGTTTTATTAGATAATTCACTGTTCCATGCAGCTTTCAGCTGTACTGAACATATTTATTCTGAAAACATAACTTAATTCTATTTTTACAAATGATTTAAAAAGATTTTTTTTTCGAAAAAAAGTTCATAGTTACAGATCTAGTCTCTTTAAGTACCATGTTCCTAGTAGACAATTAACTTTATATTTCAAAACTGCAAATAGCTCGTTTCTATCACACATACTTTAAGAATTATAGGCTGTTGAATACTATGACACCAAATAAAACGTTAATTAAGGAAAGAACAGTTTTACTTAGAAATTAAGCATGTACACTTTACAAAACCATAAATGAGCATTCTACAGATAAATGAGAGTGAAAAGCTATAACTGACATAGTTTCTGGTGTAAAATATCATTTGCATGCTTGTATGTCAATATCCAAACATACATTCCAGAATTTAAGTCTTGTGTTTGCTATGCCTTTGTGCGCGTCTGTTTGTATGTGCTTTGTGGTTACCTGCTGGGAAAGGGCTGACCTCTTGGCTCTTGTTTGTGATGTTTAATTATGTTTCTGCCACTTTTCCGTGTGGTATCCTGAGTCAGGTGTGTTGCTTGATTGTATCGATTCCTGATCTCGTTTATGGTGTCTAACTGTGAGTTTGTCACTTCCCCATTGGTATCCTGGGTCAGGTGTGGTACTATATTATATCGATTCCTGATCTTTGCACCCTTACTTACTTTAAGAATTACTATATATATTGCTTAATACCTTATATTTTATGTCATATAATACTTTATTCATCTCAAAATTGTTTATTTAAGAGTTGAATGTATGACAAGATTGTCCTAAAATAATTATCATTTCTTATCAAGAACTTATATTTAAACACACTTACATTTCTGAAAAAGTAAATATTTGAATGTTATATATCAACAACATATTTATTTTGATTTGTCCAAAGTTAAAGATTTTAAAACTCACAAACAAAGATAAGGATAGCACTTCAGTAATAGTAGCAAGATACATTTTCATTTTCTGTGAAATTTATCAAAGTAACATATATAACCATATAAAATAGATTGTAAGGTCCTTTGTATGTCCAAATTGTTGTCAAAGACAGTATATAATTGGAATTGAAAGCTTATATATGTTGAATGTAGATATTTTTTTATATTTATCTGAAAAAAAGTTAATCAAAATGAAAGAAATCTAATGAGTTATTTAAAACAAACTGTGTACCCAGTTTTTGCTGTTCACAATATACAATAATCCCTAACATGAAACAGGCTAGTTCCTTGTTTATCTATTTCAATTTATGATAAGACGACTGCAAATTACTAAAGTTTTTATGCAGGTGGTAGCATACAATTTAACTTTGCTTACTTCCAGATAGAATCAATCATCTAAGAGTTGGTAGAATAAAATTTGATACATGCAACATTAGATATCATGCATAAGTGTCTGTAATCAGTTAATTTTGAAAGAGACTGTCTCAAAATAACATTGTATACTGACATCTTTATGCATATGCAGCTATGACACATTACTTGTTTTAGCCTTTAAACTGATTTTAGTTTATTTTCAGAATAACTAAAGGAAGCGTTTATCACACCAACTTAGTTCTTCTGATCATTTACTTATCTGATAACACTTTATAAGATATTCTATTCCCTAACTTGCATTCTTTCTTCACCAACCTGAATATACTTTGGATATAAAATGATTATTATCATAGGGATAGGCATGTCATGTGCCATGCATGTGACAGAAACCATTACCATTAAAAATCAATTTCTTTTTCTATGACAAGGATTTATTTTGCTTTAATGTTTCATTTCTTTTCATTTCTCAATTTCGACCTACATTTTTAATGAGTTATTGTCCCCAAAAATTATCAATATTGTTGGTGTAATCAATAGCTAATATGCTTTAATTATATGTATTTTGGTGGCTTACACAATGGGCGTTGGATCTTACTAAGCAACTACAATCGTTTAATATCAATTTTGTTTTTATCTAAATTGGGCTGTAGTCAGTGATTAATGCATTGTATATATCATTCCTTATATAAAATAAAAAAAGATGCAAACATTGCAGAGAGATGAAAGAATATCATGTCAGGGTAACACAGTAAATTTTACTATTGCAGGGTAACTCTTAAACTGAGAAAGAGCTAACATACTTTATTTTGGGGTTAATAATATGTGGGTTTAGAAAATCACAGTCTACAACTTCCTTCCAAGTGTTTTGGCAGCTCATGGTCTAATGATAATACTGCATGAAATAGTAATGCATTTGAAAATAAGTAACGTATATAACTGTTATATCATATAGTTTATTGTTAAGTTGCATACTGAATGTTTTCTGCATTTAATTAAATGCTTTTATGACAAGCTTTATGTTGATATATAAGAATTAAGTATAGGTCACAGATACAAAATATTGTGACAGAAAGTGTACACTGAAGTTCATATGACTCTTTGAGTAATACATGCTTTCTTGGGATGTCAGTTCAAATGTGATTTTGTTACATGTCAAACACCAAAACATACCATAAGAATAAAGCTATAAATAATGTAAAATATGTTTTTTTATTTGATAAATTATGAAATAGAAAAAACTACATGTTTTGCAAATTAGGATACCATTATACTATGGGGGTGGCGTAAAATATTCCTTCCAAAATGCATTTTTGCATCTGATATGTTTTTGCCTAAATATTTTATATTGTTTTACTGTCTTATGTCAGTGCATCGATATAAACACACATTTAAAGGGAAATATTTTTATGAAAGAACAGCAATAGGCAAACTTCATGCATGTTAGCTCACATTATCTTATTACCATTATTCAACATAGGGTACATATAAAGGTTGCGTCCTACAGAAAATTTGCTACTGCAATTTGACAGTACAAAGTATCTAGCAATGTCATAGAAGACATCAGGATTGAGTTTTTGCAGTCAAACCTGATCTGGCAGATAAGTTGTGCCGTTTCAAATACTATGTCTTATATACAGAAATCAGCTCCTGGTCTATTTATGACATAAGATGTTAGAATTATATCATAATACCAACAATTACATGGTTGAATTTTGACACTCATGCTTGCTTAATTTCAGAAAGTAGCATATATTAAATAAAATAGTGTGACCCTGCCTGTTGACTTAACGCCAAACAGCTATAAAAAGCATGTGAGTATGATCAGGAAATTTCACAATCACTCCAACTGCACATTAAGGAACATAACAGACATAACAGTCACAAGGCACTGGGAAGACAGACAAAGTAAAGCGACCAGCTCTCTCGTCCCCATCAAGATGATTGCAAAACAATTAAGGACACAAGCAATGCACAACAAAGCATGGACACAAGGGACCACAGAATGGGAGCAACAATTGACAATAAATCCGCAGAAATAGATCCATCGCCTTAGAACAGACTGTAGCATAAGCCACTGGAGTGGGGGCTAAGATATATATTACTGGCACCCAATCTTTGCCCTAGATTATATTGTAGTTAAAATAAAAACTGTGTAGGTGGCATGGAGGTTTTCAAACTATTTTAATGTATCATCACAGAGAAACAATCAAATCAAATTGACATACACTGTAGAAATAAAGAAAAGGGCCCACGACTCAAAGATAGACTTGGCTAAAGAAATGTTGCCAGCCTAATGTGAGTAGACATCATGCTTGGTCCTTTTAGCTCTATTTTTATCATCAAAGGTCTGCTCAGAATACCCGTTCAATAATTTTGTACTCAAAATACGCATACAGTAGCTTTATTTTGCTCGAAATACTCATACAATGGAATGTTAACCTTGCTCCAAAAACGTTACAGTATAAATGGAAAAAACAGTGTGGCGTACAGTCATTAAAATGATCGAGACATACAAAATAAACTAAAAAGAGATAAATGGTGCGAATGACCATACATATATATTGTTTAACTACGGATATATCAGGTATTTACTTTGTGATTTCAAATGAAATCATTTGAAAACAGCCTCGCAAATCGGTGTATGCAGCGGTGTTTCACTGAGCAGAGAGAAAATACACTTGTTTTCGTGGCAAATGTCGAATTTTGGGACAAACCTCGAACTAATTCTACATATGAGAACAATTCCAATCCATTATCTAGTACTGGCTAGTATTTGGATAACTGAAACAAAGCTTATTGAAGAGTAATAGCCGTTATTCTCCAGACTGTGGGTATTCTTGTCTTCATTTTCCGCCATTTTTTGCTCGAAAAAACGGTCGCATAGGTACAGCCTCCCATAGCCTGAGTATATCATCAATACTCGATTACAAATCACAGTGAAAGTATTTTAAAGTCCAAAATCATTAGCATTTTAATGATTATTTTTGTTGTTGTTTTTTTATCTGATGTGTTAAGAAATATTTTGAAGTGCAACTGTAGTCCATATTCAACCTTGATGGCAATGTATTTACCTGGTGCAATATTATGCAGCAATGTCTTATAACCATTCATCCATGCGTAAAGTACCCTAGTCAATGGCCATGTAGTTTATGTGTATTGGATAGATACAGTACATGTGCAAAATAATCTACCAACTGAATTTAGTAAAAGAACTATTTTCATAATCTAAAGAAAAATATACTAAAACGTTGTAATATTTCATGACTAATGGGTTATGAAAAGGCAGCTTACTTTTACTAATTATTTCATTATACTGGAAAAAAAGATTTTCAAGAAAGCAAGAAACCAACTAGCTTTTCACATATATTATGTAAAATATGAGAACACACTTACATACAAAAGGATTAGTTAGGACTCGGGGGGGGGGGGGGGGATGATGTTTTAAAAACATTTTTCTATTTCCTTTATGTATAATACAAAAAGTGACCATTTTAGCCCAAACATAAAGCCGTACATTGATGGAAATAGGAAATCAAATGCAAACTCATAAAATATAGACCAACAGCGAGCTTATATATGAAGGTGGACGCATTTGATCGACTTTAATTTTTATCAAAATTATAGGCAGTGATACACTGTGATTCCCATTACCACCGTCAGAGGTCCTTTGGTAGTTTCACTGATATTACATCAGTTGTTCTTTTTTCAAAACAACTTTAAAAGTTGTTTAAATGCATGTTTATTATGTGAAACCAGTCAGCAAAATACAACGCAGAAAAACATATATTTGTGCATCCGAAGATGTTTTACTATTAATAATTAATAATATTCATAATTATCATATTTATTTTCAGGTAAAATCATGTCTCTGCAGGATTAATGTGGTCATTTTGCAACACAGTGTGGAGTTGTTAATTTTGTTCCATCATACCTCCCTCAGAAGAAATGCCAATCTAGAGTACAATTAATTCTGGTATATTTTGACAAATGATAAAGTTTGTGTATCATTGATTTACATTATGTGGAAGACAATTAATATGTATCCTTAACACACACAATAACCAAAAAAAAACGACAACGATTTCAGCATTCAGAACCCATCTCATATTTTGATGTTTTGAACTATTCTAGATAGCACCAGATGATCTACGTTGTGGCCTAGGCACATTGAATTGTGCTTCTGCAACCCTTTTTAGACACACAGCTGCAGACTCAGTTGCTGGATTTACATCTTCATGTTGGAAACTGTGTTTCCAATCAGCAATAGAGACATGGCGGGAAACGCTGAGGTGCCAGTGATTACATTGCTTGATACGCTTTTAAAAGACCTGAGAGATACAGGATAATTTAAAGACACTAACCCTATTTTATGTTGAATGTGTCCGACTCTGTTTTATTGATCTCATTAAGCATAACTAGACAGAAGCGCCAAAAATAGATGCGTATGACCGAGAAAAGCCACAAGCATAGACCACAAACTAACCCATGACACCAGAGGGGAAGATACAAATAACACTGACAACCACAGGACAACATAATTAAAGTAAAGCGACCAGCTCTCTATACCTCAGCAAGATGACAGCAAACTAGAAAGGACAATAAGAAGTAAACTATAAAACAATGACCCAAGACAATGGGAGCCACAACAAACAATGAATCATTAAAACAGAATCACCACCCCAGAACGGACAGCAGCCGAGGCCACATGGGTGGAAACATATATGTGTCTTCTTTTGTGGATCTTTTATGGGTTTTTTTCTTCTGTATTGTGTTTGCTATGCCTTTGTGCACGTCTGTTTATATGTGCCTTGTGCTCACCTGCTGGGAAAGGGCTGACCTCCTGGCTCTCGTTTGTGGTGTCTTACTGTGAGTTTGTCACGTTCCTATTGCTATCCTGGGTCAGGTGTGGTACTTGATTGTATCGATTCCTGATCTTTGCATCCTTACTTACTTTGATCCACATCTGAACTAAAGGGTGAGGATGGCGCCATGAAACTGGTTTAAACCCTTGTGTAAAATATTTTACTGACCTTTCCAAGGCGGTATTTCTTTTGTGGATCATTTGTGTTATGTATGTCTTGTGTTTATCATGCTTTTGCGTCTGTTTATTGCTGATGTGTGGTAACCTCTGGGAAAAGGTTGACCTCTTGGCTCTTGTTTGTGATGTTTTATTGTGTTTTATTACTTTCCAATGTGGTATCCTGGGTCATGTGTGGTACTTGATTGTATCGTTTCCTGATCTTTGCCGTCTTTCTTAATTAGATATATTTTATTGGCCAAATATGTGCCCTAGTTGCCGCCGTTGTTAAAACACAAAGAGTGTTTAGCTCACATGGAGGCTTCTTAGCTTGTGTAAAACTTGAATCTCCATTCAATAAGAGTGCAGAGAAAATGTTTATTACATGAAGGATAGGCTGATATACTATACTCAATGGTAACATTGAGTTTGAAATACTGGTAGATCAAGTTGATGTAGCAATATGTAAAGAAATGAATAATAAGAAGACGTGTTTAAATGCATTTCTGGTGATACTGAGCCTTGTAAAACCCAAGAACTGAGTTTGAAACATCAATGAATTTGTTCATTGGACTTCGACCTACTGAAGATAAAAACTCTGAAACACTCACGTTTTGCTTTATAGACATGTACCAGTGAACACAAGTTCTATTAACTCATTTCACCTGCAGTAAATTTTCTTAATATGATGACAGTGGTGGTAGGAAATTAGGAGGTTTGCTTTGACGGTTCCAATTTAAGGACTTATCCATAAATGAGAGGTTTGGGCCTGATGCTGTGTCTGCTGTCAGGCCCACCAGGGTTTAACTGTTTGATTTCTTTTGTTACGGTATTTAGTTGTACGTACAGTTGAGTCCTTATCTTTGTTTATACCCCTTTTTATATCTTGATTTATATGTACTTAGAGACGATTCGTGGATAAGTTAGGGATCTTTCATGCAAAACCAAACACATGTGTGTCTTGATCCACATCAGAATTAAGGGTGAGGTTGGTTGCGTGAAACTAGTTAAAGCCCTCCAGTAATTTTCTTACTGACCATTCCAAGGTGGTATTTCTTTTGTGGATCGTTTTTTATGTGTTTGTCTTAGCTATATTGTCTTGTCTGTGTCATGCAGCCTTGTGGTCACCTGCTAGGAAATGGCTGACGTCTTAGCTCTCCTGTATCTAATGTTTTAGTGTATTTGTCACTTTCCCATATGGTATCCTGGGTCAGGTGTGGTACTTGATTGTATCGATTCCAGAACTTTGACTCCTTCCCTACTTTGCATTGCATACACGTGTCAGAAACATAACACTTTGAAGCTTTTACATCATCCATAGAAGAGCAACGAGATGTAATCCTAAATAATTTTATTTTTAGAAACTTGTATCTGCTTAACATATGAAATTAGCATTAGTTGTCGCACAAATTAACCGTTACACGTACTCTGTGTGTTGGCTCTTTTGGCTTTCATTTCCTCCAGTGTTCCAGTAGCGATGTAAAATGTCAGAGTAAGCGCTGTTTCTGTTAACTCTTGATATCCTTGAGCAACCATGGTTTTACCTATGATTCCTTTGTTGGCTGTGTTGATTTATTGATGAGTTGGAAACCTCCACGTGGGCCATTCAAATACATGTTTTCAAATCACATCGAAAGTGAGTATTAGGACTGAACCCTCGTAAAGTTAAATTAAATCCACTAGTTACGCATTACTGACCATTCCTACTTGATGCTTTATTGTGGTTACTTGCTATTCTGTGTTATCATTTAATTGTCCTATTTAAGCTGCAATTTTTATTCAGTTACGATCTAATTCAGAGTCACCACCTGTTTGGAAAATAGCTGTCTGCCTGGTTCATTATATGTCATTTGTTTACTTCCATCAATCTCGTTGTGACTCTTTTACCTTGTGGTTTTATGGGCAGGGTTTAGGATCTAATTTTATCTGTTCCTTGCATTGCTTTGCTTAATTTCCAAGTAAATAAATATTTGGTTTATTCAGATGTATGAAATCTTCATTCTGAGTTAAGTTAATACAAATTTCTTCAAGGTTCAATCTACATTTCTTGAAATTTTGATGAGATGAACGTGTGATTTCAATTTTAATTAAGGCAAAAATAGATGGATTGGCAGAAATGTTTTTGCTTTCTGACTTTGACACTATGTACTTTGGCTACACAGCCACCACAAAGTAATTAGCATACATGCAACGGGGGGGGGGGGGGTGTTTTGACAAAGAACAAGAATTTCAGAGATGTTGGTGCTGCATCTGCTGGGGGAAGAGAGACAAAGTCATTTGGCCTTTATTAGTAAGCATAAGATATAGGTCATGGGTCAAGGTGTTGACCAATTAGAACATGGTTTCCGTTTAGGTCAATGTCTCCAAACCAACACAGGATTTTGAGGAGATGCCTTATGCACACTTTGGTGATTGTAGACACAATATTTAACGAGATCTTTAAGGTGGACATAAAATGGCAATGTCAATAGAGCTTGAAAAAGTCAAAGTCATTGGATTAAGATACTTGCTGCTGACTCAAGATGTTGAGAGGATGCCTTATGCCTTATGCTAAATAGTATTAGGCATTTTGGTTGATGAATGCACAAGGGTTGACATACAAATATAAAAATACCAGCCATTGGAGCCTGTCAAATGTAGGTCAAGGTCACTGGTTGAAATTGCTGGCCAGTTCAGCATGACGAGCAGATACTTTACGGAAGTTGATGGTGATATGCATTAAAATAAAAAATCACATTTGATGCTCTTTTATTAAAATAAACTTTTTACTTTTTGCCTTAGGGCTTGTTCTTTACAAATCAGTCGTTAGTGCCAGGTTTCGTTAGTCGTTCAGTGTACTTGCATTAATTTTGTTATTCTTGTAAAGTTAAAGTAAATTGTGTAAGTTGTGACCAGTAGTTTTCACGCCAAATATGAGTAGCTGCATTGTATAATCTTTGACATATGAACCTCACCATGAGAAAACCTTCCTCTGCGGATTTCTAACAGGTCCAACACAAACTTGGCTGCGTAGCTTTAGACAAACAAATGTTTATATAGAAAAAATGAACTGATCAAAGAGATGTCCAATACAAACTGAATTGCATTTTTACACATACAGAAAACAAAGGCACAGATCAGCTGTGTATCCACTGGGAAACTGATAAAGCATTGAAACAATGACAATTAGCCTTATCGCTAGACATCTCGTTTTCGAATTTCGAATTTTCAACATTTCTATTTTGGACTCGAATTGACCTAAGCTACAACAGCATCTTATAATGAAGAAAAAGATCAGCTCTGACAGTGAATTGTTGAATAATAATTTACTGTTTAGAGGTCAGTTGAAAAGAGGATCAAATTATGAGCGCATAGCACGAGTGATTTATCTTCGTACAATTGACCGACAAACAGTAAATTATTTTCAACAATTCACGCAATAGAGCTGATCTATTTTGATTTTAACACAATAAACGACGAAAATACATTTGAAGTCTTCAGCTTCTTCCAACTTTCCGCCATTGCACTGAGGAAATCCCACCAATAGTTGGATTGCGTCGCATATATTTGCATGTATAAGTAACGTCTTTCCAGCGTAAAAACGACGTAACACCGTCTAACGCCATGACGAATTCATTTTGCAGTTACAAATGACGTCAGTTGGCGCGCGTCTTTCTCGCACTTTCAAAGCTGTTAGTTATTGTTTGATATATCACGTTTTTAGGCGAGTTAGGGTATTGAAATGAGATATTAAACAAGTTGACCAGCATGTTAGGACACATCCAATCAGTGCCTTTTTGCTGTCACATTTCAAAATGCAGGGTTTCTTATGACGTGGCTCATATATGATATGCAATACATAATGTATGTTTTGTGTATGATGCTGTGCATCATTTTAAACAGCACAATTCATAGGGGTAGAACCAAGAAGAAAATAATAGTGGGAAGCAAGACAAAAGTACAAGTATTTTAATGCATCATGTGTAACGTTTGTTTTACATTTGAAATCAATGCAGTTGGTAAATATCTCAGTCCAAGAAGTCCACTGTAGGTTTTCCCTTCAACCAGGCTATCTGTGTAAGTATTCAAATAGATCTAGGACAATTCTGTACATGGCAGTTTGACCCATTTTAATACTAATAATTTATTTATTCTGAGCATTTATTATGTAGGTCGAATACAGTGCAATCAAAAACTAGATGGCCAATGCAAAACGTATTTATCTATCAAACTATTTCCACCCTTCCCATTTCCGACACGCTATCAGTTGTCTATCTGTCTGTCTGTCTGTATGTTTGTCTGCTGCCAAAATTTGAAGGGGTACTGAGATGCCTTTTTTATCATAGAACTAGCATGCGAAAACCCTAAGCCAAAATACAATATACAAAAGTTTAAACACAAAAGACAAAAGGAAAAAGCTGAAAGTTAAAACGCAAAAGGCAAAGCACAATAAAGAAAAGAGCCATTTCTGAAGACAAAATTTAAAAACACAAAAGGCAAAACACAAAAGATGAAGTAAAAGGGCCAAAGATAAAAGTCAAATCAATAAAAAAAAAGTATATAAGTACACATATAGCCTTGCCATATAACGATTGTCTGTTCACGCCACCGCATAAGACAGACAGACAGACAGAAAGACAGACAGACAGACAGACACACACACACGCAGGCAGGCAGGCGGGTAGGAAGACAGACAGACAGACACATAGACATGTAGATAACCCCAAGAAACTTATAGGGCTGTGCCCGGGTGGGTATAGGGTAGGCGATGGAAAACAGCTTTATGTACAATAGCGAAATCTAGGGTGAAGAGCCCCTCCCTGGTGATCTCCACCACTTTCCGTTCTAAGGCATTGATTCTGTTCTTGTTAATTCGTTATTCCTTGTTTCTCCCATTGTGTGTAGGGGTATTGTATTGTCTTCTAAGTCTGTGGTGAAGTTCGTAGTAATTTTAAACATTTATTTTGCAGTCATTTTGCTGAAGAAAAGAGCCAGAAAACTGACTGATTAACTTGAATGTTTTTTTTGCTGTCATGTGACTGTCTGTGTATTGTTCTCTTCATCATAGTTATTGTGGAATTTCCGTGTAATACTTACTTGTTTCTTATGCAGACAAAAAACAGACAGACTGACAGGCGGAAAGACAGATAGACAGGCGGACAGACAGGTGAATAAACTGAAGCATTTTTTTTATGTTTTGTAGGCGGGGGGGGGGGGAGGTTTGTGGATATGGGGTAGACGGTAGAAAAAATCATTTAGGCAGACAGAAAGGCAGATAAACCCAAGACATTTATAAAGCAGTGGATGTGACGTTTGAAAACAGCATTTATACTGACTGACAGACAGACAGACAGACAGACAGACAGACAGACAGACAGACAGACAGACAGACAGATAGATAGATAGATAGATAGATAGATAGATAGATAGATAGATAGATAGATAGATAGATAGATAGATAGATAGATAGATAGATACGTTTTGTCTTTAATGCCATCCTATTTTCTATTGCACTGTATCAGATCTAGACATAGAGAATAAAATCTCAGAATTAATTTCTGTAACAATTTAAATGGGTCGATATAAATTAATCGAACTATTATAGTGAGACGAACTGTATTATATTGAATAGTACTGGGTGTGTGTGACTACTTTCACAGTGAGAACCCAGTATGTAGCATAATCAAACCGAAAGCCTCCGGTAGACTTTTTGACTGTGATAGTTACCGGCTGCATCGATTTCAAATATATAAAAACTAACATTATGACAGATGAATTAAAATCCTTATACTCTCGTCTTTCTTTCCTCGTTTGTTCTCCATCTTGGCTCTACCTCGTGAATTGCGCCGTTTAAAATGTGCAACATTGTACACAAACAGAGAACTCAACATACAAAAGTAAATGGTCAAAACTCCGAAATCAAAAGGACATAACACAAAACACAATGTCACATATAGGCTTCCGTAAATATTTTACAGTAATTAGCTTTCATTTCTGAACTTTTGTCTTTCATAACATGTAACCTTATATAGGGTTTCAATAGCTTCCCTATCAAACGAGAAGGGTCTATTCTTTCAGGCCTATTAACCAAGGACGATAACAATATTTTACAAATTTATTGTTCTCTTAAGGAAAATAAAAAATGAAAATAGTCACTGAAAAAAATGTCCGGGTGGTGCTGAACTTTTGACGCTGTGTATTTATTGTTTGGGCCACTTTTTTCTAAGCATACATGAGTGAAAACTTGGGGGAAAAGATGCCATAACTAGTGGGTTGATTTGAAAATAATTTGGCACGTGTGGTCTTTGGGTGACGCTCTACCGAGGTTGTTCAAATTATTCTGATCCATAAAAAAATGTGGCCGCCAGCTATATACAAAATGTAAGTATATAAGTAAAATAATGGCCGTTCCAAGGCGGTGCTATTTTTGTGGATCATTTATGTTATTTCTGACTTGTTTTGTTATGCTTTTGTGCGGGTCTGTTTATTGATGCCTTGTGGTCACCTGTGTCCAACTGGAAAGCTGACCTCTTAGCTCTCGTTTGTGATGTCCAATTGTGAAGTTGTCACTTTCCCATTGGGTCAGGGGTGGTGCTTGATTGTATCGATTCCTGATCTTTGCCCTCTTTCTTACTTTAAATGGGTTTCTAGTCCAAAAACTTTATGTTCGATTTGTCAATAATTTGTCAATAATATTCTTTAAGTGACCTCTTTATCAAGATGGTTGAAAAATGATAGAATATGGGTAGGGTTTTTTTCTTATGGCATACCAACCAAATTATTGATTCAATCCCTTTTCAAATCTAAGTGCCGAATCCACTCAGCGGTTCGGGGAGGTAAGAATATGTTACTTTTCAAAAATTCCTCTGAAAAACAAAATTTCTAAATATTCATTACCTTTTTGTAGAAAACTGGCAGCCGAATATACAGTGCGTCTTTTTATACAAAACCATCAATGCTGTGCCTTAGTTAGGTGCACAACGATCCCTGGCCCCGAGGTTATAAAACTTATTCATGCTCAACTCAACTGAGCACGAAGTTTGGACTGCTCATAAAACTAAAATAGCGACAAATAACGAAGTTTCTTTGTTTAAGTCTGATGTTGTATTTATCGTGCTAATAAATGTTAAAATGCGAACAATTGTTGGCATTTTAACATTGATGAGCAGGATAAATTTCGTGCTCAGCTGAGTTGAGTATGAAAAAAGTTTTCCTACCTCGGGGCCTGGTATAAATTGGGTCCAGCTGCATCGGTCTTTGAGCATCCTAGCTCAATTGGTAGATTGGTAGAGTGCTGACCTAATGACGAAGAGGTTGAGAGTTTGAATCACACCGGGAGAGTGGTGTTGTGCCCTTTAGGAAGGCACTAAATCTTCAGTGTTTTGTGTACTCCTTCAACCTCAGAAAACGTCCCATAATGACTTGCAAATTCTTGACTTGGTCGAAAAGCATCAAGCTCATTCAGCTCAAACAACAATCAGGACAGTGTTACAGCAATACCATCCTAGCTCTATCAACGCATATACTAATTTTGATTAAATTATGGCCATTTGTTCTAAAAGATATTTAGCTGAAACTAAATTCTGATATCACTCGGTTACTTAAGCCAAAACAATTTCATCTAACAATCCCAACCTAGATCTTGTCAATATCAATGCATATACAAAATTTGGTAAAGTTCGGTCCGTTTGTTCTAAAAGATACTGAGCCGAGACTAAATTCTGCCATCAATCAAGGGCCATCCCTCAGATAGGCAAAAATGACAGCTAACAATGCCAATCTAGATGGTATCAATATCAATGCATATATACAATATTTGGTAAAATTCTATTCATTTGTTCTCAAGTGTTGAGCGGAAACAACATTATGCACACAATTCTGACATAAATCAAGGGCCATTACTCTATTACAAATGTGAGAATGATGACACGCAAGAATCCCAACCTAGGTTTTGTCAATATCAATACATATACAAAATCTGAATAATTCTACCAATTTGTTCTCAAGATAATAAGCGGAAACAAAATTATGACAGACGGACGGAGGGATGGGCGAAATGATGTATGACCCAAATCCAGTAAAGCTACACTTTTTCAAAGTGGGGCTATAAATAACAATAACCTCAATATTTTGTGCAGTCAAAAACTTTTTCCATACTCAACTCAGCTGAGCACGAAATTTATCCTGCTCGTAAATGTTAAAATGCCAACAATTGTTGGCATTTTAATATTTATTAGCATGATAAATACAACATCTGAGAAACTTATTTATTTGTCGGTATTTTAATTTTATGAGCAATTGAAATTTCGTGCTCAGTTAAGTTGAGCATGAAAAAAAATTTAAAACCTCGGGACCAGGACAGGTATAACTTCAACTATTGTCACTGTCTGCTTTTAAGGAGGATGAAGCATTAAGGAGGGTCTGGATGGGGGGTCTGGTATTCACTATTCATTGAAAATTTAGCCCATTATTCATCGCATTAAAATTTTGGGTTATTCATTAAAATAAGACCAATTATTCATTAAAAGTAAGAAAGGTGGAAAAGAAATCTGATTATTCACTATTCATTAATTTTTTCTTCAATTCATTAAAAAAAATAGGATTATTCATTATTTTTTAGGCTCTCATTATTCACTATTCATTATATTTTTGGCTCATTATTCACTATTCATTATAAAAAAGGGCCATTATTCACTAATCATTATACCCCATCTAGACCCTCATTAAGCTTTTGATCCGCCGAAAATAGTCTGCCATGGGCATGTACGCACATTTCCCTTATCTTAGTCATTGGTGCATGGAATATGGGTCCCGTTCACTGCCTCAAGGTGTATGCAGAGAAAACGTCAAGAAGATATGTAATAGTTATACCATGGATTGTCCGCCTGTACGTGGAGATAATCCACGAGCTTTAGCCGGTGCATTATCTTACGTACAGGCGAAAAACATGATATAACTATTTCATACCACATACCTTGCACATCATGAGCTATTTTGTGCTAAAGTTGGTAAACGTGGTATAAATGATGTATGAAAATACTAGATCTGTGACCTTTATCTTAATGTGGTGATTGCCCTGAATCAGCATATTTGTTGAATTGTTATCCCCTTAGTAAGGGCAGTTTTAGAGAAAAGTTAAACACAAACTAGAATTGTCAGAGAATCTGACTATAGCCCCGCTGCCGTGCCTTGCATGCAGTAAAAGGCCAGAGTGTCTCAGGATATTGAGTGGTAACGTAATTCTGACATCAATCAAGGGCCATAACTCTCTTACAAATGTGCCAAAATAACAGCTAACAATCCCAACGTAGATCTTGTCAGTATAAATAGTTATATAAAGTTTGGTCAAATCTGTCCATTTGTTCTCAAGATATTGAGCGGAAACAAAATTTTGGAGTAAATCAAGGGCCAAAAGTCTGGTACAAATATTAGCCAGGAAAAAATATCAGAAAAGTTAACAAGTACAGGCATTTTGTGAAGAAAAGGGTTTGACACCATGATTAGGGGTAATTTGGTATGCTGAATCCGAAAACCAATGTTGGCAAGCTGCGAAATGACGTCTTAATGGCCTAATTTGCATATTTTCAAAATGGCCACCAAAAATCATGGAATTTGACATATAAGTGAAATATTTTATTTTTTGACAATGTTTTTGTATCCAAAATCATTTGTATTATGTCCTAAGATCGTTTTACCAATTCGAGTACATGGTTTTGGCGGCATTTTACATAATTATTTCAAGATATTACCGTACTCATGGTAATAAATGTCCATTTAGTCTATTAAATCAGCCAGATGATGTGGGGGGGGGGGGCAGAATTCAGATTATATTTGCCCTTATTTTCTGAAATTTTCATCAGTATTGATGAATATGCAAATTAGATAACTAAGCTGCATATCAGACCATTCCATCAGATGAAAGCACTATATCTAAGCTATAATTTGCGAGCAAGTTTAATAGTGTAGGGTGAATTGCTGATGAGATACGAGTCATTTTGTAAGTACAGGCCCACTTTCTTTAAAATCGCATTAACCCCCTCCCCTAGCTGGACCTTACAGAATTTTGCTTAAACCGCTATATTTTCCTGCAAACAATAGTGACATCATTGTGATGCATTTTTTCAAGTTCTCATTTTAATAAAATCATTCCTGACACATTTGGGCCAGATAATATGCATGGACTATCATGATAAAAACCTTAACTAAGTCGGAAGCAAGATGTTTTGCTCAAGTTGTCTCCCCTGATTACCTCTTGGTCATATTTTTAATTCTAAATGCATAAATTGATGTCAGTGAAGGTCCCCAATCATGAGAAGATGCTTTTGGATTGATTTGTACCAGTTTGGCATCCTTAACATGTTACTCTACAGATTTTTTATAGATTTTTCTTCAATTTGGCGGTCATCTTGGAAATATGCAAATTAGATAGTGAAGACGCCATTTTTCAGCTTGCCAACATTGGTTTTTGGATTCAGCATACCAAAATACCCCTCGTAAGCATCTCAAAACCTTTTCTTCACAAAATGTCTGTACCTTCTTAAATAAGCGTCTTTTTCTGATTTTTTCCTGACTAGCCAGGAAAAAATATCAGAAAAGTTAACAAGTACAGGCATTTTGTGAAGAAAAGGGTTTGACATCATGATTATCAAGCTGCGAAATGACGTCTTAATGGCCTAATTTGCACATTTTCAAAATGGCCACCAAAAATCATGGAATTTGACATATAAGTGAAATATTTTATTTTTTGACAATGTTTTTGTATCCAAAATCATTTGTATTATGTCCTAAGATCGTTTTACCAATTCGAGTACATGGTTTTGGCGGCATTTTACATGATTATTTCAAGATATTACCGTACTCATGGTAATAAATGTCCATTTAGTCTATTAAATCAGCCAGATGATGTGGGGGGGGGGGCAGAATTCAGATTATATTTGCCCTTATTTTCTGAAATTTTCATCAGTATTGATGAATATGCAAATTAGATAACTAAGCTGCATATCAGACCATTCCATCAGATGAAAGTACTATATCTAAGCTATAATTTGCGAGCAAGTTTAATAGTGTAGGGTGAATTGCTGATGAGATACGAGTCATTTTGTAAGTACAGGCCCACTTTCTTTAAAATCGCATTAACCCCCTCCCCTAGCTGGACCTTACAGAATTTTGCTTAAACCGCTATATTTTCCTGCAAACAATAGTGACATCATTGTGATGCATTTTTTCAAGTTCTCATTTTAATAAAATCATTCCTGACACATTTGGGCCAGATAATATGCATGGACTATCATGATAAAAACCTTAACTAAGTCGGAAGCAAGATGTTTTGCTCAAGTTGTCTCCCCTGATTACCTCTTGGTCATATTTTTAATTCTAAATGCATAAATTGATGTCAGTGAAGGTCCCCAATCATGAGAAGATGCTTTTGGATTGATTTGTACCAGTTTGGCATCCTTAACATGTTACTCTACAGATTTTTATAGATTTTTCTTCAATTTGGCGGCCATCTTGGAAATATGCAAATTAGATAGTGAAGACGCCATTTTTCAGCTTGCCAACATTGGTTTTTGGATTCAGCATACCAAAATACCCCTCGTAAGCATCTCAAAACCTTTTCTTCACAAAATGTCTGTACCTTCTTAAATAAGCGTCTTTTTCTGATTTTTTTCCTGACTAGCATGGAAAAAATATCAGAAAAGTTAACAAGTACAGGCATTTTTTGAAGAAAAGGGTTTGACACCATGATTATCAAGCTGCGAAATGACGTCTTAATGGCCTAATTTGCATATTTTCAAAATGGCCACCAAAAATCATGGAATTTGACATATAAGTGAAATATTTTATTTTTTGACAATGTTTTTGTATCCAAAATCATTTGTATTATGTCCTAAGATCGTTTTACCAATTCGAGTACATGGTTTTGGCGGCATTTTACATAATTATTTCAAGATATTACCGTACTCATGGTAATAAATGTCCATTTAGTCTATTAAATCAGCCAGATGATGTGGGGGCAGAATTCAGATTATATTTGCCCTTATTTTCTGAAATTTTCATCAGTATTAATGAATATGCAAATTAGATAACTAAGCTGCATATCAGACCATTCCATCAGATGAAAGTACTATATCTAAGCTATAATTTGCGAGCAAGTTTAATAGTGTGGGGTGAATTGCTGATGAGATACGAGTCATTTTGTAAGTACAGGCCCACTTTCTTTAAAATCGCATTAACCCCCTCCCCTAGCTGGACCTTACAGAATTTTGCTTAAACCGCTATATTTTCCTGCAAACAATAGTGACATCATTGTGATGCATTTTTTCAAGTTCTCATTTTAATAAAATCATTCCTGACACATTTGGGCCAGATAATATGCATGGACTATCATGATAAAAACCTTAACTAAGTCGGAAGCAAGATTTTTTGCTCAAGTTGTCTCCCCTGATTACCTCTTGGTCATATTTTTAATTCTAAATGCATAAATTGATGTCAGTGAAGGTCCCCAATCATGAGAAGATGCTTTTGGATTGATTTGTACCAGTTTGGCATCCTTAACATGTTACTCTACAGATTTTTATAGATTTTTCTTCAATTTGGCGGCCATCTTGGAAATATGCAAATTAGATAGTGAAGACGCCATTTTTCAGCTTGCCAACATTGGTTTTTATCCCCCGACCCGAAAAGGATCGGGGGATATAGCGATCAGCCTGGCGTCCGTCCGTCTGTCCGTCTGTCCGTCCGTCTGTCCGTCCGTAGACAAAAGCTTGTGCGCTCAATAACTTTTATACCCTTTGAGATATTTTGATAATATTTGGTAGGCATGTATATCGGGTCAAGACGGTGTGTCGCGTGCATGAATGGTTGCTCTCCCTTGCTGGCCTTTTTAGTTATCTCTCTTGAATGAACTTTATAAGGGGAAGCTTGTGCGCTCAATAACTTTTATACCCTTTGAGATATTTTGATAATATTTGGTAGGCATGTATATCGGGTCAAGACGGTGTGTCGCGTGCAAGAATGGTTGCTCTCCCTTGCTGGCCTTTTGAGTTATCTCTCTTGAATGAACTTTATAAGGGGAAGCTTGTGCGCTCAATAACTTTCATACCCTTTGACATATTTTGATAATATTTGGTAGGCATGTATATCGGGTCAAGACGGTGTGTCGCATGCAGGAATGGTTACTCTCCTTTAATGGACTTTTGAGCTATCTCCCTTGAGTGAAATTTAAATTTTATAGGGGGAAGCATGTGCACTTTATAACTTTAATACCCTTTGAGATATTTTGATAATATTTGGCATGCATGTATATCAGGTGAAGACGGTGTGTTGCGTGCAAG
Organism: Loripinus fragilis; assembly: GCA_964019695.1. Classification (NCBI taxonomy): domain Eukaryota; kingdom Metazoa; phylum Mollusca; class Bivalvia; order Lucinida; family Lucinidae; genus Loripinus; species Loripinus fragilis. The sequence goes on from OZ026516.1 coordinate 85,718,009, forward strand.
AATGGTTGCTCTCCTTTAATGTTTTTTGAGTTATCTCCCTTGAATGAACTTTATAGGGGGAAGCTTGTGCGCTTAATAACTTTAATATCCTTTGAGATATTTTGATAATATATGGTATATATGTATAATAGGTCAAGGGGGTGTCTTGCATTCAAGAATTGTTGTTCTCCCTTGCTGGACTTATAAGTTATCTCCCTTGAATGAACTTTATAGGAGGAAGCTTGTGAATTTAAAGGTAAAAATGAAGTCTCTACAGTCAGCCTTCCACTTTTGTTCGCAGTGACACTCAGTATTATCACATCAAATATATATACTAGGTTGGCTGCTTGTAACTGCATATCAATTACTTTTTGGTCGGGGGATTTGCCATCTCCTCTGATGGCTATTTTTGGATTCAGCATACCAAAATACCCCTCGTAAGCATCTCAAAACCTTTTCTTCACAAAATGCCTGTACCTTCTTAAATAAGCGTCTTTTTCTGATTTTTTTCCTGACTATATGCCAAAAATGATGTGTAACAATCTCAATGTAAATATTGTCAATATGAATGCATATATAAAGTTTGGTAAAATTCTGTCCATTTGTTCTCAAGATATTGAACTGAAACAAAATTTTGGCGTAAATCAAGGGCCATAACTCTGGTACATATGTGCGAAAAATGACTTGTAACAATCCAAAGATAGATCTTGCCAAGATGAATGCATGTATAAAATTTGGTGAAGTTCTACCAATTGGTACTCAAGATATTGAGCGGAAACAAAATTTTGGCGCAAATAAAGGGCCATAACTCTGGTACGAATTTCCAAAAAATGGACGCATAACAATTCCAAGCTAGATCTAGTCAATATGAATGCATATATAAAATTTGGTGAAAAAATGTCGGTTAGTTCTCAAGATATTGAGCGGAAACGAAATTTTGGCGTAATTCAAGGGCCATAACTCTGGTACAAATTTGCAAAAAATCATGTGTAACAATCCCAAGCTTGATTTTGCCAAGATAATGCATATATAAAATTTGATGAAATTCTACCAATTGGTTTTCAAGATATTGAGTCGAAACAAAATTTTGGCATAAAAAAGGGACCATAACTCTGGTACAAATTTATGAAAAATGATGTGTAACAATCCCAAGCTAGATCTTGCCAATATGAATGCATATACAAAATTTGATGAAAATATGTCCAGTAGTTCTCAAGATATTGAAGGGAAACAAAATTTCGGCATAAATCAAGGGCCATACCTCTGGTACAAATTTTCGAAAAATGATGTGTAACAATCTCAAGCTAGATGATCTTGTCAATATGATTGCATATATAAAATTTGGTGAAAATATTTCCAGCAGTTCTCAAGATATTGAGCGGAAACGAAATTTCGGCGTAAATAAAGGGCAACAACTCTGGAACAAATGTTCAAAAAAGGATGTGTTACAATCCCAAGGTAGAATATGTCAATATAAATGCACATACAAAATTTGGTTAGATTCTATTCAAGCTGCATAGTCTGTAACTTTTGACATTTTTCGAAAAAAATTTATTTTCTTTTTAAATCATTTGTAAAAGTAGAATTAAGTTGTTTTCACAATAAATCTGTTCACTATAGCTGAAAACTGCACGGAAAAGTGAATTATCTTATAAAACAGGTGTGTTTATTCTCTTGTTTGTAATTATTTGCGTCCCTCCAATAATTATAGACAGTCAATTTTAACATAAATGATGTTGTTTGATACTGATAATTTGTTAAGATTTACGAAATTGGTAAAATGTTTACCTGAATTTAGAGTTATTTTACTGTGTTCTTGAAAAATAGAAACATTAGTTCTAAAATTAAAAGATCAAAAGTTACAGACTATGCAGCTTTAAGTATTTTTCAAGATATTGAACGGAAACTAAATTATGACAGACGGACGGAATGACAGAATGATGGAATGACAGACAACCCAAATCCAATATAGCCCCCACTTTTTCAAAGCGGGGCTATAAATATGAGCCCAGTTTCTCCAAACCTTAAGTCTACACTGGGCATCACGCAGGTGTTAAATATGTAGCATACCCCTCGTTCTAATGTGAGCATGCTTAGTTCCAATCAATACTTAACTGTACACTTGACCTTTAACCAAACTAAGAGGTCAGAGGTATGTAACTTTTACTTTTTTAATGTCAACTTTTTCAAAATTATTCTTCCTGCCAGGAACACTCTAAGTGTCAAACGTCTTGGACCCAGATCAGGACCGGCGCTCTGTTGGTCCTGATCTGGGTCCAAACTGTTTGCACAGGTTATCAGCAGCCGACAAAAGTTGCCCCTCCAGCAAGGACAGAATTAAAACTAGAAATGTCAGAGAATCTGACTATAGTCCCGCTGCAGTGCTTTTCATGCAGTAAAAAGGCCAAGTTATAAAGATATAAAGCAGGAAAATCTAAAGACATTGAGTAGGAACAAACTCAGACATCAATCAAGGGCCATGACATTGTTACAAATAAGCAAAAAATAACAGGTAATAATTCCCACCCAGATCTTGTCAATATAAATGCATATATAAAATTTTATTTGGTGAATTTCTGTCAATTTGCTCTCAGGAAATTGAGCAGAAACAAAATGTTGGCGTAAACAAAGGGCCATAACTCTGGTATAAATGTGAGAAAAATGACGTGTAACAATCCCAAGCTAGATCTTGCCAAGACAAATGCAGATATAAAATTTGGTGAAATTCTATCAATTGTTTCTCAAGATATTGAGCGGAAACGAAATTTTGGCGCAAATCAAGGACCATAACTCTGGTACAAATGTGCAAAAGATGACATGTTACAATCCCAAGCTAGATCATGTCAATATAAATGCATATATAAAATTTGGTACAAAAATGTCAGTTAGTTCTCAAGATATTGAGCAAAAACAAATTTCTGCGAAATTCAAGGGCCATAACTCTGGTACAAATATGCGGAAAATGATGTGTAACAATCCCTAGCTAGATCTTGCCAAGATGAATGCACATATAAAATTTGGTGAAATTCCACCAATTGGTTCTCAAGATATTGAGGAGAAACAAAATTTTGGCGTAAATAAAGGGCCATAACTCTGGTACAAATTTAAAAAAAAAATGACATGTAACAATCCCAAGCTAGATCTTGTCAATATGAATGCATATATGAATTTGTGAAAATATGTAAAGAAAAGTAATTCTCAAGATAATGAGCGGAAACAAAATTATGGCGTAAATCAAGGGCCATAACTCTGGTACATATTTGCAAAAAATGACATGTAACAATCCCAAGTTAGATCTTGCCAAGGTGAAATTCTACCAATAGGTTCTCAAAATATTGAGCGGAAACGAAATTTTGGTGTAAATAAAGGGCAATAACTCAAGTACAAAATTTCCGAAAAATGATGTGTAGCAATCCCAAACTAGATCTTATCAATATGAATGCATATATAAAATTTGGTGAAAATATGTCAAGTAGTTCTCAAGATAATGAGCAGAAACGAAATTTCGGCATAAATCAAGGGCCATAACTCTGGTACAAATATGCAGAAAATGATGTGTAACATTCCCAAGGTAGAACATGTCAATATAAATGCACATACCAAATTTAGTTAGATTCTATAAAGTATTTCTCAAGAACTTGAGCGGAAACAAAATTATGACGGACGGAGGGACGGAATGACAGACAACCCAAATCCAAATTAGCCCCACTTTTTCAAGGCGGGGCAAAAAAGGGGCTATAATAATAACAAACAAAAGACTGTCATTCTTGACTTTATTATTAAAACCATTTTGTAGCATAAAATGCCCTGACAAAAATATGGAGCTTGTCATAAGAAAACCTGGTATGTCCACTCAGTCTGATCAGCACCTTTGTTATTATCTCTGTAAAGTATATATAAAAGCTTGACTTGTAACAATGTTACAAGTCTAGCTTTTATACTTTATAGAGCAAATGACAACAGTTAAACAAACAAAATTTTATATTCTACCCAGTCTGTGAAGCTAAATCAACTTGTTTTTTTAGGTTTGATGTTTTACATCCCAGTTAACAGCTATGGTCATATTGAGAGAGACTGTCTGTCAATTCACCTAACCGCTCTTTCCTGGGTAAACTCAACTAAGGGGTTAACCAGTACTTCGTGCACATACTTTCCCTTGTATCTGACAACAGCTCTTCTTGTATCAGCTCAAGGAGGAAAATGATTGAAGAAATAATTTCATGATCAATCTCCATGAAAGTATGGGACCGGGCTCACGTCCCCAGGATCTGCAGTTGGACTTACTACCAACTGCACTACAGGGCCCAGTACAGATTGGTTTGAGGCTTTCCTGAAAACAGGTTAACTTGTGACATGATCCATAGTTACACATTCTAATGCACTTGCATTTGTAACGCGAAGTCTGATTGGATAACTTCATAAATTTGTGACAGTATATCCTGCAATATACTGTCAGAAATAGTTTGACATCATTAATTACGTCACATATCCTTGGACGATGTGCTGCTTTTTGTGGCTTGCAATGCTCCAATTTGAGACGAAATTGCAGAAATACATTAGAATGGGGATAACCATATTCAAAATTTTCATTTGGGGAGGTATATCATCGGATAAACGGTCAGAAATCATGATCTATATCTCCGCTCGCATGTGGCCGTAAAACTAAATATCCGACCGTATATCGGACGATATACCTCCCCAAATGAAAATTTTTAATACAGATATATCCCCTAAATCACTGACATCACCAGCATCATCTCTACCTATAACTCACATAGGTCCAGATTAGCAAACTTTCAAACAGAAAATTTTGATTATTTTCTCCTCCATCGCAAAAAAACATGCGTTTTGGATGCTGAAAAACCCCATCTCACCATTCACTGAGAACATTCTTATAAGTACTCACAATTTCTGTTTTAGCGAGAAATAAGAATTTTTCAAATATACCCAAAACTAATGTTTAAACTGGTGGATAGGGAAATACTCACAATTTTTGTTTAACTGGACTTCTGGTGTTTTTTCATTTTCATTGTAACTTTTCTACAGTGCAACCGGTCTTTAAAAAAAATAGACAAAACAAAGATTTTAAAGACAAATGGTTGCTTAATGAAGGTTGAAAGTATTGCAGAATTCTCCCTGCAATACTTTTGACCTGTATTAATTGATAATCGATCTTGAAAACCAATTTTTGATCTTTTTTGAGCGGCCGTTTTAGTCAGGTTTTACTGTACCCACAACTTCTGTATTTAGTGAGAAATAATAATTTTTCAATACAATTTTCACTATAACTTTTCTACTTCCAATTCTTTTTTATCCATATCACCAGTGACCTTTTCCCAAACTAGCTATCCCAAACTCATTTTGTTCTCACATTCTTCCTACTTCCTTCAGCACGATGGTACCAAACCTGTTTACAATGTTCACGAGATACTATCTAGGTAGCAAACAACAAAGACTATGGTCTGATTGGACAGAGGTGCAGGGTATAATTGCTAACTTTATTAACAATAAATAGGTTTCTCGTGATGTACCTGTATTACCATATAAAGTGCACTGTGCACATATTTCTAAAAAAAAAAATTCTCTATCTCTTGAAAACAGAGTGTATCAAGATCAGCTGGCTTCTGATCAGGATCCACAATGTTCTTTTATAAACAGAATGATTCCATATAAATAATTAATTCTAATGCACTTGCTTTTGTAATGCGACCTCTGATTGGATAACGTCAAAAATTTGCAACAGATCCTGCAATATACTTTCGAAAATAGGGTGACGCCTTTAATTACGTCACATTTTGTTTGATGATGTGCGGCTTTATGCGGCTTCCAACACTCTGATTTGAAAAGAGACTGCAGAAGTGCATTAGAATGGGGATAACCATGTTCAAAATTTATATTTGGGGAGGTATACTGTCCGGAATATATAGTATATACGGTCAGAAATCTTGTTTTACGGCTCCACTTGCGCATCGCCGTAAAACTTAATTTCTGGCCGTATATCCAACGATATACCTCCCCAATTGAAAATTTTGAACACGGTTATCCCCTGAATTACACTCCTGGACTGGTATACAGATACTGATATAGCACTCACAACTCAAAATGTGCACAGTGTGTACTTAGTATGTGCCCTTATTAAAACAAATACAGTATGTTTGAGATATCATAGAAATAATCCCTGGATAAACCCTCTTACTGGGTATTTTTCATGCTTTTTTGTTGTCTGCTGATTATTTTCATGGTTATGGGTTTCAACTTTTTCGAAAAATTCATTCAGGAATACCACATTTTGTCGAGCCTGATCTCGGTCCAAACTGTTTTCAGCAGACGACACTAGTAGGCAGAGTTATGCCTTAAAGCGCCAAGAAAAAAATGTTGTCTGCTGAAGTCGTCTGCTGCCAATAATTGCCAAACATTACTGACAAATTAAGTATAGAAGCAAACAGCGTTAACCCTGAACAGACTGCAGTCTGATCTGGGTCCACACTGTTTGCCATAGAGGCTTCTTAAACATTTCAGCAGACAACTTTTGTTGCGATTGGCGCATTAAGGGTTAATAATGGGATATCAGATACTTATATAGCATTCAGCCATTCATAGCTCAAAATGTGTACAGTGTGTACCTATTAGAGTGTGTGCCTTTAATAGAGCAAATATGGTATGTTTGAGAAATCTGAAAAATATTTCCTAATACACCATCTTATTAACTCTTTGCTTCTGGGTAATTTTTCATACTTTTTTTTTCGTCTGCTGATTATTTTCAAGATCAACTTTTTCAAAAATTCCTTCAGGAATAACATCAGTGTCAAACAGTTTGGATCTTGATCAGGCCTGTTGCATGTTGAACGGACAAACCTGTGTGTAGTTTTAATCTTTCTGAGTGCAACCTAGATAATCCTCTTACTGGGTAATTTTTGATGCTTTTTTGTCGACTGCTGATTATTTTCAAAATCAACTTTTTCTAAAAAAAATTCATTCAAAAATACCATCAGTGTCAAACAGTTTGGATCCTGATTAGGCCCAACATTTTGTCGGGCCTGATCTGGGTCCAAACTGTTTTCAGCAGACAACACTAGTAGTCAAAGAGTTAAGAGAGCTGTTCTATAGTCCTATAAATTCTGCTGCATGATTGCTCCCATTCTGGAGGGGTCCTGAAAGGGGTAGTGAACTTGTGGAACATGACCTTGTGGAAGAACAACTTGACCTGATTGCATGTTGAACGGACAAACCTGTGTGTAGTTTTAATCTTTCTGAGTGCAATCTAGATAATCCTCTTACTGGGTAATTTTTGATGCTTTTTTGTCGACTGCTGATTATTTTCAAAATCAACTTTTTCTAAAAAAAATTCATTCAAAAATACCATCAGTGTCAAACAGTTTGGATCCTGATTAGGCCCAACATTTTGTCGGGCCTGATCTGGCTCCAAACTGTTTTCAGCAGACGACACTAGTAGGCAAAGAGTTAAGAGTGCTGTTCTATAGTCCTATAATTTTTTGTTGTTTTTTATTTGATCCTTTACGTCCCATCAACAATCTTTCACTTAAATAGGGACAGGTCTTGCTGGGTTGAACCAGTACTAAGCTAGGATAAATGTGTCTTGTTCAAGGACCACAACGCAGTGATGCTGGCAGGGTTTTCCCTTTAAAAAAATTTTCAGGGGTCATTGTGACCCCCAGGTAGTTGACTTTGGGGGTCATTTTCAATTTGAGAGGGTCACATACTGATCTCTTACAGGATATACTGGTAGTATCATTATAAATGTCACTTGATGTTTTCTTAGGCATGCTCGGCCCAGGTTGCGATTCGTCAGAGTCATCGCTATCTCTTTTTCGTTTTTCGGTTGCAAACGAGAAAAACGACATCAATTTTAACTGTGACATTTTCGTAGACTGGTTTATCGCATATCAATAATGTATGCACAAAGTCTGTCGCGTAGAAGCGAAGAATTGGACGCTGACACAGTCTACAGTTTCGTCCCCAATATCGGCGATTCGGACCCAAGTTCGCGTTGTACTTACTCGAAGATAACAAATGGTGCCGACGTCGATCTGAATCATTCGTTTTAAAAGCAAGTGCTGCACACACAGCTTTGTGTCCACCATGACGCAGTAGTGATAGTTATTTGGGTCATTTGGTCCAAATGTGCGTCAAAACGCACAAAAATGCGCGTCATGGAAAACCCTGTGCTGGTGAGGCTCGATTCCACGGCCTCTCGGTCTCGAGTCAAGCACTCTACCACTGAGCCACTGCGCTCCCTATGGTATGTTTGAGAAATCTGAGAAATAATCCCTAGATACACCCTCTTACTGAGTAATTTTCATGCTATTTTGTCGTCTGCTGATTATTTTCAAGATCCAACTTTTCGATAAATTTCTTTCAGGAATACCATCAGTGTCAATCAATACGGGCCTGATCTGGGTCCAAACTGTTTCCAAAATGTTTCCAGCAGACGACACTAGTAGGCAAAGAGTTAAGAGTGCTGTTCTATAGTCTATTGAGAGTGTTGTAGTATAGTCCTATAAATTCTGCTGCATGATTGCCCCCATTCTAGAGGGGTCCTGAGATGGGTAGTGGACTTGTGGAACATGACCTCGTGGTAGAACACCGGGAGGAGGTCGCAGTGGCATCATTCCAGGAGGTGGTGGGGGCATCCTCATCCCTGAGAAAGAAAAATAATAATATGATTTTAAGGTTAACATTATACAATTTATGCATTCTTTTGAGGTTATCATCAGGATTTGTCAACCCGAGAACAGTGATGTTCACCGAGTTGGCATTTTAAAATTTATTAGCAGGATAAATACAAAATCTGATCATCTTAAAGCAAGAAATTTTGTCATGATTCCAGCACTTTAATTTCTGTGAACTATGGAATTTTTTTGTTAATTTGAGTTCAGCATGAAAAAAAGTTGTATAACCTCAGAGCTTGGTTAACTGTTAAAAAAGAAACCAGGGTTTATACAGGCAAGTATGAGTAAAATTCAAGGACTTTTCAAGGACTTCTAAAAGCCTCTCCAACAGTTTTCAATGAAAATACTGATCCAAGTGTTAAAAGCCTTCTTCAGAAATGCTAGACTGAGATAATGGAGACATTAGTACTGGAAAATTAGTATAAAATTGTTGTGCCTTTATTTGGTGCAGCATATGCTGCACCAAATATAGGCTCAACAATTTTATACTGGTTTAGGTCTCTATCTACAGTGCTAAGTCCTTCAGAAAATAGTAGAATTCAAGGACTTTTCAAGGCTTTTGAGTGATTTTCCAGTACTTTTCAGTACTTTCAAGAAAGCCCTTTAAATTCATGTACTTTTCAAGCATGTGCGAATCCTGGAAACTGGCATAAATTTGGAGACAAACAGATAGAATTGAGCAACAAAAATCAAAAGAAAAAAGTTTAAAAATTGGATTACTGCACAAAGGATAAGTATTAAAACTGTACCTGGTGGTAAAGGTCCTCTCATAAATACTGGCATCATAGGTGGAGGGCCCCTAGGTAGCATACCTCTCGGCAGCAGGGGTGGTCGTTGCATTGGCAGAGGAGGTTGTAAATGTGGGGGTGGAGCCTCGCCCAAGTTGAAGAAATTATTAGATATCTCTACAGGAGGAGGTGGTAAAGCTACAAGAAAAATTAAAACATGACAGTTAACATGGGTGAAAGTTTGTTTTGTTTGATTTGATTCTTTACGTCCCATCAACAATCTTTCAGTTAAAAAAGGGACGGGTCTTCCTGGATTGAACCAGTACTAAGCTAGGATAAATGTGTTGTTCAAGGACCACAATGCAGTGACGCTGGTGAGGCTTTCTGTCTCGAGTCAAGCACTCTACCACTGAGCCACTGCACTCCATGGGTGAAAGTTCAAAATTTCCAAAATCCTGAACTTTTGAAATTCAAATTTTAAAACTTGCAGGATGTCTACAAAAATGGATAATTTTCCGTTAAAATGATTAATTGTGTTGGATAATCTGAAAACTGATCAAAGAAGCTATTATGATCTCCTTACATATAATTCAGCATTTTGCGGCTAACTTTCTATGGAAAGTCAGCCTCAAAATCCTGAATTCAGGATTAATCCTGAAAACTTTCACCCATGCAGTAAATGTTCTAAAATTTGGAACACTTTTCTCCTTCTGTTCTTGAAAAACAAGATCAAACTCTGCTCTGGACCTGCGTCGCGGGAGCAAATTGTCAATGAGTAAACAGTCGATATGCAAAGTTCAAATAAACAGGAATGAAATCAGATTACACCCGAATTTCGCAATGTAATCTACAGTAAGCATTTCAGATGGAAAAAAGTCTATCAAAAACGAGATAAAATTTATGAAACGTGCACAATATAGGAGGTGCACATCTTCAATATGTGAACAATCATAAGGCAACGTTTGAATTAAAAGGAATGAAAACTTTTGGAGTTACAGATTATACAAACTTGTCACCCCTAAAATGTTGCGGATGGACGGACAGATGGGAAAATATCTAGGTTCAACACCCATCAAAAATGAGAAAAAACAATGAAACAATCTCACAATATAGAAGGTGCACATTTTCAATGTATGAACAATCATTATGCAAAGTTTGAATATAATGGAATGAATACTGTTGAAGTTACAGATTACACAAACTAGGCACCCGCTAAGCATTTCAGATGGAGAAAAATGTCTATGTTCAACACCCGTCAAAAATGAGAAAAAAATTATGAAATGTGCACAATATAAGAGGTGCACATCTTCAATGTGTGAACAATCATTGTGTGAAGTTTGAATATAAAGGAATGAATACTGTTGGAGTTACAGATTACACAAGTTAGGCACCCCCTAAGCATTGTGGATGGAAAAAATGTCTAAGTTCAACACCCCTCAAAAATGAGAAAAAATTTATAAAAAGTGCACAAAATAGGAGGTGCACATCTTCAATATGTGAACAATCATTTGGCAAAGTTAAAATAAAAAAGATTAAAAACTTTTGGAGTTACAGATTACACAAACTAGGCACCCCCTAAGCATTGCTGATGGAAAAAATGTCTAAGTTCAACACCCCTCAAAAATGAGAAAAAAATTATGAAACGTGCACAAAATAGAAGGTGCACATCTTCAATATGTGTATAATCATTAGGCAAAGTTTGAATAAAAAAGAATGAAAAGTTTTGGAGTTACAGATTACACAAATTTGGTACCCTAAAGTGTTTCGGACGGACGGACAGACGGATGGACGGACGGACAGACGGACGGACGACCGTCGTGGACCCACTACTAGACCTGCTTTCGCTAAAGTGACGCAGGTAAAAAGTTAGTTATCAGTATACAGGTGATTTATTATTAACGCCTAATGCGCCAATCACAACAATAGTAGTCTGCTTTTCTTGTCTGCTGAAATGTTTAAAAAGCCCCTATGGCAAACAGTGTGAACCCAGATCAGACTGCTCCTATAGGAGCAGTCTGTTCTGGGCCCACACTGTTTGCTTCTATACTTAATTTGTCAGTAATGTTAGGCAATTATTTGCAGCAGACAACTTCAGCAGACGACATTTTCAGATGCATTTTTTTTCTTGGCACTTTAAGGGTTAAAGGTATCAAGTAGATCCTGACATAAAAAGATGGTTTATGTGTGAAGACACAAAAATGCAGCAGTGTCATCCCGTTTCAGTCATTCCTTGTTATTGCACTTTGACACTATGCAGTAATTATAAAAAGAAAATGTTTAAACCTTTGTATTCGGGAAACCCATAAACAAGTACTTCTGCAAACAGTGAAGACTCAGATGATATGCAGCATAATGCTGCATTTCACCAGGATCTTCACTGTAAAGGTAAAAGAGATCTTCAGACAAAAGAATACAATATTTTTGAAAATTATAACCTGACACTCCTAGATATGTTTGTACCTTGGACTATCCCAAGTTTATTGCATTAAACCAGAAGAAAGAAGCCATTAGTATACAAAGGGTTAAATAATGTGGTCTCTTTTATTATTACTTTATATTGATAAATTTCTAGACAAAGATGGTTAACCCCACATTCTCTACCCCCATCACCTGCAATTATGTAACCTATTTACATGTAGTACTACTTTCAAACCAGGCCAGTAATTTTAACATGATTTTTAATGTTTATCTTTTTAAATGACATGGCAACATAAATTCAGCATTCACTACAGAAACCTAAATTTTGTGAAAGGCTCCTCAAATTGATATGGATGGAAATGAACATTAGGATCTAAAAGGTTGACAAACTGTGCCCAACATGATGGTTGACACCAATGACATTATTGTATTCAGGAATGCTCCTAACAGATAACCAATCTTGATGACATTTTAGCAAAGATTTTTATATACTTCCATATACATGTAGATATTCAGCAATTGAAGAACTAAGCACAGGAATGTCTCTGCTTAACCCTCTGCATACTGGAAACCCATAAACTTAGGTAAACAGTGAAGACCCAGATGAAATGCCACAAAATGTGGCATTTCATCTGGGTGTGCACTGTTTGCGGAGATAAAAATGGTCTTCAGGGACTGAGTGACATCTTGATTTATAAATTCCAATCTGTGACCCCATGATAACTACAATGAACCATTCAAGGCTCATTGTACCAAACCAGAAGGAAAACTCCATTAGTATATAGAAAGGGTTGATAGTGTTCTCAGGGCCATAAAACAATAACCCAACTAGCCATCTTCACTAGAGTAGGAATCACATTGCCTCAGTGGTAGAGTTCTTAGCTCGAGACCAAGGGGCCATGCCTTGGAGCCTCACCAGCGTCACTATATTGTGTCCTTGAGCAAGACACATTTATCCTTTCTTAGTACCAGTTCAACCCAGGAAGACCCGTCCCAACATAACTGAAAAATTGTTGACTGGGATGTATAGAATCAAATCAAACAAACTAATTTCCTTCCCATCCTCATCAATTTGAGGAGACCATTACAAATTTTAGGGTTCTGTGGTGCATACTGGCGTAAAAAATCAAATCAAACTAAACAAACAAAATCTTCACTAGAGTGCTGGTTCCCCTCTTGCCTACCTCCAGGTAACCCTGGTACTGGTTCCAGTTCGGGTTCATCTTCCTCGTCTTCCTTCTCTGTAGGTGCAGCCTGGGCCTGAGATTTACCCCACTTTATGTTCAGTCTACGCCCATTTATAATCAGTTTATTGAAAGACTTTTCTGCAGCACTTTCTGCAGCATGCCTTGAGGTAAACTGTATGAATGCACACTGTTGTTTTGTCACCACATTTGTAGATCGTATTTCTCCGTACTGGTAAAAATGATCTCTGAAAAACAGACATTAACAGTAGAACCTGTCTTAAGTGACCACGCAAACAGAACACCAAAATCGGTTTTCAACACCCATTATTGCTTAATGCAGGTCAGAAGTATTGCAAAATGCTCCAATGGAGCATTCTGCAATACTTTCGACCTTCATTAAGCTACCATTTTCCATTAAGACCTTTGTTTTGTCTATTTTTAAGTGGCGGCTTAAGACAAGTTTTACTGTATATATTGTTCACACTACTTTAACCCTTTAAGACCAATGGAATTTTCAAATTGAACCAGCAATATTTGACAAGATTTTTTTTAACTTTTCCTTTCCAGAATTTAGCATGGAATGAAAATCTTTAAACAACTTTGAAAGGGGACTATTTCTGTGAAGTTTGGTGAAAATCCACCCTGTGGTATAGGAGATGTTGTTTAAAGCAAATTATTGACAAACAATGGATGGACTTTTTACAAATGGACATTTGTAGGCTAATCTAATGCTAACCTTAACCCTAACACCCATCAATGAGCATAAATACCCAACAAATGTCTGTTTTATGTACGCTACCTAACAAGTGCCTCCAAGATTGTTGGGCATATTTACAGACTCTAGTAAGCTTATAATTAAGTGAAGGACCCAAGAAAGGGTTACTGAATACATGCCCGCCTGTGCACACAGATGGACGGATGATAGACATCCTGTGATCACAATAGCTCACATTGAGCCTATGGCTGAGGTGAGCTAATAAAAAGTTAACCCTTATCCTAACAACAACAAAATTGTCCTGAAAGTGTTGCCTGCTCTTTATGCCTGCTGCATTTATTCAAAAGCACTTCAGATGAAGCAAACACTATGAGCCCTGATCAGACTGCCAAGAGAGCAGTCTGATCTGGGTCTATATTGTTTGCAATATAGGCTACCAAAGTATACAAGCAAATAAGCAAGCAGATCACAAATGTCGTAAATGGCAGAAAAAGGGTTTACATTTAAGCTGTACTTACTTTAATTCTTTTTCGCCAATTTTCTCCCCAAGGTTTCCTACATATAAGGTAGTGATAGTTTTATCTTCTGGGACGTCTAATTTAGGCATGGACTGGTATCTATTGATGAGTTTATCTGCCACTGGGTCATTTGTACCATAAAATCTATCCTTGATGTTCTGGTCTGAGAGGGGATCATCAGGGTCTGTTGGTTTGTCGTGTCTGTAAGAAATTATAGCATAAACATATTTAGCCCTTAAAGGGCCAAGAAAAAAATGCATCTGAAAATGTTGTCTGCTGAAAATAATTGCCTTACATTACTGACAAATTAAGTAGAGAAGCAAACAGCGTGGACACAGAACAGACTGCTCCTATAGGAGTAGTCTGATCTGGGTCCACACTGTTTGCCATAGAGGTTTCTTAAACATTTCAGCAGACGAGATAAGTAGATGACTTTTGTTGCGATTGGCACATTAAGGGTTAGGGGGACCACTGTTCGCTTTTTTCCTTTAAAACGATCAGACTATGTCATTCTACTGATAACAATATAATAGACTTGACTTAACTCTTTGATTGGTAGTAATGTCTACTGAAAACCTTTGCAAACAGTTTAGACCCAGACCAGGCCCGACAAAATGTCGGGCCTGATCTGAATCCAAACTGTTTAACATTCTGTTGGTATCCCTGAAAGATTTTTTTTGAAAATGTTAACTTTGAAAAAAAATCATCATTGAAAATTACCAAACATACAGCACTGATGGCAACTTTCATCCTGTTTTGATAGAACAGAAGTTTGTGTCATTTGTTAACTCTTTATCTCCTAGTGTTGTCTGCTGATAATTTTTGCAAACTGTTTGAGATCAGGACCGACAGAATGCCGGGCCTGATCTGGATCCAAACTATTTGACACTCTGACCATATTCTTGAAAGAAGTTGATTGTGAAAACAAGACCAAACTCTGCTCTGGACCTGCGTCATTTTGCAAAGTTTGAGTATAAAGGAATGAAATCTGTTTGAATTACAAACACTTGACTTTGACTTGATCCTGAGTTTATTTTTTTACTGCTGCGGGTGTCCCAGGTACTGGGGTAGGCAGCAGGTGGCTAGAGTGTCTTACACCCAATCCCCACGCCTCTCTGTTCAGTTACAAATTACACACAAATTACACAATGTAAGCACTCCAAAGGTGGTGAAGACGTAATAATGTCTAAGTTCAACACTCCCAAAAATATTATCAAATGTGAACAAAATATAGGGTGCACATGTTTAATGTGTGAGCACATGTTTAATGTGTGAGCACTCATAACATTCAAAGTTTGAATATGAAGGAATGTTTGTTTGTTTGTTTGATTTGATTCTTTACATCCCATGTTATAAAAGGACGGGGTTTTCCTGGGTTAAACCAGTACTAAGCTGGGATTAATGCTCTTGCTCATTGACACAACGCAGTGACGCTGGTGAAGCTCGAACCCGCAGCCCCTCTGTCTCGAGTCAAGCACTCTACCACGGCGCTCCCTAATGAAGGAATGAAAACTGCTTGAGTTACAGATGACATAAACCAGACACCCCGTAAGAATTTTGGATGGATAGAATGTCTAAGTCTAAAAGCCCTAAAAAATAAGAAAATATTTATCAAATGTGCACAAAATTGGAGGTACACATCTTCAATGTGTGAACAATCATTATGCAATGTTTGAATATAAAGGAATGAAAACTGTTACACAATCAAGACACCCCCTAAGCATTTCGGATGGAAAAAAAGTCGTTAGTTCAACACCTGTCAAAAATGAGAAAATATTTATGAAATGTGCACAAAATGGGAGATGCACATCTTCAAATTGTGCAAAGTTTGAATATAAAGGAATGAAAACTGTTGGAGTTACAGATTACACAAACCAGACACCATCTAAGCAATTTGAACAGAAAAATGCTTTAAGTTCAACACCCCTCAAAAATGAGAAAATATTCATGAAATGTGCACAAAATAGGAGGTGCACATCTTATTTCATGATCAATCTCTACAAAAGTATGGGGCCAGGTCGGGCCTGAACTCACGACCACTGGATCAGCAATTGGACTCGCTACTGATTGCACTACGAGGGCCCCGCACATTACACTTGTAAAATTTATACTGCAGTATAAAAATCTTGACATTTTATAAGGTGGTTGCTCATGGTCATGGATCCCAAGTACTGAGATATAATAAGGTTTCAGTGTATTGCAAGTATACAGTTTGTTGCTATAATTGAAGTTATACTCCAGAATGATGAGGTTGCTTTGTCACATAGGCCACAGCAAAGGCTGGATCCCATATTTATGCAAACTACAGGTGGTTAGACAGAACAGATTCAATATGGAAGTGTTTATGAATGACAGAGTGAAGCTAGGTATGGATTTTACAGACCCTCAAACCCGCTCTGAGTTTAGCTTCTAGGAAAACAAGCCAGAGAGCTCCCACTCTCCGGAGCTGATTAATTTTGACCTGTATAAAATATAAAAGGATGATGATGATGATTATGATTTTGATGATGATGATTATGATGATGATGATGACGATAATTATGATGACCAGGCCTCCAGATAAGAGTGCAATATCAAATTATATTTCTTATTTCTCAAAACATATGTTCTGTATACTCAAAAGAAATGTCTTATTGAACTCAAAAGGTTTGATGATGATGATATACCTGTATGGGCATTCCTCTCCTCGTTTACATTCTCCCTTCACCCAGAATGAACATATATGAGGTCGGTTTCTCTTGTAGTAGGGTGTGGTTCTAGCCAGCTTCAACAACATATCACTGGGGGCCAAAGCTTTACCCAAGGCCCCAGCTGGAGTTAAACTGTCATTTATAGCCATCTACAATAGAAAGGAAAGTTATGTTAAATGTTCTATAATTTACTTTCTCTTTCTATCCTTAACTAAAATGGTGGTCATCAGGGCCATAGGTCCAGATAAGGAAATTTTATGAGCATAAAATTGTAATTATTTTCTTACCCATCAATTTAAATTTGTGTTTTGGGTGCTCAAAAGAACTGTCCCATTGAGACGGTTCTTTTGAGTACCCACAACATATGTTTTGGATGAGAAATATAGAAATAGTTTTCCAATACTCACTCTTATCTGGAGCCCTGAGGACTGATATTCACAAAATGCTTGTCAGAATAGCAAACTCGAAACTTGGAAGACCCTGATCTGGGTCTGAACTTGTCTTTAAACAGGTCAAAGCCTACCTAAACTGCTGAATAATATACACAAGAGCCCACATCCATAATGATACATTCCAAGGTCCAGGGTTGTTGACCATTAGGTTCAAGAGAAAATGTTTGAAAAGTTTTCACCTTATACAGACATGGTAGCCATTTTTGTCATGTGACCTTGATCACATAGTCAATTTTACATGGTCTAATCTAGTGGATGCTCTATATGCAATTTGAGCTCGATTGCTTTGTTTGTTTGATTTGAATCTTTACGTCCCATCAACAATCTTTCAGTTAAACAGGGACGGGTCTTCCAGTTTTACCAGTACTAAGCTAGGACAAATGTGTCTTGCTCAAGGACCACAACGCTGTGACGCCGATGAGGCTCTAACCCGGGGCCTCTCGGTCTCGAGTCAAGCACTCTACCACTGAGCCACTGCGCTCCCTAGTGAGCTTGATTGCTTTGGCCGTGTGGTTACTGAGAAAAATGTTTTTGTATATATTGATGGCAGTCCTAAATGAGAGACCTTGGCTGAAAGGTCAAAGGCCAACCTTGACCTTTGGTATTTATCTATAGTCATTGTCTCATTAGGTTAAACATATCTAGCATTATTTATAATGACTTTGATTTCAACAGTAATTGAAAATTCAACTATATAGGCTATCAAACTACATAAGCATGGGTGAAAGTTCAAAATTTCCAAAATCCTGAACTTGAGAAATTCAAATTTTTTAACTTGAATGATGCCTACAAAAATGAATAATTTCATGTTTAAATTGTTAATTGTGTTTAGATAATCTGAAAAAAGAATCAGAGAAGCTATTACACTTTCCCTAATTCAGCATTTTGAGGCTGACTTTCTATGGAAAGTCAGCCTCAAAATCCTGAATTAAGGATTTATCCTGAAAACTTTCACCCATGCATAAGCAGATGAGAGAGCAGATAACAATTGTCCTGAATGGTGAGAAAAGGGTTAAAGCACCAAGAAAAAATGCATCTGAAAAATGACGTCTGCTGAAGTCGTCTGCTGCAGATAATTGCCTAACATTACTGACAAATTTTAAGTATAGAAGCAAAAAGCCTGGACCCAGATCAGACTGCTCCTATAGAAGCAGTCTGATCTGGGTCCACACTGTTTGTCATAGAGGCTTCTTAAACATTTCAGCAGACGAGAAAAGCAGACGACTTTTTCCAATTGGCTCATTTAGGGTTAAGATCGACCAGTTAGAGTGAATACTGACCTCTCTTTCCATATTTTGTTGGTAATATTCTTTGTTGACATCTGACTTGGGCATGTTGTCCTGGACCTTGAGGGCAGCATCTCTAACCTGAACAGGTAGACCTAGATTATTAAGAACAAAACTTTATTAGTGATACCATATTTCATTTGAAAAGAACAAAACAGAGACTGTACATTAGATAGGGAATGCAGAGCTTAAGGTGAGAATATGTAAGTCAAAATGTTCTTATTTCTCAACTAATACACAATATCAAAGGATAAAAGAGAAAACAGAATACACAACCATCGATGACATTTTCTAACTTTATTATATGGGTGATCTACAGGTTTCGGCGAAACAATGGCCTTTATCAAGATGAAAATATAAAAAAAATGTCCCTGAAGTAAAACAAGAGGGTCATAATGGCCCTGAATTGCTCACCTGTACTATGTGCACCAGTCTTGTTCAGTGGAAGGTAATGATTTAAACCATTTGGTGGTGGGTAATCAAGCTGGTCTCTTCTGTAGAAGTCTAAGTGCATAACAAGACCCTACCCCCTCCCACCACCACACACAAACATTTTCTACATACCAAATATTGAGGCTCTAGCCCTTGTGGCTTCAGACAAGAACGTTTTTTTCATGTTTTCCCTAAATGAATGGGCCTCTGCGAAACATGTGACCCCCTGGCCGGCCAATTTTGTGCCCCAGGGTCAAATTTTTTCAACATACTTGGAAGAGGTCAACAAAGTGATGCTACATAACAAATATCAAGTCTCTAGGCTTTGTGGTTTCAGAGAAGAAGATTTTTTCATGTCTTCCCTATATAATCCTATATAAAATATAGCAAGAAGTGAGCAAAGCTCACATACCCCCGGCGGTAGCCATCAGAGGTTGTAACACTTTCAGAGAAAAGACAAAATTGTCAAAGATTTCATAATCCTAAATCAAGTAGTTTCTGAGAAAACTTTGATGAAAAATTGTCCATATGTGTTATATAAGAGTGACAGAAGGAAAAATTGAAAATTTGAAAAAAGAAGGCAAAATGAGGATTAGCACCTTAGTTTTCATTTACACACTACACTTCTCCTACCTGAAAGTACACAAATAATTTCATAATCCTAAATCAAGTAGTTGCTGAGAAAACTCTGACAAAAACGTCCATATGTGTTATATAGGAGTGACAGAAGGAAAAATTGAAAAAGAAGCCAACATGATCTTTAGCATCTTTATTTTCATTTACACAATACACTTAGCCTACTTGAAGGTGTACACTAAATTTGAAAACACTGGCTCCTATAGGGGCCGAGAGATCTGCGACAGAAATTTTCATTGGAGAGAAAGAAAAATTAATAAATAAAGGGACTGATAAGCAATATGTGGCTGTTCTTTTGCTACACAATACAACTAATCACTATCAAGCTTTGTACCAAATCTCAGAATCCTAACTCAAGTAGTTGCTGAGAAATCTTTGACAGAAAAAATGTCTATATGTATTATATAAGAGTGAAAGAAGGAAAAAAAAATGAAAATTTGAAAAAAGAAGGCAAAATGAGGATTAGCATCTTAATTTCCATTTCCACAGTACTCTTTGCCTTCCTGAAGGTGTACACAAAATTTGAAAACAATGGCTCCAATAGGAGCTGAAAAATCTGTGACAGAAATTTCCATTGGAGAGAAAGAAAAATGAACAAATAAAAGGACTGATAAGCAACATGTGGCTGTCCTTTTCTTACACAATACAACACATCACTATCAAGCTTTGTACCAAATTTCAGAGTCCTAACTCAAGTGGTTGCTGAGAAATCTTTGACAGAAAAAATGTCCATATGTATTATATAAGAGAGAAAGAAGGAAAAAATGAAAATTTGAAAAAAGAAGGCAAAATGAGGATTAGCATCTTAATTTCCTTTTACACAGTACACTTTGCCATCCTGAAGGTGTATACAAAATTTGAAAACACTGGCTCCAATAGGAGCTGAGAAATCTGTGACAGAAATTTCCATTTGAGAGAAAGAAAAATGAACAAATAAAGGGACTGATAAGCAATATGTGGCTGTTCTTTTGTTACACAATACAACTCATCACTATCAAGCTTTGTACCAAATTTCAGAATCCTAACCCAAGTACATGTAGTTGCTGAGAAATCTTTGACGAAAAAAAAAGTTTACAGACAAACAAACAGACAAACAAAAATTTCAGAATCCTAACCCAAGTAGTTGCTGAGAAATCTTTGACGAAAAAAAAAGTTTACAGACAAACAAACAGACAAACAAACAAACATAATTACAGAAAAGGCAAAAACTATATACCCCCTATAAACTTCGTACCGGGGGTATAAACATGTGACCCCCGGGCAGGACCGTTTTTGACCCCAGTGGCATTATTTGAACAAACTTGGTAGAGGTCCACTTGGTGATGCTAAATACCAAATATCAAGGCTCTTGGTCCCGTTGTTTCAGACAAGAAAATTTTTTCACATTTTCCCTATATAAGCCTATGTAAAACATGTGACCCGCTGGGCAGAGCCATTTCTGGCCCCAGGGCTATAATTTGAACAAACTTGGCAGAGGTCTACTAGGTGATGCTCAATACAAAATATCAATAGTCTCGGCCTTCTGGTTTCAGATAAGATTTTTTCACGTTTTCCCTATATAAGCCTTTGTAAAACATATGACCGCCGGGACGGGCCATTTTTGACCCCAGGGGCATTATTTGAACAAACTTGGTAGAGGTCCACTAGGTGATGCTACATACCAAATATCAAGGCTCTAGGTCTTGTGGTTTCAGACAAGGAGGTTTTTTCATGTTTTCCCTAAATAAGCCTATGTAAAACATTTGACCCACAGGGCGGGGCCTTTTTTGCCCAAGGGGTATAATTTGAACAAACTTGGTAGAGGTTTACTAGTTAATGCTACATACCAATTATCAAGGCTCTAGGCCTTGTGGTTTCAGACAAGAAGATTTTTTCATTTTCCCTATATAAGCCAATGAAGAACATGTGACCCCAGGGCGGGGCCATTTTTGGCCAAAGGGCTATAATTTGAACAAACTTGGTAGAGGTCCACTAGGAGATGCTACATACCAAATATCAATAGTCTAGGCCTTCTGGTTTCAGACTAGAAGATTTTTTCACGTTTTCCCTATATAAGCCTATGTAAAACAGTTGACCCCCAGGGTGGGACCATTTTTGGCCCCAGGGCTATAATTCTAACAAACTTGGTAGAGGTCCACTAGGTGAGGCTACATACTAAATATCAAGGCTTTGGGCCCTGTGGTTTCAGAAAAAAAGAATTATTCATATTTTCCCTATATAAGCCTATGTAAAAAAATTAAGCTGAGAATCTGTAACATCTTAGATCTCAAAGCTGTCATTTTGTCAAAAAAAAAAACAACTCCTTCATGCATATGTTCAATGTGACTTCATTGCGAAGGCAAAGTATCAAATTGATTCATCAAAAACTGTGGTAGGAGTTGATCAGCCCATGAAGGCACTATCTATGCATATACAAAAGCCATATTAGGAAAAAATTATCTATGCTCTCATAGCTGTCATTTTGTCAAAAAAACATTTTTTTGGCCAAACTCCTTCATGTATATCTTCAATGTGTTACATTGAGAAGGCAAAGTATCAAATTGCTCCATCAAAAGCTGTGGTAGGAGTTGATTGGCACGTGTATGCACTATCATAGCAAAAGCTCTATATAAAAAGCTGTTTAGAATTACAAAGGGAAAATAACTTTTTTCCCTTTCAGATATTTCACTTCAATAAGTTGCGATCGTCATCCGCCATCTTTTTTGAAACCTAAAGTAGCTGTTCCCTTTTGGTCTAATTTGCAATACGAACAGTTATGTACAAGTTTTATCAATGAAGCATTGGTATTTGAAATGCGGAAATAACATGAAGGGGGAGATAGAAAATGTTTAAAATATCCATAAACAATATGTTATGGCTTGCATTGATGTCTGTCATACAGAATTAACATCCTCCAATGCCTGAAAGACGGTGATATGCCATAAGACACAGTCAACATATGTGTCACAAATTATACCACAGCGTATTTTTTCCCCCTTTTTTTGTACTACTTCCGGTTTTGAAAATGACTCGAATTGTGGGCAATTTCGAAGCCAATAATGGATATATTCTTGCAAATTTAGATGGAAACTGGCTTGATGACACACATGGATGGCTAGTGTACAGCCAGAAGTGTATCGCGATAGGATATTTATTTAGAGTGAATCACAATTTACCGGTATATCGTTGCACCCCTAGTGAAAACAGTATACACCCACAAACACAGTTTGCGGGGGGGTATAATAAGTTTCCAACAGCCAAACAAATATCAAACCAAACAAGACCGTGAAAATATTGCAAAATATATACAAGATTTAGGGGATAGCATGAAATTAAAATTTGACTATTATCACTATATCAAAACCAAAGAAATGAACTACATGTACAAGTATGTGTCCAGCAAAGACTCAGACCAGTCTGGACATCAACCCAGTCAGATCAGATTCTATACTCTGGGCTCAATGGAGAGCTGGTTTCTTCATGAGCACAGCAAGGACTCAGATCAGACTGGGCATTAGCGGGGATTAACCCAGTCAAATCAGATTCTTTGCCCTGGGCTCAATGGAGAGCTAATGATTTCATTAGCCCAGTCTGATCTGAGTCTGTCAGGTGCACACAACCTTTGCTCAAATGATTTTTTAAATACAACACTAACCGTACTCCAGATCAAGCAAGCAGGTCTGACACACATTTTTGATTTTCGAGCAGGTCTGACAAACTTCTGTCTTCTTAAACCTCATCCGGGCTCCAGGACACCATCTGAACACCGTGAAAGGCCTGGCACATATCTTACACTCCTTCCCATATTTCTCCTTCATCTACAAATACACCATACACTGTATCAATACTTTATGAATGAAACTTTGTAGGAGTAAAAAAATAAACAGAAAATGACTGACTTGCTTAGACATCAAATTGAGCTTGTGCATATTCACAATTCAAGCTTATAAAGGAACATGTATTGTATAACATTCTGAAAAGTCCTTTGCAGTTGTTAGATTGGGCCATCCTTATTTATTTTTTTTTTTTTTTTGCCGTCACTCAACCAACTCACTCAAAATGCCACCTACCCGTCCCAAAATATTTTATGGCTGTTTCAGAGAAGTATTTTTTTATTCAAATTTTAGACATTTTTTCTTTCTTTTAATGTTTTTTTTAACAAATCAGTGGAAAAATACCTACATGTTATTGTACCTTACTACCCACCTGGATAATTATGAGTAGGGTGACAGCAAACATTTTTTAAGGATGGCCTAGTGTACATTATCTTTCGAACTATCAATCATAAATGAAATGTAACATCTGCCTTAAGTATACATGTATATTCTTTATAAAGTTGTTCATATTTACATACGTTTAGATAAACAAAGTTTTTGAGAATAAAATTGTAAATATTTTCTTACCCATCAGTTTTAACATATGTTTTGGTGCTAAAAAGAACTGTCTCACTGAGAGGGTTCTTTTGAGTACCCACAACATATGTTTTGGTTGAGAAATAAGAAACTTATTTTTTGGGTATGCACTCTTAACTAAAAGCCTGTTTTAGAAAAGTTAAAAAAAATATGCTCATAAAAACTCCTGTTTAAATGAAGTCGGTCATTGAGTAATGACCCAAATAGGTTTGAATTTGCATCAAACTTTAGTTTATCATGAATATAATAAAACTGATGATCAGGACCTGAGGTTATAAAACTGTTTTCATGCTTAACTCGACTGAGCATGAAATTTATCCTGCTGATAAATATTAAAATGCCAACTATTGTGAAATTTATTCTGCTTTCAGTTTTTATGAGCTGTTGAAAGTTCATGCTCAACTGAGTTGAGCATGAGTTTTTTAACCTCACAGGGCTTCCGTAAGGCGGATGTACGCCGTATATTACGTCCAAAAATCTGCTGCGTATGCCGAAATTACACATCAAAGACGTACCGCGGACTTCTGAAAATTCCTAAGTACGGCCAAAAATGGATATCGAGACGTCCCGTCTGCAGAAAAAACCCGCCCACATTTACCAGATTACGTGATTTATGTCCCGCCTTCGTATTGGAAACTCATTTATTTCGTTTATTGACCACGCTTGGACGTCCCACTTGACTGATTTAGAGAGTTTTATTGACAGCAGGCTTCAGTCGGAAGCGTAATTATTTAAGCGTGTCATCCAACAGGTGTGAAATTTTACATCGACACATCTTGACAACGGCCTTAGAAACCATTCCTGCGAGACGGACGTCCAGTTCCTGAGCAATAAAGCGAAACGGCCAACAGCCCAATTAGTGGAGCGGGAAATGTCTGTTTTTTGAGACGATAATGCACTTCCGGATACAAGCATGAGACTTTCAGAATATGTTCTTCAAACCTTTCTTGTAAATATTTTCTCGTTAGCCATCGCAAATTTTTCCTTTTTCAAAATGGCTAACGGAAATTTCAAGATGGCTGCCAAATTCATATGTTAAGCATAGTGAAAAGTGACAAGAAGAAGGCACATGCAGATATAAGTACGAAACTTGGTAAAAAATGTTCATGAGCATGAGTAATTTGAATATTTATCATTAGCCAATCGAAATTGGCATATTTTCAAGATAGCGGTACTAAAATCTAAGATGGCCGCTGCAAAAAAAACGTCAGATCAGAAAATGAAGATTTTGCATGATACAAAGCAATTAAAACATCTAAAATGGTATAATTGGATGAAATATATCATAAAATAATATTGGTTACCTTATAGTGGACAAGCAAAAAAGTAGCGAATCCATCCACAGCGTATGTTTTGGAGTCAAATATTGACTTATGGGTTTCTTATAATTATGCTTTAACGTTATTTTCTATTATTATAGCCATCATAAAATATTACTTGAATCGTTATTATTATCATTTTTATTATCTCAATGATAGGCCTAAATGAATACATGTGTGTTTGCTTTTTCATGCCACAAAAATAGGGTAGGTAGATAGGCTCTAACATTAAACTAAGACATAACATTAAAACATGATAACGGCCTATATTAATCTACTGACTATTTAATAGTGCATATGGAGTCTGAGTGAACAAATTTTTGATGTATTATAAAAAGGTCTAAATGAAGTAACTACACTATTTTAAGCCCAAACTTCATATATGGGAGTTAGTTCAGGAAATTATTTGAATGAGTAACGTTTAACACAGAATACCGCTGAAAAATTTTCAATATACCTGTTTTAGTTTTTTTCCCCAAAGGCGATTTTAATGTTTATGATAGGTTAGGTAGGGGAACAGGAACCACACTATATTCCTTTAAACCTGATCATTAATACAAAATACATCATTGTCCATTATTACTATCATGTTTTACTGGGTAGTTCAAAAAGGAGATAAATTTATTCAATTTATTTGCATTTTACCCTAATGACCCCCATTTATACTATCTGACCATTATATCTTACCTACAATAATTATAATAGTTAAAACTAATTCTTAGTTTATAATAGAAATGTAGCTCAGACAAGCAAATTGACATCTAGTTGCATTTCTACTATTGTTTGATGGCAACACCGCATTTTAGTCAATGTTGCTTATTTCCCCCATTTTTGGCTCCATTTAACCCTTATTATCAAATAATAATTGCTAATGTAAAAACCTTTGTCCTTCTATGATGTATTTCATCCAATAATACCATTTTAGATGTTATTTTATTTCTTTGTATGGTGTAAACTCTTCATTTCATGATTTTACGTTTATTGTGGCGGCCATCTTGGATTTTAGCATCGCCATCTTGAAAATTGACTAATTTTGATTGGCTAACGAGAAAATTTCCAATAACTCATGCTAATGAACATTTCTACCAAATTTCATGTTTGTATCCAGATGTGCATGATTATGGTCACTTCCCGCTCCACTAAATCACTATCCGTTTTGTTTGAAGTGCCGACGTGACACTTTGCATGCTTGTGAAATAACTTTTATAAACTCTACACGTCTGCGTCGTAATTAATTGTGTAGATCCTGCGCATGCGATAATTTAGTACTTGAAAGCTCCTTCTACACATGCACTACACCAACAAACATTCAACATATTAAAACCGAATGTTGTTTTGTTGCAATTTTTTACGCTGTACAAGTACAAGCTTATAAAAAATAATCGTTACACAAAATAAGTACAAGCTTTTAAAATAAAAATTGCTACACAAACACTCTCCCAAACTAATCTATCTATCTACCCTACCCTACCCTACCTAACCCGACCCTTCCCTACCCTGCCCTACCCTACCTTTCCCTACCCTACCCTATCTAACCCGACCCTTCCCTACCCTACCCTACTCTACTCTAGCCCTACCCTACAATACCCTACCCTACCTATCTATGCATTGTAAGGAACAAAGAATGATCTTATTCTGTATAAGTACAAGATTATAAAGATTAATTGTTACACAAGTAAGAACAAGCTTTTAAAATAAAAATTGCTACACAAACACCCTCCCAAACAAATCTATCTATCTTTAGTACCCTACCCTACCATTCCCTACCCTACCCTACCTAACCCTACCCTACCCTACCCTACCTATCTTGTAAGGAACAAAGAATGATCTCTAAAATATATATCTTATTTTTCAAAGCAAGTTTGACAATCCGCTACACCCCGACAGTATCACAGAAAAAAAGTGGGACTTCCAATAAAAATCAATGGGACTTCCAAATTTCAAGGGTAGGAAGTCTGGACTTCCTGGATTTGAAAGTTAATGGAAGCCCTGACCTCAGGGTC
This sequence comes from Loripinus fragilis, assembly GCA_964019695.1. NCBI lineage: Eukaryota > Metazoa > Mollusca > Bivalvia > Lucinida > Lucinidae > Loripinus > Loripinus fragilis. The sequence continues at coordinate 85,745,453 of OZ026516.1, forward strand.
AGATACTTGAACTCACCATTCTCAGATAGGGATTGTCTCCCAAACATGTCTGGCACAATATTGGAAACTCCTGAAAAACAAAGAAGGATACTATCCCTGAATAGTCAAGTCAATTCCCTATATTGAAGTTTGAGCAAGGTCTGCACTGCTTGACTCAACACATCTGTCTGGATGTAGAGGGTATGTGCATTATTTCCTTGATTGTAATTTATATAATGTTTCTTCTAGAACACAAGCATGAGGGTGCCATGATTAACACATTTTACCCAACAAGTGAATACACCCACAAGCATGAAGTATCTGTGCTCATTACACTTGCTGGATTGAGTGTGGTAATTTTAAGGCTTTTTCAAATCATTACCTGGATTCACCATCAAGCTACATTGTATTACAACATACATCAGAAAATTAAAACACAGTGATAAAAGCACCTTCCTGGTTGTGTACAACTGTCTCCTAATTGCTTGCAAAAATACATGACAGATGAATGAAAGAGGTGAGCAAGCATAGCAATTAACTGTCAAAATACCATACTTGGAGTTTGTAAGGCATGAATAATAATAATGCAGGGGTAATGTCAGATGACAGGGAGACTAAAGTGTTAAAAGGTAAAAAGAAAAGAAGAAAAAAAGGATACATGTACTATCAATCAGGCAAGCCAGGCTTAACCTGGCTCAAATTTTGTTGTAGCCACCACTTTAGCCAAATGGAAAAAGTTGGATCCAAATGGAATTAACTTTAGCCAAGGTTTTAGCCAGAAAGTAGTTCCGACAAATTGTTTTGTATTTAACTCTTTGCCTGCTAGGGCCGACTTTTGTTGTCTGCTGACTGCTGATAACCATTGCAAACAGTTTGGACCCAGATCAGGTCCAACAAAATGTTGGGCCTGATCTGGATCCAAACTGTATGACACTCGGATGATATTATACAAATCCAGCATCCATTATAGCATATAATATGGCACAATAATAAAGTGTGAAGGAATAGTAAAAGCAATACTTGAAAATCCAAAAGCTGATCAAAAAACACTTTTTCGCAAACATGTAATTTTCAATCCTGAGTCAAGCACTCTACCACTAACTAACTGAGCCATCACGCTCCTCTTCAAAAAAGTATGATGTCATTATTTGAATATTCATTATATTATTTGGAATGGCTCTTGGAAGTTTTCGTAAGTCTAAGGTTGGGTTTTCCATGTCAAAAAATGGGCAACTTTCTATCCAATGACATCCACCAATAAATTTTAAGAGAAGAAAAAAAGTAAATCATAATTATCACACTATAAGGAAGATTAACCTTTAATATATGAATATTCATCAGGTTATTAAAATGGGTTTTTTTTTTGTATCTTTTTAAACAAAATTGGGGAAAACTCACTCCGTTTATATTATCAATGATATAAAACAAAAATTCAAATATTTGGTTCACTAATAAGCACACTTCAACATTTGAAATGCAAAAATATGATTTGCTGTGGCGCAGTGCAGTTAAGATCTTATAAAATGGTGACATTTTTTTTGTTCCTTGAATGACAATTTTCTCCTTGAAATTGGGGTAAAAACATACATTTTGCCATTGGGAACATGAATATCGGCTGTCAAAATGGACCAAAAAACCCTGCTTAATGAAAACAGATGGAATGATGAATAAAAAAGTTTTAATTGACTACTTGTTACAGTTTCAATGGCCGCCATGTTGGATGACAGTAAACAGTCGGTCATGATATACATAAAATCAATAATATGAAAAGATTTTGTACATCATTTGGAAAGTTAATAATTTTTCTCCTAACTAGTATCATTTGTTTCTTATTTTATTGAGTTTTATAAAATGGAATTTAAAAATTTATTATTTTGCATTATGGCAGATAGCCTAGGGATATTGGAAAATGTCAAATCTTCTGACCAACCTACCCTTTTCTCTTTCAGAGCTGAAACAGCTCTGTAGAATACTGGTTGGCTACCTGCCAGAGCTCTGCCTGATGACACTCAGCTCTTAGGATGACCTCCTCCATAGCATGGACCTGCTAATCAACAATTCTGACACCATTGTAGAGAAACCAGGGAGAAGAATGCAGCCCTAGTGGGGCTCGAGCCCACTATCCCAGGAACACTATTTTAGCATTCTAACAAACTGACCTATGGAACCCAAGATTTAAGAAGGATATTGAAGCCATTGAAAGAGTTCAAAGAAGAGCAACAAAATTAGTTCATAATGTCAAAAATATGAGTTATAGTGATAGGCTAAAGGTCTTGAAAATTCCATCATTAACATACAGAAGATTCCATGGTGATATGATCCAGTGTTGTGCCTAGGTCAAGATTTCTGGATTTCAGAGGGACATTTGCAAATTCTGGGGGACACACCAAATCCATCTGATTTTAACCTGTAAAATTGAATACAGTTTTCCGGAATTTTCTGTTCATTTTTATTTAAATTTGAGCTCGACGTCGATAGTTTTGGCTCAAGAAGGGGTGCTGATTACTGTGAAATGGTTTCTACATTGCCGTAGTTTTGAATTCCCAAGCAAATATTTTATTTCTACATTAAAATAGCCTTTCTGGCCTTCAGCTGATTAAATTTGCCTTTTCTGCCATTGTTGATGGACTGGTTGAAAAATCAGTATCCAATGCAACATTTATCATCGGTAAATACTGTGCAGTCGTAATTGTGCTTTATTACTACCCTTTACTGGGTTATGCTAAATATGGAAACAGGGTTTAAATAGCGAAAAATCAGCAAATTTTTCAAGGGCGCGCCCATAGGCCCGCGCATTTTTAAGGGACATTGACAGTAAAATCGCGGGAATCTCGTAATGCCACGCTCTAGGACAACACTGTGATCCAAGTCTATAAACTGTTTTGAAGACATTCCCTTCACACATTTCTTTGAACTAAATGAAAATCCTACCAGAGGTCATGCCCTCAAGTTGAAGAAAAAATCGTGCAAGAAAGAAATACGTAAGAAATTTTTCTCAGTGAGAGTAATTTCTTAATGGAACGGATTACCTGAGCAAATTGTTACAGCACCAACCTTAAACACATTCAAGAACCGGCTATATAGCTTCATAGGTGATAAGCAATACACAATATTTCCCAATAATCCCTCGGTACCCAACCGAGAGGGGGATATTTAAGTTGATCCAACTTGGGTCCCCTACCAGTTAAAGTAAAAGTTAAGTACCAGGGTGGTCCTGTTCCTCAATCCACAGCCTCTTAAAGCTGCATAGTCTGTAACTTTTGATCCTTTAATTTTAGAACTAATGTTTCAATTTTCAAGAACACAGTAAAAAAACTAAAATTCAGGTATACAATTTACCAATTTCGTAAATCTTAACAAATTATCAGTATCGAAACAACAGCATTTATATTAAAATTAACTGTCTATGATTATTGGAGGGACGCAAATAATTATCGACACGAGTAAAACACACCTGTTTTATAGGATAATTCACTTTTCCGTGCAGTTTTCCGCTCTAGTGAACAGATTTATTGTGAAAACATTACTTAATTCAGCTTTTACAAATGATTTAAAAAGAAAATAATTTTTTTCGAAAAATGTTCATAGTTACGGAGTATGCAGCTTTAAAAAGATACAAGACTTTTGTTCAGGTGGTCTGGACTGTACTGCTGGCCTAGTGTTGGGTTGTATTTCAAATGTAACTTAACTCAACTGTGCTTTAGAAATACAAGGTGTGGATTGATGGATCAAAGATTTGGAGGGATCTATCTGGAATCTCCTCGCTGAAGCGACCTGTGGCCATGATACAGTCCCTGTGACCGGGCTATTCAGTAAGCCACATTCGTTCTCTACATCATAGTCACGGAATCACGGTCAGGTATGAAAGCCATGACCGCGCCGCGCCAGGAGGCGCGGCCGCGCCGAAATTTGCCGCGCCAGAAATATATTTTTCCCTTCTCGAAGCACAAAGAGGTATAATTCCAAATTTGTTTCGCTATATCAACTGCAAATAGTATTATTAACAATTGCCAATAAAAAAAAATATTAGTTTTCCCGAAATTATGATTTTATAAGCAATTTGACATGTGCCAGGGGTATGAAAGACCCTGCCGCGCCGTGTCGTGCCACTTAAGTTAATGGCAGTTTACTGTTAGTTTTTTTAACAGTAGATAGCTGGAATATATGTCCTGGGGTTTTTTATACTAGAAATGTGGGGAAGGGTGATTCTAAGTGGGTGTTTTGGGCATACAATGCGCTATAATGGAATGTAATAATAACAATAATAATAATAATAACGCACATACTCGAATGGCTCTTTTTTCATGGGTTGTTACAGCTGGACAATTAACCGGTCAGTTTAACTTTTTCACGGTCCCCTTGCATCAGACTATAATGAAAGGATCATCATTAAATGATTAATTAAGAAACCTGTATATTCCTGACTTTGATCAAGAATATATAGAACCAAACAAACTAATTAAAGGTGTACGCATGCCTTTAATCTTATCAATTAGTGCGATTAACAGATTATAACGACTTCTTTAATCACTTTTGGTGAAAGAATTACTAAAAAGAAGTTTGTGAACTTCAATAAGCGCGACATTAATTTTTGTTACTCAAAATCCTATAAAACCTACAATGAAAATTGGATTAGTATCTATATTGATACCTACCGCAGTGAAGGCTCAGGCGAGTTTGCGCATACGAACAGTCTCACAAGAGCCATTCCAGTCTGTTAACTCAATATTGTAGATAGATATACAAGTTAGAAAATTAAGCACACCCTAATATATGGTTCCTTATCAATACTAGTCCGGATCCCCTGAAATATCACAAAGCTACCAAGCCAGCATTCAATGTTCGGCCATCAAAGGCATGCCAGCGAAAGGCCATTAACATGGCGTTTCGCTTGCGGGCCGACGATGACCCGATTTTAGTGGTATTTGTTTCAGCTCCTAAATGGGGTAGCCTCCAAGTGGCAGGAGCTGGACATCAAACAAAAATGATTTTATGACAATATCATATTAAACATATAAGAGGGCCACCATCGGCCCGCCGCGAAACGACAGTCGAATGACGTTTCGCTAGTGGGTCGAGGATAAATAAAGAAAACGCTGTAACTGGGATATGGTCTTTGGTAAATCATTTTTCTTTGATGACTAATTGCCCCACAGGTAAGTTTTAGTCCCATCCATTCAGAGTTAGAAACTTATAAACTTATACATGTATTTATATTTTGAATGCATCTCACAAAGCTTCTGTTATATTAAATCATTCTAATAGTAATTAAATTATAATGCAGTGTGTCAAATGAAAACAAAGTGTAATCACAACTGGTGTCAAATCAATATAGACCGCTCAACATAAAAGGGGCCTATTGAGTGTTTTGGGGTCTGTTTTGCCATTTTTATTAATGAAAACATTATTTCCCAAAGCAGGAAAAGAAAAATAAGAACCATTATTCGTTCTTATCCTCATTTCTACTTAAAAAACAGGATACTCGGGTCAGGTAATTTTCAGGAAACTGGGAAATACTACCTAATGCAAGTGGCACGGCACGGCGCGGCAGGGTCTTTCATACCCTTGGCACATGTCAAATTGCTTATAAAATCATAATTTCGGGAAAACTAATATTTTTTTTATTGGCAATTGTTAATAATACTATTTGCAGTTGATATAGCGAAAAAAATTTGAATTATACCTCTTTGTGCTTCGAGAAGCGAAAAATATATTTCTGGCGCGGCAATTTTTGGCGCGGCCGCGCCTCCTGGCGCGGCGCGGTCATGGCTTTCATACCCGACCCGGAATCACACTTAGGGTAAACACAGTGACCACCTACTTTTACTAGACTCCTCATACAAATGAATAAGGACCGTACCCCACCCGCTCCTAAACTATAGTGGAGTAAGCTAATTTCGCCAATAATGTAATTTCGCCAATTGAACCTTCCCACCGTTTTTTCACTTGTGTTATGTCACAGGCTCATTCTGAAAAGGGGATTTCGAAGGGCAAAAGAAAAGCTGTCTGTTTAGTTGTTAAATAGTAAGAAAATGCATATTTGAGTGGTAAAGTAATGGTCACTTATCTGCATCAATGTTTTCCCGCCATTTTCACTAATTCTTTTTAACCCCCATCTTTAAATTATCATCCTGATATGTTTTATTCAGTGAATACATCGCTTCCTCCATCTTTATTTCTGTTGACATCCTCACCATAGAGGTAAGAAAACTCAGTTATGAATTGGGGTCCCAAGTGGGGGAAATCATTGATTTTATCACAAGGGGGTTCTTATTAATGTTAAGACTCAGAAACGAAATTATTGCTAATAAGCAGCTGTACGGGCCATACATCTAAAATGATTTACTGTTAAATTATATCAATATTTCGCCTGCAATGGCTTGATGTATCCCTAAAGTACATAAAAGAAAGTTTTTATGTCTACTTTCTCATTTACTGTCTGTGTGGTAGCACCCCAATGAACCTAGGGGTTCAAATCAATCTGAATTTGAATTGAATATAGAAAAAAAACATGACTGAAATATTTTTGATTACAATAAAATAAATCGTAGAAAATTTACAATAATTTATGTTCATTGAATGAAAAAAATGGTTTGTCTCATAACATCTATTAATTTTTTTATCTATCCAACCCTTTATGAGGTCTCTTTTTTCAGGTCAACAAGAGTTGTCGAACTTAGATTACTATTTTCAAAATGGCGGAAAAACGGGTGCACAAACAAATCAAAGCCTTTGAAAATTGAATAACATATTTTGATAGTGTAAGATATCGCACATTATTATAAAAGGTTGAAATTTTATAATGAAATCATTTTCTGGCCAGGCTGTATTTTGGTTTGCTATCCTCAGAGCCATATCTGCTTACGTTGGCGAAAACTGATTATCCCAGTATATGAAAAATTGGTAAAAATATCGTAAAAGTACAGTTAGGATAAATAATTGCTCTAAACACATTAAATATTATGAAAGTATATTGTTTTAAGTTTATTCTAGCGTTTGTGTTCTGTGGAATAATGACGATTTTTACCGCATCTTCCCAGTTTTGTCTGTTGTACGTGTTTGCTCCTTTGGCCGTCGCCATTTTTTCTACAATGTGTTACAATAAAAAGACGGATTCAATTGAGTCAAAATGTTGACGAAATTTCACGATGAAATTTGAGAGCGACGAGAGACGGCGAGATGCACGGACGTGTTTTTTAGAGCTCACAATTTTAGCACAAATTTTTAGCATGTTTTAGTCTCTAGAATGTTTTAACTATTTTAAAAGTCATTTAAACAACACTGTACATATTTGTGAACACGTAAAGCACCCTTTTAGCTGGAAAATAGTAGATTTTAGCAATTATTCACGGAGAACAAAGACTCTGAGGGTGGCGGCCATATTGAATTCTGGAGAAATTTCTGTTGACAAATATAGCGGGGAGCCTTTTGTGGTTGCTTTTGTGGTAAGAGGTTTATGATACAATGGAGAACAGTAAGGCATTGACTGTTCAGACAGTCGCACACACGACAGAGAATGAAAATATGGGTCTGAGAAGAAGTTCGCGCTCGTCCAGCTCAAACCTGAAAGGACTTTGTAAGACTAGTGAACAGAAAGAGAAAGGGTATAAACTTGATAGAAATAAAGCAATTGAAAAGAAAGCTGAAGCATGTTCAAGAGAACACATTCAATTTACTCTTAAACCAGGGAAAAACTTTGTAGCAGAATTCAGTACAGCATCATATGAGATAGTTAAATCCTCACTGATAGATATACTACAGCAAAATGAAGCAATTAATACAGGTTTTTGTATAAATTCTGAGGAAGGGGTCGATCAGACTGGAGCTAAAGTTGAGGTCAGATATAAACTGTTTCAAAAAAGGAAAGGTGGGGATCCGGGGTGTTACTCCAAACTGACAATGAATCTTTATAATACAACCTCAAGACTTCTGGCGAATGGACCAAGGATTGATATCATGACCGATATAATTCTGAAGGACATATTAGACATCCTCCAGCAAAAGTACCACGACATTGTTATAGTAGATCAGAATATCAAAGAGTCAATCGGTGCATGCAAAGTTCAAGACCAGTTACAAGTCCAGAACATTAATGGGAAAAGCAATGTTATTACTACTAATGAACAAGATGTGTTGCAGGAAATATGTGATCAGGACTCTTCCCAAGTGACAGAAAAAACACTGGTTGACGAGATTGAATATGAGGACGACGATATTGTCGAATGCCCTGTTTGCGACAAGAGTGCGATGTCGGGTGTAATTCAGTGTGAGGAGTGCTGGATGTGGCTACACTATGAATGTGCCGGGATAAATGAGGATAAAGTAAGCAGAATAACTAATTCAAGCCCATTTATTTGTATCAGTTGCAATGATCAAAAACTTTATGAAGAGACTGTAATTAATGATGATACCCACCCCGTTCCACCACAAGAAGTCATACCTTATAATTCCAATACACCACAAATTAGCAATACAAGAGAAAAGGAGAATTTGACCCCATTACTGGCAGATGATAAGGTGGACAAAGATGAGCTATATAATTCCAATAAGGTGAAACAAAGTAACTCGGGGCTAGGGAAAGTAGGTCATATAGATACAAGTTGTAAGATACAAGCTAACTCGGATTCAGGAAGTTGTCCTAAACAAACAGGTGTTAATAAAAATAAGTCTACAAAGGCAAATGGGTCTCTCAAAAGGAAATCAGCAAGCAACTCAGAGTGTAGTGATATTGAAAGTAAAACTCTAATAATACAACTTGAAAGGCAAATTAGGGAAAAAGATAAGACAATCAAACTATTAAAGCAGTTAAATGATGCCCAAACAATAGATCCTCAGATCCAAATGGAAAAGGACAAAATTAATGAACAGTACCAATATAAACAGAGTCATGCAAGTGAGAATTGTAAATCATGTGATAGTACAGAAAGTAGATTGAGACAGATGGAGTTTAATATGTTTCAAAATATGACTTTAATGACAAACTGTAATGTACAAATGGCAACCCAGATGCAAAATTTATCAAGTCAAGTGACAATACAAACTTAAAATATGTTTTTACAACAACAACTTTTAAATGGAACAAATATGAACACTCATACATATGGAGGGATGCACCCGCCGTCTCATATGCCTTTTACTTATGGTTTAAATATAAATCAATATCCTCTTATTCATGGTTTTAATATAAATCATCCCCAGGTGTTTTATCAAAGACCAACTTTTAACCCATACGTGTTTTATCAAAGGCCTGCTATGATGAATCCTCATGTATATGTACCTGCGCAGAGAACAGTTCATACACATCCGCCGACCTACAGTCAAGTTCAGCAGCAGCAAGTCTCTGGATACCCACCGGGTCACGGACAACAGATTACCCAGCAACAACTCAGAGTACCAGATTTGGAACCGGTTCACCCAGTTCAGTCTACACTACAAGCAGAAGAAAAGATACAGCAAGATAAAGCCCAAGAGAGTGAGTGCCAGCTAGCAGAACCCGTCACTTTTGAGACTCAGACCCAGCAGTACAGTGAGAGATCCTCTCCCATTGTAATCTCACCGGTACAAGTTGGAACTCAACGGAATGATATTGAGTCATCAAATGGATGCAGATTGACTACCAAAGTAGGATCATCTCAAGCAACTGAACCCAAAAGTGATGACGTTCTTCAAGATGACAAGCACACATGTCAAAGTACACAGGAACAGAAAGACCTAAATTCTTCTTTTTTATGCATTCCCAGTCGAAAACATATGCCACCAGACAATCATGTACTACTGAGTGTCGAGAAATCAACCAAAAGACATTGAAAATTAGTACTGTAAACATAGAGGGAGTCAAATCAAATATACCATTTTTAGTAGAACTATCTAAGAGTGAGCAGATAATCTGTATTCAGGAACATTGGCTTCATGACTACGAGCAGTCTGTGCTGGAAAATCTGATTCCTAATTATTCTGGGTCTGTTCGATGTTGGGACATTAATGAAAAGGTTACAAACTTTAAGGCGCGACGGGGAAAAGGAGGCGTAGCAATCATGTGGCCGAAACACTGGACCCAATATATTAGACGACTGGATGAGGGAAATGAGCGGATAATTGGAATTGAAGTGAAAGGCTCGCCAAACAGCATTTTTATTATCAATGTGTATATGCCAACAAAAGAAACAAATTCTCAATCAAATTTTAATAAACATTTGGACATTTTACATGATATGGTAGCAAGATACAATAGACTAGGAGCTGTTATTGTCTGTGGGGATATGAACGGAACACTTATTGAGGAAAGAAACAACAGTCATGATAATAGCTTAAAGGACTTTGTGAAGGAACATAATTTGTCATGGCATAAAAACGAGATGGGAAATAAGTCAACGTTTGTCAGCCACACGGGCATAGGCAGATCACAAATAGACTATATTCTGTGCTCAAATAATTCAACTTTAGCGTCAACAAAAACAGAGGAGAAACATTATCTTAATCAATCTGCTCATACGGTAGTTAGTGCTAATGTAAATATACAACTGGAGGGTTCCCTAAATACAAATAAACTTAAAACTGTACCTAAACCATATGTGAAAATAAACTGGGAAAAGATAAACTCTGAAAAGTTTCAAGAAATTTTACATAGTAAATTAAATTCATTACCTGGGAGGCATTCATTAACAACTGATGGAAAGTTGGATTATATTAGTGACAGTTTAAAGGAATCCGCCTTTAAGGCAGCCCCATGTAGGACAGTTAAATGGCGGGGACCGCAATTTCGAGCATCACCTGTGGTTAAAAATTTACTGAAGGAATGTAAGGCAACACATATCACATGGAAAGAAAATGGCTCTCCTGGTCCAGACAGTGCATATTTTAGAAGGAGAAAGGAAGCAAAGAAGCAGCTACGTAGGCAGTTAAGGAAAGAAAATTACCTAAAAAAGGAAGCATTTTATTCCGGCTTAATGCAAAATCCAGATACAAAAACTTTTTATAGACTAATCAAAATGAACCAAATAAACAGATCAAATTCATCCAACTGTTTCATTATAAATGGGAAAAGTATACTAGATCCTGTCCTTCAAAGGATAACTTTAAAAAATTACTATGAAGATTTATCGATGCCAAAGGAGGATATTCTTTTTGATGATGACTATTTGAAACATAGCAAAATGCACATTGAGTTGATACATAAACTGAAACAACTAGGGAACTTTAAATCTACAGAGCTGTTTTCAGAAAGTGAAATTGAGTCATGTATCAAGCAACTTAACACAGGGAAATCTGCTGACGAATTTGGTCTAAGTGCTGAGCATTTAAAAGCTGCTGGGAAGGTTATAATTCCAAGGTTGAAAGACATTTTTGATGATGTAATGCATACGGGGATTGTTCCGGATTACTTCAGTGGCGGGGTACTCACACCGGTACCAAAGAGTGGCAAGGATCCTACTATTTTAGACAATTACAGAGGAATTACAGTGACCCCCATAATTGGGAAATTATTTGAAAAATTGTTATTATTACGGCTACAAGAAACTGTTAATGTGAACCAATCAGAACTACAATTTGGGTTTACAAGTGGTTTAAGTCCAACAATGAGTTCACTGATTTGTACGGAGGTCATAAATGAGGCTGAAATTGAAGGAAAACCCCTTTACTTAGTAACTATTGACACTCAAAAGGCGTTTGACTGTGTTAATCATGTAATCCTTAAAAAGACCCTATTTGAGGAAGGTGTGGCACCTGATCTCTGGAATATTGTGGATGAACTGTATAGCAAGATGTCTTCAAAAATCAAATGGCAGGGTGAATGTAGTGAGAGCTTCACAGTAAATCAAGGAGTAAGACAGGGTGGAATATTATCGACTTCTCTATACAAAATGTATGTAAATCCGCTACAGGAAGATTTAAAAAGATACGCCTTGGGAGCCCATATAGGCACGATATATACAGGTTGTTTGGTTGTGGCTGATGACTTTCTACTCTTGTCGAACTGCCCGGAGGAACTACAGCTTATGTTCAATTTGGTGAAGGGGTATGCCGGAGAACGTAGATACAAGATTCATCCGCTAAAAACAACATTAGTGTCACGAGTTTCAACTAGGACAAGTAGGATTAAAGATAAAGACAGAAAATGGAACATGGGAGATAAAATAGTTACAGAAAACTCAAAAACTGAACATTTAGGGATAATAAGAAGTTCAAAGGGGGAGAATGCAATAAATATTCAAAAGAGAACCAAATTAGCTAGGAGGACAATGTATTCATTGGTTAAAACAGGTGTGCATGGTTGTAATGGATTGAATGCCAAAATATCATATAAAATCTATCAGGTTTATGTAGTACCACGTTTGCTCTATGGATTGGAAGTGTTATTGCTCAATAAGGGTCAGTTAGAAGAACTGGAGAAATTCCATATCGAAAATCTGAAGAACATACAGTCTTTACCTACCAGAACAGCAAATTCAATAGTCTATTTATTACTTGGAGCCCTCCCTTTAAAAGCCGAAATAGAAAGAAGACAACTTGGCCTGTTTTATTCGGTCATTAAAAGTGAGAATTCTACTCTTCAACAATTATGGAAGAGACAGTTTATGCTAAAACAAAATGGAAGTTTCTTTGGTTATATAGCTGGTGTTATTGAGAAGTACCACTTACCATCAGCGGATGAGATATTGCTTCTGAGCAAAGAAGGATGGAAATTACTAGTCAAAAAGACATTAAGGGTTTACTGGGAGGATCAACTTAGAAAAGAAGCAGAGAAGAAGTCCACACTGGAACGATGCCACCTTGATAGTTTTCACATCGGATCTACCCACCCCGTTTGGGATACCGTCAACTCCAATAGAGTGGATGTGATGAGAGCGATTGTCAAGGTGCGAATCCTTACAGGGACTTATCTTCTACAAATGCATAGAAAGAAATTCAGAATGGATGGGGTGACTGATGCGTGCTGTCCATTATGCTACCTAGAGGATGAGGATATAGTACATATGCTTATACGGTGTCCTGCACTTAATGAAGTCCGTATTACATGTATCAACGAACTCAAGAAATGTATCCAAACTTGGCTGGGTACAGGCGAGTGGACAAGACGTATCAGAAACACTAATACCTTGGTTCAACTGATTGTGGACTGTCGAAAACTGGTTCCTGATGTACTTCCGGATACTACAGAAATGCTGAATGTTATTGAAAGCAAATCAAGACTCTTATGTTACAAATTACACCTGAAGAGGTTATTCTTGACTAATGTCAACAGAGATGTTTCCAGAGTGAATATGGCGCCTGCCCCTATTTCTAACATTTAATTAGTGAGACATCACGTGCGCCTATAGACAGGCGGAAAATACAGAAGAAAGAAGAAGAAGATGCGTTTAATAACAGGAATGGACCGGAATGGACCAGTAGGGACCGGGATGGGCCCCCATCACCGGAATCGACATCAAAATTAATTTGTTTTATGCAATTAAATTTATAATTTTACCCTAATTTATGTTGAAATTTCAGTTTCTAATGATATTGCACCTTTGAAGTGCATATGAGCACAGTTGGTGGTTTGTTACATGGTTGACATGTACCCATTTAAATTTCATGTTTTTGATTAACAATCGAAATCGACCATAATTCTCCCAAATTTACCGGAATAGCTCCAGTAACCGGAATGAGCATCATTTTTTTTTTTTTTTTTTTTTTTTTGCAACTAGATTTAAAATTTCACTTATAAATATTGTACATGTTGGGTTTTCATTTTCTAATGATACATTCTATACAAAAAACGAAGTAAAGAAGAAGGCAAACATTAGGCATCGATACAATCAAGTACCACACCTGACCCAATGCACCATGTGAGATAGTAACAAAAACACAATAAAACATCACACAAGAGAACAAAGATGCCAGCCCTTTCTCAGCAGGTGATTGCCAGGCTACAAGGAATAGACAATGCAGCACAATAAAGACAAACGTGAAACATAAAGAACTAAAAAGATCCTCAAAAGAAGCCCCCCTTTGAACGGTCAGTAAAAATAATTATTAGAGGGCTTAAGCAATTTTAATGGTACCAACATCACCAAAAATAATCTTGGAAAATGGATCCTTCAGACATAAAGAGAACCTACAATATTAGAAAACAGCAGACTCGGTTCATTTCATGAAAACCAATGGAAAGTGCAACAATTCTCATGTCCCCTAGTCTGACCAAGTGGCATCTGTGTACATATAGTCTTCAAGTCATATGAGCAATCTCATCAAGATGTGCACTCCACATATGGGAAAGTGACATAAACACAAGAAAAAATCACACACAAGAGAGCTAAGAGGTCAGCCCTTTCCAACAGGTGATCACAAGGCTGCACGGAATAGACAAGACAGCATAATAAAGACAAACGTGAATAATAAATAACAAAAAAGATACACAAAAGAAAAAGGAGCACCGCCTTGGAACGATCAGTCAAAAAAACAATGTAATTACTGGAGGGCTTAAACATGTTTTATAGTACCAACCTCACCAACTAGTCGGGTCAAGTGAAATCTGTGTACATATAGTCTTTATATCATATGAGCAATTGAATCAAGATGTACACTCCACATATATTTGTGCAGATGCTAACGCTTCATATAATACTGCACAACATGGGATGAAAGTGATTATGTGTAACCTGACACGTACATAGATTAGTCTCTACAAATGGTCTAGCATATGTCAAGATAAATGAGCCACTGCAACAAGGTCTACATTGTTTCGTTACTTGAGTGCTCTGGTTTTCAATGCATACAAAATGATTTTTCTACAAAAGAAATACTCACAAACTATAAAACAAAGATGCAGTAACCCGTTTTACAGCTCATTGGTGTTGGTGTAAGTATGGTGGTAGTCTAGCTGTATGTTAGGAGGGTAAGGAAGGGACATTTTGGAAAACATTTTTTGCGTAAAGCTATGATGACATCCCAGATATTTGATTTTTACATCATTTTATTAAGATTTCGTGTCAGATATACTTTAAATATGCATTTGACGTGAAAATTGAAGGTCTGTTCTGGTTATTGGGGCCCATTCTGGCCCGCTCCTGTCCATTCCATTGAACCTTAACGTGAGCACCCAAAATTTAATGCAAATTTTATTGATCATCTCTCTGTTGATCAATATCAACATTGAGACCCAGTTTGTGACTCTCTACTCTCTTGCACAGAGCTTTGCTAATGTCGTTCCTTTGTAAAATTAAACAACCATTGAAATTGAAAGCACTGGACATGTAAGTGTAGTGACCCTCATAGAAAATCTCATGAGGAATTCTTTAGTGGGCAGCCAAACTGATCTTGTCTTGCTGGACTTCTCAAATGCATTTGACAAGAGCAGTCATCAGAAACTTCTGCTAAAATTG
Source organism: Loripinus fragilis (assembly GCA_964019695.1). NCBI lineage: Eukaryota > Metazoa > Mollusca > Bivalvia > Lucinida > Lucinidae > Loripinus > Loripinus fragilis. Next base: position 85,760,797 of record OZ026516.1, read on the forward strand.
CACCGCTATGGAATCAGAGGTCCCAGATTGAAATGGATGGGAAAATGAGTGGGTATGACCAGGAATAGTCACAGTCACATAAACACTGGCCAAACCATGGCACCACGAGGAAGAGTCAAAGAAGGATAACAAACAGGGACATGACATTCAGAACACAACAAAGGTAAAGCAACCAGCTCTCTCTTCCCCAGCGAGATGATTGCAAAACTAGAAAGGACACTAAGCACTGCAAAACACTGGTCGAACAAAAATAGTAAGTGAGTATGTTCAGGAAATACCACAATCACAAACTGCAGACAACCCCGTGGCACCACGAAGAAGAGCAGCTCAACCATCACGAGACACCAGGAAGACAAATTAAGCAAAGCAATCAGCTCTCTCTTCCCCATCAAGATGATTGCAATACTAGAATGGACATAAAGTAACATACAACAAAACATAGAACAACCACAGACTCCCACAATGGGAATAACAGCAAACAAAAAGTCAACAACAACAGAACCACCGCCTTAGAACGGACAGCAGCCTAAGCCACCGGGGGGCTTAAATGCATTTTACTGGTACCAAATCTTCGCCCTAGATTCTGTTGTTGTTGAAGTACAAGAAATGTTCAGCTTGCGTGGTGGCCATCTAACTAATGCAATGTATCATCATGGAAAAACACTTTAATCAAATTACTACACCATGATGAAACAAAGAAAAGGGCTCATGACTCACAGATAGTCAGGGCTAAAGAAAACCTAAAGTTGAGCCACGGTTGGTCCAGCTACAGATAAGCATCAGGCACCAACCCACCGATTAAAGCTTTACGTCAGAGCCGTCATAGAGTCTGAGGCCTGACCCACCATCGTGCAATTAAAGAGGAAACCGTAGCTATAAACTGTGATTGGGTTTAAAACAAGGCGAAACTGTTGTTCTCGAAAATGAAAAGTCTGGTACAGTGCCTGTGACATCTGAGGTCATTCAGCCCTTGGTCCTAGGTCCAATAATGTTTTTAATTTGCATAAATAACCTACCATAACAGATCAAAGACAGGGCCGTCACCGCTCATTTAAATGTGGTCCGGCGGAGGAAACCATTGAGTACCGAAGGCACAAGAGGGGGAGAGCATGAGTGAGGACGGCCCACTCTCGTAAGGGTATTTTGGGGGCCTCATCTGATTTTTTAAATTTTTAGCGCTTCTATGTGTGTTTTAATGCTCTCTACCAGATTATGGTCGTTTTGGTTAAAAAAGATATTTATTGACGTGCGAGAAACCAAAATACTGGACAAAATCTTTTTCAGACTGCCACGATTTTCACATTTTTGTTCAGCTCTCCTACGATTAGAGTAAATAAATAGATCAGATCTGATCAGGTTTTAATAGGAGCCTAATGAAGTTCTATAAATAGCACAGACTCTAGTCGTAGGAGTGTCAGCATGTTTCTTTTGCATTATTTAATCTATGTCCCCAAATGATTTTGGCAAAATCTCTACTTTTAGCACTGGTTCTTGGTGGCACTTGGAAGACTCATAATACATTAAGGATGTAGGCCCTCCAAGGCTCAACTTGAGATTTTCTTTAGCTCTGACTGTCTGTGAGTCTTGAGTCCTTTTCTCTGTTTTATAATAGTGCGTTAATCTGATTCTTGTTTCCCTATGATGATACATTGCAATAGTGAGGAATCCTCCGTGCGAACTGAACATTTTTGTGCTTCAACAAAGTCTACGAAAGCTAGTATCTCAGTGGTTAGGCACTTGCCTCTTGTGCTAGAGGTCCCAGGTTTGATCCCCGCTCAAGGCGAGGAAAATTTTGATGTCCGAACATGCTTTCTCTAGTGTCATTTGCAGGGATGACGCTAGATAAGTGCATAGTCTTTCAGATTGGGGCGTTAATTGGATGTCCCCTTTGCAGGGAAAGTCACTCCCTGTGCAGGTTAAAGAACCCTACGGTAATTTCGATATGATTACTTGTAGGGTTTCATCCTGCAATCCGAGAGTACAAAGTACACCTGCCGATAACACTCACAAGAGGGTCTGGCAGTATATAGAGAAAGAAAGAATGTGATTGTTGTATAGCTCTTACTTACGATGCCACGGGTTTGTCTGCAGTTTGTTATTGTGGTATTTCCTGATCATACTCAGTAACTATTTTTGTCCAGATTTTGGCTGCGCAACTTTCCATGTCGACTTTGTCGATAAGCCAACTTACACAGAAGACAAAATGCGACCATGATCATGACGGTTTAAAACTTCTCTGCTCAGGCTTTCTTTTTATGCCAAATGCACGTTGTAGGAACCGAAAAGCCTTTGACTGATTTTGAACAGGCGGCACCTGTATATATACATAATGAAATTATATGTGTCTTCATTGACATGAAACTTTCAGTAGTCTCGATCACGATTTAGAATGCTCATAAATGTAGATTCAAAACGACATGTTCTTTAATTTAGAAATATTAGAAAAAACAACAAATGTTCAATTTTAACATGTTTAAACTGACTCACAGAGAGTATGATGGAATTACATCATTTAGGAAGCCTCCATGCGAGCTAAACACGTTTGTGTTTTAATAACAACAGAATCTAGGACGAAGATTTGGCGTCAGTAAAATGCATTTAAGCCCCTGGAAGCTTAGTCTGCTGTCTGTTCTTAAGCGGTGGTTCTGTTGTAGGTAGACTGCTTCACCGACCTCGAATACATGTATTGCAAGTACGGTCGAAGACCAATTTCACCAGGGCTAAATCGGCCTGGTATTCCATATCGCTGAATGCTTTACGTAAACCAAGCGTCTATTTATCATCTATAAATAGACGACTTTCTCTTATCTTATCATGATTTCTTCTGTGTTACGAAAAGTATTGAGGGTGTATTTTTTCTCTAAACCTTCAACTTGGTTCTTTCTTCGCATGATAACACAGTGTATTAAAGAAGTGAGCTTCATGTTATGACATGTATTTAGCCTCAGAATAAATAGATCTACGATATTTTGTGTATTTACACTATTTTCAAAAATTGTCAGCAGACGACGCTAACAGGTAAAGTGTAATCTATGCAGGTGGCTGTTAGGCATTAGCACTGCCTGATTCTGAATACATCTATGACATTTAGTTACTCCCCTCATCTCAGTGGTACAATAAAACACGTGATTACAGCTTTGCTACTGTCCCTAGTTCATACGAGGGGGCAGTGAAGCAGTCTATGTCGTAGGTAGGTAGGTAAACTCGATTTTTTATGTTTTTCACATTGATTTTTGGCGATAACTTTTTTATTATTGATTTCAGTAAACTGTGTTCGCGATGAAAGTTGTAGAGAAAAATTAGCGCCAACGTCTCCAAGCGGTTCCAACGTCATAGATGCTTCACTTAACTCTGCGCATAGATGCACTCTTAGATCATTTTAAGAAAAGCCCAAATAAACTAAGTCAAATATGTCAGTCAGATAGTTACATTGCACCGCCCTGATTCAATAAAAAGGCGACAGATGGCTTGTTCAAATATATTGGAAATCGCGCCTGATTCGCCCGTGCGTTAAGCTAGTTGAGTCATCTCGAAGCTGTCTATTTAGGAGCACGTGCATATGAGAAAAATGGCGCGTCATGTGATATCACAGCTTCAGTACCTACAAATGATCATGCTCATAGTAGATTCTGAATATGCTCGGTACATTCTGAGCCTACATACGGCAGGATTATGCTATAAACAAATGTAACATAATTGTATATACGCCCCTTGTGAATATGCTTTTGAGACGAACCCTTTCTGTCACGCCTCTACGAAATTTACCTGTCAATAAAAGACTTAGATAATTTGGCTGAATTCAATTTATTGCGAAATCTTAATCTATGTACACAAAAATCTGTTTGTGTCTCAAACTTCGGACCTCTTGGAGAAATCGGCGCTAATTGTTCTCTACAACTTTCATCGCGAACACAGTTTGCTAAAACTAATTATAAAAAAGTTATCGCCGAAAATCAATGTGAAAAACATAAAAAATCGAGTTTAGGTAGGTAGGTAGGTATAGGTAGGTAGGTAGGTAGGTAGGTAGGTAGGTGGTAGGTAGGTAGGTAGGTAGGTAGGTAGGTAGGTAGGTAGGTAGGTAGGTAGGTAGGTACCAGATATATCCTGGTAGGGTCTGTCGAAAAGTCAACGGCGGAAACCAAATTAGCGCACATGAACAGTTCGTCAATAAAACATTCCGACAGTTTTAGTTTACCTTCAAAACAAAAACCCAAATCAGCTGCGGAAAAGTATGAAACCCTTTTTTATTCTTTTCACGATGGTATTTTGTCATTTTTGAGACTAAACATAGATATTAAATTCTTCTATCACTTATGATGGGACATCTTCTATCACTGATGATGGCACATCCTTGAAATGCACCACTCCAAGTATCAAGTGTAAGCTTTCACAAAAGATAGTTGACATAGTTTACTGATGAAACGCCAAAATGACAATCATTCAGTGACTCACCAGTACCTGTATGTGGGGAAGTAAGTTCCTAGCTCTCAACAGAGAGGTAAACTTAGCAACACACTCATGCACAATTTCAGGAGAAGAAATTACAGATTCTTGCAGAATCCATAATAGCTTTTGTTTATTCGATTTGATAATTTACGTCCCATCAACAATCTTTCAGTTATGTAGGGACGGGTCTTCTTGGGTTGAATCAGTACTAAGCCAGGATAAATGTGTCTTGCTCAATGACACAATGCAGTGATGCCGGTGAGGCTAGAACTCGCAGCTTCTCTGTCTTGAGTCAAGCACTGAGCCACTGCATTACCGAATCCATAATAGCAGCGAGTGAATAAATCTATTGGACTGAATTTATTTGCAATGAGAACTATCCCAGAGTGGATTAATTTACCATGAGAAATAGTTAATTTGAAAAACGTGTTGGAATTCAAGACTAAACTAGACAAGTTATAGAAGAACTCAAGATAAAATGTTCATAATGGCATAAATTCCAAAATTGAGTGAGCTGTATTCCGTATCGGGCCTTGTGGCACAATTTTCTCCAATGTAAATTTCTCACGATGTAGTTTGAGTGCCTCAAATGTTTAGTAACAATAGATAGATATATAGATATGACTTATCAGAAGTTTACTAATTTTATTTTATGTATCACAATAACTAGAAGCGTCGACAAGAAAAAGAGAGCAGAGGGGAAAAACGAGCCTTTGGGGCTTAATAAGCTCCCCAATGACTATAAGTAAGACTACAAGTAAGGGTCTTTCAGTCTTTCTACACAGGGTTAGGAAACTCTATTGCTGATAAACAGATATATCCTGTAGGTACAATACAGCGGTACAATACCATATAATTGTCAGTGTATCATTATGAAGTAGTCACTTAATAACTAACTTAAAGAATTTTTCGGAATAAAATGATGCTAAATAATTCAATGAAATTAAATAAATTTCAGCTTCAAAACCGTTTAGTTTTCAACAAAATTCATTGTACAATTTTCCAAATGATTGTAACTAAAGTGTGTATGAGCACCCAGTGGCAGATTCCATTTTCATGGAGAATTTTCAGAAAAATCAGGAAAACCGGTACAAAAAACAATTTAACCGGCCCTTTTTTAAAAATTTGAACCCCCTATTGAAAATTCCTGGATCCACCCCTGGCACCAGAGCTGCTAAATGGTACATGGTGGTACATATTGCAATACAATAGATACACTTTCTCTGCCTATAATGCCCGTGAGGATGTTTGGCAGTATATATCGTCGAGTGCCCTACCTTCGCCCATGCCCTACTTCCGCCATGTTTTTTGTTTATACTGTAATATTGTGAGATGTCAAGTGTGCAGGAGAGTGACTGAGGGAAAAAATTTACACAAGCATAAAGATTGCTCAGAGAAGTTCATCCGGTCAAAACAAGGTATAAACAGGTGAATACAGCATGTTTTACATGTACTAAAGACAGCTTATTTCTGTTGAGATGTCATTAATATACAATGAGAACAGCAAAGGAGCAAGAATGGTGCCCTGTGGGACACCCGACAACGAGATGGTTCTTTTGAGCACCCAATACAAATGTTTATACTGATATGAGCCGTGACATGTGATTTTAAACGATGTGGCATTTTGACAAGTGTAGACTCAGACGAGCCTTTGCAGTCTTCAGTTAAGCTTAGAAACTCCAAATGGTGTTCAGTCAGTAGCTTAACAGTCATAGAATATTCAAGCCACTAGCAAAGGCTCTGATCAGACTACGCATATGCGCAGGCTGATCTGAGGCTTTGCTGGTCGCTCATATCACATTGTTAGAAATCTTATGTCACGGCTCATATACATGTATAAGGAAAGAAACACAACTTTATGTTTCATCCATTTTTTAGGTTGAGCTATGAAATGTTTTGAGTGTATATCTTAGAAGATACAGTCATGTCTATCAAGGGTGGAGTTCTCAGTCTACGATTTAACCAAGATCAAGGTAGAATTTGATTTTTATATTTTCGAGATCTGTAATATTCTAAGTTGGTGTTTTGGGACTTGATGTTGCTTTCAAAATCACAAAAAATGATCTGACCAGATACATATGCTTATTCCCTCCCTACCATTGACTCAAGTAAGGCAGCTGCATGTACCTTCCATGTTGATAGCTGAGCGGAGTGGCTCAGTTGGTAGAGCATTAGACTGGGGATCAAAGGGCTGCTAGTTAAAGTTTGAGACTCTAGGGTCCATCACTATGCTGTGTCCTTGAGCAAGACACTTTATCCACTGGTTATGTTCTGGTTCAACCTGGGCCAGGAAGACAGGAAATCATCCTGACTTGGCTGAAAAATTGTTGACTGTGATGTAGAGCACCAATACAAACAAACAAACAAAACCTTCTATGCTGGATATTTTAATGTACTACACTCCTCCCCATTTTTTATCAATTTATGTATTTGCATCATTGCATGTAGAGTAAAACCTGTGTAAAACTGCCACACAAAAAAACAGACAAAACAAAGATTTTTATGACAAATGGTAGCTTAATGTAGGTCCAAAGTATTGAAGAATGTTTCCCTTTTGACTTGCATTAAGCAATAATTGGTCTTGAAAACCAATTTTCGGTCCTTTTGAGAGTGGCCATTTTACACAGGTTTTACTGTATTTTTATGAGCCAGGATCTGTGAAAACTTGCCTCAATGACATTTAGGACTTTTTATATAAAATCATTTGAAAATAACCAAAAATTAAGAAATTTGACATGTTTATAAATTATATTGCCTTAAAACCTATTCAGATGGATAGTAGAAAAAAACTGGCAATTATTTCTGATAAAAGTCTTCATTATCATGCCATATGTTTCCATAGCAACAACTTTACCTTCGAAACTGTCAGAATTTTTAAAGTATGGTCAGTCATTTTCAGATCATGCAAACATTAGGCAAAAATGAATCAGTGTCAAATTTTCTGCAAATTCCATTGCACACATGCTAAGGATAATAAAAAGTATGTTAGCAAGAAATAGCATGTTTTTCATGCCCCCGACAAAATTGCAAATCAGGAAGTTAACTTTGGCATCATTAATAACTTCATGATGTTTCTGACGTTGCACATTAAAGTTTAGACAGTGTATAGTTTCAAAAAAACATATTTTCCTGAATTATGGAGATAACTACATAGAATTTGCAGGATAACTTCTTATCACTTAGTACATTAAGTGTGTGTAATTAACTAAATTTTGATGACTTCATCATTAAGGCTGGTTTTCACAGATTGTGGCTCAATTATATACAGAGGGAAAAACATTGTGTGTCCTGATCAGCTGGTTTCTTAGAACAGGATGTACACTGTTTTCAAATCAGGATAAATCTGGATTTGTTATTGTAAGGGTTATGATCATCAGTTTATTAGTGTTCTATTCTGTTGTGTTCATTTTAGGATGTTTCACATGTGCATCAGAAGCAGGACTGAAAATTTTCAATGTGGACCCACTGGCACAAAAACTACACCTAAGTAAGTAAAAAAATTATAGGCCAGGCTATGTGATACATTAGTGATACAAGCTGGTCTGTGTAGCTCACTGGGTAGCCAACAGGATTCAGAATTATTCTGGCTCAGAATATCATGAGAGAAAATATTCCATTCAGTTAAAACTGATGAGATATCATATTATATTACGATTTTTTTATTGAGATATTTTAAAAAATTCAATGAGATTTTTGGCAGAAAAATGAGCACATACCTCAATATCTCACCCAAAAATAATCCCTGATGATTGGTTTTGGCAGTAAATGAGCAAATCTCACAATATCTCACCCCAAAATAATCCCTGATGATTGATTTTTGGCAGAAAAATGAGCAAATCTCTCAATATCTCGCCCAAAAATAATCCTGATTAATACTGGTAATCTGACTTCTATGGACTGCAACAGTGTGATTATGTATAGTAGAGTAATAACTAATAATTTTAACCCTTTCCCTCTTGAATGTTCATGCTAAGCTCCACCCACTATGAATAATTCATTAAATAAACTTTCAATTCCAGGGGTGGGTCGCAAGTTCGATCCCGGCCCGGTCCCATACTTTCGTGGAGATTAATCATGAAATAATTTCTACGTCATTCTCCTCCCTTCCGCTGATTCATTCAAGAAGGGTTGTTGTCAGTTACAAGCGAAAGTATGTGCACAAATTACTGGTTATCCGCTTGTTCAAGTCTGCCCAGGAAAAAGTGTGGTTAGGTGAACCGACCGTCCCGCAATGAACATAGCTGTTGACTTGGGACGTAAAGCACCAAAACAAACAAACAAAATTAAATAAACTTTCACTTTTGTACATAGAGCAAATACATAGCTTGTCAGGTCCACTAGTGTGGGATCATATCTAATCATATTTCCATAAGCAAACAGAGTAGACTCTGATCAAGCAGCTCTTATAAGAGCTGCCTGATCTGGGTCTACTCTGTTTGCAAAAAAGTCTAAAGGCGTCACTATGAGGTAAAGGGTTAAAAAAGTTTGGACCCAGATCAGGACCGACAGAACATTCTGCTAGTGTTCCTGAAAGAAATTTTTTGAAAAAAGTCAGCAGATGACAACAACAACTACAACAAAAGCATGAAAAAATACTAAGCATGTAAAGAGTTAACTCTTTGCATAGGGCTTGGGAGCGCAGTGGCTCAGTGGTAGAGTGCTTGACTCCAGACCGAGGGGCCGCGGGTTCGAGCCTCACTGGCGTCACTGCATTGTGGTCCTTGAGCAAGACACATTTATCCTAGCTTAGTACTGGTTCAACCCAGGAAGACCCGTCCCTGTTTAACTGAAAGATTGTTGATGGGACGTAAAGAATCAAATCAAACTAACAAAATCTTTGCATAGGGGAAACCCTTAAATGGGTACTTTTACAAACAGTGAAGACCCAGATGAAATGCCGCTTAATGCAGCATTTCATCAGTGTCTACATTGTTTGTTAAAGCAAAAGAGATCTTCAGACAAAATTACAATATGTTTTCGAAAATTATAACATGAGACCCCTAGATATGTACAATGGACTATCCCAAGTTTATTGTTTCAAACCAGAAGGAAGGATCCATCAGTATACAAAAGGTTAACCGCTAAAGAATCTGTCCAGCTACAGTGTAATAAGACAACTGCCAGTCATGATAAATCACTGAGAAAGTTTTCAACCCTTTTCAGACCAATAGAATTTTCCATAAAACTTAATACAGTAATGCCTGGATGGTCCATTTAGGGGATAACTGTATCCAAAATTTTCGTTTGGGGAGGTATATCGTCACATTTACTTTCAGAAATTTGGTTTTACGGCGACACGGGAGCGGAGCCGTAAAACAAGATGTCCGAACGTATATCCAACGATATACCTCCCCAAATTGTCCCGAATTGGAGCATTGCAAGCCGCAAAAAGCCGGACATCATCCAACAAAATGTGACATAATAAATGATGTCAAACAATTTTCGACAGTATATCACAGGATATACTGTCGCAAATTTTTGATGTTATCCAAGCAAATGTCAGGTTACAAAAGCAAATGCATTCAAATGTATATTATATGGAGGGATTACAGGTAAGAGTCTCAAAAATGTTTTTTTTTTCATTTTCTGACACCATTTTCAATGATAATTATATTTCAGACACAGAGATGGTTGGTAGTATAGCCTGTGCTGATATGCTGTTCAGAACCAATCTAATTGCCATGGTGGGTGGGGGAACAGCACCAAGATTTGATGAAAAAGCAGGTGCAGTATCATATGGCCAGTTAAGCAAAAATATTTTGCGTAAAATTGCGATTATTTTCTTATCCATCAGTTTAAACATGTGTTATGGGTACTCAAAAGAACCGTCTCATTGAGACGGTTCTTTTGAGTACCCACAACATATGCTTTGGGTGAGAAATGAAGAAAATAGTTTTCCAATATGCACTCTTATCTGGAGGCCTGAGTATAATCTAGCATGTGGGCATTGTCGTGAGAAAACTTGATTTGGTGCATGGTAACAACAAAGGCACAAAGGTTAACTGTGTACATAGGTTTAGATAAACAAAATTTTTCAGCGTATAATTGTAAGTATTTTCTTACCCATATTTTTTAGCAAATGTTTTGGGTGCTCAAAAGAACCATCTCATCGAGATGGTTCTTTTGAGCACCCACAACATATGTTTTGGTTGAGAAATAAAAAAAAAAAATTTCTGTTACGCACTCTTAACTAAAGGCCTGTGTGTAGTCTAATTAGTGACTTTTTTTTGGCTTTCTAACTAAACCTGCCACACACAAAATTTCAAGTTTTTTCTAGCTAGTCTCTGTTGCTGAGTAGGATGGTTTGAGCCTTATTTCGTCACAAACCTGAACACACAGGTTTTCTCGCAGTGAGGTCCATATGACCGTGTCATTGTCATGCAGTATGCATTGTTACAGTTACATGTTCAGTACATATTATAGATGGTTAAGGGAACCAGCTGATTTGAGAGATGTATTAACCCTTAGGCCAAATAAAAAAAATGAGTGTTTCGGGTAACGGGTCTGAAAACTTTAGGTAGGGTAGGCACACATTTTTTTTTTCTGGAAAAAAATATAATTTTATGAATTTTGAAAGGCATTTCGCCTTTCAAAATGCATAAAATTATATTTTTTTCCAGAAAATCTGACAAAAATTCTAGGTTTCACCAGGAAATTAAATTGGGTTGGGCTACCCTAAACACAGGTATTTTTTATTTGGCCTTATCCTGTTAATATTTTTTTGCCCAGAAAATATCTGCTTATATTATGTCAGGTGCATATATACCTCTACCATATTAACCTGATCCTGACCTTTATGCATGAATAAATTATTACAGTATTAACACTGAATATATAGTTTTTCGTGATGGATCATGCGCAATCGGTATGTTTCGAGCAATTACGGAAATAAACGTCTTGGTACATTTGCGATAGGATCCGTTGATAACTCAATGAAGTTGTACTTTCCATGGTAGTCGTGTGGTTAGTAAGCATAGCTCTAGCGTTAATTATGGGTTCGAATCCTGGTCGACCCAACGATTTTTTTTCCATTTTTCTTTGTTTTCATGTCAAAGAAATGCAAATAAACACAAAAAATGTAAATTTACACTTTCTTTCAAAATGTTATGACTGACAATTTCTTAATGCTTGGAGTTAGAATTTAGTTTGCGAATAGGTCTACACCCGTGCTCTTGGCTCCAAAGCAAAATAGATCTGTTATAGCAGGTCGAAGCATTTCTCTAAAGAGCAGCAAGGAGGTCCATATATGAGCCACGACATGAGATTTCCAACAATGTGGTATGTGCGCCAACAAAGGCATACACACAGTCTGATAAGAGCCTTTACTAGTCACTTGGATATTCTATGCCTGGTAAGCTACTGAATGAACAGCATTTAGTTTCAATTCTTAAAAGGAGGGTGCACAGGCTCACCTGCGCCTATACATGCCAAAATGCCACATTGTTGAAAATCTCATGTCGCAGCTCATACCTAAAAAACTGAAGAGGTGACAGGCGATAGTTGAAGTACAGTGTTACGGATCCTATGAGAGAATGTTATTTTCAACAAAAATATCAAATTAATTCAAATGGAGAAACAATATTGCAAGAGGAGAAAATTTAATAAGAAAAAAAAACAAAAGTCTTTTCAATATCTACAATAATAAATGTCGCGTACAGGATTCGAACTAACAACACAGAGCTTAAAATATAAGTGTGCAATATTCACGTGTTCTACCCTCTGAGCCACCCAAACAACTGATAACCAAAATCGAGCATTATAGCGGTATATACATCTATTGTGTTAAAAGTACCACATGCATTTCCGTATTAGTTATACGATGAACGCCGAAGATATATTTAGATGCTCAATTGGCTGTGAAATTATATTTTAATGATAATGGCCAGGATCAGGTTAATATTTTCAAGGTATACCATAAAACAGAATTTTGAAAATTGATACTTGACTGATAATATAAAGTGTAAATATAAGTAATAAATTCGTTTTTGGTCTCTTTATGGAGTCATGAATACTTCAGGTCTTTTGCAAGAGACCCGAATCATATCATAATCGGATTTTTGATTAACGTGCAGGTGCAGGGGCATCATTCACATCAGTGGGCCCATTTCCAGGTAACTGGCTAGCTGCATGCATAGCAGATCTCACACCTGATCTCCAGGTGCTCCTTTCTTGGGGGTCAACTGTCGTGAACTTCCACTCACCAAAGTGTTCATGATTCCATGAACAGACCAAAAATTTATTTATTTCTTAAATGAAAGAGTACAAAGAGCAGTGTAAATGTTCTAGGTATGGTATGTTTTACAGAGAATGCAATTCATGTAATTGTTTGTAATTTGCTGTTTATGACTATTTTAGTTGTGATATGGGATGACAGCCAAGGGGATGCAAATAAAAGTGTTGCCATGGATATAACCTTTGCTCAGCCAGTGACAGCTGTTAGACTAAAAAAAGACAGGTCAGTCAACTATAATTATAATATCACTATTTATAACAGCTTAAGGCTTTATAAGTACACTATTCTAAGTATTATTCTTGGCAACAATATTAATGGCTCAAGTATGCATACTATTTCAAATTTTACAAAAAATGAATTCCAAGCAAACTTGATGCAATCATAGTTCTAATCAGAAATTGGCTGGCCCCTGTTGTGCAGTCGAGTGAGCCTAGACCAAAAGCCAGGAGGCTTGATCCTCTAGGCAGGAGCTATCCTTTCATTGAAATTTACAGTTTTTGACCTTTTAGCACATATGCTTTTATAAGTTTGCAATTTTGTACTTAACCCGTTGTATACTGGAAACCCCTAAACGGGTACTTTGCCAAACAGTGAAGACACAGATGAAATGCAGCATCATGCTGCATTTCATCAGGGTCTGCACAGTTTGCTATAATTAAAACAACCTTCAAGAACAGAAATACATCAAAATTAAGAAACTTCTACCTGTGGCCCCTTAAAATACAAAATGGGCAATCCCATACTTATTGTATCAATATGTATGGGAAAATCCATCAGAATACAAAGGGTAATGGGTTGTTTACTCTATATTAGTTGATTTCCAGTCAGTCTAGAAGTGTAATTTCTTTATTTAAATAGATACTTAGTGTGGATGAAAAACACTATGGATCCTGATCAGCTGGCTTCATCTGGATCTACACAGATTTCCTGAAAAGGATATAGAAATTTGAGGGAGTGCAGTGGCTCAGTGGTAGAGTGCTTGACTTTAGACTGAGGGGCCAAGGGTTCAAGCCTCACTGGCGTCATTGTGTTGTGTCATTGAGCAAGAATATTAATCCTAGCTTAGTATGTGTACTGGTTCAACCCAGGAAGACCCATCCCTACATAACTGAAAGATTGTTGATGGGATGTAAAGAATCAAATCAAACAAGCAAACAAACAAAATATAGAAATTTGAAAAAAAGTGTACTGTATGCTTATCAGAGTGTTATCTCCCTTTTACTGATTGAAGTACGACAGTTGTCAGCTGCTGCTGAAAGGATAATCACTGCATATTAGCTAAGCATATTGGTATAGACCTGTCCAGGAAAAGTGTAGTTATGTTAAATGTCAGTGCAAACGTGGCCATATCCCTTCAAGGTACAGTCAGATCACGTTAATGCGAATTCCTCAAGACTGGAAATTTTATTTCAAATCGCAAGTTGTTTGAATTATAGATTGGTAGACATAAACATGTATTAGCCCCAAAAATGATTTGTATCAACTTTTTCCCTGTCAAACATATATTTTTTGTGCGTAAAAGAAACGTCTCAGGGAGACGTTTCTTTTACGTACCCAAAACATATGTTATCATAGACAGCTATTAAAATAAATCATGAATAGGTCATATTCTCTGAATTCAGTGTGTCCCAAATTTATTTCGAATTAGCGAGTATATGGAAAAAGCGGAGTTCGAATTTTCGAGGTTTTACTGTATGTAATTTTAAATGTTTTTTGTTGACTGTGGAGTTAGATAAAACATTGATTTTACCTAAACCTTGATTTTTTAATGTTTTTGCAGGACTTTAGTTAAGGCGTAACAGAAAAATATTTTTCTTATTTCTCAACCAAAGAATATGTTGTGGGTACTCAAAAGAACCGTCTCAATAAGACGGTTCTTTTGAGCACCCAAAACATATGCTAAAAATTATGGGTAAGAAAATATTTACATTTTACGCTGATTTTTTTTATTTATCTAAACCTATGATTTTTATTTAATACAAAAAGAATTAATAGTGTAGTTTATGTTTTTTATTCCAGATTAATTGTTGTATTAAGAAACCAAGTTCATGTGTTTTCATTTCCCAACAATGTACAGAGACTACATACATTTGAAACCAGAGATAATCCAAAAGGTATGTACTTCAACTAATATCTTGATAACCATGACTTTTATCAAAACATATTGGGTCCAAAGAACTATTGATACATCACCCCCACTCTCCCAAATAATAATAATTTTTAAACTAGAATCGCACAGTTAATGGCATGCCATAGCATAATCCGAAAGATAGCGTTTGCACACATTTTCTCGCACACCAGATAGGGATTTGTTTTACGCTGTGCGGAATTTCCTTATCCCATCCACGTGACCTGCTTATCCCATCCACATGACCTGCTTATCCCATCCACGTGTTCGAATTGTAACAATTTAGGCTGTTTTCAGAGATATTTACGCCTAAATATTATGCAGAAATATCAAAAACGGCAATATTTTGTGCGTCCGCCGTTTTCGCAATGTTGGATGACGTCAAAAACATTTCTGACGTCACTAAAATGCAACAACAATGTGACGCATGTTATTGACACAATTTGGCGCCATGACGTCTTTGTCAATAGATACTGATACCAACGACAGTTTCAAACCCCAATAAAAACAAAACCGACGCTTGAAATGCTATTTCGCTTCCATTTTTAGGTGCTAAACTATTACACCCATTTCTGCATCTGGAAAATTTGTTGGTGAACTTATTTTTTAGATTGGAACAAACACAAAAAATCTAAAAAATTATGCGGAACGGACATAATTCATATAAAAACTCAAAAAGTCACAAAGTGGGCGAGAAAAAGTATCCATCATGATGTATTGTTGTGGGACAAGGAAATCCCACCCTCGGACCTGAATAATTTCCTCAGAAACGAGGCAGAGCCTCGTTTCTGAGGAATTATTCTGGTCCTCGGGTGGGATTTCCTTGTCCCACAACAATACATATGAAGGATACTCTTAATCTCATATACATATACCAACCCGTGGAAAAAGTAAAAAACAAACAGCCACACGCAGGCCACACGTTGATCGGTGACGTCATATTAAAATGATGTCACCATGTGATGATGTCACATCTCAGCATATTCAGGATTTTTTTGAGGTCTTTTTCATATTTTTCAATTAAAAATGAGGTATTTAGTGGTGAGCAAGAAAAAGAATCCATTATTTGTGTGAGGATGGGATAGAAAATCCATCCCTCGTGATCACCGTATTTCATCACTCGGCAAGCCTCGTCATGCCAATCGATGATCCTCGGGATGGATTTTTCTATCCCACCCTCATACTCATGATGGATCCTTATAGTCTCATTCGCACATTTATTATTTACATTTTGGTAAACAAACGCTCATGCTACACCCAAACATACAAGAATCGATTTGGTTCTGTTGATGTTCAGATTGATATGAATCTTTTCTGGTCCTATATCTCAATGACCATTTTTCACGATAAGCTGTCCAATGATTATGTTTTTGGCTTGCACTAATGATTTGAGAAGAATGGTGATAGAATGATCACCACCTGTCTTTTTCCCCCAGATGAAAATTCACTGTTATGAGGTGTTGATTATGTCTGAGGGTGGACCAGATGTTCCATAGACTGTGTATTGAAGTTCCACTACAAAATAGTGAAATACAGATGGAACATTCCAATTAGACCAAATGTTGATGATAATACCCTACCGATATCTATACAGTAAAACCTGTGTAAAATGGCCACTCTCAAAAAGACCCAAAATTGGTTTTCAAGACCAATTATTGCTTAATGCAGGTCAAAAGTATTGCAGAATGCTCCATGTGGAGCATTCTGCAATACTTTCCACCTTCATTAAGCTACCTATTGTTATTAAGATCTTTGTTTTGTCTATTTTTGAGTGGCGGTTTTACACAGGTTTAACTGTATAATGCCAATATAGAACAGCCTTGTTACTATAGTGATTTGTCATGCCCCAACTTTGAAAAAAGTAAGGGGGCATATTCTACTATTTAATACTTGCCCAGGATTTTTTTCCAGCTATTTGAATGTATTTACAAGCAGAGTAGAAAGGGTGTGGATTCTAATCAGAAGTGCATTTGATCTTGGTCTACACTATTTACACTTAACACCCTTTTATCATATGAAGTTGCATCTGGGAGTGAAATAACGCCATGCAATAAAATCAATAAACCTCTAGTGGTTTACAGATTTTCAGGAAACATTATGACATCCATAACAATGTTGCATACATAACAGATTTTTGGCAGAAATGAGATTTCGATGTAATCTTAATGTCATATGATAAATAGAATCTAACATTTGTGCTCTTGTATTGTTGAATTTATTAAACTTGTTGCGAAAAAGAGATGAAATGCTCGGCAAGCCTCACATTTTATCTCTTTTCCCCAACTTGTTTAATAAATTGAATAAAACCTAAGCACTCATGTAAGATCCTCTATGTATTTCAGGTTTATGTGAGGTGAGCCCCTATGGCAGCTCACTAGTATTCCCTGGCCATGTCTGTGGTAATGTTCAAATTGTGGTAGGTAACACAACATACTGCTATTGTCAGGTTTATGTGAGGTGAGCCCCTATGGCAGCTCACTAGTATTCCCTGGCCATGTCTGTGGTAATGTTCAAATTGTGGTAGGTAACACAACATACTGCTATAGTCAGGTTTATGTGAGGTGAGCCCCTATGGCAGCTCACTAGTATTCCCTGGCCATGTCTGTGGTAATGTTCAAATTGTGGTAGGTAACACAACATACTGCTATAGTCAGGTTTATGTGAGGTGAGCCCCTATGGCAGCTCACTGGTATTCCCTGGCCATGTCTGTGGTAATGTTCAAATTGTGGTAGGTAACAAAAATACTGCTATAGTCAGGTTTATGTGAGGTGAGCCCCTATGGCAGCTCACTGGTATTCCCTGGCCATGTCTGTGGTAATGTTCAAATTGTGGTAGGTTACACAACATACTGCTATAGTCAGGTTTATGTGAGGTGAGCCCCTATGGCAGCTCACTGGTATTCCCTGGTCATGTCTGTGGTAATGTTCAAATTGTGGTAGGTAACACAACATACTGCTATTGTCAGGTTTATGTGAGGTGAGCCCCTTTGGCAACTCACTGGTATTCCCTGGCCATGTCTGTGGTAATGTTCAAATTGTGGTAGGTAACACAACATACTGCTATAGTCATGTTTATGTGAGGTGAGCCCTTATGGCAGCTCACTGGTATTCCCTGGCCATGTCTGTGGTAATAGTCAGCTTTATGTGAGGTGAGCCCCTATGGCAGCTCACTGGTATTCCCTGGTCATATCTGTGGTAATGTTCAAATTGTGGTAGGTAACACAACATACTGCTATAGTCAGGTTTATGTGAGGTGAGCCCCTATGGCAGCTCACTGGTATTCCCTGGTCATGTCTGTGGTAATGTTCAAATTGTGGTAGGTATTTCAGGTTTATGTGAGGTGAGCCCCTATGGCAGCTCACTGGTATTCCCTGGCCATGTCTGTGGTAATGTTCAAATTGTGGTAGGTATTTCAGGTTTATGTGAGGTGATCCCCTATGGCAGCTCACTGGTATTCCCTGGTCATGTCTGTGGTGATGTTCAAATTGTGGTTGGTAACACAACATACTGCTATAGTCAGGTCTATGTGAGGTGAGCCCCTATGGCAGCTCACTGGTATTCCCTGGCCATGTCTGTGGTAATGTTCAAATTGTGGTAGGTAACACAACATACTGCTATAGTCAGGTCTATGTGAGGTGAGCCCCTATGACAGCTCACTGGTATTCCCTGGCCATGTCTGTGGTAATGTTCAAATTGTGGTAGGTAACACAACATACTACTATAGTCAAGTTTATGTGAGGTGAGCCCCTATGACAGCTCATTGGTATTCCCTGGCCATTTCTTTGGTGATGTTCAAATTGTGGTAGGTAACACAACATACTACTATAGTCAGGTTTATGTGAGGTGAGCCCCTATGGCAGCTCACTGGTATTCCCTGGCCATGTCTGTGGTGATGTTCAAATTGTGGTAGGTAACACAACATACTACTATAGTCAGGTTTATGTGAGGTGAGCCCCTATGGCAGCTCACTGGTATTCCCTGGCCATGTCTGTGGTGATGTTCAAATTGTGGTAGGTAACACAACATACTGCTATAGTCAGGTTTATGTGAGGTGAGCCCCTATGGCAGCTCACTAGTATTCCCTGGCCATGTCTGTGGTAATGTTCAAATTGTGGTAGGTAACACAACATACTGCTATAGCCAGGTTTATGTGAGGTGAGCCCCTATGGCAGCTCACTGGTATTCCCTGGCCATGTCTGTGGTAATGTTCAAATTGTGGTAGGTAACACAACATACTGCTATAGTCAGGTTTATGTGAGGTGAGCCCCTATGGCAGCTCACTGGTATTCCCTGGCCATGTCTGTGCTAATGTTCAAATTGTGGTAGGTAACACAACATACTGCTATAGTCAGGTTTATGTGAGGTGAGGCCCTATGGCAGCTCACTGGTATTCCCTGGCCATGTCTGTGGTGATGTTCAAATTGTGGTAGGTAACACAACATACTGCTATAGTCAGGTTTATGTGAGGTGAGCCCCTATGGTAGCTCACTGGTATTCCCTGGCCATGTCTGTGGTAATGTTCAAATTGTGGTAGGTAACACAATATACTGCTATTGTCAGGTTTATGTTAGGTGAGGCCCTATGGTAGCTCACTGGTATTCCCTGGCCATGTCTGTGGTGATGTTCAAATTGTGGTAGGTAACACAGCATACTGCTATAGTCAGGTTTATGTGAGGTGAGCCCCTATGGCAGCTCACTGGTATTCCCTGGCCATGTCTGTGGTAATGTTCAAATTGTGGTAGGTAACACAACATACTGCTATAGTCAGGTTTATGTGAGGTGAGCTCCTATGGCAGCTCACTGGTATTCCCTGGCCATGCCTGTGGTGATGTTCAAATTGTGGTAGGTAACACAACATACTGCTATAGTCAGGTTTATGTGAGGTGAGCCCCTATGGCAGCTCACTGGTATTCCCTGGCCATGTCTGTGGTAATGTTCAAATTGTGGTAGGTAACACAACATACTGCTATAGTCAGGTTTATGTGAGGTGAGCCCCTATGGCAGTTCACTGGTATTCCCTGGCCATGTCTGTGGTAATGTTCAAATTGTGGTAGGTAACACAACATACTGCTATTGTCAGGTTTATGTGAGTTGAGCCCCTATGGTAGCTCACTGGTATTCCCTGGCCATGTCTGTGGTAATGTTCAAATTGTGGTAGGTATTTCAGGTTTATGTGAGGTGAGCCCCTATGGTAGCTCACTGGTATTCCCTGGCCATGTCTGTGGTAATGTTCAAATTGTGGTAGGTAACACAACATACTGCTGTAGTCAGGTTTATGTGAGGTGAGCCCCTATGGCAGCTCACTAGTATTCCCTGGCCATGTCTGTGGTAATGTTCAAATTGTGGTAGGTAACACAACATACTCCTATAGTCAGGTTTATGTGAGGTGAGCCCCTATGGCAGCTCACTGGTATTCCCTGGCCATGTCTGTGGTAATGTTCAAATTGTGGAAGGTAACACAACATACTGCTATAGTCAGGTTTATGTGAGGTGAGCCCCTATGGCAGCTCACTGGTATTCCCTGGCCATGTCTGTGGTAATGTTCAAATTGTGGTAGGTAACACAACATACTGCTATAGTTAAGTTTATGTGAGGTGAGCCCCTATGGTAGCTCACTGGTATTCCCTGGCCATGTCTGTGGTAATGTTCAAATTGTGGTAGGTATCACAACATACTGCTATAGTTAGGTTTATGTGAGGTGAGCCCCTATGGCAGCTCACTGGTATTCCCTGGCCATGTCTGTGGTAATGTTCAAATTGTGGTAGGTAACACAACATACTGCTATTGTCAGGTTTATGTGAGGTGAGCCCCTATGGCAGTTCACTGGTATTCCCTGGCCATGTCTGTGGTAATGTTCAAATTGTGGTAGGTAACACAACATACTGCTATAGTCAGGTTTATGTGAGGTGAGCCCCTATGGTAGCTCATTGGTATTCCCTGGCCATGTCTGTGGTAATGTTCAAATTGTGGTAGGTATTTCAGGTTTATGTGAGGTGAGCCCCTATGGTAGCTCCCTGGTATTCCCTGGCCATATCTGTGGTAATGTTCAAATTGTGGTAGGTAACACAACATACTGCTATAGTCAGGTTTATGTGAGGTGAGCCCCTATGACAGTTCACTGGTATTCCCTGGCCATGTCTGTGGTAATGTTCAAATTGTGGTAGGTAACACAACATACTGCTATAGTCAGGTTTATGTGAGGTGAGCCCCTATGGTAGCTCATTGGTATTCCCTGGCCATGTCTGTGGTAATGTTCAAATTGTGGTAGGTATTTTAGGTTTATGTGAGGTGAGCCCCTATGGCAGCTCACTGGTATTCCCTGGTCATGTCTGTGGTAATGTTCAAATTGTGGTAGGTAACACAACATACTGCTATAGTCAGGTTTATGTGAGGTGAGCCCCTATGGCAGCTCCCTGGTATTCCTTGGCCATGTCTGTGGTAATGTTCAAATTGTGGTAGGTAACACAACATACTGCTATAGTCAGGTTTATGTGAGGTGAGCTCCTATGGTAGCTCCCTGGTATTCCCTGGCCATGTCTGTGGTAATGTTCAAATTGTGGTAGGTAACACAACATACTGCTATAGTCAGGTTTATGTGAGGTGAGCTCCTATGGTAGCTCCCTGGTATTCCCTGGCCATGTCTGTGGTAATGTTCAAATTGTGGTAGGTAACACAACATACTGCTATAGTCAGGTTTATGTGAGGAAGGCCCCTATGGCAGCTCCCTGGTATTCCCTGGCCATGTCTGTGGTAATGTTCAAATTGTGGTAGGTAACACAACATACTGCTATAGTCAGGTTTATGTGAGGTGAGCTCCTATGGTAGCTCCCTGGTATTCCCTGGCCATGTCTGTGGTAATGTTCAAATTGTGGTAGGTAACACAACATACTGCTATAGTCAGGTTTATGTGAGGTGAGCCCCTATGGCAGCTCCCTGGTATTCCCTGGCCATGTCTGTGGTAATGTTCAAATTGTGGTAGGTAACACAACATACTGCTATAGTCAGGTTTATGTGAGGTGAGCCCCTATGGTAGCTCACTGGTATTCCCTGGCCATGTCGGTGGTAATGTTCAAATTGTGGTAGGTAACACAACATACTGCTATAGTCAGGTTTATGTGAGGTGAGCCCCTTTGGTAGCTCACTGGTATTCCCTGGCCATGTCTGTGGTAATGTTCAAATTGTGGTAGGTAACACAACATACTGCTATAGTCAGGTCTATGTGAGGTGAGCCCCTATGGTAGCTCACTGGTATTCCCTGGCCATGTCTGTGGTAATGTTCAAATTGTGGTAGGTAACACAATATACTGCTATAGTCAGGTGTATGTGAGGTGAGCCCCTATGGTAGCTCACTGGTATTCCCTGGCCATGTCTGTGGTAATGTTCAAATTGTGGTAGGTAACACAACATACTGCTATAGTCAGGTTTATGTGAGGTGAGCTCCTATGGCAGCTCACTGGTATTCCCTGGCCATGTCTGTGGTAATGTTCAAATTGTGGAAGGTAACACAACATACTGCTATAGTCAGGTTTATGTGAGGTGAGCCCCTATGGTAGCTCACTGGTATTCCCTGGCCATGTCTGTGGTAATGTTCAAATTGTGGTAGGTAACACAACATACTACTATAGTCAGGTTTATGTGAGGTGAGCCCCTATGGCAGCTCACTGGTATTCCCTGGCCATGTCTGTGGTAATGTTCAAATTGTGGTAGGTAACACAACATACTGCTATAGTCAGGTTTATGTGAGGTGAGCCCCTATGGCAGTTCACTGGTATTCCCTGGCCATGTCTGTGGTAATGTTCAAATTGTGGTAGGTAACACAACATACTGCTATAGTCAGGTTTATGTGAGGTGAGCCCCTATGGCAGCTCACTGGTATTCCCTGGCCATGTCTGTGGTAATGTTCAAATTGTGGTAGGTAACACAACATACTGCTATAGTCAGGTTTATGTGAGGTGAGCCCCTATGGCAGCTCACTGGTATTCCCTGGCCATGTCTGTGGTAATGTTCAAATTGTGGAAGGTAACACAACATACTGCTATAGTCAGGTTTATGTGAGGTGAGCCCCTATGGCAGCTCATTGGTATTCCCTGGCCATGTCTGTGGTAATGTTCAAATTGTGGTAGGTAACACAACATACTGCTATAGTTAGGTTTATGTGAGGTGAGCCCCTATGGCAGCTCACTGGTATTCCCTGGCCATGTCTGTGGTAATGTTCAAATTGTGGTAGGTAACACAACATACTGCTATAGTAAATGGGCCATGCAGCCCAAGTGATGATTAGAGATTATTACATGGGGCTTTAGCCCTTAAAGCGTCAAGAAAAAAATGCATCTGAAAATGTCGTCTGCTGAAGTCATCTGCTGAAAATAATTGCCTACCATTATTGACGTATTAAGTATAGAAGCAAACAGCATGCACCCAGAACAGACTGCTCCTAGAGGAGCAGTCTGATCTGAGTCCACACTGTTTGCCATAGGGGCTTCTTAAACATTTCAGCAGATGAGAAAAGCAGACGACTTTTGTTGCGATGGGCGCATTAAGGGTTAGTAATCAACCAAATTATCAACCCTATTATAAGGCCTGTAGGTTTAGCTGGAAGGATTATAATGGTCGAGGGTTACAACCAAACCCTCATAAAATATTAATCACATGTACTGATTTACATTTTATGGTATCAAATGAAATATGCAAGCAAAACAGAATATTGATGTTAACTTTGAATAATGCCATAGGACATCATCTAATGAACAAAGTTGCTGAAATGATTTGTAGTTTCTTCTATCACTTCAAAGGCACTTTTATACAAATATATACAATGTAATGTAAAGTTCCATTCATTATTTCTTTGAAAACATGAGGCACAATAATGCCTCGACCTTAGATAAAATTTGGATTTTTTATCTCAGGTTATCATACAGGCTTATTTAAATGATGTCATCACAAGACTTGTTGCATATAAAAATAAAATTCTGATTAATATCATTGAGCACGACTATTACCTTATTATGTCTAAATTCAGGGATATATCATGTGCCTTAGGAAATGAAAGTAAAATATAGGTCACTGATTTCATTTTTTTTCTACTGCCATTTTCTTTGAAACATCTAACTGAGCATGGTTTTTATCTGATTTTTAGCATTTTCACTGCAGAATTTTCTGTCAGTGTCACGCGAGTGATTCTCTTGGCTGTTGTCACCAGAACCATATTTTTATGAAAATATTTCTGGTCAAGCCCAATTATTCAAGAACGTAGAGGTGGAAAATAAAATGAGAAAGGACGGTAATTAGAGAAGGGATAAATATAACACATTCTACATCTAACATTGAGAATTACTATATGAGCCAGTGCATGAGATTTTCAACAATGTGGTATGTGCGACCAGCAAAGCCTCAGATCAGCCTGCGCATACGCGCAGTCTGATCAGAGCCTATGCTAGTCGCTCAAGTATTCCATGACTGTTAAGCTACAGACTGAACACCATTTGGAGTTTTTAAGCTTAAAAGGAGGCTGCAGAGGCTCATCTGAGTCATGTCAAAATACAGCATTGTTTGAAATCACATGCCACGTCATTATTGTATATTTTTGTAGGACTTGGAAGGCACAACACCAGGTCATACAACATCACCTGTGACAATCAATGCTCATAAAACAGAATTGGCTTGTGTAGCAGTGAACCAGTCTGGTGATAAAATAGCAACAGCTTCAATCAAAGTAAGTTTTTGTCATGCCAGCTTCTAGCAGGATGTGACATAGGAGTTCAAATTTCTGTCCATACATTTGCCTGCACATCTGTCAACAATTACATTAAAGTGTGTTTCTCTGCAACTGTGAGTGTCAAACCCTGCATGGTAATTGTCCTCAGCATACTCTTTGAGCTCGCACTGTGGCCCAAAACCTCGACCTACATTTCTAGGGTTCCTATGCATCAGGGAAATGCCAGGAAATTGTAAAAAAATTCAAGATCTGGGAATTTTGTGTCTTGTCGGGGAAAAATGAATTTAGCCTAAATGTCAGGGAAATGTCGCAGAATTTTTCAGTCACGAGAATGAAGGAAATTAATGTTTGAAGGTTAAAGTAGATTTCTTATTGGGACAAAAATTAACAGGATTTAATATTAATAGAATGCACTTATAATGTCATTTTGAAAACTGATTTGATTCCAGATCTAGTAGAAATTCAGTAATTCGAAAGTCAATTTTTCGAAACTAGCCAATTTTTCAAAGGCGACTGAAGGTCCCTATTTTTTTCACCATTATTTATTGCAAAAACACTACTAATATTTTGAATTCCAAGATATCGAAAAATTTGATATTTAAAAGAGATTCATTGGTCCCAATTACAGAAATTGCTAGTAAAATTCCCTGCAAAATTAGAAGTTGAAACTTCCAATATTAGGGTCACACATGATCATGATTTTTTTGTGAGGGTGTGTTTGATTGTTACAAACCCAAGTGACTTCACAGGTATATTTGCTATAGGATACGACACCGGATTAACGGTCACACTATTATGTAATGATCCTGAATTGAATAATTGATGTCTTTAATAGAGGTCTTCAGTAGTGGTCATCTTATTTAATGTTTTTAAATGGCATAATAATGGGAGCTATCACAAAAATAACAATCTCATAAGACAAAGAGCTACATGCATTAAGGGGCTATTTTGGCCCCCATATGAGTCCAAAAAAGAAAAGTTGCTTTTCACCAAATTCTTCTTATTAGTTTGTTAGAACAATAGCCCAAGTGTAAAAGTCTGATATTAATTTGACTATAACCATTGCTATGGTAAAAAAATGGCCACTAAGATAGGCTGAAAATAGGAAAGTGACCATTTTGGAACAAATTTGAGACATTTGACAGAGAAATTAACATATAGCACAAGCAAATACCAACAAGATATTTTAATAGATGATGAGAATTATCATGGCACACAACATTTTTAAAGTTTTTTTGGGGGTATTTAGCTGCGCTGATATCTAATTCTTAAAATATCGGTCTCCAAAAGCCTTAAATTTGGTCCAAAATGGCATTTTCTCAATTTTAAGCCTATTTTAGCAGCCTTTTTGTTACTATACTAAGCAATAGTAAAAGTTAAATTTTACACTTAGGTTATTCATCTAATAAACTAACCAGAAGAAATTGGTGAAAACCAACTTTCAGTTTTGGGCTCCAGATCTAGAGGAGGCCAAAATAGCCCCTTAAAGCATGTAGCTATTTTATGTGTTGAGAGAAGACAGCCAAAACATGTATTTTGTGAGCTCAAAAGAGACAGTTCATTAGAACACCCAAAACACTATGTTCTGGTGGAGAGAAAATAAAATAATTGCGTACTATTAGCTGGCTGCCATAGAAGGGACAAAAAAGCGAGACAATATTTCGTAAGTATAATAGTTTATTAATTTACATTTAACAGTTATTTTCGTTGTTGTCAGATGTCATGTTTTCCTTTTCTTTTCTGAGTTCTTAAACCTGTCAAGAATTAATATTATCATGTCAATCTTCAAACAACTCATTTTCTTAATGCTTAGACAGATTTTCCCATTACTTCACCAAAATTCTGAGCTGAAGTTGCAAAATCTGGTCATACAACGATGTTGAAAGAAAGCATCCGAACATGACCGATTTATATCATTTGAACTATCGATAATTCAATGCAGTCCCTGACACTTCAAATAATCTTGTTTTGACTGTACATTGAAAACTTGTTTATTAGAAATGATTTGATTTCAGGGCTCATTGATAAAGGCATTAAAAACTAATCATATTGTAGATACACTGATAAGGGCAATCATGAAAACCCAACTTTAATATAGCTACACCATTATGGCTGATAAGGGCAATTATGAAAACCCAACTTGAATATAGCTACACCATTATGGCTGATAAGGGCAATTATGAAAACCCAACTTGAATATAGCTACACCATTATGGCTGATAAGGGCAATTATGAAAACCCAACTTGAATATAGCTACACCATTATGGCTGATAAGGGCAATTATGAAAACCCAACTTGAATATAGCTACACCATTATGGCTGATAAGGGCAATTATGAAAACCCAACTTGAATATAGCTACATCATTATGGCTGATAAGGGCAATTATGAAAACCCAACTTAAATATAGCTACACCATTACGGCTGTTTTATAAGAACTGGTTTGGTTACAGGGTACATTGATACGAGTGTTTGATGTGAAGAGTAAGAAACTATTAGTTGAGCTGAGAAGAGGATCTGATCCAGCAAAACTCTACTGGTAAGACTAGAGACTAAGTCAATCTTACTCTTTTTTAGGAGTCGTGTCTTCCATTTACAAATTATTTTGGTATATAAGATCATGATATTTAACCCTTAAAGCGCCAAGAAAAAAATGCATCTGAAAATATATAACATTACTGACAACTTAAGTATAGAAGCAAACGGCGTGGACCCAGAAGAGACTGCTCCTACAGGAGCAGTCTGTTCTGGGTCCACACTGTTTGCCATAGAGGCTTCTAAAAACGGCCACTCCAAAATAGACAAAACAAAGATCTAAATGACAAATGGTAGCTTAATGAAGGTCGAAAGTATTGCAGAATGCTCCCCTTGGAGCATTCTGCAATACTTTTGGCCTGCATAAAGCGATAATTGGTCTTGAAAACCGAATTGTGGTATTTTTGAGAGTGGCCCTTTTACATAGGTTTTACTGTACTACACTCCTCCCCAATTTGTTATCATGCAGCATTCTACTTGTAAGCAGGTATTTACAAGCAAAGTCGAAAACAGTGTGGATCCTGATCGGATGGCTTAATCAGCAAAAGGATAAATACATGTTTTGTAGGACAAGGGTTTATGTTAGTTTTGTCTCTAACCTTCTTTAGGATGCCATGTATCAATGGATTAACACTTTTTGTCACATGGTGTCGGGTCTGGGAGTGATATATCGCCATGCAATAAAATCGATAAACCACTAGTCGTTTACAGATTTATTAACATTACGTAATGACATTCATTAAAATGTTGCTTAAAGATGACAAAATCTTGATGTTTTCATGCCAAAAATGTGATTTTTAAGTAATTTTGATGTCATTTTATAAATAGAATCTAACATTCATGCTCCTCTACTATTGAATTTATTAAACTTATTGCAAAAATGCAATAAAATGCTCCGCAAGCTTCACATTTTATCACTTTTCCCCCCAACTCGTTTAATAAATTCAATAAAACATGAGCACTCGTAAGACTCTCTATATGTGCCATAGGCAACTCAGGTCATTTGTGCTTCATTTGATGTATTTTGGCAGCTTATATTGCAAACAGTGTGAACCAAGATCAGACTGCTCCATATGGAGTAGCCTGATCTGGGTCCATACTGTTTCCATGCAAGCTATCACTAATCTGTTGTTAAAGTTTATTTTGCAATTTGTAAGCTGTGACTGCTCAAAACAAGAGCGGGTGAACAATAGCTTTATGTGAACTGGAAGGGGTGGGGAATACACAGTAGGTTTCACTGAATAAACAGACCCCCAGAAAAATATTTTTCTTATTTCTGAACCAAAACATATGTTGTGGGTACTCAATAGAACCGTCTCAATGAGACGGTAATTGTTGTACCCAAAACACATGTTTAAATTGATGGGTAAGAAAATAATTACAGTTTTACGCTCAAAATTTTTCCTTATCTTAACCTATGATATATATACTCAGCGTCAATGAAAAGTTACCAGTAGCGAGATTTCGATATTTCGGGAAATATATAATACAGCTCTTTGGCTACTGTTACGTTCATGTTTCTGGCCAATGACAAGCTGGTTGGAAGTAATAAAACAGTTACACAAGCCCTGGAACTATGGTGCACGTGATGCGCGTGCACTTTTGTGTTTTTCGCACTTTTTAAGAATTTGAAACCATCATTTTCAGAAGAGAACATGCCAGAACATGCTTTGGACATTTTTATTGGAAACGCCACCAAAATTGTTTAGTTATACCAATAAACGCAAAAAATGAGGATCAAACTTTTAGGGATCACCAAAACTTTGCATTTTCCTATACAATGCAATGGAAACTACAGGGGTCCGTCAATGAATGATTTTAATGCATTCAGGTGTGATGTATACCGTTTTCCATAGTGGTGACGCATGGGACTCTATGCCATAAAATTGAGTGTTGAAGTATCCGCAGTTCTTCGTTCAGAATAAACTAAATATTGTCCTGTGTTAAGTGTATGTGATTTACTGGTAACTTTTCACTGACATTGAGTATATTATCATAATGAACGTTGTACGGGTGATGATCTGATCAGTTTCTGAAATGTCAAGTTTTTTATGAAGTGTCCGTGTGGGGCATATACCATTTAGAAAGTAGCCAACAAGGGTATTTTCATGAGTACAGACAGAGCACAACTATATGCTGTTCCTTCTATCAGTGTCGAAAGGGTTAATCAGTATTCAGACAAAACTGGCTTGTAATAATACCATCTTGCATTCAGCTCCAATATTGAAATACAATGCCCAAATGTTGCATGTTATAGGTATATACTCTATTGGCTTAGTTGTGTCAACTTATCGCTTTCCTTCTGATAACCTAGATACAAACTGTCTGGATCCAGATCAGGCCTGCCAAAACATCAGTCCTGTTCTGGATCCAGACTCTTTGAAACTCTGATGATATTCCTAAAAGATGTCTTTGAAACAGTTAATTTCTTTTTTCAATATCTGCAGATGACCAAAAATACATGCAAAATTAATTTGGTAACCATGTATGCAGTTTTAACTGATGATCACAATGTTATGTTTAATATGTAGTTTGTTGCATGACTGTTAAGCTAAAACTGAAATGTTGATTTTCTTTCCAGTATATCATTTAGCCTGGACTCTGCCTATTTGTGTGCTTCAAGTGATAAAGGAACTGTACATATATTTGCTATAAAAGATACAAGCCTCAATAAAAGATCCACGTAAGTGTTGCTATGCTGACAAACGTCCTTGTATCCCTATTATTTCTAATTAAAGGGGTCGGCAAGAAAAATGCAAACCCTTATAAAACCATACAATCTGCCGCAAACCTGATCAAAATAAAACAAATAATTAGAAAGTTACAGATGTTAAAAAAGTAGAAGTAGCCATTTTTAGGTGGTTTGACTTCACACAGCCCTGATTAATTATGCATAAACAGAACATCGGGTTTCCTGCTATTCGTTTTAACTTTGCATCTTTACCGATTCTTCCATTGAAAATAGTTGATTTTGAAAGCTATCTGTACAGTTTGCAATGAAATTTGGGATTTATTGGCTATTTAAAATTACAGGAAGTTAATTAAGTATTCAAAATGTTGGCCTCCATTGGCTTAATAGATGTCAGAATTTGAATTTCAGATTGCTATAACTTTCTTATTTTACATCCGATTTTGTTCAGGTTTGTGACAAAATGCATGGTTTAATAGGGGCTTGCATTTCAGATTCACTTGCTTTCAATGTTACCCTCCCTTTAAAGATCCTTCCTTGATCAACACATAAGTCAGTACTAGCAGATAGATAAGTGTTATGAATGTGTATTAAAAGTATTTAATAAAACCTTAAAAAATGTCAACTTTATGTATTTTTTTTATCTTTGTAAAAAAGCTACATAAAAATTAAGTGTGCTTCAAATGCTTGGCATTGATGGCCCAAGAATTTCGTTTTTTTCCAAAGCTAAACTTTTAGTCCTCAAAAGATACATAGATCATTATTCAACTGGTCCCAGGCAGAGTTTTGGAAATCTGGGACTAACTAAACTGTGTCAGGTAAAACCATGACACACTGTCTCTTAACCCTTAATGCACCTGCAAAAATGCATTTGACTTGAAAATGCTGTCTGCTGTAGTTGTCTTTATTTCCTTTCAGATTCAAACAGATGGGTTTTCTTGGCCAGTATATGGAGTCTCAGTGGTGTCTAGCCAATTTTACTGTGCCAGCAGAGTGTGCATGTGCTTGTGCATTTGGTGCCAGTCAGTCTGTGATAGGTGAGAAGTTATGTAATCACATAAGAGTCTATCTCTTTAAAAACATTTACAGTATAAAAAGGTCCTGATAAAACTGCTCTCAATAAAACAGCTTAAATTACAAATGTATATCCCCCTTTTAAAATTGTGCAAGCAGTAAAGGTGCAGATCAGCCTGTGCTGATGCACATTATCATGCATTCCATTGTTGTTAGCTGCCTTGTTAGTATTACAGGGATGCCAACCATTCCCAATTTTTGCAGAATCATACCGATTTTCAAGGCTGATTTCCGCATTATGATTTTGGATGACAAAATTTGGGCAAATAACAATTTTAATATGGTACCAGATCAAACAAAGGGATTTACTCCTACCTCTACACAGATGTGAAGAAAATTATTCCGGCGCAATATACTTTTTCATTGGTAGTAAAATAAAATACAGACTGGTTTGTACGTTGTTTATTGGAAAACACATTACTTTAGCGGGTAAAAAGTTGCGAGTCTGAGAACCTGCCAGTCATACAAAACAAAATAGGATTCCACAAAAAAAAACGTTGTGTGGATGCAAATATTCCTCAGATTGTACAAATCTTTGGCCAATTGAAGGCCGGAGAATATTATACATGAAGTTGAAGTAAAGGGGTAAGGAAGAGGGTACCGTACTGGGCAATATTGAAGCTCATCTTGTGTGAGTGCATTTTGTTATATTATTTACAACATTTATGGTGAAATATGGGGCACTCTGGAAAATGTCACCAGGTTCCTAAAAAGCTGAAGAGTGATATTTAGGGTTGGCATCTCTGGCATTAGATATAACCCATTGTAGACAAATAGACTTCTCAATAAAGTTTGATACAGATAAGTTAGGACAGTCCATTGTACATGTATATATTGAGGGATCACTGGTTATAATTTCCCCAAAATATTGTATTTCATTCTCTGAAGATTGATTCTGTGTAAGCAAACAGTCCAGACCCTCATGAAATGCTGCTTCTGCATCATTTCATTTCGGTTTTCATGGTTTGCTAAAGTACACATTTAGGAGTATTCAGTACACGGGTGGGCATCAGCGGAACTACAGCGAAATCGCGTAAACGTAAATTTGTTCCTTCGTCACATCAGGGACCTTTTGCGGTAGTGGCATGGTCACGGAAAAGCCAAACAAAGGTAGGTACTCTTGCCTGTTTTTATTTTGTGTAAAAGAATGGGCTAACTGTGTAAGAATTCGATAATGCTATTCCATGTAGATATGCTTTACCTTGCTAGACAGGCCAAACGCGATGTTGAAAAAAGCTTTGCTTTGAGATGAGGACCGTTACCAAATCGAACACAGAACGGGATTTCTTCAGTTTATGTCAAAATGAAGAAAGTATGCAGATGTTTTGCCAGTTTTAGCTCAGAACAAGCGCATTTTACACATGGCATGTACATAACAGCCCTTATTATTCCTTCGGACATAAAAAATCGAACCGATCATGTTCTATGAATGAATGATTCCAAAGTTTTCAGGCGCAGTAGTGCCTTTGCCATCACGGTAGTTGTAACGTCACGCTCTAGTTCCTTTGAGTATACTATGTTAGTACATGCAGTGCATGCAGGCGCAGAGAGAAATGTGTGTAAGTCTGTAGTATCTACTGAAACACCCCAAACCACCACCACTTTTGCTGAGCAATGTGTAAAAACAGATATAAACTCGATATCTCTATATATATAAAACTCTATTGTAAACAGTGAGGATCCAAATCAGCTGGCTTCTTCAGAAACCACCTGATCAGGATCTACATGATTTCCATACTACATGTGAATTTGTAGTAATTAGAATATTATAGAGTTGTTTTAATTTAAATTAGTGAAAATAAATGTCTAAGTCTTACTCGTCCTAAATGAAATGGGATAAGGACGGACAATCGGGCATTGTATTTCAACACCCTGCTGAGGGAGTACCCTTAACCGCTTGTTTGTTTTGTTTGTTTGTTTGATTTGATTCTTTACGTCCCATCAACAATCTTTCAGTTAAACAGGGACAGGTCTTATTGGTTGAACCAGTACAAGGCAAGGATAAATGTGTCTTGCTCAAGGACAACAACGCAGTGAGGCCGGTGAGGCTCGAGCCCGCGACCCGCAGTCTCAAGTCAAGCTCTCTACCACTGAGCCACTGCTCTCCCTACTGCTTGTTTGGTAAACAGTGAGGACTCAGATAAAATGCTGCATTATGCTGCACTGTTTGCTTCTAAGAACAAAATTAATCTTGTATGTAGGGCCGACCTTAAAAATGTTGGTTGTTTTGATTTTTGTAATAGAATGAGCTAACTATGTAAAAAATCTGGCAATGCTATTCCATGTAGATATGATTTACCTTGCTAAACAGGCCAAACGTGATGTTGAAAAAAGCTTTGTTTTGAGGTGAGAACCGCAACCAAATCTAACCCAGAACGGGATTTCTTCAGTTTTATGTCAAAACGAAGAAAGTATGCAGATGTTTTAGCTCAGAACAAGCACATTTTACACATGGCATGTACATAACAGCTCTTATTCGTCCTCTGGACGTAAACAATCGAACCGATCATGTTCTATGATGCCATAGATTTCAGGCGCAGTAGAGCCTTTGCCATCGCGGTAGTTGTAACATCAAGCTTCGAGTTAGTACATGCAGTGCATGCAGGCGTGGAGAGAAATGTGTGTAATATTGTATTATCTACTGAAACACACCAAACCACCACCAATCCATCTCAAACGCTGCTCCCCGTGTACAAACTAGCACACTTACCCCTGCCCAACTCCAAATCCTCACCTCACAGACCCCCACAACCTTTAGCTCAGCCTTTTGCGCAGATGGGGTAGAGATGTAAATACTTGAAGTGTATATCATTTATCTACATGTATATGTGTGTCAGTATATGAGATTTTGCATGTGCTCGACTCAGATCTCATGTACTGACACATATATACATGTAGATAAATGATATACACTTCAAGTATATTTAATTATGGTATATGCTTTATTTAATTTAGGTGTTTGCCATATTTAATTATGTTATATACCATTATTAATCTTTTTGCTCCTTTCGGTACACCATAGATAAATGATATACACTTCAAGTATATTTGGGCCAGTGGACGAGACCTGATACTTACATCTGTAGCCTATCTGCGCGAAAGGCTGAGCTAAAGGTTTTGGGGGTCTTTGAGGTGAGCAGGAGTAAGTTTGCTAGTTTGTACACTGGGAGCAGCGTTTGAGATGGATTGGTGGTGGTTTGGGGTGTTTCAGTAGATATTTCACACAGTTCTCTCCGCGCCTGCATGCACTGCATGTACTGACATGGTATACTTGAAGGAACAAGAGCGTGACATTACAACTATCGCGATGGCGAAGGCGCTACTGCGCCTGAAAACTTTGGCATCATTCATTCATAGAACATGATCGGTTCAATTTTTTTACATCCGAAGGAATAATTAGGGCTGTTATGTACATGCCATATGTAAAATGCGCTTGTTCTGAGCTAAAACTGGCAAAACATCTGCATTCTTATTCGTTTTGACATAAAACTGAAGAAATCCCGTTCTGTGTTCAATTTGGTTACGGTCCTCATCTCAAAGCAAAGCTTTTTTCAACATCGCGTTTGGCCTGTCTAGCAAGGTAAATCATATCTACATGGAATAGCATTGCCAGATTTTTACATAGTTAGCCCATTCTTTTCCAAAAAATCGAAACAAGCGAGAGTACCTACCTTTGTTTGGCTTTTCCGTGATGTTGCCACGTCCGTGAAAGGTCTCGGATGTGACGAAGGAACAAATTTACGTTTATGCAATTTCGCGGTAGTTCCACTGATGCCCACCCATGCAGTAGACAATGGGTTAATAAACAGTACAGAATGGCCAAATCAAGTTTTACCTCTGGTATTATGAAATTATGTTACCATTACATGTAATTGCCTTCTTTCATTTCTTTTGCCGGTTTTGTATACATGAGAACTATTAAACTCATCGCATTTCATGTTTAAACTTAACCTGTAGTCTGCTTATATTTTTGTCCAGAAAATGTCATCGGCTTTTTACCTGTATATTCTAATGCACTCCAGACTAATTTAATCACGGAATCAAACACTGTGAACCCTGATCAGACTGCTCCTGATCAGACTGCTGCCTTAGGAGCAGTCTGATCTGGGTGCATATTGTTTGCAATATTGGCCACCAAAGTACAAAAGCAGAAGAGAGAGCAGATGGGGTTTAGTAACTATTACATGTAATTGCCTACTTTTTTTTCTTGTGCATGGTTTGTATACCTAAGAGGCAATTCTGTTGGACTAGTCACATTTCCTGCTTAAACTTAAAATCTCTGTATATTTCAGCTATCTGTGTTGATGGAACTTTCCATAAGTATGTGTTCACTAAAGACGGGAACTGTAACAGAGAAGCCTACGATGTGTATCTCGATATTGGAGATGATATGGAATGATAAGAGGAACACTGTACAGTAGAACCTGTCTTAAGCGGCCACTCAAAAAGAAGACCAAAATTGGTTTTCAAGACAGATTATTGCTTAATGCAGGTCAAAAGTATTGCAGCATTCTGCAATACTTTCGACCTTCATCAAGCTACCATTTGTCTTTAAGACCTTTGTTTTGTCTCTTTTTGAGTGGCCATATAAGACTGGTTTTACTGTACATACCTTAACTCTTTGCATGCTAGGTAGTTTTTCATGCTATTGTTGTCGTCTGCCGACTTTTTTCAAAATTGACTTTTTTGAAAATTTCTTTCCAGCAGGAACACTATCAGGGTGTCAAACGATTTGGATCCAGATCAGGAGCAACATTTTGTTGGTCCTGATCTGGGTGCAGACTGTTTGCAAAGGTAATCAGCAGACGAAAAAAGTCACAAGCAGGGAAAGTTGATGTTCAAGGGAGATAACCTTAAAAATTTACTTTTTTAGCATGCGGCTACTGTTGCTCTTGTCCACTGATAATCTTTGCAAACAGTTTGGAGCTAGAGTGGGCCTGTTTTGGATACAAATTGTTTGACACTCTGTTGATATTTCTGAAGGATGTTTTTTGAAAAAGGGCCTTAAAAAATCTGCAGCAACAAAAAAAGCGTGGAAAATTTATAGATTTGTTACCAAATCTGAATTTTATGAATGAAGTATACTTGCCTGTATGTGAAATATACATAAGGATTTCTCTCCCTTATCTAGTCCACAATTTGCTAAAAATAACTGAGGTCAAAACCATGACCCATAAAGTCACATGACTACCCTATGAAGTGTATTTGCCAGGCACACCCTTCAGTTTCCCAAGTTAGCAGCGGAAAGTCCACTCAACAAGGAAAGATACTGAGGGGAGGTGGGCGGGAACACATACAGGTAAGTATACTTCATTCATAAAATTCAGATTTGATAACAAATCTATAAATTTCATTCCATTCTGTTTACTTACCTGTATGTGATATATACATAAGGATTATATTGCAAAGCAATCATACATTCCTTGTATGCCCAGCTGTGGTTCTGTGACTTTTCGTATGATATACCACTTGCTTTCAATACCATTCTAGAAGCTTTACACCAGATATTCAGTGATTTATATACAAATATACATCTGAATTTCCCATATATTTCATTGTTTCTGAGTTTTAACAACATTTTGCTGTTCCATTATGTAGTATACATGCCATAACACACGAGATACCAATCTGAATCTTTACCCCTATATCTCAGGACCGTATTATCAGAAGTGTACACTTCAACTTTACACTCAGCAACTCGCTGAATAAGACACTTCCAGTATCATAAAAACCACTATACAGTATCTAACATATGACTTCTACACTGAAACCCCAGCTGATCTTATCTCCTTGTAGATAAAGAAGTCTGCTGTACAATAAATTTCCATTCATTATGTACATCTAAAAACAATCAAATTAAGTAAATATTTTTTTTAAAGAACTCAATAGTCTAACACTGAAGCATTCACATCTCGCAGATAAAACTTAATGAATGTAGATTCCGGAGACCAGTCTGCTGCATTGAGTATTTTGTTTACAGATGCACCATTAAACAAAGCCCATGAAGATCCAATAGCTCTTGTAGAATGTCCTTTTAACTTTCATACTGGGATCCTCAGTTTAATCAACTTCACTAGCAACTTTGAAATAGTTTGAGAAGTTACAGGTTTATGTGGCTTCATGCAAGACAAAAACAAAGAAAACTTCACTTGATCTTGTCCAAAGTTTCCGAATTTCTTTTCAAATAAGCTCTCAATACCCAAACTGGGTCCAAAGTTTTATCTTGAGAAAAAGATGGAACGAAAATCTTTACATTCACATGATTTTATCTGTCTGATTTAGAAGGACCTTGTCCAATGAACGTAATTCCTCTGTTCTGTATGGACACATTACCAGAGTCTAACCTCAACGCCTGTATATCACTCGCCCTGCGGAATGTTGTGATGGCTACAAGAAAGTAACATTTCCATGTCAGATATTTCAAAGGTGACAAATATAAAGGCTCGAAGGGTGGTTTCTTGAGAAACTTCAGAACCAATGGTAGATCCAACTCAGGTAAAAGCCTAATGGTCAGTGGCCTTGAATTAAAAATGCCTTTCATTAACTGAACAATGTAGGGATGTTGCCCCACAGGAAAATTGTTGACTGGATGTAAAACCGAGGACAACATAGCCCTATAGCCAGCAATGGTTCTATACTGTAAACCTTTATGAAAAAGGAAGGTTAGAAACTCAGCGCAATCAGTCACAGATGCTGAATATATATCAATTTGTTTCTCACAACACCAGCTACTGAACTGCTTGAATTTACTAGAGTATGTTTCTGAGTAGTTGACCTCCACGATGCTGACAGTAAACTTCTAACTCTTTGTGAAAAAACCTCTTGTTTGGAACTGTCTGTTGATAGTAGCCATTCATTCAGACTGAAGACCTTGGGATCTGGATGGTATATTATGGATTTCCGTTGCCTGAACAAATCCTGTCTCAGTGGCAACTTTATGGGATTTGCAATGCACATTTCCAACAGATTCGGATACCAATGTCTCCTTGGCCATTGTGGAGCTATTAGAATGACTTGACATTGACCCAGCCTCATGTGTTGCAAAACTTTGTGAATTAGGCAAATGGGAGCAAATGCATACACAAACATCTAATTCCACCTCATTGAAAAATCATCTACAGCTAGTGCTTGGGGATGATGGTCCCATGTGCAGAAGATGTCCATCTTCTTGTTGTGAAACGATGCGAAAGATCAATCGGTTTCCCCCAATTATGAAAAATCTTGTGTAACACTGCATCGTTCAATGAGCATTCCATTGACCTTATTACTATTCTGCTCAACTGGTCTGGCAGAATGTCGAGTGATTCCGCTATATGGACCCCTTTCAGAGAAATGTTTTTTTTATTGCTAATTGCCAAACTTCCCAAGTTTTGTAACACAACTGAGGGGACCGAGTTCCCTGCTGATGATTGATGTACTGTATCACCGTAGAGCTGTCGCTCCTGATCAGCACTGACTGGTTCACTAATTGAGGAAGAAATTTTCGAACATTTAAGCAAACTGCTTCCAATTCCAGACAATTTATGTGAAGTTGTTCCTCTGCATTTGACCAAGAGCCCTAAACTATTTGATGACCCAAGTTGCCGCCCAAACCCTGGTTGGATGCATTCATGACAATCACCTTCTTTATATGGTTCTGAAACAAAGACCTGCCCTTTGCAATGTTGGCTTCCTGTAACCACCAAATCAAGTGCTCTGATAGATGCTGAGAGCTTGGAAGCAAAGCCTTGAGATCTCTGGACACAGGTTTCCACCAGTGCAATAGATGTAGCGGAACTGGTCTCATGTACAGTCTTACATTCGAAAGTAGCTCTATACAAGAGGCCCTTACACCCAATGTTTGCAAGTATTGCCTTGCTGGGACTATTTTTCCCTTCAGATTTGTTACAACTTCCCTTAATTTTAACATTCTGTCTGGAGTTGGTAAAACAATTCCCTTGTCCAACCAAAACCTTCCTCCTTTGTAAGAGGTATCTTGTGTTGGTTCCAGATTTGACATTTCTGAATTTATCAAGAAACCCAGTTGAGAAAGAAGCTCAAGTATTCTTTTCTGTCCCTGAGAAGCATTTGTCATATTGCAGTTAATGCCAACTAATCGTCCAAGTACACTGGGAGTCTTATGCTCTGCATTCTCAAATGAGCAGCCACCACAGCTACCATTTTTGTGAACACCCTCGCAGAGCTCCAGATAAGCTTTCAGTACAATTGGGTATTTACCCCACCAGAAATATTGAAATTGCTTTTCTTCCAAAAAAATTGGGTACCCCACAAAAAATTATTGAATTGCTTTTTTCTCAAATGCAATTGGGTAAAAAGTTTTTTATAATCATTTAACCCATAAAACGACAATCACAACAAAAATTGTCTGTTTTTGAATTATTTTAAGTGCCCCTTTTGACAAACAGTATAGACACAGATCAGACCTGATCTGGGTGCCCACTGTTTACCTCTTTACTTACATGCAGATGACTGACGCAGACAAGTTTTGTAGATGCAGTTTTAAAGGTTAGAATGCTATTTGAAGATAATTTTGACCGCATTTTTACCAAACTATACATTGTTTCAATTAGAAGAACTATATTCATCATGAATAGAGTTCTACTTATTGAACAATTCTAGTGAGTACCTATTTGAATTTTGATATTCTAGATCACCATTTAGCTGGGGCTATGTTTATGAGTAAAACAAAGAAAAATATGAAACAAAGAATATTTCTAAAGTAATTTACTTACATCCATAATGACAACATGGACTGAATGATTCAATGCGTGACCATAAAATTCCTCTCCTTATTTCAACTCAACCAAGGGGGAAAATGTTTCTTTTTCATGTAACATTTAATGTACATGCTGTAGATGTCTCAAATTTTTGCAGGAAAACTTTCATAGTAATTGAATAAACATTAAATTTAAATGTAACTAAACTTCCAACTTTATTTTGTAAATAGTTTCTGTTTTGATATTCTATGTTATAGAATTTTATGTTACAATTCTCGAATGAGATATAATGAACACAAGTGTGATGCTATTCTAACTTTTGATAATCATCAACTGTTCTGTAAGCCTGTGGAGAGAGTGATGTGTATTAGTGGGCATGCGCAGATCATGATAGTGTAAACAATGCCTTATATGTAAGAGCAATATTAGAACATTTCCCTTCTTAAAAAAAATCAACAATTTTATGTGTAGTTTCAAGATAGTTCAACTTTCACAGATGGTCTGCTCTGGAACTGCATTGATCTGAACTAGGCAAATTTCTGGATGGAAAACTCCATCGCTTTCTATTAAGTTTATGCCATAAACATGTAAATTTAACTACACAATTACACTATGGCATTATTTAATTATAGTTCACAGTTCATTTTACTTTTTAACCCATTCATCGGTACTGTAGCGCTGATTAGGTTTCACTTGTCGCCAAGAATGTGTGATATATGGCAAATTGCCTGCACTGCTATTGTTGTTTATATTTGATGGTGGAGGCAGTGGAGCCTGTTCATTAGAAATGTGACTTTCTTGCTGTGCTAATACAGTTGGGTGAAAATCTTGCACTTTCACAGGATCTCCCTTAGCTTTCATGAGGTGTTTTCTGTTACGACGATAAATAGCACCGTCACTTGTCTGAACAGAATAGGACCTAGAGTCAAGTTTTTGGATGATTCTCGCTGGTTTCCATATTTTGCCAAATTGAATACGGACCTGGTCATTTATGTTCAGAGAGGGTACTTGTCTTGCTGTCTGGTCATAATGTTTTTTTTCTGCAAGCTTTTTGAACAAAAGTAAGCTTTTTTAACAATTTTGGAGTCAACAGTTCGTGGTTGAAGAAGTTTATCAGTAATAGGTACGACTGATCTCGTTCGTCATGACATCAATAGTTGTGCTGGACTGAAACCGCACTCTAAAGGGGTTTTACGGTATTCAAGAAACAACAGATACGGATCTTGTTTGCTGTCCTTAGCTTTTCTGAGAAGTTTTTTGGCAAGACCTACAAGAACTTCACTATGACCATTTGACTTAGGGTGGAAAATACTAGATGTCTGATGGATAAATCCCAATTCCTAGCAAAGTCAGCAAAAGCTTGGCATGAGTACGAGGGTCCATTGTCTGTGATTAAGAGTTGACATATGCCATTTCGAGCCATGTGAACTTTTAATTTTTGAATAACTGTTTTGGCGCGCATGTCTGGCAAAAAATCAATTTTGAAAAATCTACTATAGTAGCATGACAATAAAAGGTAATTCTTTCCTTCAAACGTAAATATGTCAGAGCCTAGCTTTTGATATGGCCATTGTGGTACGTTGTGCGATATAAACAGTTCTTTCCTGTTTGAGTCTCTGTGCCTGAGACAGAGTTCACAACTCAAATCATAGTCTGTGATTGCCTTGGTCATGCCAGGCCAAAATATGCTATCTTTTGCACGTTCTTATGTCTTTGTCACTCCTAAGTGACCTGTGTGACCTGTGTGAATTTGATTCAGCATTTCTGCACATAGTGACTTTGGAATTACAATTTTCTGACCTTGAAAAATTAAACCTTTTTCAAACGAGAGTTTATCGCGGTGGTTCCAGTATTCAAGAATTAATTGATTGCAGTCAGATCAGGTTTCGGGCCACCCTTTCAAAATGGCATTTTGCAATGTTTGCATTTGTCTGTCATGCTCAATTTCGGTTTGTATCGTTTCAACCTTTTATCGGTGATAAATAATGCTGCAAAACTGTGTGTACATGCAAATCCAGGCCAGTCACCAAATTTGGATATGTGTAAAGATGCACGTGATAAAAAGTCACTTACAGGGATGTCTTTTACGCTTTTGTGGAGCACTTCAATTACGTATTTTTGAAGTTGTAAGGGCATTCTCATTACACGTGGTGGGGCTGCTGAAAGCGGTTTTTTCATGATTGCAGAAATGGGTTTGTGGTCTTAATGCACAATAACGTGCCTACCATACGTGAATTGATTCCAACCTTTTAATCCGAAGACAATAGCTAGAAGTTCTTTTTCTATTTGCTCGTAGCCAACCTCAGTTTGAGTCAAGCTCTTTGACGCAAAGGCTATAGGGTGTTCTTCTTGCATCAGGCAACAACCTATGCCATATTTTGATGCATCTATTTCCAATACCAGCGGTAAGTTTGGATTATAGTACCATAAAACAGGACACTGTGTGATTACCTGCTTGATCTTTTCAAATGCCTCAGTTTGGGGCTGATCCCAGAAAAATTCTGATTCCTTTTTAAGGAGTTTCCATAAGGGGGCTGTCAGTTCTGCAAGGTTTGGCGCGAACTTTGCTAAGTAATTAACCATACCAAGAAATCTTTCAAGTTTCTGGCGGTCATCAGGTACATCAAGCTTCAATATCGCCTGAAGTTTCGACTCGTCTATTTTGAGACCTTGAACTGTAACCAAATGTCCAAAAAATGGAAGTTTTTTGACTCCGATTTTCATATTGTCTGGGTTAAAGCATATGCATTTTTCTTGAGCTCTGTCAAGAACTTTGCGCAAAGTTCGTTGAGTGTGCGACCATATATCAATATGTCATCGACAATGGCTGCAACGCCGGCCAAGCCTTCAAAAATTTCATTAACCTTCATTTGAAACAGGTCTGATGAAGCTAAAATTCGGAATGGTAACCTTAGATAGCGATAAAGACCAAACGGTGTCCCAAATGTTGTTAAGTACGACAAACTTTCATCCAGTTTAAGGCTCCAGTAAGCATGCATAATGTCCAATAGACTGAATCACGTAGCGTTAGTCAGTTTAGAGGTAACGTCTTCTAACGTATACATTGGATAGTGAGGTCTTCAATTTGCCTCGTTGAGCGCTTTTGGGCCTAAGCAAATCCTAAGTTTGCCAGTTTGTGGCTTTTCTACGACGACAAGCAAATTTACCCAGTCTGTGGGCTCATGAACCTTCACGATGATCTGGTCATTTATCCATGTTGTCAAGCTGGCATTCGAGCCTAGACTTAAGTGCCTCGAGTATTCTGCGTGGTGGGTTTACTACCGGCACAGCATTGTCCTTTAAATGCAATTTGACTTCCCCAGGAATGACCCCAATTCCTTTAAATAGGTCACCGTACTCATGCTCAATCAGCTGTTTGTCAATAAGAGAGACTGATGGAACCCTAAGGGAACTTTCGACATCATATGTAAGCTTTATTAGGCCCAAATCTACTGATGATTGGTGGCTTAACAATGGAGGGGCCTTGCCTTCTACTATATAGAATAATGTTTGTATTTCCCTGCCTTTGTGGGAGAATGCTAACCTTATCATGCCTACAACAGGAATCATGTTCCCTGTGTACGACGTAAGTTTGTGAGTAGGGGGTTCAATGGGGTGGCTGATGTTCAGACTTGAACAGAGAATGTGGTAAGATATTCTCGGCACTGCCAGTGTCAATTTTGAAATTTACCTGTGTGTTTTGTGGTCCAACATGTAACTGGGCGAATGCACAGTCTGGCAAAAGTGAAACACTAGAAAAAGCGCTTACCGTGTCTATAAAATATTCCTGATTTATGTCACTATAATATAATCCAGTATACACATTGTCACATTCACTCTGATCGTCAATGTCATGGACAGGTCATGATCTACACAGTTTTTGGAAGTGATTCGGCTTGCCACAATTGTGATACACTTTACCAAACGTGGGGCAGTCCTTTATCTTGTGGCATGTCCCACAATTGCCACACTTTGGTTGTTGACTCTTCGGCTGTTGATACAGTGATTGTCCTGCGCTGTTAGCGTTGCTTGTCTGTGTCGTCTTTGGTCGAGCACCTCCAGTGGAACGTCAGTGTGTAGCGTCATGTATAACGTCAACGCTAGTCCCAGTAGCTCCAGATAACGTCATCGTCGATAACTGTTTCTGACAGTACTCAAAGGTCTGAACAATTTGTATTGCTCTGTCCATTGTCAGCTTGCCCCCCTCATTAATGAGTTTCTCGCGACATTTTTCGCTGGTACACCCTGAAACGATTCTGACTCTGATCATATTGTCTCTTTCTGCAAAGTTGCAGTCTAAAGCTTTTGTCTTAAGTTTCGTGACAAAAGCATCTATGCATTCGGCACTCTGTTTCTCGTTATTGAAGAGACATTTCGCGAATATGGGGTTAAGCTTTGGCTGCATGTGGTTCTTGAAGCGAGTATAGTATGTGTCCAGCTTTTT
Source organism: Loripinus fragilis (assembly GCA_964019695.1). NCBI lineage: Eukaryota > Metazoa > Mollusca > Bivalvia > Lucinida > Lucinidae > Loripinus > Loripinus fragilis. Next base: position 85,804,777 of record OZ026516.1, read on the forward strand.
GGCATCTGCCTCTGTGATGCCAGTCCATGTCTCATATATTTCACGTCCCTTTTGTCCAACCCATAAAAGTAAATAAGACACATGTTCTTCTTTAGTCTTAGCTTTTAGCGGTCCTGAGAAGATCAACGACACATGTAACTTGAACTTCTGCCATTCCTTTGGTAAATTAGAGGCATCCCAATTCATTATTGGTGGTGGTATTCTGCTAGGATCCATTTTACTGTGGTAATGTCAACAAAGATAAATGAAAACGTTGAAATAATTAAAAAGCTGATCGTTTATGTTTCCTTTTACAAAATTAATGTAAACACTTCTGGCACCATGTTTTGATATTCTATGTTATAGAATGTTATGTTAGAATTCTCGAATGAGATATAATGAACACAAGTGTGATGCTATTCTAACTTTTAATAATCATCAACTGTTCTGTAAGCCTGTGGAGAGGGCGTGGTGTATTAGTGGGCATGCGCAGATCATGATAGTGTAAACAATGCCTTATATGTAAAAGCAATATTAGAACAGTTTCTGGAATAGTTACAATAGAAACAGTCTTAAAAAAGCCTCTGCCTTAGCTGCCACTGAAAAGTCTTCCCATTCTCCTTTTCATCCCCCGACGAAGTCAGAGGGATATAGTTTTGGCGTCCTCCATCCGTCTGTCCATTCCGTCCGTCCTTCCATCCGTCCGCACTTTTTGTCTGTCCAGAACCATATCTCAGTACCTATTGATCAGATTTTATTCATTCTTGTTACAAATGTTTAGTATCATGAACTCTTGATATCCTATAAGTTTGGTCAAAATCGACCCCTTAACACTTGAGTTATTGCCCTTGTTTAAGTATAGGCAATTATGAGGCAAAACCTAAACATGTGTATTAGCTTTTTTGTGTGATGATCTTCACATTTCATCAAAGCTTTTATATTTATCATCTTCTCGCTATAGACCATGATTGCCAAGTTCCTGTAGATAAGAATTGCAGTGTCAAAGTTATACCCCACCCCCTTTGATCCACCTAAAGGGTGGAAGGTCAAATATTTAAATTTTGCAATAACTAAGGCAATTATTAATATTTATGCTGACATTTTGCATGCAGGCAGGGCAGCAATAGATATGAAACATCAAACGGGATTTCAGTTTGAAGGCCTGATTCCGAGCCCCTTTGGTGGACTTAAGGGGTGGGGCTGAGGCCAAAATTAAACTTTTTCAGAATATGGACATGTTGCATATCAAATTAAAGCTGACGACGCTGGCAGCAACATGGTAGCAAATATTTTGCCCACAGACACACCCTCGACCCAGGGGGTGGGGTCAAAAGGTCAAACTATATATTTTTCTGAAAGTAGTCATGTTGCATATCAAATTAAAGCTGACGACGCTGGCAGCAACATGATAGCAAATATTTTGCCCACAGACACACCCTTGACCCAAGGGGTGAGGTCAAAAGGTCAAACTATATCTTTTACTGAAAGTAGTCATGTTGCATATCAAATTAAAGGGAATTGAGCACAGAGCACCATGAAAGCAAGTGAGCTGTCATTACACACACCAACGACCCCTGGGGTGGGGTCAAAGGGTCATTTTTGTTCTTTTCTAAAAGTGGTCATGTTGCATATCAAAGTAAAGTGGAAGAAGTGTAGACCTACATGCAAGGTAACACTTTGAATTTACACACAATCTTGACCTCTGATGTTGGGATTAAAGGTCAGATATTGAAATTGTGCAGATGTAAGTATATTTTTTATTGAACTAAGCACTAAAACATACTTGACAGGCGTTTGTTATGATCTGAATGATACTGTAGGTGAACTAAGGGTTAGATAAATGGGATTTATGTTTTGTGATTTACATGATTCTCTCAGATAACCCTTCGTCGGGGGATATAAATTCGTCGAATTTGCCTTGTTTTCTTTCTGAGCCAATGTACTATTGCTGGGGATGGGTTATATTCAGTGGCACTTGGGCCTAACATGCATATTGTCATCAAAGTATTTAAATTTTGTGACTTGATTGAAGCTCTATGTTTAGTTATCAGTCTGTTATAGGTGCTAAAGCTTCGCTCACACTCTACACTTGTGGGCTGCATACAAAGTGCTATTTCTGCCAGCTTAGCACAGTTTAGCATTATATCTTTATGAATAAGGATTACTCTTTTACATTTAGCTTACTGGGTGTCAAACCAGAATATGTCCCCCTAAGCATACCCAGCAATCAAGGCCATTCCTCCTGCAACTTGATTGGATAAATCATGGGGAAAATAACTCTATGCGCTTCAACTGTCCCTTCTATCAAATTTCCCTGCACTATTGTTACAGTTTTCTCATATCCATAGAAAGTAGCTAAATGGCCTATTGCATCATTGCATTCTTGGTCAGTGGATGAGTTCACAAGTGATGGCTCAAATATCTTACTAAAATCATTATATATATCACTGTCTTTTTTTCTGAATCTGTTTTGTATATTTTTTTTTCAATCTTTTCACAAAGTCTTTCCTAATAGATTCAAATTCACTGTCCATGTTGTCATGATAAGATACTTTTTCATCAGCATAAAAAATATCACCCTCTACTTTTTTCAATTTCAATTTCATGTCAGTCAGACAGGAACCATCAGTACATTCCAAACTGTTTATTTTTGAAAGAGTTCCATCAATTTAAAGGTCTGATTTCACTTAATAGTTGGGAGCGCAGTGGCTCAGTGGTAGAGTGCTTGACTCGAAACCGAGAGGCCGCGAGTTTGAGCCTCACCGGTGTCACTGAGTTGTGGTCCATGAGCAAGACACAGCTATCCTAGCTACGTACTGGTTCAACCCAGGAAGACCCATCCCTGTTTAATTGAAAGATTGTTGATGGGACGTAAAGAATCAAATCATAATCTCTAAAAAGCAAGTTTTCCTTTTGAATTTCACAACTGAGAACAGCCAGTTCATCATGAACATCTAAAACAAATGCAATTACCAGTGCGGCTTTGTATGAACAAAAGTACTTTAGCAGGCCTATAGCAACAGGATTCTTCTCTGCCACAAACTTTGACAGGGTTACTAGAACTGAACCATATGTCTCAAAAACTGTAGATACAGCATTCCTTAACCCTAACCATCTAATGGAGTGTGGTTCCTTGATGAACAAATCAGGTTCATGCAGTAGCTCTTGGATATTTCTTAGTGCAAGAGTTCTTAAACTTGAAGCACTCATGAAAAAATACAATTGATTGAATTCGTCCCTAAATTTTTCTGTGTACTCATTTTTCTTAATTGAATCTGTGCAAGCAAGGTTCAATCAATGAGCTATACAGTGGATTTGGGTACAGAAAGGAGCATATTTGCTTTATATCTGTTTACCAGTTCCTGCATGTTTACCCATCTGTAGCTAGAGATGTACTTTTATCAAATACAATACTCATTTTGTTTAATTCTTGCGTAACACAGTTTACAATTGTGTAAGCTTTACCATCAGCTACAGGAGCTTTGTATAACATCTGAGTAACGGGTTTACCACCTTTAATATACCTAGCACAAATACTTAAGTACTTATCAACCGTAAGGTCAGCATCAAGCATTATGGCAAAAGCATTAGGCCGGTTTATTTCATCAATTAATTGATTTTTCAACACTGTTGCAATTGATTTTTGCATCCCTGTTATTGAGTCCCAGCTTAGATTAGTATACTGCACACTTTGACCATTCTTTGTCTGTAATGCTAAAATGCCATTCACAGTTTCAGATGGAATTTCAGATTTTGCAGCAAAGTACACCATATTGAAAACAATCTTATCTTCATTTGTTTAACTGACTGGGACTTCCTCGTGATCAAAGTCAGTTTCGGCAACAATGATTTGTTCTCCTATTTCTTTTTCACATTCTGAAGATGCTGACCTATGGTCTACTCTTTCATTGTGTCGTACGATGCTTGAAGCCTGTATGTTTGGTGTTCCAGAACTAGCCCAGGCAGTAGCAAGTTTTAGTTTAGACCTCATTTTGGTGCAAGTTTCACAAGTCATTTTCATACTTTCCTCTTCTATAATCAGCCGTGGATAAGTTTTCTTTCACTCAGTCTTAGTATAGAAAGTAATCCGCTGTCGGCCATGCTTTTCAACCGATCGAGTTTTATTTTCAAAATCAATGGAAGAGAGCACCTCGTCGAGAATGTCACGGACAATATCTTCCGATGAATAGCAACAATCTCGAATCAGGCTATCAATAATCTATTTTGGAATTGTTTTACTATCATGTTCTGGTTCGCTAAAGTAGCTAGTTAACGTATTTTGTTGTGCGTTAACGGTGAATTTCTTTCTTCCCCGTTTTGTTGCCATTTTGGCAGAAAATCAAAATGAACTTTCACTTTCAATGTTCCGGGAAAACACTACACTGGGTTCTGATATTTTTAAGATATTTTATGATAAACGACAACAGCGCTGGAGAGAAATAAATCGATAGCCAACTGGTATTTTTGTATTACGCAAAAGGGACTGAAACTAACCAAATGGTACGCAATGACATCGCATATAATTGCATTCAGCATTTTCGGAAATTGCGTTTCGGTACGCACAACTTTAATTCCAATTGCAATTTAGACCATTTTAATTGCGTATTTACTCAGATACACTGCTTATCTGGACTGCTGCCCTCGGTAATGTTTTTGGACGGAAAGCTAGCACTCGGTACTGATAAGCCTTCCCTTTTGTGCAAAAGCGTTAATATTTTCTGTGGCTTGGGTGAATTAAAGTGTGAAAATATGCATCTTTCAGGTCTACAGATAAAGCCCAATCTCCTTTCTTTACTAGATTCAGAACTGTTTTCATAGTGTCCATCTTGAAATGCTGTGTTTTGAGATACTAATTGAGGGGTCTCAAATTTATCACTGCCCTGAAGGCCCCTGTCTTTTTTGTAACCAGGAAAAACATACTGTAAAATTCTTGTTGACGGTCTGCAAAAGGAACGGCTTCTATTGCTACCTTTCCTAATAATTTTTTACTTCTAACATTAAAATATCGTGGTTTTTTACAGTCATAGACGTTTCCCTAATTCCCTAAAGAGGAGGAAGACTTTGAAACTCTAGTTTGTGTCCATTTTTGATTGTTGACAAAACCCATGTGTCGTCTGTTATTTGTATCCATTGGTTGATGAAAATTCTGAGCCGTCCCGCTACCGGTATTTCTGGGCAAAGACCTTTCTTTAAGTTCAAGTCATTTATTTTAGGACTTTGCACGAAAAGAACTTACCCCTTTCTTCTGTTGCCCCTGAAACTTCTGCCCATAAGAGCCTGTGTTTGGCTTGTAGTCATTACCATACCGTCCGTACTGTAATGGTGTGGAAAACTCTGATCTGTTTTGACTAAAGTTCCTGTTATACTTCTGGAGCTGTCAAAACCCGGCTGTTTATGATCTCTCACATTTGATGAGAAATTGGCTTTCCTCTTTAAAGGATAAGAATCATGTTTGAGGGAATTTTCCAGAGATAATACCTTCCTCTGCTTCTTTGCAGAATCTAGTCTGGAATCTGTTGGTTGGCACACACCCGAAGTGTTGCACTGTACCGATGGTAAAGAGAAAGTAGCAGTAGCCAACGAACTCGGTAAAGCCATATTTTGACGTTGTAACCCGAAACATACCTAGCATCTTCTCCTCAAAGCTAGAGAACCTAGTCTCAATACTGGCACACATTCTCTCTTCCATTTGATCCTCTAACTCTGATTTTCTGCTGTTCTGAGATGCCTGCGTCTTTGTTGATTGCCGCCATGACAGTAGATTTGTTAGCCTTGTTATGGCTCTGAGTTAAACTCAGAGGGATAACCATAAATTCTGAGGTCCAACAATCTCTCGACGTTTCTATATGGCCTTCCAGCAAATCTCCGTCAAACCTCTGCCAAACTTACGAACCCGAAATCCAAAAATAATCAAACTAAAATCCTATGAATAAATAACACAAAAACACAATGTGGACTTCGAGACGCTGAATAAGAAACTGAAGGGTGTGCGCGTGGCAAATAAGCATCATAGGGTGGTCACCTGACTTTATGGGTCATGGTTTTGACCTCAGTTATTTTTAGCGAGTTGTGGACTAGATAAGGGAGAGAAATCCTTATGTATATTTAACATACAGGTAAGTATACATTACCCAGCATGCAGAGTTAAAATGATTCCAACATGGGAGCTGTTGATGAGTAATGAAATGAAATACAAACAAGTTTTCAAATAAATTGTCAAGTCGAAATACATTGCTACATCAAACAAAAATTGCAATGTTTTATTCTTTGATGTAGCTTTGGAACTTGTCAATGTAGAACATCATGTATCATTTTATGCCATCTGATTTTATGTTGCTGTTAGTGTTGTTATTGGTGTAAATAGTGATGTTTCAAAGAACTAAGTGGATAAGAATGGGAATAATTGTCGAAAATTTTCACTGGAGGTAAATAAGTGTATGTGACGAATTACAGCTCCCTTTTTTGACAGCTCATCATAAAACAACTTTTGTTTACTGAACTGTAGGTTCAGAATATCAAATATTTTGAGTATAAAATTATTATTTTCTTATCCATCAATTGGACATTAAACATGTGTTATAACCCTTTCCTTCATGAATTTTCATGCTAAGCTTCCTGATTTGGGTCTGCTCTGTTTGCAAAAGTGTTAAAAGGCGTCTCTGTGAGGTAAAGGGTCAAGTGCTTAAAAGAACCATCTCATTTAGATGGTTCTTTTGAGTACAAACAGCATATTTTGGGGCTGAGAAATAAGAAAATTCATTTTTAATTTGCACTCTAACTTGGAAGCCTGATATATCTAACAATTTACTTACCTGAACTGAAGTTATCCTCTAATTGAGCTGGTATCAGAAATAAGGTACAAGTTGGCATGTGCATACAGCAAAGATTCGAATTAGTCTGCGCATCCCCACAGTCTGATCATCAGTCTTGGCCTGAAGAAAAGTTGGACCCTTCGCTTCCCATCTAGCGCCCTTCAAAGACTGCACAGATGCGCAGTCTGATCTGAGTCTTCGGTGAGCTCAGGAAACTGGTATCTTTTGCTGGACACAGGCTAAATTAAGGAGGACATTTTAACCATGATGGGGCTCATTTTCAAATATGTATGTATTATAATTATTATGTGCTGGTCACAATATATTAAACTTTATAAATCATCATTCATTAGTGCTTCGTTTCACATGACACCCTTTTTCTGCAGGTTTGTTTCATGTTTAGTCCCAATTTTGGCTTTTTGTCCTATCTAGCTTTGCAATCATTCTGCTAGGCAGAAAGTGATGATTGCTCATCTTAATTTTTTTTGCTGCAATTTGTGGTTATTTGGGTTCTAACCAGCACAAGATTTTGGTACTTATCTAATTGGCCAGCAGAAAAGATGCAGTCTCTCCAGAACCTTCCCTGCTCACATGTTGTTGAATGGCCTCTTAGGAACAAACATGGTATTTAAGCCTCGCTATGTCCCCACAATGCCAGGCCCCAGAGGGCCCGTGGTTACAAGTGACTGGTGCACAGTTCAGTATACAAATGGAGCTTGGTACTTTTATCACATATGCACAAAACCCTCCTTTAAACACCCATGCTGCCATATCGTGCAGATCTATACATCTAATGTTTGCTCTTGAGTCTTCATCTACATCCATACATTGTGTATGCCAGCAGCGAAAGCTCTAGTGACACTGCCCTAAAGTGCAGGCTCTCCTGAGCCTTTTTTGGCTCATACCAAAATCTCATGTGCTGGCTGAAATAAACCTTACACAATGTATAATGGATTGGCTTGGTTGACAGCACAGGTAGAGTAATGGCATCCTCCCATTGTTTGTGTTGATACTTTATGTCTCGGTCAACAATTTTTAGGTCATGTTGAACCAGTACTAAGAAGCGAATAAAGTGTCCAGATCAAGGATTAAGTGACTTCTGTGAGACTCGAACTAGCAACCCTTCAATCACCAGTCTAACGCTCTACCAACTGAGCCACTGTGCTCCTTTGTATCACCCCATGTGTTGGCTTAAATGACCACTGAAGAAAACAACAAGAAAGTATTTTGTAAACCATTTAAGCACAAGTTTATTTGTGTGGACAGTTTCATAAAAATTTAGTAAAGAATTCACAATATAACATTCATACACATTTTCATACCAACCATGTCGTCAGGAAATCTGTTTTTGTTGCATGCAAAGTACAAAGATGGAGGACGGCCTGTGCATCCACTGCTTATGTGACTGTGTCATTAAAAATAACTTTGCATGCTGGGTAATTTTTTCATTTGCAGATATTTTTCAACAACACTCTTTTCAAAATATTTTTTCAGGAATATTATCACAGTGCCAAACAGCTTGGATCCAGATCAGACTCGACATTCTGTCAAGCCTGACCTGGGTCCAAACTGTTTGCAAAGATCAACAGCAGACGAGAAATTCTAGCAACCAGAGTTAATTTAATTTTTTTTCAACAAAAGCAAATGTTGTGGGTACTGAAAGAACCATCTCAATGAGACGGTTCTTTTGAGCACCTAAAACAAATGCTAAAACTGATTGTTTATCATCAATTTTACTCAAAATTTGTGTTTATCTGGACCTATGGTGGATGCACAGGCATATCTCTATCTTTGTTGTTTGCATGCAATGTTTTGTTATTCACTATACATATATAGACCCATATAAGCGAAATTTTAGAGCATAAAATTGTAATTATTTTCTAATTCATCAGTTTAAACATGTGTTTTGGGTGCTCAATAGAACTGTCTCATTGAGAGGGTTCTTTTGAGTACCCACAACATATGTTTTAGTTGAGAGATAAGAAAAATAACTTAATTATTACAAGTTTTACTAAAAATAGTAACAAAATGCTTATTACCTGGGCTAATACTGCTTGTGATTACAAACCAATAACAGCCCGCTCACATTAACCAATATTGGCCTTTAGTGAACCCATATCGGCCCTAGCATGCACCCTCAGTGTCTTAAATGACGTCAACATAAAGACCCACGCGTAAACATGTAATAAAAAGTTTAAAAGGTGGCCGCTGCCGCATTACCAGGCATATCAGCCCGGCACTCCTTATTTGCCCTCGGGCCTTTAGGCCCCTCATGCAAATAGAGAGACACCGAGCCGATATGTATGGTAACGCGGCGGTGGCCTTGTATTAATCTCTTAATATATTACACACTTTAATCTCTCAAGATCTTATAGCCTGACATACCACATGGAAATTTCATGATTCTAACTAGTCTTGCTACCATAGCAGGCTAGTTTAAAATCTGGCAGCAAACCCTAAATACAAGATTTCCTAGCAACTCGGCTCATATAAAATTCACACGTTTTCTTTCCATTCACCACATTCACACGACTTGACAGACTGGTTCATCCATTCACCTGATTCACGCCACAGGACAGACTGGTTCATTCATCACTGATTAAATATATTCTCAGGTGGCATGACAACTATACAATTAACAGCAAAATCCATTGATATATTGGAAAAATTGTACATGTACGAGGATATATATCCACTTGAAACAGTATAGATCCAGATCAGCTGACTTCTAAGAAGAGGGCTAGACTAGGATCCACATTTTTTTCTAAAAAGCCTATGAAATGATGGTAATAAATGAAATCATTTAACTGGACTAACTGGTATAGGACAATGGTAGAATTCGACCAGCTGTAGAATTCAACCTTCATCTATTATCCCCTTTCTAGCCGCATATGTATCAACCAATCAGATTGCTAGTTTTAGTATTGTAACACTAGTACAATGAGCTAAAAACCTAACTTTTTTTTATTAATTGAGAATTGGAGGGGCCAGTTGTTTAAAGCATAGTTAGTCCAACAAAAAAGCATATTAGTGTTGTATTTAACAGTGGCTTTATAGCACCAAGTCAATGTTATTTTAAAATGCTAGTATGTAAAAACTACTCTTGTTTTAACCAAAAGCATATTAATTAGTATATTTTTTTTAATCTTAATACCGCATTAATTAACAGGACAACTAGTTTTGAATAACTGGCTCCAGAATTCAACTAGGGTTTCACCGATACTTGACTATTACTTACAGGCATCTACGGCATCTCAAGTGTAAATGATATATTGATTCCAATGAATTATGAGAACAATCACATGTATGAGAAATTCTCAGATCTCACCACATCCTCAACTTAGCATAAAATTTATCCTGCTCATAAATGTTACAATGCCAACAACTGTTTTTTTTTTTTTATTTGATTCTTAACCTCCCATCAACAATCTTTCAGTTAAACTTGGACGGGTCTTCCTGGGTTGAACCAGTACTAAGATAGGATAAATGTGTCTGGCTCAAGGACCACAACGCAGTGACGCCGGTGAGGCTCCAACCCACGGCACCTCGGTCTCGGGTCAAGCACTCTACCATTGAGCCACTGCGCCAACAATTGTTGGCATTTTAACATTTATGAGCAGGATAAATACAACATTTGAGAGATTGAAAGCAAGAAAAACATATATTTTTTCAGCATTTTAGTTTTATGAGCAGTTGAATTTTCATGCTCAGTTAAGTTGAGCATGAAAAGTTTTATAACATTCAGGCCATATTTACCCAAAGTACTCAAGCTCCTTACAATACTAATCCTAAAAAAGTGATTTGGCAACCTGACTCTGAGTTTATAAATCTTTCTTCATGCTCAACTTGACTGAGCATTTAATTTCAACTGCTCATAAAAACTAGAATAATGAAAAATAAAGATATTTTCTGGCTTTTAGATGGTGTATTTATCCTGTGCATAAATGAAATGTTAAGATGCCAACAATTACAATTGTTGGCATTTTAACATTTATGAGCAGGATAAATTTCACGCTTGGCTGAGCAGAGCATGAAAAAGTTGGTAATCTTAGGGCCAGATGAGGTGAGTAAAAATGGAGCAAGGGAATGGCAAAAAGTGTATACCCTAATCAGGCTGCTCATTTCAATAGCCAGTAGACAAGACTGTATTACATGTTCTTGTAGAAGAGCCTTATAACTCTTTGCTAGCCATTTGTTTGTTTTGTTGCTTTACGTCCCAAGTCAACAGCTATGGTCATGGCGGGACAGTCAGTTCACCTAACCACACTTTTTTCCTGGGCATGCTTGAACAAGCAGTTAACCAGTACTTCATGCACATACTTTCGCTTGTAACTGACAACAATCCTTCTTGAATGATTCAGCAGAGAATGACCGTAGAAATTATTTCTTAATCGATCTCCACAAAAGTATGGGACTGGGCCAGGATCCAACTCACGACCCCTGGATCTGCAGTCAGACTTGCATCTGTTGCCAGAATATGCTACCGACTGCGCTACACGGCCCAGTTTTTGCTAGCCATGACTTTTGTCATCTTCTGTAAACCTTTCCAAACAGTTTGGACCCAGATTTAGGCTGAGAGAATGTCCATCCTGCTCTTGATCAAAACCTTTTGATACAAATGTACTCTGATAGTGTTACTGATTTTTTTTTACAATAAAAGTTAATTTTGAAAAAAAGTCAGCAGACAACGACTCAAGCATGGAAAATGACCCAGTATGCAAATAAGTTAAATGAGCCGTGACATGAGATTTCCAACAATGTGATATGTGCAACCAGCAAATGCTCAGACCAGCCTGCGCATACGCGCAGTCTGATCAGAGCCTTTGCTAGTCGCTTGAATATTCTATGACTGTTAAGCTACTGACTGAACACCATTTGGAGTTTCTAAGCTAAAAAGGAGGCTGCACATGCTCGTCTGAGTCGACACATGTCAAAATGCCACATTGTTGGAAATCACATGCCACGGCTCAAATGTCGGATATCTAGCTCCAATAGCTGAGCTCCAAAAGCTGTGCATACACATAAACAAGAATGAATTTATGCGTATGCAATTTTCTCATGTGCTGGTCCATTTATCAATTTTGTTGGTACTCATTGGAAGCAACTCATTAAACACTTACAGGCATTTGATAATTCATTGGTGTCATGCCACTACCACTGTAAACATGTTTAAGGTTCTGTGTATTAAATAGAAACAACCTTTACATAAAACTGTTACTATACATAATATATTTACATCAGTGTATTTACAGGTTTCATAAATATATTAAAACAACAACAACAACACAGTTAATCACATGTGAGCTGCTAATTTCATGACTTAATAATCGAGCCAACACAAGACGTTGGTACTTGTTGCTTAGGTAAGCAGCAAAGACTAAGAAGAACCTGCCCCTTCACAGAGACTTGTCAGAGCTTTTGCTATTCTCAAATGCAAAGAAAGGAAGTTGAAAGTTCAGACCAAAAGTTAGGCCACCAGCCCCACTAAATAGTGGTGTATACCTGTTTAACCCTCTTTTCATTCTGGATACCAGTAAACGGGTACTTTGGCAAACAGTGAAGACTCAGATGAAATGCAGCATAAGACCGCATTTCATCCAGGTCTGAACGGTTTGCTAAGATAAAAACAATATTCAGGGACAGAAATACATTTTATAGAAATTTTGACATGTGAGACCTTAGAATACAAAATGGACAATTCCATACTTATTGTATCAATATGTATGATTTTTGATTTTATTTGATTCTTTACATCCCATCAACAGTATTTCAGCTATGGTTGAACCAGTACTAAGCTAGGATAAATGTGTCTTGCTCAAGGACTAAAACGCAGTGCCGCCGTGAACTCGAACCCGCGGCCCTTCGGTCTCGAGCACTCTACCACTGAGCCATTGCGCTCTCCAATATGTATGAGGTAATCCATCAGAATGAAAATGGTTAAAGAATGATTTAATGCAAATGCAACATTACCATTATCTCAAGGGTTGGCCCAATTAGATCCCTTTCACCTTGTTCACTCATTTCCATTTGTCAAAGGTTTAGATAAACAAAATTGTTGAGTGTAAAATATTAAATATTTTCTTACCCATCAGTTTTAACATGTTTTAGGTGCTCAAAAGAACCGTCTCATTGAGTACCCACAACATATGTTTTAGTTGAGAAATAAGCAAATTTTTTTTTGGTACGCACTTCACTAAAGGCCTGATTTGTGCATGACAATTGTAAGCGGAGCTTTAATGGCTTAGTTCAACAATCCCAGGAACCTTAAGATAAGTAGTCAATACAAACCAACATTTTCTCAAATAAAAAGGGTGCTTCTCAACAAGGCTATAAAAACTCTATTTTTTTCACTAACATATACTATTAAGAAAATGTGTGTAGATAAAACGAAGTTAACTGGAGTTTGTTTTTCATGTTTATACGACAACCCATCTTACGAGTAGTGCTTTGATTTTGTTTGTTTGTTTGTTTGCTTTACATCCCAAGTCAACAGCTATGGTCATTGCGGGACGGTCAGTTCACCTAACCACACTTTTTCCTGGGCAGGCTTGAGCAAGCGGTTAACCAGTAATTCGTGCACATACTTTCGCTTGTAACTGACAACAACCCTTCTTGAATAAATCAGCGGAAGGGAGGAGAATGACCGTAGAAATTATTTCATGATCAATCTCCACGAAAGTAGTGGACCGGACCGGGATCGAACTCGCGACCCCTGGATCTGCAGTCAGACACGCATCTGTAGCCAGACACATTACCGACTGCGCTACGCGGCCCGGTGTAGTGCTTTGATGAATATCCTTGATACAAAGAATAAGCATCCAGAAGACAGGCAATTGTACAAACCAGAAGACAGGCAATTGTACAAATACACAAAATTAACATTAAGAGGCGCATCAATACCATAATCCATGAAAACATGTTCATAGAATAGATTTTTTTTTATCATTTTTCTTCTTATCTTAGCCCACACACAAAATTTGTTACTAATCCCATAGGCAGAGCCTGTGCACCTGTATGGCATCCGCTTGCATACACAAAGTAGGCTAAGACTAAATGTTAGGCTTCAAGCCCAACTAAAGCGCTGTGCATGCAAGTTTAAAGAATATATGCAATTTGTACCATTATCTAGCAACCAAAGTCTATATGTACCTACATGCCAAATAGGTACAGAACATTTTGATTGGGGTTATTTAGCTGTGGACAGATTCTCTAGATATCAAGAAGCTACAATGTGAGTTAAAACCTTTACCCATAGTCATTTTGCTATAATCCTGTTGTAAAATTGTTCCTTTATAACATGATTCACTTATAACACAGTCCATTCCTATGGACCCCAGACATCGTTATAAACGAACTGCACAGTATGTTTATATTTGCAAGCTGATCTTAGCCTTCAATATGCCCATTCTTCTGCTCTACAGCTCAAATAAAAGCTCAACCTCAAAGTGCACTACAATAGCCCCATTATACCAACTTATCATCCCAATTTTATTCACATTTTGCGGAAAGGTTTAGAAGCCGGTATAAAAGACTACTTACAACAGTTATGATATTTTACAGTCTAAACTCATTAATATGAAGTCCTTTGGATCAGTTTTGACTTAGAATGAGCAGTTGTTCGAATTAAAGAGGACTATTAAGATATAATTTTTTTCCCATTATTTCATTTCAAAACATGTTCTTGGTGCTTAATAAAACTCAGACGTTTTTTAAGCACCCATGATACGTTTCTTCTAAGCACTGTATGTTCTTGTTGGAAATTATTAAAATGATTAATAAATATGCAGTTCACTGTAGAACTACCACGTTTTTACTGTAATTGCTGAATCTTAAAAGAAATATTATGACATCAATGCAATATGGTAACATAATTATGATCACTCAGATAACAGCGGGATGTTAGATTTTGCACTAAAGCTGAAATCTTTTTTTTTAATCAAGACATACAAAGATATGGTCTATACGTCATTAACATAAGACAGGCATAGATCTTCCTTAACAATTAACCCTTTGCATTCTGGGTAATTTTGCATGCTTTATTGTTGTCTGCTGATTTTTTTAAAAATTAACTTTTTTGAATTAAAAAAAAAAATCCGGAATACCATCAGTTTAGATCCAGATCAGGACTGACATTTTGTAGGGCCTGATCTGGGTCCATAATGATTGCAAAGATTATCAACAGACATTAGTTAACAAGCTACTTGTTGCAGACATGTTTGCCAAAAACTTGCAACTGTATAAGTTGAATCAGAAAAGACTAATGACCTATTGAAGAGCAAATGGTCAGTAAACTTATTTCTAGACCTATTGTCTCCTTGATATATGGGCCTCATCGAGAGAAACCCTGATTTTATTGCATGCGAAAAACAAAGGCTCAGATCAGCCTGCCCATCCTCACAGATTGACCAGCCCATTTGTTTATTCACTCTCTGGAAATTATAAGCTGGACTTACAAAATTACAATATTCTGGCTAGTCTCTGTAGCTTTTTGTTTGTTTTGATTCTTTATGTCCCAGTCAACAACTTTTTAGTTATGTCGGGCGGGTCTTCCTGGGTTGAACCAGTACTAAGCAAGGTTAAATGTGTCTTGCTCAAGGACACAACACAGTGATGCTGGTGAGGCTAGAACCCGCGGCCCCTCGGTCTCGAGTCAAGCACTCTACCACTTAGACACTGTCCTCCCTAGTCTCTGTAGCTGAGTAGACTGGTTTACGCTGGACCATATTGGACTAGGGAATGATTTTATATAGCGCATGGACTATCAATTGAATCAGTCCATTTGGGTTCAAAAGTTTACTGTTATATCCTGCTCTGTATGCAATAGATGACAGAAATATCTCCATTGTACATGTTGTAGTGTTTGATTAATTGCTTAAATTGCCGATTACCACAACTACATAATACAACAGACAACAAATTAATTTGTATCATTCACTAGGGTTTAATTTCTTGACAAAAAGTGTGGTGCAAATATGAAATATCAAGCCACATTGCAACATTTTTTTTCATAATGCCTGCTGGTAACATGGGTGAAAGTTCAAAATTTCCAAAATCCTGAACTTTTGAAAATCAGAATTTAAAACTTGCTGTATGCCTCCAAAATATTAACAAGCAAATTCAGAGAATTTATGTCCCCCGCCATTATTGTACACTTAAAAATGACTAAGTTCAAATTGCAAAAAAAGTGACAAAAAATAATCTCAGGATAATATCCAAACCACATGCATATCTTCAGATCATGACAAAAACATCTGTAAAGTTTCAAAAGAATCGGCATAAAACTGTAGGAGGAGTTGCGCACACAAGGTACCCAGTATCCATTAACTTTGACAGTAAAAACGCCAGAAAAATGCCTAAGTTAAAATAGCAGAAAAAGTGATAAAAAATAATTTGAGGATTATATCCAAACCACATGCATATCTTCAGACCATGTCCAAAACACCTGTGAAGTTTCAAAAGAATCAATATAAAACTGTAGGAGGAGATGCGCACACAAGGTACCCACTATCCATTCACTTTGATAGTAAAAATGTCAGAAAAATGGCTAAGTTCAACTGGCGGAAAAAGTGTTAAAAAATAATCTGAGGAATATATCCAAACCACATGCATATCTTCAGACCATGTACAAAACACCTGTGAAGTTTCAAAAGAATCGATATAAAACTGTAGGAGGAGTTGCGCACACAAGGTACCCACTATCTTTTCACTTTGATAGTAAAAACGCCTAAAAATGACTAAGTTCAAATTGCGAAAAAAGTGACAAAAAATAATCTCAGGATAATATCCAAACCACATGCATATCTTCAGACCATGACTAAAACATCTGTAAAGTTTCGAAAGAATCGGCATAAAACTGTAGGAGGAGTTGCGCACACAAGGTACCTACTATATTAGGGGGACGGAAGGACGGAAGGACGGAAGGACGGACGGAAGGACGGAAGGACGGAAGGACGGAATGCCGAAAACTATGTCCCTCCGCTTTTCTTCGAAAAGGCGGGGGACAAAAATGCCAAGTTAAATGGTTAAATACCTTTAGATAAACTGAAACTAAATCAGAAAAGCTATTATTTTCCGCAAAATTCAGCATTTTGAGGCTGACTTTCTATGGAATGTCAGCCTTAAAAGTCTGAATTCAGGAATAATCCTGAGAACTTTCACGCATGTATTAATGATAGGCTGTGCTTTAAGAATGATACTGACATAAAAAGATCATAAACCTTTGCAGGTTTCAGACTAACAAATAATGACATATTATCAGCTCATTTAAAATCTTTCCCTATTCAGACTGTGGTTCAAACTCATGACCCATCACCACACATTTAAAATGTGCATGGGTGAAAGTTCAAAATTTGCAAAATCTTGAACTTTTGAAACTCCAATCTTAAAACTTGCATTATGCCAACTAAATATTCACAATTTCAATTTTAATGGTCAATTGTCTTTAGACAGACTGTATATAAATAGGAAAACCTATTATAATCTCCCTAATTCAGCATTTTGAGGCTGACTTTCTATGGAAAGTCAGCCTCAAAATCCTGTATTCAGGAATAATCCTGAAAACTTTAACCCATGAATGTGTGATTCAAATGCCCACATAAGTGGGCAAGAGGTTTATCTGCTACAAATGAACATGATAGAAATGAGCCAGCTCACACCGGGTAGGCGGCAATCCAAAACGTTTAAACTATCGACAAACATAGATAAAAAATCATTAGAAACATAGTTTTTGGTTGCCATTTGTCGCCCCACTGGCGACAAATGGCAATCGTATACACTATTTCTAGTGATTTCTGATCCGCCTTAGTCGATTGTTAAGAGCATTTTCGATTGTGGCCTATCCGGTGTGCAGCTGTTGAGACTTTGGTACTTATCCCATCTGTCTTATGTCACACTTTATACATGCATAGCTATCTGGTGGGGATAGAGGCCTAACTTTTCCATCAGAGCCTTCATCGTCTTCCATATTTTTGGTGTATAAGAGCAACAAAGGCTCTGGTGAGACTGAGCAAAAGCGCAGGCTCATCTGAGCCTTAGATGCTGATGATATATGTACCAAAATCTCGTGAGCTGGCTTAAATAATTACCTTGTCTAATTACATTTTAATATTGCTTTACCCTTAAAAGGAATTTTAAAGACATCAAGGATTCTCTCCTTCACACGTAAGACAGACAGAACACATTAACACACTGGAATGCAAGGTTTTTTGGATACAAAGTGATGACATAAAAGGAGAGATAACTCCATCGGCGTAAGATGGTAAATTGTCAATAATTTCAAACACATCTTTAACTGAACAGTCACTAACTTAACCTAACTTTTTGCATGCTGGGTAATTGTTCATGCTTTGGTTGTTGTCTGCTGACTTTTTTTCAAAATTAACTTTTTCTAAAAAATTTAGCGTGTCAAACAGTTTGAATCCAGATCAGGACCGACATTTTGTCGGTCCTGATCTGGGTCCAAACTGTTTGCAACGATTATCAGCAGATGACAAAAGCAAGGAAAGCTAGATGAGGTGTCACCAGATTGCCAGTTTTCTTAATTCTTCTTAAAAACTTATATTGAGGGCACACATAAAGAAGTGGAAATACATTAAAATCCTCAATATTTTTGGTTTTGAAAAACAGCTGCCGTATTCATCCTAGCTCTTACATGTGCACATATAATACTTTTTGGGTTGTCAACATTATATAGGCCCCCTAGCAGACTCTCATGAAATTAAAGGTTTTTTATAAAGGCTATTTTAGGCAAAATAAAGGTTGTTTCATTGAAATTCTAACAAAAATAAAGAGCAAATTAACGTCAAACTTTCTAGTATTTTTTATCTGATCCCAATCTTTGAATCCATGTTATGATAGATGATGGTATGGAGGTGATGCAGCAAATCCTTAGCCAATAAAATTATAGCCCATTCATCACAAATCAATTGAAAATTACTCTAAGACTTGTTGTTTACTACCTAGTTTTCAAACCTCACTTTGAACTAAAGGCTTGTGCTGCGTTTTTTTTTTGCTTGTGTTGAGCAGTGTTGGGTGGAAAAAATAAATCACATGTTTTCTAATGTTGAAGAGGGGTCGGGGGTCCTCCCCCGGAAAATTTTGAAAACCAATAAAGCAGGAGAAGCCATCTCTTGTCATTTTCTTAGGGCAATTCTACCTTCAGTAAATGAACAATTTCAGAAGATATTGCTCCAATTTATATTGTATGCCCATTTTAGATATAAAATTTAGAAAGATTTGCATATGTCTATATTAGTCTTGTGTGTAGATATCAATGTTCAGATTTGAAACCTTAGAAAGTGACAACATTATTCATAATTCACTAAACCCAATTGATGATATCCATTAATATTTGCCATCCAAGTTATGGCTGTTGGTAGCATGTCCAACCTAATGTCGGTAGTTTTGCAGGTTCTATTCCCAGATTGGGCACACTCTTTCACTATAGTTAGTTACGAGTGGAGGATGAGCACTGAGTACATGTACTTGTGAAAGGATTTGGGTTAATCCTGCCTAGGAAAAGAGCTAGTCATTCCAACATTACCTCAGCTGTTTAGCATGGATGTAAAGCAAGAGATCAACCCAAAATTTACCTTACCTCACTCTTTTTTATTGCAACCTTATTTGAAGCCTCATAAAAATTGACCTTAAGACCACTGTAAGAGTCACCCTGGTGCAAGAGGTAGGTGGACATAATGGTCAGAGGATCAATACAGCTTTCTGAAAAGTTCAAGATGTCTCAGACATTACTTTTCAACATACTTATGGTCTATTTCTTGTGTTCAAACTGATCTTGCAAAATTTAAAGGTTTATTAATCAAAATAAAGGTTATTAAAGGTTTTTCAGCCAAATTAAAGGATTGCAACCAAATTAAAGGTTTCTAAAGGTTTTAAAGGTTCCACTAGGGGGCCTGCATTATATGACCTAGTAAACCAAGTGGTGTAATTCCGATAATTGTGTGGAGAAAAATCATGGATCCTGAGCCAGTTGATTTGGATCTTCACTGTTTTCAAAACATGGCAAAGAATTTTGAAAAAGTTGCACACAAAATAGGCTTATTAGGTTGAATTTGATATTTACAGCCACAGATCTCGCAATAATTTTGGCTCAGGTCTTCAATTCAACAACATGCTTGCTAGTTTGAATGGTAAATAATACAAACAATGAGCAAAATAGTCCAGTCTTATATGGTCTACACCAATTACCAATGCCTTTGATCAGAAAATAGTGTTCAAATTTTATAACAATTACCATCTTAAGACTAATTCCAACTTAAATCATTTAATGAAGACTAGTACTTTCAAATCTGTTTCCAGCAATGAACACCCTGCAGGGATTTTCCCACATCTTCTTTTTTGGGGTAAGAGAAGTATAATTTTGGTAAAAACCATCATAGGACAAACTAAAATCTGCTTACTTTAGACAGGTGCTTGTTAAGAACAAATGCTACAGGGGATAATTATATTTTTGGAATATTTTTCCCAGATTTGGAAAAATTATCATTTTCCAAATGGGAGTGGAGCCGATATTGGGTCCTACATTTGAGTTTTAGGAAAACCCCTGCCCTGTCATTGCCCACAGACCAAGATTTGGCTTTTTGAGTACAATAGGAGTAAACATTTCAGCTCTGTCATTTCCACAGAATACCCTGTAGGATTAGAATACACTCTCCTCATTAAATAATGAGCCGTGACACATGATTTCCAACAATGTGATATTTTGACAAGTGTATACTCAAACAAGCCTTTGCAACCTCTTTTTAAGCTTAGAAACTCCAAATGGTGTTCACTCAGTAGCTAAACACTCATAGAATATTCAAGCAACCAGCATCGGCTCTGATCAGACTGTGCGTATGCGCAGGCTGGTCTGAGCCTTTGCTGGTCGCACATACCACATAGTTGGAAATCTCATGCCACGGCTCTAATGACTGTGGCATACTCTTGACACTGAAAGGCTTGTCCGTGCTGCTGACATCACTGGGAGGTAGCACAGGATCACCAATACAAGGAGCCCAGTGACAATCACAGAGAGCCCCGCTCTTGTAAATATTTCCTCACATAATGGGTAGAAACAAAATAATTAGAAAATGCCTAAAATCAAGAATATACTCTTTGTAATTGTTCACATGATGGTGTTTCCATTCGTTGAGCTCGTTCATATAGTTTTGTATCTCCATAATTTCTAGCTCTCCATAACATATTCTCTTCTGAAATGAAAATCATATTTCGTAATTATTAACCCTTCCATTGCTACCTGTGACTTTTGTCGTCTGCTGATAGCCTTTGCAAACAGTTTGGACCCGGATCAGGACCAACAAACGTTGGTCCTGATCTGAATCAAAACTGTTTGCCACTCTGTTCGGGTTCCTGATTTTTTTTGATTTTTTTTTTGAAAAAGTAAATTTTTGGGGAAAAAGCAAAAAAAAAACATGAAAAATTACCCAGCTTTGTTTGATTTCATTCTTTACGTCCCAGTCAACAATTTTTCAGTTATGTCAAGACCGGTCTTCCTGTGTTGAACCAGTACCAAGCAAGGATTAATGTGTCTTGCTCAAGGACACAAGGCAGTGATGCCGGTGAGGCTCAAACCCACGGTACTACGGTCTCGAGTCAAGAGCTCTACCACTGAGCTCCCGTAAAAAAAATACCCAGCATGTAAGGAGTTAATCAGTTATCACAAAAATTTGAAGTCAAGTAGGATCAAATTTGTTGCAAGGCATTATATGGGCCTCGGAGCGAGAAAACCTACCTTTACGGTTTCCAACCAGGTCATACCCAAATAAGCTTGCTCAGCTACAGAGACTAACTAGAATAGTGAAATTTCGCTATATGATACTTTCGAATAAACGAATAACACAGGTGCTAATCAGACTGTGCAGATGCACAGGCTGGTCTCCGCCTTTGTTGTTCTCAAACCCCCAAACACAGGTTTTCTCGCCTGGAAGCCCATATGTTGATGAAGTTCCATTATCCTAAATCTTGTCCTGCTGAGCCCAGATATATTTTCCTTTCAAGACAGTGTAGATCCAGATCAGGAAATTCAGGATCGACACTGTTCCTATGATCCCATTGTAAGAAATGTAACATTGCAATTGGACTATAATATGTTAAACAGAAAAGGATATGAATTTACTCAGCAATTTAAAGCACAGTGCAATGGGTATTAGAGCCAGATATTAAACCAATTTGCTAAGAACACAAGACTTTAAAATGGAATCTCCCTATAGATATCAGTGTGGGGCATTGCATGGCTACCAGAGTGCCAATCCAATCAGCTCAAAACCTTATGCAGCATTTCCCCCTACCTGATGATGGGTTAAATGAAATTTAATGATAATTGGTCTAATGGCTTTAGAGATCTATTTCTTTGAAAATGTGAATGGATGACGCCAGACCGTTGACATCTAATTATACCTCACTTGAGCCTTCGGCTCAGGTGAGCTAACAATTAGCTAGTAAAATTAATACTCACTATAACTTCTTTCTTTCCAACAATTAGTTCGTAAATTTGAAACATATTCTTCTTCTACTTGTCGTTCTATACGTCGTAATTCACCCGCAAAATTTGATGAAAAATCTTGTTTTACGAAATACTTTACTTTCAAGTTATGAGTGGTTCTGCCAACCGAGTACTTGCTGAAAAAGAAAGTGAAAGAAAAACATGAATATAAGATATTTTTGTTATCAAAGACATTGACAAGGACACCATGAGTAACATTGAGATACAGTGCAGTCCCTTTATAACACTCTATTTGGGGCCCAAAGGAATGGACAGTGTTATAAGTTTTGGTTTGGTTTGATTCTTTACATCCCAGTCAACAGCTATGGTCATGTCGGGATGGTCAATTTACTTAACCACACTTTTTCCTGGGCAAGCTTGACTAAACAGTTAACCAGTACTTCGTGCACATACTCTCACTTGTAACTGATAACAACCCTTCTTGAATCTGAATCAGCGGAAGGGAGGAGAATGGCAGAAGAAATCATTTCATGATCAATCTCAGTGAAAGTATGGGACCAGGCCGGGATCAAACTCGCAACCCCTTGATCTGCAGTCAGACATGTATCTTCAGTCAGACACATTACCGACTGCATTACGTGGCCCAGTGCCGTGTTATAAGTGAATTGTGTTATGGAGGGACAATTTTAAAAAGGAATTATAGGAAAAATGACCATGCAATGGTCATTTTCCTATAATTCCTTTGTAAAATTTCATGGCAAAAAAATTTGGAAGAGTCACATGACTTTGTTATATGTAAACCTGTGGTATTGTAATAACAAGGTGTGTTATAAAGTGATTGCGCAGTACTCTGAACTTGTAATACATCAGTGAATGTCTAAAATTTCCCAAAACCTGAACTTTAGAAACGTAAATCTTAAAACTTGCAGTATGCCTACCAAATATTAAAAGTTACTAATGTGTTTCCTGAGTTTAAGTGACCCCCATTTTTCTCTTTTTTAACAGCTTTAATTTGAACCTAAAAGAACGGCACTTAGCATGTGGATTTAAATGCACACCGCGTAACTAAAACGTATTTTTGGGAGACGCCCTTATTTGTAAATGAAGCCCAAATCCCCTGTACAAAAGAATAACTTAGTTGTTTTTCCCTATGAATATACCCATGTGTACCCCTGTAGATACATGTGGTATATTTGCATTGCTATGATGATATATACTAGCCTACAGGAATATCTATATCCACTGATTCAACGAAAATCTTACCCACAAACCTCACCCGTCATCACTTTGACACACACACGCACGCACAAACGCAATTGTAAAAGTCTATATGGATCCTAGACCGAGCCGTATTGAAAGCAGGCAAATATAAGGCGTAAGCATGAAACCTGCATGTACATGTAGCACCCTCCATTTCAATTCATCCACTCTTTTTGCCTACGAGGTAATTTGCCTTGGTTTTGTCGTCTGCTGATATTTTTTTTCAAAATCAGTTTTTTTTTGTTGTTGTTGTTTTTTTCTAAAAAAAAATCAGTAATATCAGTAGAGGTTCTAGCAGTTTGGATGCAGATCATGCCCGTCGGGTCTGATCTGGGTCTAAATTGTTTGCAATGGTTATCAGCAGACGACACTAGTAACTAAAGAGTTTATGACGACAATTCAAGCAAATTAGAGAATTGACGAGAAATAGCGAATCAGGGATATACATTAAACTTCAAGAGCATCAAATATTTGCCTGCTTAAGATATTTCGCTGGTAAACTTTGTCAACAGCCGAAGCCAAGTTCAAGCTAAAACGTTGGGCATTATCTGGATCCATACTGTTTGAAAACCTACTTGTATTCCTGAAAGACATAATTTTAGAAAATAATTATCTTGAAAGAAAATTCAGCAGAGGACAACAACAACCTAGCATTTAAGGTTTTGACAATACTATTACTTGAAGGCCATTTCAATGCATCGGTTTTAGATGTACAGTGAAGCTTATAAATCAGTATAAGCAGTGAATTATGGCCTAATGCCTGAAGATTGGTCCAGTTAAGCAATTTTAGCGTGAAGCTGTGACTGTCTTCATTAGTTTAAACACGTGTTTTTGGTGCTCAAAAGAACCATATCGTCAAGACGGCTGTTTTGAGTACACACCAAATATTTTTTGCAAATATTTTTGCAAATATGTTTTGGTTATGAAATAGGAAAAATAATTTTCTGTTATGCACTCTTATCTGTAGGACTGACGAATTACCTCCACTGACCCGTATAAACCATGTATTATTTATATCGTTAGGCTCACTTGGGGACTAATTCAAAGATGAGCGGCAAAAACACACCAAAATTCCATCTAATCCCAGCCTATACAAAAACTCACATTTATGTGGAAAAAATTAATTCAATTACGCAGTCTATATCTAAATTCATTTCTCTAATTTATTTTTCAATTAAAATCACCATTAAAGAATAATTAGCAAAAAAATGGGGTCACTTAAGTTCTGGAAACACTATAGTTTAAATGGTCATATGCCTTTAGATAAACCGAAAACAAATCATGGAAACTATTATAATCTGCCAAATTCAGTTATTAGAGGCTTACTTTCTGTGGAATAACCCTTAAAATTTTCACCCATGGTACTATCACATAGAGGATCTTACATGAGTGCTCATATTTTATTGAATTTATTAAACGAGTAGGGGAAAAGAGATAAAGAGATAAAATGTGAGGCTTGCAGAGCATTTTACTCTTTTTCGCAAAGAGTTTAATAAATTCAATAATACAAGAGAACAAATGTTAGATTTTCTTTATCATATGACATTAAGATTACTTTGAAATCTCATTTCTGCCTTAAAACGTTTTATTTTGTCATTATGTACGCAACATTATTTTGGACGTCGTAACATTTATCAAAATTCTTTATATCGATTTTATTGCATGGCTTTATGGCATCCCCAGACGCAACGACATATGATAAATTGTATTATTATACAATCTATTAATAAACATATTCTGTTTGGCTCAGATGCCTATCTACTGCCACTGATATAACTACATGTCGCATGGATTACCAGACGTGATCTTGCAAACCACACAGCACAAGGTAATATTGCATGGTTTATGGGAAGTGACGTCAGAACGTAAGAAATTTTGTATGATCCACCCCAACATCAATGTTTTAATGGCCCAAAATGCCAGGAAATGCATAACATACATTTATTATATAATAAAACAATGTTGACTTATGTTTCGGTAGACATGGAGTGTTATTGAACAGTTAACTAAATTATATTGACCTCCCGTCCGCGTCGGTCAATATGACGTTTACTGTTCAATAACACTCCATGTCCACCTCAACATAAGTCAATAATTGTATAATGTAACATAAGCTTGTTATAACATAAGCTTGTTATAACATAAGCTTGTCATATGCAAAGCTGCAATTAAATGAAGGTCATCAAGAATTGGTCTATAATAACTGAAGCACTTCAACTTGGACTATTTGTTTGCAATCTTCAGCAAATAGTTTACTTTTACTACTGAGGATGGATTAATCCAGACCATCACACAGAATATTCCAGTTTAGAAATTCAGCGGTCAAAGAATTAACCAAATTGTTACTGTATAGTATTAGCTGTGATTGTCACCACTCTCCCACAATGCAAAACATTTTCATTATACAAAGGTGATAAGTTGAAATTTCAAACACCCTGAACTTTATGAATTCAAATCCTTATGCTGACAAAAAATTCAAGTTTACAGGCCATGATGGTCACTTGTTTTTAGATATTTATCATAAACTGAAAATAAATCAGAGAAGCTGATATTACCTGTCTATAATTCAGAACTGTCTATGAAAGTCAGCCTAAGAATCCTGAATTCAGGAATAATTCTGAAAACGTTCACCAATGCATATAGCACAGCAGGAAAGGAATGATCAAGATCTTCACATACAATATACTGTCCTATGGATATGACTCAAACATACTCCATAGATCCAGAAACATAAACTAGAGGACCTGAAGGTCCTGAGGCGCTCACCTGATCTCTTTAATAATGTTAAAATAGGTCAAGGTCAACTACCACTTATATTAATAAAACATATTTTGTTTTACCATATATGGGGGCTGCAGCCATTTTGGTTAAGTGACCTAAAACAATCTTATGGATACTCCATCAAACAGCCCAGTGATTTCTGAGAAACCAATGTTTAGATAGGTATGTGGCAGTCCAAATGAGTGGCATTAGATAAAAGGTCACAGGTCAGATTAACATTTGGCACTTATATAAAACCATTGTCTCATAAGGTTAAACATTTTTCGAAAGTATTATGATTTGGGCTTAAACAGATATAGAAAAATGAACATTTCAAGATTTTTCCCATATAAATGCATTAGGAATCAAATTTGACCTTGCCATAAAGTGGGTCAAGGTCAAGCTGATTCATCATTTGTGCAAACCTGGTACAGACCACATCCTCAATGCTACATACCAAGTCCCAAGGCCATTGGTGTTTTGTTCCAGAGAAGAAGATATTAAAGGGGTTTTACCATATATGGGTGTGGTGGCCTTGACCTTTGAAACTTATTTATAGCTATTGTCTCATTAGGATTGACATATCAAGTGAGAATAATGACTTTGACTTCAACAGTATTCAAAAAATCAACTTTTCAAAAAAAATCCCATTTAAATGCATTAGGAAGAAAATTTGACCTTGATGTTAAGTAGGTCAAGGTCAACTTAGGATCATCATTTGAACAAACTTGGTAGGCCCCACATCCCCAATGCTACATACCAAGTCCCAAGGTCATCGGCCTTCTGGTTCTGGAGAAGAAGATTTTTAAAGGGTTTTTACCATATATGGGCGTGGCGGCCATCTTGGTCATGTGACCAAAATATTTTGCATAAATTTTGGCTAACTTATCATAAGGATTCTTCATATGAAATTTGAATTCAATTTGGCCAATGGTTTGTGAGAAAACTATGTTTTACTATATTGATGGGACTCAATTATGAGTGACCTAAGCTGAAAGGTCAAAGGTCAACCTTGACCTTTGGAACTTGTTTATAGCCATTGTCATATTAGGTTAAACATATCAAGTGAGAATAATGACTAAGGCTTCCACAGTTTTCAAAAAAATCAACTTTTCAGAAATTTGCTCATTTAAATGCATTAGGAAGAAAATTTGACCTTGACGTTAAGTAGGTCAAGGTCAACCTAGGATCATCATTTGAACAAACTTGGTAGGCCCCACTACCCCAATGCTACATACCAAGTCCCAAGGTCATCGGCCTTCTGGTTCTGGAGAAGAAGATTTTTAAAGGGTTTTTACCATATATGGGCGTGGCGGCCATCTTGGTCATGTGACCAGGACCATTTGAACAAACTTTCGTTCCCGCGTCCTAAGGAGTCTCCATATGAAATTTGAATTAAATTGGCCCAGTGGTTTCAGAGAAGAAGATGTTTGAAATTGTGGACGGACGGACGGACGGACGACGGACGGACGGACGACGGACGACAGACGACGGACGGACGCCGGAGTGACTGGTATACTATTAGCTCACCCATGAGCCTTCGGCTCAGGTGAGCTAAAAAATCTTACACATCAGTTAAAACATGATTTTGGGGTACTTCACCTTTAAAGCGCCACCTATAATTCGCAGCATACAACAATTTCAAATTTTGCTGCTTTTTCAAAAATAACAAATAAGGCATGATATTTCATGAGAATCGTCTG
Organism: Loripinus fragilis; assembly: GCA_964019695.1. Lineage (NCBI taxonomy): Eukaryota > Metazoa > Mollusca > Bivalvia > Lucinida > Lucinidae > Loripinus > Loripinus fragilis. The sequence continues at coordinate 85,832,748 of OZ026516.1, forward strand.
GCAGTCTATTCTCATGAAATATAATTCCTAAATTCTTTCGAAAATGAGGAAAGATGTCACAAGATTTGTCGTCTGATGCAGTCGTGATTGGCACTTTAAGGGATAAAAGAACCAGTTCATTGAAAAGTTCTTTTGAGTACCTGAAACATTACTTACTCTGAGCGTTGTAAACTAAATACAGGATCGGACACAAAGAAGCTGCTGATTAGAGAAAGGAACACCAGTAATAATATAGGGGCTAGCTGTAGCAACAATGTGGCCCCACCCTGAAAAATAGAAGAGAAAAACTAATGAGTCATTTGTACAGTAAAACCTGTCTTAAACGACCATTCAAAAAGGCCAAAATAGGTTTTCAAGACCAATTATCGCTTAATGCAGGCCAAAAGTATTGCAGAATGCTCCAAAGGGAGCATTCTGCAATACTTTTGACCTTCATTAAGCTACCATTTGCCAGTGAGACCTTTTTTGGTCTAATTTTGAGTGGCCGCTCAAGACAGGTTTTACTGTATGAAAATGGAACAACTCTTTGCATGCTGGGTAATTTTGCATGCTTTTGTGTTGTCTGCTGATTTTTTCAAAAAAAAATAACGTTTTCAAATAAATCTTTTAGAAATACATGTACCATCAGTTTGTTTTGTTTTGTTTCATCCCACTCAGCAGCTATGGTCATGTCGAGATGGTCAGTTCACCTAACCACACTTTTCCTGGGCAAGCTTGACGGTTAACCAGTACTTTGTGCTCAACTTTCGCTTGTAACTGACAACAACCCTTCTTGAATCAGCGGAAGGAGGAGAATGACAGTAGAAACTATTTCATGATCAATCTCCACAAATGTATGGGACCGGGCCAGGATCCCGGGATCTGCATTCGGACTCACTACATACCTAAACTGTGTCAAACAGTTTGGATCCAGATCAAGGCAGACATTTTAGAGCATTTACTATAATGGTTCTGCTAGTTTTGCACTCAGGGGACAAAAATATTTCAATATTGCACTTGTCCTGCAGGACGAGTGACTTACAATCTTCACTCGTCCTGCAAATTCAAGTACTTGTCCTTTAAAAGTGTATACAATAAAGAACATAAGGGAGCAATATGACTTTTAAAGTTCCTTATACCACTGTTAAAATGATATTTACCCAATCAAATTCATAACTGCATCCCATATACTGACAAAAAGATTTCACAGTTAAAACTCAGAAAATGCTAATTTCACCCTCAGATGATTTTTGGGCGAAATTAGAAAGGACAAAACTAGAAAGGACGAGTAATTCTTCCCAAAGCACTCGTCCTACAGGACAAGTGCTTTGGGAAGAATTACACTTCCTTTCTGGATTTCATTCGTAATTATGAGCGGATGACTGGAATTTTTGTCCCCTGTGCAACATATTCTGTATTGATAGTTCTCAGTCAAACCATCTCCATGTGACTGAATTATTGATTATACATGAGATAGCCATTAGTACCAGATCTAGAACACACCAAATAATCATCAACCATCATTTTGGATAAACCATTTCTTTTACTCAAAGTAGAATTCCAAATGGGAGCAAAATATGTCCTAGCCTTTTGACCCTGTGGCCCGGGATCAATGATTTGGGGAAATGAAAACATAGATCAGCAAAATAGGGGAAAATTGGGTTAACACCGTTGGAATATGTCCAGTACCAGGATAATATTTTAACAGATTAAACTTGAAAATTTTGAAATAAATTGTATAGCTTCACTGTGATCAGGGTCTACCCAGCTGATTTTAGTGGAAGCAAGTACACATGATATGCCAAATCAAAACTTTTACAATTGTTTAACTGCAAGAAACTGGGAAATCCATTCACAATTTTGAGAAAATCTAGCTTATTTTTTAATTTGGAATAGGCCTGTAGTCAGCCCCTAATATGGCTAAGGATCATCCGTAGGGAAGACCTGAAAAGTTTCCTAGACCCTCGTTTGAAAAATAATAATTTTTCTAATAATGCAAGCAAACATCCTCTGTGATCTCTGGTACTCTCTCTCTTCCCAAACGAGATGGTTACAGAGTTAGAAAGTACAACATCAAACAGCAAAACATGGACCAAACAAACTAAAAATCACAAAGGGGATGTCACATATACAGGTAAAAGCAAACATAGATCCAGATAAAGAAAGACTTTGGGCATAACATTTGAATATTTTCTTATCCATCAGTTTAAACATTTGTTTTGGGTGCTCAAAAGAACCGTCTCATTGAGACGTTTTTTTGAGTACCCACAACGTATGTTTTGGTTTAGAAATAATAAAATTATTTTTTAATTATGCATTCTCATCTTAAGGCTGAAGACAAAATCCACTGCCACCTTAAGATAAAAGAATAAGAATGAATACACTTCACTTGTCAAATCTTCACCCTAGATTCCATTGTTGTTCTAACACACAAATGCTTAATGATAACCTTTTGTTATTACATGTATTGGGAGACATAAAAATCTGTACTTTCACTACTTTGGCAAACTGTGAAGACCCAGATGACATGCCACAGAATGCAATATCAACTTTTCATTCTGTCCCATTCTTTTATCCATGCAACTTTTTTTTAAATCTCGACTCCTGCACCTGGCAAAGATATTTATAAAGGCAGCTTTTTTCCACAGACTATTAGGGATTGCTCTGCTGAAATTGCGGATGATTGTGATGTGTTGCCAAGTTTTCTTCTCTGGTGCGAGCCAGGGACTAATTTCCCCAATTACAGATTCTGGTGACTGATTGTCAGTTTTAGTGTTTCATCTGTAAACTATCTTGATCAGTCATTCCACAAAAGTCTTTGCATAAAACCACATTTTAACTTTTAAGCAGCAACCTTTAGGGCAATCTTTAAGCCTAACAGTTACCTCGAAAATTTGGCGCAAAGGTCACCAAATTATAGTCAATGTTCCATCATGTGCCTATATCATATCAATGCAAACTTTGTTGAAATCCACCTAGGTGTTCATAAGCAAGCTTTGACTTAAATTTGGCCATTTATTGTCCTTTGACCTTGAGAACTGAGCCAAGGTCACCAAATCCCAACCAATTCTTCATCATGCCCAAATGTTATTTCCAGGCAAATTTGGTTAAAATCTGCCAGCTAGTTCTTAACCTTATTTCCTTCCTTAGTGCAACAGGACTAAAAATTTTGTGATGGTGCTCAGTCAAGCCTATAATATGTGCCTCGTCGTGAGAAAACCTGTCTTCAGGCTTTCTGTCAAAGCAAGTTTCATTCACGTCTCCTTAGTTACAGAGACTCGCTAGAAAATTGAAATTTCACCTGTAGCAAGTTTACATATGTTACTTTCCAAAAAGCAAATAACAAAGGCGCTGATCAGACTGTGCAAACGCGCAGGCTGGTCTGCCCCTGTGTTGTCCGCCCCCCCCCCCCCCCCCCCCTGAAGACAGGTTTTCTCACGTTGCGGCCCATATGTTGTTACAATATACTAGATGTACAGGTAGATGCAATATGCATATTAGAAACCCTGTTGTTTGTGATGCGCGTAAAGGTCGCCTATATAAGCAATAAACCACCCTAGGTGGGTGAGTATGCTTTTCGACTAACGAAGTTTGTTGGCTTGTCAGCTCAGGTTACATTTGGTGGCAGCGGTGTGACAATATCAAGCAGTAACGCTGTGGTAACCAGATCCAGGCCAAATGTCCTCCCCCCCTCCTCTTTGGTAGGGGAAGAGACAAAGCAGAATGAAGTTATGCTCCAGAAGCAAATTTTCATCCTGCTCACAGCCCTCAAAGTTCGCAGAGTATCACATAATAGGATGTAATGAGGGGTGTATAAAAAGTTCTTGTACATCTCTTATCATGTGCGGATCCAGAGGCCCTCCCCCCCTGAAAAATCACAAAAATATAGGGTTTCTTAGCAATACTGGTCCGGATCCCTTGAAAAATCACAAAGCTGCCAAGCCAGCATTCAATGTTGGGCCATCATCGGCCCGCCAGCGAAACGCCATTTAAATGGCCCTTCGATTGGCATGCGGATGATGGCCTGCTTTTAGTGCAATTTGGATTCTCTTTCCCCTTATCAAAAAAAAATAATAAAAAAAAGTTGGACCCCCTCTGGCAAACCTTTCTGGATCCACGCATGCTTATACTTACATCATTGGAGGTATCTCTGCTGCTAGTAAAATGATATTGTTGCCTTGAATGCATATGTGAGTGGCGACTTCTCCGTCGATACACATTGCCTGAATTACAACACATAGTTTACCAAGTACCCACAGAATGACCCGAAAGCTAACACCCAAGAAATCACACTGGGTAGGCAGCAATCGAAACTCCAATACTATCGAGGAACGTAGATAAAAAATCGATAGAAACAGTGTTTTTGATTGACATTTGTCGCCACACTGGCGACAAATGGCAATGGAAAACACTGTATCTATCGATTTTTTATCTACGTTCGGCGATTGTTGATAGCGCTTTCGATTGCCGCCTACCCGGTGTGGAAATAATGATAACATTTGCTTCATTAAGAGTCTAACTTGGCTAATTTATTTGTATTATGGACATTATGGGCTATCAAGACTAGCAGGAATATAGAGATTTTATCTGCAGCAAGTTTAGCTAATAATTTTTGAAAGTGAATAATACAGGCACTGATAAGACTTGGCCCCAAGGTTATAATTTTTTTTTTATGCTTAACTCAACTGAGCACGAAATTTATCCTGCTCATAAATGTTAAAATGCTCATAAATGTTAAAATACCAACAATGACTGGTTTGAGTCTTACTCAGAAACCTGCAAGACAGGTTTCTCCCGAGATGGCCTTAATGTATCTTACCACTTTTTTAAACCAGAAGACCCTGTTTAGATGTCAAGTGTATGGAATGTAATCATAGACCATGTAGACCTTGAATAAGAACAAAGCTAACCAGAGTGTATGGAATGTAATCATAGACCATGTAGACCTTGAATAAGAACAAAGCTAACCAGACTCTTAACTGTTCGCATACGCTTAGTATGGAAGGAAATTATTTATACGGTGTATGTTACAATCTATGACCAACAGTCCTTAACGCACCCGCTCATTTAGAAAAAAGTCAGTCTAGGATGCTTAGAAATCATTTTTTTATCTCAAATATTCGGAATATTGGAATAAATCATTATTTTATCATTTAATTTTACTATTTGTCTAATCTTTATTTGCAGATTTATTTGTCTTTTAATCGTTTTCCATATTCCATTGTGTAATGTAAGGCAGCCGAGTAATGTAAGGTTGCCCCTTTAGTGTAATCTCGCGGAGATAACACGGAACGAGACTGGTTGGCGCATGCGCACTAACAATGTGAATAGAGTCTATTATCAGCAGGATAACTACAACATCTGAGAGTTTTACAGGTAGAAAAAATCTCTATATTTGTATTTTAGTTTTATGAGTGAATGAAATTTCATGCTCAGTTGAGTTGAGCCTGATAAAAGTTTTTAATCTCGGACACGATGAGGCCCATAAAGTACCTTTGTGCACCTTAAAGAAGCAAATGTTGTCATGTAGTTATGCCGAGTATGAAAGTTGGAATTAATGAGAAAAGGTTAAATTGTCTATGGCCATTCCATTTCAACTAACAGGTGCCACAGCCAATTAAATGTAAAAAGTTCAGTTGTAAGATACAATGTAAATTGGATTCAAAGGCTTCAAGAAAAACATTGTTTTCAGAAGCCAGCTGATATAAGTCTACATTGTTTTCAGATTAAAGGTGTCACAGGACAATATAGCTTGCTGTATTGCACTTTGCCTCTCAATATTAACTCTTTGCATGCTAGAAAATTATTCATGCTTTTTTGTCGTCTGGCTGGTGATTTTTCTCAAAATCAACTTTTTCGAAAAAATTGTTTCAGGAATACAATCAGAGCGTCAAACAGTTTGGATCCAGATCAGGCCAGACATTTTGTCTGGGCCTGATATGGGTCCAAACTGTTTACAAAGGTTATCAGTAGACAACAATATTATGCCAATAGTTTACAGTTAAATTGGCCTAATCAGGAGAAAATTTTAAGTCCATAGAGTCTAGAATTTTGTTCCAATTCAGGAGAATTAATCCATTTTTCCAACTTTCATACTAACAAAATGTTAAGTTTGAAAAACAAGGCTCCAGATAGGAAGGAAATCTTTTGATTCCTTTTCTTACTTATTTTCAAACAAGTCATGTTGTCTCAAGAAAAGATTGTTAAGAGTTCCAACAGTAGGTTGAGAAATCAGAAAATTGTCACATAAGATTTTTGTACTTATTGTCTGGGGAGCAGGCAAGCCTCAGACAAGCCTGAACATCCACACAGCCTGGCCAAAACCTTTGCTGCTCACTTAAACCAAAATCCTGAATTCAGGAATAATCCTAAAAAAATCACACATAAAACTGCCCTCGTATCTTGAGCCTTGAAACTTAAACCTGGCCATGTAACTGATAAAGCATGCAAAATGGGAGTTATACTCAACCTACCTCTCGTTCTGATGATGAATGTCTTGAAAAGTTTCTACGATTTACATGACCTGTTAAAAATTTCAAATAAAAACTGCCGGTTACAGCTGCACCGAAAAGACACATTAAAAATTTTGAACGTAAAATTGTAATGATTTTCTTACCCAGTAGTTGCAACATATGTTATGTTCTGGTGCTCAAAAGAACCATTTCATTGAGATGGTTCTTTTGAGCACCCACAACATATGTTTTGATTGAGAAAAAAGAAAAATAATTTTCAATCACACACTCTTATCTGGAGGACTGTGTTTATCAACTTCATGCTGTAATCATTGATATTGCAACTTCTATCTTTTAAAACTTATAAGAAACAAGACTTGCCTTAATGCATTTCATTCGACGAACAAACTAAAGGCCAACCCTAAACTTACGAAAAGACAACCAAACAACTTCAATAATTTCAAAATTACATTTATGAAATTGATAGGAGCACTTGGACAGTTGACTGGTATACACATGTAACACTGAAAGTACAATGCGAACTTTACTACAAGTCTTTCCTTCTAAGTATTAGCCAGCTAATATTGTAATAATATGAAACTTAAAGTAGCTTAAATATTATTTCGAGTCAAACAAACACTCCATCAGTTCTCGTTTTAAATAAATCAATGTGATTTTTACTGTCGAACATATTATGATTTTAAACAGCAAATCTCTAGTGCATCCACTGCTAGCGCCACCTAGCGCTCATTTCGATTACTCGGGAGAAATTAATTTTCTTCTAATTCATAAACTCAAAAAAACTACATTGAACTTCAATCATCACAGGTTTAGATTTATAAGCAAACATTTTCAGCATAAAATTGTAAATATTTTCTTACCCATAACTTTTAGACTATGTTTTGAGTGCTCAAAAGAACCGTCACGGTCTCATTGAGACAGGGCTTCAATTTTTTTTTTCAAAGTTGGTTGGCCAAAGTGACCCATGGAGCAAAAAATGGTGGGCCATTTTCTGAAATGATTGGCCCAAGCATATCAAACTAAACACAGATGACATTTGGGTGGTATGCTTTACCTACACACTGACACAGACACTTGTATGTGTATATTGACTGCTGATTATACAGTAAACCCTACTGCTGATTATACAGTAAAACCTGTCTTAAGTAGCCACTCAAAAAAGAAAACCAATTATCGCTTAATGCAGGTCAAAAGTAATGCAGAATGCTCCAAGGAAAACATTCTGCAATACTTTCAACCTTCATTAAGCTACCATTTGTTATTAAGATCTTTGCTTAGTCTTTTTTGAGTGGCTGCTTAGGACAGGTTTTACTGTATTGACAACATACATGTACTTTCTGTAGACCCGCTATGAATTGAACATTTTTTTTATTAAAGTGAGATATTTTCACCACTGGGCCCACTGTCTTGGAAAGTGATGGGCCATTTTTTGAAATCATGGGACAATGACCCGGGCCCACCATAAATCTGAAGGCCTGCTCATTGAGACGGTTCTTTTGAGTACCCACAACATACGTTTTGATTGAGAAATAAGAAAATTATTTTTCTGTTACACACTCTTAACAAAAGGCCTGAATCATGGCATGAGTACCTCTAGAACTATGCAAATTAGCCAAGATAAGGGCAATTTAAGCCAGCCAGGATTGATTGCTTTGCTGACAGTGCCACCATTTCTCACACTATAAGGTATTAATGATGCTTTACATCCCAGTCAATAATTTTTCAGTCATGTTGGGACATTTTCTATTCTCTCTGGGTTGAACCAGTGCTAAGCATATGATAAAGTGTCTTGCTCAAGGACACAACAGTGACTCAGGTGAGTCTTGAACTAGCGACCCTTTGATCCCTTTGAACAAGCACAGACCAACTCATCAAAGTTTGTAAGACTGCATTACTTTTGACCTTCATTAAGCTACCAATTGTCATTAAGATCTTTGTTTTGATTTTTTTGAGGGGCCGTTTTACGCGGCTTTTACTGTATGTGTCTCAGGTTTATTTGGCTTCATAAAGCATAAAAGTAAAGCTATGAATAAGAGGATATCAAATCACTATACAGGCCTGCCTCATGAGAATTTTGCTACTAAGTACTTATGTCATAAGGGAGCAGTGAAGACTCCTGACAAGCCTGCACAAATGTGCAGTCTGACCAGATCCTTTGCTGCTCACATTCACAAAGTATGGAAGTAAATGAAGGGCTTAGACCAAAACCTTGGCCCCAAGCCCCACTGGATAGCACTTTTTACACATATATGCCATAAGTACAACCAAAATGGACTGGCTCATACACAGAACTCTTTGTACCTCAAATCAAGATAGCTCTTCAGTAAAGTAAATTAGGACAGATTGGATTCAGTTGTGATTTTGTAGTATAGTGTAGTCCCTTTATAACACCATATTTGGGGTTCACAGGAATGGACTGTGTTATAATTGAATCCTGTTAAGGGACAATTTTACGGATATATAATTATATAAGCTGTATGCTTTCATTCTAATCCTCACCTTATTCATATATAAATGTAAATGTATGTACAAACAAAGATGAATAAATATGTTAAACCAAGAGAACAATCTCATTGAGGCGGTTCTTTTGAGTACCCAGAACATATGTTTTGAGTGATAAGAAATTTATTTTTTAATTACACACTCTTATCGAGTGGCCTGCATACCCACTTTAATCAGGACTACTAGTCAATCTAATGATTTTGGCAAAAACTGGGTTTTTCTAAAACATACAACTTGTTTTTGTAAAAAATGACTATTCACTTAAATATGAGCCAGTGCATGAGATTTCCAACAATGTGCAATCAGCAAAGCCTCAGATCAGCCTGCGCATACATGCAGTCTGATCAGAACCTTTGCTTGTCGTTAGAGTATTCTATGATTGTTAAGCTACTGACTGGACATGATTTGGAGTTCCTAAGCTTAAAAGGAGGCTGCACAGGCTCGTCTGAGTCTACACTTGTCAAAATGCCACATTGTTGGAAATCACATGTCATGGCTCAATTATATAAAATTAATGTAAGAAACTATGAATTACACTTACCTGATGGGAACCCACCACCAAAAAACATGTTGAACAATTCTTCTGGTGATATATCGCCTGAAAACAGATAAACAATCAAACCTATATCTGTGTAAAACTCAAAACAATCTACCTTATATATATATAACTCAAAACAATCTAACTTACATATAACTCTCTGATATAGTTAACCTGATTAACCCTTTTAAGACTAATGGAATTTTCCATAAAAGTTAATACAATTAAGTCAGAATTGTCCATTGATATTGAGGGGTTACAGGTTATCATTACAAAAAAATATCATATTTCTCTCTCTGAAGATCAATTTTATCTTAGCAAATAGCGCAGGCTCTGATGAAATGCCGCATTATGCGGCATTTCACCTGGGTCTTCACTGTTTAAAGGGACACACCCTAGGTCAGCCATTGGACAATCCCATGGTGTATGATGGTACCCGGGGTCCTATTACAACATTGGTTTTATTTCAAACATTTTGACTTATTTCTGAAGAAACCCAATTATTTAGCTCCACTGTGAAAAATTAGAGCAAGGTCATCAAAATCAAATCAAGCCTTCATCATGCTCCAATGTTATACCCAGGCATATTTAGATTCAATCTGCCCATTTAGTTCATGAGATATCTTGTACACAAGACAATCAGGGTACACAGGCGCTGACAGGATCCACACAAAAAAATACGTCCCCTCCCCTTCGATGCAGGGACATTGAAATATGAAATTTAAAGTTGTGCATGTGGTAAATTTTCCTGCAAAATAATTTCAAATTAATTGATGTATGTCACAGTTCAATCAACTAGAGAATGTTGTATAGGTTAAAAACATACCTTCAAAACCATGTGAATAGTTATACTGTGGTCTGTTGTTTCCTCTTTCCTGTTCTTCTTCTGGACCATAGAGATCATATTGTTTTCTCTTCTTGGAATCATTTAACACAGCAAAGGCATTACCAATAGCTGAAATAGAGATACAACCCACTGCAGTACAGTCCCTTTCTAATGCTATGTTTAGGGCCATGGGAATAGACCTTGTTTTAAGTAAACCATGTTATAAATGGACAACTTTACAAAGAAATTGTAGGAAAAATGACCATTTAATGGTCATTTCCTATAATTCCTTTGTAAAATTCCATGGTAAAAATTATTTGGGAACCACATAACTGTTGTATATTAATCTTATATTACTATTTTTAGAAAAAAAATAATGTGAATATTAACCAAAATTTTTTTAATCAATCTACTGTGTTTTACATCCATAGGCGAAAGCTCTAAAAATAAAACAAGATACGATTATAAATAGATCTGCCAATTATAGTTGCCCAAACCGCCCTCAACACTCAAAAGAGCATCCATATGAACTATATTCCTTCTCGAAAAAAATCTCCAGTCATTGTCATTAATTGTGTCAAAACTTCATATCAATATTATCATATCCCCAGAATTTCAAAACAATCCTTCCTGTGGTTACTGATAGTCAACCAAACAAAATTTGGACATAATAGGGCATGCCCCAAGGGGGCTCTTTTATATGGGGAAAATATACCATATCTTCAATGAAATGGTAAAGGAAAGAAGAGCAAATACTCTTGCATATGACACAGTCATGACCTGATATTTAACCCATCCAAATACAATGTATTACCAAAATATCTCAAAGCATATGGAATTAATGGAGCACAAGGTTTTCACAAGTTCATCCTAAGTACATAACTTGTATAGGAAGGAAGGGAGAGCAACCTTTGTAGCATGCAACATACTGTTTTGACCTGCTATATAACCCTACCAAATACTATCACTTATATACCATAAGAAGCATTTGCTCATGAATGAACAGACATCATGTTGATCGCTATATATCACAAAACAACCTGGCCCCGAGGTTATAAAACTTTTTTCATACTCAACTCAGCTGATCATGAAATTTGTTGGCAATCGTTGGCATTTTAACATTTATTAGCATGATAAATACAACATCTGAGAGACCTAAAGCAAGACACCTCTTTATTTGTTCCTGTTCTAATTTTTTTATAAGCAGTTGAAATTTTGTGCTCAGTTGAGTTGAGCACGAAAAAAGTTTTATAACCTTGGGTCCAGACAAATTTGCCTGGTTCAGCTAGAAGATGTTACCTTTAAAGGCCTCTGTTGCTCCTGGTGCCTTATTTTTATCGGGGTGCATCTGTAAGGCCAACTTTCTGTAGGCTTTCTTGAGATCACTCTCTGATGCCTCCTTCTCAACTCCGAGAATCTCATAATAATCTTTACATTTACGTATTCTGAAAGAAATAAGTGTTTGTTTGTTTTGTTGCTTTACGTCCCAAGTCAACAGCTATGGTTATGGCGGGACGGTCAGTTCACCTAACCACAGTTTTTCCTGGGCAGGCTTGAACAAGCTGTTAACTGGTGTTGTTCGATTATTGGATTTTCATAATCGATCATCGAAAATAATCGGTCAGGAAATTTCGATTGATGATCGATTATAATCGAAAGTTATCAAATGAAAGGGAAACACAGGTTCCATCCCGTAGAATAACTACCCTTATACTGCTTACAACTCTTATCTTTATAAAAATGTTAGCATCAGTGTCATGCTATTTTATGTACAGTATCAAATACCACAACCGGTCCTAACAGCAAATTAACAGCCATTGGCATTTTAACCCTTTATGAGTCATTGTCAAAATTCGTCAAAATTCTTGTCCGTTTCATATGTTATGAAAACGGCTGATGTGATCATGAATTTTTTTTCTTCACACAATACTACTGATCATACTTAATAAGGCTAGCTGATAAAACTGAAAAAATATTGGTGCGTAAATATATTTTTTATTGGATTAAAACCCAATTTTTTGGCACTTTTGCCCGTCCCACGGAAAAAATTTAACTTTCGAAAAGAATTATTAAAAAAACTGTTATTTTCTCAGAAATTTTAACTGGCTGTATTGATAAAAGCATTATCAAAGTAAATGTAGGAGGGTTCAATATGTGATTTTTCATTACATTTTTTGCATTTTTTTGCCAAAAAACCTCCGTCCCAATCGTTTATGTCAAGACCGTAACACTTGATAAATTGCAAAAATAATATCAGATCCCTAATGGTGCTGTCATACTAATTTGACACTTTCTGTTTACTAAGAATACATGTGTTTTGTAAAGCATCTACAGAACTGGCAAAAGAAAATACTGTTTTGGTGAGTGAAATTTTTATAGTATATTTTTTTGTGTCAAATGACCGACAATGGAATTTGATGAAAAAAATTCTGGTTTTAACATCTTGACCAAATAAAATTTCTCAACAAAAATCACTCTTGTTGCGATGTTTTAGGGAGTAATCATTATTTTAGGTAAAGAAATATGTAGAATATATCAATACCGTAACAGTCAATAGACTCAATACCATAACGATGAAAATGTTGCGGTATTGACACATCTTGTTACTGTTTTGACATATGCTGTCAAAAAAGTACAGTTTTGAATGCAAAGATATTAGTTTTAGTCAAGTTTATTAGGTGAATTTATGATAAGAATGCTTTATCAAATTTAAACAGAAGCATAAAAAACAAATTGAATGATGAATTTAAGTATAAACAGTTTGTTATGGTATTGACATATTGTTTTGTTTTCAGAAAGGGTTTGTCAATACCGTAACGGTTTTGTCAAACCCGTAACAATATTTTGAAATGAATGCAATCTACCATATAGTCCAAAATTCTTTCTGTGCACATGTGTCATGAGTATTAACATTGCAATCTGGTCAACAGTGCTCTACACCAAATCTTAAACAGAAGAATTACGCTAGCATATATTCTTTAAAGGTCAATACCGTAACATTTTTGTCAAGTACCGTAACAGTGATATTTTTTGGAAAAGAAGTGTATAAGACAGAGACAACATGTAGATTTTAAGTACCTGATCAATTCCTTTGGTTGATTACAATCATACCAAAGAATTGTAATTTTCTAGAAATGTGGTTTTTAAACAAAATACTGAGAAAATAGTATGCACAATCACTTAAAAGATAAAAAATGCATTTTACGTTTGCTCATTGTCATAGATAATCATTTTGTTCAAATTTTACCTTTGACACAATTAAACACATGATTTATTGAACTTATCCAATGCCACAAAATAAATATCCATGACGAGATTTGAAGAAAAAAACAGGAATTAAAGCTTGTACGGTATTGACATTTTATCTGGTCATGTGATCTTTGAAACTTAATTTAAGGATCTGATTGGCTGTCAAGGTTTCTTTTCCCTTTTCATACTATTTTCAGAAACAACTTGTTACTTTCATGAAAAAAAGTATCATTTTAATTAATTTATTTTTCCTTTTACTTCTTTCAAAATTTGACGAATATTGACATTGACTCTTATACACTCATGGATTTTTCCTTCTGGTTTAAAATAATACACTTGGGATAGTCAATTGTAAACATCAAGGGGTCGCAGGTTATCATTCCCAAATATATATTTCTTTCTCTGAAGATATTTTATGTCCTTAATAGCAAACAGTGTATACCCTGATGAAATGCCGCATTTTGTGGCATTTCATCAGAGTTTTCACTCTTTGTTGAAGTACGCATTTAAGAGTCATTAGCATACAATGTGTTAAGATTGCACTGAAGACTTCTTAGTCATGATTTTAAAGGGGATAGACTACATAGCAAACCAGGCTGCAGTTTATTTCTTTATTCCTCACATTCTATAAACCTTCAAATTTATGGATTAGCCTACAAGAGGGTCAGGTGTGAATCTTTTCAATTATAATCGATTATTACCAAACACAATTGATTAGTAGAATGGAAAGAAGTTTTCGATTGATCATCGATTATAATCGATCATCGATACAACACTACTGTTAACTAGTAATTCATTCACATACTTTGGCTTGTAAATGACAACAACCCTTCTTGAACGAATCAGCGGAAGCGAGGAGAATGACCGTAGAAATTATTTCCTGATCAATCTCCACAAAAGTATGAGACCGGGCCGGGGTCGAACTCTCGACCCCTAGATCTGCAGTCAGACACGCATCTGTAGCCAGACATGTTACCGACTGCCCTACACGCCCAGAAATAAGTGTAAAATCTGCATGCAGGAGACTGTACCAGATGGTTCAAAGATGTACCAGATGATTCAAAGATGTCCCAGATGGTTTAACCATGTACACACAACACGTACCAGATGGTTCAACGATGTCCCAGATGGTTTAACAATTTACTAGATGGTTCAAAGATGTACCAGATGGTTCAAAGAGTATAATATTATAAGAATAAACATTTTGACCTTCTTACCTTTGCAAACAGTTTGGACCCAGATCAGGGATTGCAAATTACTACTGAAAGTATTCCTGGGGTTGTGGGGTAAATGCTGCGATCTTTCGCTATCTCAGCTTTTCTTAATACCAATTGTAAAATTGGCATTTTAAGGTAAAAAAGTATGTGTAGTAGGTAAAGAAAAGTGGGGAAAATGTAGGAAGAGTTTTAAAAGCAGGACTAATTGTAAGCCTGCATAGAGCAAACATAGAAGACTGATCTGAATTCTAATTAGGCCAACGGCCAGGCTGATCTGTCTTCACTGGGTACACATGCCAATTTTTTCAGCACAGGGGTACCATTTGTGCAGTTTGGTAATGCCTTGTCAACATTTTGGGGATCATTTGTGTGAAATAATTCTAAATTTTAGCCAGTGGTTCAGACAGGTCCTTTAAAGAAAGTTTATATTTTCTTATCTGACAGTTTAAACATGTGTTTTGGGTGCTCAAAAGAACCATCTCATTGAGACGGTTCTTTTGAGTACCTAGATCATATGTTTTGGTTGAGAAATAAGAAAATAATATTCAGTTATGCACTCTTATCTGGCCCATAATCTTGGGGCCTGTTCATGCTCAGGTGAGCTGAAATGGTAGCATATATGTAATAAACATTTTAAATAAGAGAATGAGGATTTGACCGTGAAAATGCTTTAGGGCCCAGTCAAAAATGTTCAGCTCATATCAGGAATGGTGGGCTAATCTATAACACTGTTGCCTGATGTACAGGTTGGCCTGCTCCTTTGTTGTTCCCATGCAACAAAATCAGGCTTTCCTGCGACATGGCCCAAGCATGTGTTAAGTCATACTTTGAACGTACATGAATATATAATGAACATACATGAATATATAAGGCCATCCAATGGGGCTAGACATTATATTGTTTTGTCAAGGATTCAAGGTGACCAAAATTTGTCAAAAAAAAAATCTTGCTTTTTTCCAAAATTCTTTGCCTTAAAATTGGCTGTTTTCAATTACCCACTCTTATCAAGAGCTTTGACCTTCAATACTTTGTGTGTGCGAGGAGTGAAGGTTTTACAAGACATCAATGTACCCAGGCCTATCTGGTCACCAGTAAAATCTCATGTCAGGCCTCCAGATAAGAGTGTGTTCTGGAAAGTTATTTTTCTTATTTCTCAACCAAAACATATGTTGTGGGTACTCAAAAGAACGTCTCAATGAGACTGTTCTTTTGAACACCCAAAACACATGTTTAAAAAGATGAGTAAGAAAATAATTACAATTTTACGCTGAAAATATTTCGTTATCTTGACCTATGTGACATAAGCCAGCTTATTTCCTCTAAGCATGGATATCATTACCTATTTACAGATGACAGCTGATCGTCTGTGTATTCTTTCTCCCTGGGTTCACTGTCTCGACTGTCCTGAGATGAATTTCTGCCCAAACTACCCCTCCTCTTTCGTACCTCCTCCTTCTGCTCGTTGCCTCCTCCTCCTCCCGCTTCATCCCCATCATTACCCAGATTATGAATATGCTCTAGTAAATCTAAAAACAAATAGTATGAATGTAAATCCATGCCTTTGGATAGTCCTAATTAATTTTAATATTTTTTGTATTTCTCAACCAAAACATATGTTGTGGGTACTCAAAGAACCTTCTCAATGAGAGGTTTCTTTTGACTACCCAAAACAAATGTATAAGATGATGGATTATCTTCAAAATAATTCCATAGTTTGTGATTTTTCTCCTCTGGTTTTTGTTTTTTGTCAATCAAAATTTTTGGAAATGGATAAAAATGATTGAATCGAGGCGATAAAAAGCAAGGAGATCCGAGTTTTGTACCTCGCAGCTGAAAAATATGGTGACTGCTATGTCAGCCGGACCTTTTCAATCACTATAACCATGGTTAGAGAAGTTTGATGATTAAAATAGATCTATATATATTATATGGTGCATGGACTTCACGGAATAAATAGCAAGGCTATGTATATTGCGGAAGACTTCCAGTTTAGCGGTCCCCAGAAATTGTATAAAAAAGGCACTCTTTGCGCGCACAATTGTGCGAAGCATGCATATTGGGCGGCAGTAGGCTGTCTTGTGCGAAGCACGCATAACACAATATTATAGAGAGATAGGCGACAGCATGATGATCTCCTAAAATATGCAGTAAAAAGCAAAGGTAACCCCAAAAATGAACTCGCTGTGAGATTTTATGGTAATACCTTTGGTATCAAACACTGAAAGGTATAAATTAGTTTTGAAATCTATGAAAAGAAAGCGTTTGTTGGTTTCCATTTTTGAGCATCAGCTGACCAGCTGGAAGCATGCACACAGATTCCAATGTAAACAAATATCTGTCAAAAGTGTTGTCACAGCAGGAAAAAGCCGATAAAAGTTGTTTAAATTTATGCCTCCTAGGCTACAGAATTTGTTTAAATTGAGCGAAAACATAGAAAGTCTTATACAGTGGTTGTTCCAGTTAGGCTTGGTACCGTATTAGAATTGAGTGGTGTCCTTTGTAAATATTGTGAAAAGGTCGATTTGGCCTCAGAAAGGATTCATTGTAAGTGCAGATCAGTGCTGCTAGCGCTGCATAAACAAAGCATGCAGTAAGAAAGTGTCGATTAGACACGGCTCATGGTTTTCAAACAGCAATCTCTCCCTCAAGACTATTGTCCTTCTCACATATTTCTGGGTGTAAAGAGCAGAGCAAGAATTCGTGAAACAAGTTGGTTATTTCACACACGACAATTGTCGACTGGTATAACTTCTCTAGAGAGGTGTGCATATCCATATTAGAAAATTTTAGTGAACAAATAGGAGGGCCTGGCAAAATGGTTGCGATAGATGAATCAAAATTCGGTAAAAGAAAATTTCACAAGGGTAGACAAGTAGATGGTGTGTGGGTGGTCAGAGGAATAGAGAGGGACTCCAAAAAGTGTTTCTTCAAGTGCGTGGGAGATAGGACTGCCAACACCCTCATATCTATTATCAAAGAAAACATTCTGCCAGGCTCAAATATTTATTCAGACTGCTGGAAGGCTTATAGTTCCCTCAACAGTGATGGGTTTCATCATTTCACGGTAAATCACTCAATGAACTTTGTAGACCCTGAGACAGGTACCCATACCAATACGATTGAAAGCACCTGGTAAGCATTAAAAAA
The DNA here is from genome assembly GCA_964019695.1 of Loripinus fragilis. Classification (NCBI taxonomy): domain Eukaryota; kingdom Metazoa; phylum Mollusca; class Bivalvia; order Lucinida; family Lucinidae; genus Loripinus; species Loripinus fragilis. The sequence goes on from OZ026516.1 coordinate 85,850,679, forward strand.
AGTCACTTCCAAAGCATGGCACAACCAAAAGTCTATAAGACACCTACTTCCCCCTGTATTGCGCGAGAAAGCAGTTCCATACAGACAAAGAAGACCCTATCCTTGAGTTTTTACAGCTCTGACATTAAAAAGGTATATCACCCAAGCTTTGAACCTTCAGTGGAAAAAATTGAATTACCGAAAAAGGAAAGCAGATAAAAAAAAACGTTAAACAGACGAAAATTGCCAGGAAACCCCCTGTAACATCTCAATGAACACATCAACATCAAGCGCCGATGACTTTGAAATTTAGAGATAAGTTTATTTATCGGGTTATGCATTCCAGATCAATATAAAATGACGTAAAAGTGTTTGTTTTGTTTGTTTGATTCTTTACCTCCCATCAACAATCTTTTAATTATGTTGGGACGGGTCTTCCGGGGTTGAACCAGGCCCGGGGGGGGGGGGGGGGGGGGGGGGGGGGGGGGGGGGTACTCTGATATTTTCATACATACGTAGGCTCGGAGTCGGTCCATTTTTTGGGGTTCAAAATTTTGAATTTCAATATTTTTGGGGGTTTTCATAAAAATAAATATTTTTTGGGGTATGAAAATTTTGTGGACATTTTTTGGGGTCTTCACAAAATTGGACTATATTTAGAGGTCATTTCTATGCATTTTAATGTCTTTTCTTAAGGTCAAGCAGGGACCAAGCTAGCCCTCAAATTTAGGGAGAAGTGACTTCTCCCTCCAGGAGAAACAGGGAGAAGTTTGAGAAAATAGGGAGAAGTGATAGATACGAGTTAATGTCCAAAGTAAACATAGCCCAAACATGTACAGTAGTGAACTCTGATGGCTCATTCACCATGGCTGGTTAGAACTATCATCATGGTCCCTTCGGGTAATTTTATGGGTAATCCGTCTTTGATGGCTGGAACTACCCTTGGCTTCTGTACAATATTCTTTTTACGATATAGGTTGGGTAATTTTTTTTATGATTTTTTTTCGTCTTTTACTGTTTTTTTTCCAAATTTAACTTTTTCAAAAAACCATTTTTGAACACTCAGCGTCAAACAGATTGGATCAAGATCAGACCCAACATTATGTTGGGCCTGCTCTAGATCCAAACTGTTTACAAAAATATAAGCACACCACAGCAGCATTTTATCAGGGTGTGTACTATTTTATGAAGACAAAATTGATCCTCAGAGAAAGAAAAATATTTGGAACTTTACTTATAACCTGTGACCCCTTGATATATATAGTGAACTATCCTATATTATTGCTTTTATGGTGTATCAAACCAAAAATTTGCTGCATTCAAAGACAGAAAAAACAGTCTCTGATCAGACTGCTCTCTAATTTGTATTGAGAGAGAACAAAAAATCAGTCACTGATCAGACTGCTCTTTGCTTTCCATTCTGAGAAATTTAGTTGGTAAAATTTGAAATACACATTATCTTGCAGTCATTGTATTTTATCTATTTATCTGCAAGTCTCCACTTATCTGAAGTCTCTGGTCTCCTGTTTGATCTATTCCCCCTTTATCTTACCGACCTCTGAGCCTTTCCAAGTGAAAATGTTTATTGCGTAATTTGACATGAAAAAGAGAAAGCTGCCTAGATAATTGCCCTTCACGCTTGACTGGCGGCTGAAGTGTCAGTTGTTATTCACACTCTGAAAATCAATACACAGTGTCGGATGGATGGACGAAATCAGCTGTTGGAAGGGATACTTTAATTACGGCTTACCTCGGACCTCCTAGGGATTAAGGATTATTATCACTGAAGGAGGTCATTAAATAAGCGCTTTAAGCATGCTAAGGTAAATAGCTCCTAAAATTTGACTTCTCTTTTCCAAATGCTCAAGGCAAAAAGGGAGACAACTTCGCCCAAGTCGCCCTCTAACGTGGTCCCTGGTCAAGGTACAGAATCGGGGATATTTTTTGGGGTTGCTAAAATTTCAAATATTTGTTTTGGGTGCTTGAAATTCCTGATATTTTTTAGGGGGTGAAGGGCAGATGCTGGGTCCGAGCCTACGTATGCAGAAAAAATGAGAGTACCCCCCCCCCCCCCTGGGGAACCAGGCCTCGAGGTTATAAACTTGAGTTCATTCTCAGACTCAAAAGCTTGCGGCAGCCATTCAATGTGCTTTATTTTGAGTGAGACTGTACTCAGGTTTTATAATCTTGAGGCCTGGACTAAGCTAGGATTAATGTGTCTTGCTCAAGGACACAACCCAGTGACGTTGGTGAGGCTCGAACCTGCGCCCCCCGCTGCGGCCCCTTGGTCTCGAGTCAAGCACTCTACCACTGAGCTCCCTACGTCAAAGTGTGATTTTTTACAAAAACAATAAAATATAGAGTATCCACGTAGGATATAGCCCACGATGTGGTTTTTATTGAATAGAGAACACGGCAAAAACTGGGGCAGAGGTTGGGCAGTATCTCTCAACGATTATAAGACCTCGAAACAATCACCTTTTGCTGATTTTGAAGGATAAAGTCTTTCCGCTTTATTTAGGAATTTCACAGCTTTATCGTAGTGCCCAGCTTCAATACATCTTCGAGCAATGTTGATGCACTTCAGGCTTTCGTCTTTATTGCCTTCCATGTTTACTCGTCTGTCAAAGACCGAAACGACAAGTAAGGCTCTCTCTCATTGGTCAGATGGAAGGCTGCCTAATGCTCGATATTTTTGGAAAAGTTGTATGCATTTCACGACAATCAATGTGTTTTGGGATCAGTTTACTGATTTTTGATAGTATTTAACAATATCAACACTTTTCTTTTTCAAATATAATTTCTTAGACTAAACATTTAGGATTTTTTATCAGGTAGATATGTATATCCATCCAATCAAAATACACCTTTCATAGCCCTTATAAAGTGACGTATCATTGACTGGTTTACGAAATCCCAGAATAAAATGCATCTGTCAAGTTGGGTAACTGTTGTTATTCTGAAGTCTTCTCCCCTAGGCGTTGCCAGACTCCCCAACTGCCCAACCACCTAGACTCTTTCTTTCTATCTTTACTGGTTTCGCTCATATTTGAGCATTACACCAGGGAGTGCGAATTTGGAAATTTTGATAAAATAAAAAAACAAAAACAACGCAAAAAAAAAAAAAAAAAAACACAAAAAACACAAAAACTTTTGGCTGAATTTTTGTGTAAATAAGTAGTGCCCTAAACTCCTCTGTGGACTGGATATTGGCCACAGAAGGAGACATACTATTCCAATGTAGAATAGTTCGGGAGGAAAAGGAATTCTTCAGAGCATCACCTTATGTGTCTGCGGTATTGAGCACTATGTGATGACCTGGTAGTTTTCAGACTGTGTGCAGGGGTCATATACTTGTCTTTTTCAATAGACACTACTCCACAATGAATCTTGTGAAAGAAAATGTGACGCGTTCTGAGATTTTTGGGCTTGTGGAGGTACGACGTCATCAGCAGAAACCGTGACTTTAAATGGCGTAAATAAATTTAACGCTCTTTATATTGATTTATCCTAATGACAGTAATAGTAACAAAATGCGCACTTTCTTTAAAAGAACACAACAAAGTGACATTATCTAGGATTAATAGTTATGTTCTTAATTAAAGAATGCACGGCACCTACTATTCTGAGCCACCTGATTTTTGTTAGAATTAAAAATAGTAAGTGAGTATGATCAGGAAATACCACAATCACAAACCGCAGACAACCTGCGAGGAAGAGTTGCTCAACCATCACGAGCCACCAGGAAGACAAATTAAGCAAAGCAACCAGCTCTCTCTTCCCCATCAAGATGATTGCAATACTAGAATGGACATAAAGTAACGTACAACAAAACATAGAACAATTACAGACTCCCACAATGGGAGTAACAATAAACAAAAAGTCAACAACAGCAGAACCACCGCCTTAGAATGGACAACAGCCTAAGCCACCTGGGGGCTTAAATGCATTTTACTGGTACCAAATCTTCGCCCTAGATTCTGCTGTTGTTGAAGTACAAGAAATGTTCAGCTCGCATGGAGGCCATCTAACTAATGCAATGAATCATCATGATAATCACTTACAATATAGGTCTACCATCTTACATGACGTCCTGGCATGACATGAGCCAGTTTGATACTTATTGCAACTGCTTGCAGATAAGGCTTAGCTTATGACTGTGCCGAATGCGTATTCTCGCTAGAACCTTCGCTGCTCACAAAGGCACAGTAAGGCAAGACATGCGATCAGACCTGCAGCCTCACTAGATGGCTACTGTGCGCCTATCCGCATTACTCATGTAAAAAGCTTCATGCGTCAAACTTTCAGTTATTTAAGAGCAAAGTGTTGATCCAGATCAGACTGGTATGAATTTCAGCACGTGCTTTCCCTTTAATTTTATATGCAACATGACCACATTTAGAAAAAGAAATTTGACCTTTTGACCCGACCCCACAGGTTGTGAGTGGGTGTAAGGACAGGATATATGCTTGTATGGTGCTTCTCACTGCATTCCTTTTAATTTGATAAGCAACATGACTACTTTCTGAAAAAAAATGTTTTGACCTATTGACCTGACCCTATAGGTTGAGGGTGTATTTAAGGACAAAATACGTGCTTGTATAGTGCTCTATGCTCCATTTCCTTTAATTTGATATGCAACATGACAACTTTCAGAAAAAATGCTTTGACCTTTTGACCCACCCAGGGGCCGGACAGAATATGTGCTACGCTCACATGTCCAGCACTTTCAATGTCAACGAAGTTAGCAAAGCTCTGTGCAAGAGAGTAAATATGTGCTTGCGTGGTGCTCTATGCTCCATTTCTTTTGATTTGATATGCAACATGACTACTTTCAGATTTTTTTTTGACCTTTTGACCCAACCCTAGGGGCAGAGGGTTTGTGTAAGGACAGAATATGTGCTTGCGTGGTGCTCTATGCTCCATTGCTTTTAATTTGATATGCAACATACATGACTACATTCAGAAAAAAAAAAGTTTTGACCTTTGACTCAACCCCCTGGGTGGAGGGTGTGTCTACGGGCAAAATATTTGCTACCATGCTGCTGCATGCGTCATTCCCTTTAATTTGATATGCAACATGACCATATTCTGAAAAAGATGAATTTTGGCCTCTGTCCCATCCCCTGAGTCCATCCAGGGGACATTGATCCAGGCCTTTGAACTAAAATCCCATTTGATATATTTCATATCTATTGTACCTCTGTCTGCATGCGAAATTTAGGTAAAAATATTGACAACTGACTGATCGGACCCACTGAGGTTTAACTGTTGGATTTCTTTTACTCCAGTATTCAGTTGTATATACTGTTGAGTCCTTATCTTTGTTTTATCTCCTTTTTATATCTTGATTTGTATTTAATAGGAGATGATACATCAATAAGTTAGGGATCTTTCATGTGAACCAAACATATATTTCTCTTGATCCACATCTGAAATAAGGGTGAGGTTGGTACCATAAAACTAGTTTAAAGTAAGTAAGAGTGCAAAGATCAGGAATCGATTCAATCAAGCACCACACCTGAAAAAAGTATACTCTTCTGAGTATAGTGCCTGCGCAGAATATGATTAAAATCTTGTATTTTATATCAAGGGACGTAATGCAGTCTAGTTTTGGTGTTTTCTATGACTAGACTGGTTCTCTCCCCTACACTAGCTAATGAACAACTTGGAACCGATAGACTCTTACACCACGGTATATAGATGTAAAGGATCCTATCCGTTTAAAACTGCTTTTCCTGAGCCCTATCCTCTCCAGAAAACGAGCCTATTCGCTAAAAACAATCTTAATCAGGCAAAGTGACATCAAAAGGTAAATAAAATTATAAATTTCATTAATTGCATGAAGAAAATGGCAATGAAACGGAACAACAATAAAGCTATGAGACAAAAATTATACAGTCACACGTTCTATGATGATGCAGATTTAACACGACACACTCTTCATTACAGTGGCGTCCACAAACGATTACATAACAAAGAAAACAAACTTTTCTAACAGTTTGGGCTGTTTTCGCATTTTTTTTGTATTTTGTAAAGAATTTATGCGGAAAATGACTGATGCATTTCACAGACCGAATTATATGTTATTTTCTCTATAGATAACATGGAAAGGAAAACAATCTGGCTAGTGAACCCATTTGTCTTTGGCTAATGAGCATATTTGGTTACTAGCTACGGATCCTATATGCTATTTCTTACTTTTATAACCTATAAGCTCCCATGGCATTTAGTTGAAAACATATAGGCCCCTACACCACAGGTTCGACTCATTATCATGTGCCACAAAATGGTCACTTTTCTCTCAACGTATAGGCTCCTTAGCCGTCTTGTTTTCACAAATGACCCTTGTATTCTATGGAAAATCAATTCTAAAAGCAAAACAAACGCTTTAAGTATGGGGAAAACATAAAAGATTTTCTGCTGCGAAGTAGGCTGGCAAAATTGAGAGAGTTGTTTATATTTTCTTCATTTTCCAACGCAAACTAAATCGCCAAAACAGTGCAGTCATTTTCTGTTTAACTTTATAGTCGTGACTTGATATCAACCTTATCATATGTTTCAAAATACATCCAGATAGAGACGTAGCGTTCGATTTTCTGTTACTTTCATTGTAAATATTCTGATATTAGTACAGATTTAGGGTCCCTCCTTTCCCCATGCCTTGTTTTAAGCGGATAGGCTCCTTTTCTGGAGCGAAAAGGGCTCAGGAAAAGCGGGTTTGAACGGATAGCATCCTTTACGTCTATATATCGTGTACACAGACGAGGTAGAATACAATATTGTATATCAAGGGACGTAATGCAGTCTAAGATCGGGTCGTCTGAAAGCCCCTGCCAGGCCAAGCTGCCGACCCACATAGTTTATTTTTCAATGTCATCATCTGTGGAGATTTTTCAAAAATAAATTCATCTAAAATAATAGCATAGACTAAAAACAATAAGTGGAACATTAATAATAATAGTAAACAGTTATAATTTGGATTTAATTGCCATTTCATTAAGGTTAATCAAAATGTCTATAAATAGACCCGGATGTGGCCTTTAGGAAAATGACGATTTTCATGAAATTAACGCATTTTTAAGTAAGATTCCTTTAAAGTTTTTCTTCAATTATCTTTTATTTTCAGAATGTTTGCCAAACTCGCTTGTGGACCTCTCAAAATAAAAATCAACTGAAACCTTGATTCACTCGGCTGTGGTTTTCAGCCCCCCCTGCGAGCAATAAAATGAATCCGGGTCGTTTCGGCCGTGGGTTGTTTCGGCCGGGTCGTTTTGGCCTGGGTCGTTTCGGCCTTATTTTGGGGTGAGTCGATTTGGCCTATGATGGTGGGTTGTTTCGGCCGTGAGTTGTTTCGGCCGTGGGTCGTTTCGGCCAGTTTGAATAATGGTGCAAAATCCACTTATTTTTGTAGTTAATATGTTTAAATAAATATTCACGAACTTATTAGTTAATGGGAAAATAAAGCGATTAATCCAAGTGTTCATTTTCATAATGTTGATGACCATAAAATTTAATGTAAACTGGTCACCCATGTCATGTTAGCTAAGACATACAGTAAGCTAACGGTGCTAACTGGTTATTCTTAACATGTTTCCAGTTGGCAATACATTTCAACTAGTCTCCGTAGCTGCACATATCAGTTTAAGTGCTAATCAACATCAGGGAGATTTTTGATAAATGCGTTGCCTTATCTACATGTATTTCAAAGGCCACTGTTGTGCGTTTTTGTGATGCTGGATAAAAGTTTGACACTCTGGAACTATTGAAATTATCTTAATGTTCTTTTATAGCAACCTGCATCAAAGCTGTGCTCTTCTACGTTAGAATGATACTGAATGAGCTGGTGCTTGATTAGATTGCATGTAAATGTTATAGTATTTGGGAAATCTAATAATTTATCGCATTTGTATTAAGTCACCCTTTGAACATGTATGCGCAGCCATCCACTGAGCCCAGACGTCTAAATTTCGGCCCCTGTATTTTTCCAAATCCATAGGCTATTTTGTGTGGGTAAGCAGCAAAGGCTCGTTCACTCAGTGTCTTCGCTGTTCGTATAAGCATATCATGCGACAGGTACCATTAGGCATTTAACATGTGTGAAGTCATCATTTAGCCATGCATGCGCAGCCATCAAGTGGGACTATGCGTCTATATTTCGACCAATATGTTGGCCCAAATGCTGTCTGCTTAAGTAGTCTGCGGCACATAGTTGATTATTTTATTTGCTTATGTTAGTACAGGGGCAAACGTTGTGGACCTAATCAGATCGCTGGTTCACACAGATATGTTCAAATGTTTAATGGAGTCGGATCTTTGGAATGCTCTCTTTTCAGCACAAACATTATTTACCCGTTTGTGCCAGTAAGTGTTCTTGCGAGTATGCACGCATGTACAGTCTGGTATGAGCCTTCGCTACTCGGCCTGAGTAGTGTTTAATGCAGTCGGATCTTTGGAAAGTTTGTAAAAAAAAATCAGCGCCTATTTTCCTGTTCTTTCTACAATCATTATCTGCCCGTTTTTGTCAGTTATTTTGTAGCAGTAGATGTTTCTGCCAGAATGCGCGCATGAACCTTCGCTGCTCGAAATAAAGTTTTTGTGATATTTGGAAAGTTTACATAATTTATGTTTGGTGCAATGTTCTTGCAAGAAAGCGTGTTTGTGCAGTCTCGTCTGGGTCTTCGTTGCACGCATACATGAAAAATCAGGGGTCAGTGCTTCAATTGACCCATTTATGCCGAGTGGAATATCCAACTCTTTTCAGTTGGACCAGTCCATTACCGTTTTAGGTTAATACATGTATATTTACTGACCATGTTTATTGTCAATGTGTCAAAGATTATGATAATCTATTATCATCTAAAATCTCTAATCCATTTATAATTGATTGATTGCTCAATATTTAGAAAACTGTGAAATGACTTATGAGTAAATACGCCCTTTAATTAAGGACACGCGTACTCCATGGAGGCACAAATGAAATACGGCTAGCTAGTAGGGCTAGAGCGCGAGCCGAGTGAATGCCTTTGCGAGAATGTGCGTGTGCACAGTTTGGTCTTAGCATCAGCTGATCGTAGATTTACACATAAATATAGGCACTCCAGATTTGTGCGCATTAGTTAAAACTGTTTCATCCACAAATATGTTCCCACATAGTCAGGGAAACTTCGCAGAAAAAAATAAAATAAAAAAGTAACTACTTCGAACCATCATGGATACAGCGTATTGATGACATTGTATGCATGGTGATTGAAGATTATTTTGGCATCTTGCATTTTCTGGTTCATATATGCTGATCATCGTAATGTAATACAAATGCAATACATTACATATAATGCTGATGCTGATTGTGGTAACACTCAAATTGGTTATGTTCCAGAAGTTACAAGAAACCAAACTACAATTTAAGTATTATATCCCTAGAAGTTAGAACCCCTTATTATATTAATGCTTTGTTTCAGTAAACCTAGGGACCGCCAAAAATTGGGCCAACCCCATTAGACAATATATATTTCTACCAAATCTTTTAATTACTCAGAGGACTGCTTTCAACAATTAGTTTGGGTTTATTTTCAACTGTACATGTGTAAGAAGCGACTGCTGGGTTCTTTCGAGACTGCAACGCTGCACAGGCTCAGGGGAGGGGGGGGGTCTCTGATATTTCCATACATACGTAAGCTAGAGTCATTTTTTTTGGTTTAAAATTTTGAATTTCAATATTTTTGGGGGTTTTCAGAAAAATTAATATTTTTGGGGGTATGAAGATTTTGTGGATATTTTTCTGGGGTCAACATAAAATTGGACCATATTTAGTGGTCATTTCTATGCATTTTAGGATCTTTTCTTAAGTTCAAGGTACAGAATCCGGGATATTTTTGGGGTTGCCAAAATTTCAAATATTTTTTTGGGGTGCTTGAAATTCCATATATTTTTGGGTGAACGGTAGATGCTGGGCCCGAGCTTACTTATGAAGAAAAAATGAGAGTACCCAACCCCCCCCCCTTGGTGCTCAGGCTAGTAAGAGACTTCATAAAAAAAAGAACACAGTATCACGAGTTATATAAAATATTGGGGGGGGGGGGGTATTGGGCCGAAACGACCCACCAAATTAGGCCGAACCGACCCACCCTAAAATCAGGCCGAAACGACCAAGGCCGAAACGACCCAGGGCCGAAACGACTCATGTCCGAAACAACTCAGGGCCGAAACGACCCGAAACCAATAAAATGGCAATAAAATCAAAATTATTGTTATTTACTGCTATTATTATCGTTTCACTTATCGATTTAATTCTATGCGATGGTATTAAATAAAAAATCTTCACCGAGGATGAATTTGAAAAAATAAACTATGTACGTCAGGGCTGTGACTAATTGTCTGTACTGTACTGTACTGTATCAGGTAAAATACAGTACCGTAGTACATCGGAAGGAACCGATAATTAACGGACCGATGATAGGTTTAAACTAGTTTAAAAAAACTTATTGCAAGCAATAAATGCTGCTTTTAATTTATAAGGCGGTCGCAAAAAGAAATAGCAACATTATAAAATCATAACATTAGAGCTCGAAGTAAAATTCCCTTTCTGTACCATGTCTGATTTTCTCAGTAAGAATCATAGTGACTGTCACAGTGACTGTCACAACATGATAGCTACTTCGTTGCGAGAATTTTGCAATAAAACTGAGAAAAAGAAAGTAACTTTTAGAAGCTATAAAAACTTTGATGAGGCTCAGCTGAACGATGATCTCTCTCGAGTTCCTTTCCAAGTCGCCCACACCTTCGATAATGTTGATGACATTTATTGGGCACATGAACTGTTACTCAGAGAAGTCATCGAGGAGCATGCGCCAACAAAAGAAAAAACACCTAAACCTAACCCGCCACCATACATGAACTCGCATTATAGGAAAATAATCTATAAAACACGTCAAGCGAGAAATAGCTACAACAAAAATCAAACACCTGAGAACTGGAAAAAATTTACTAAACTAAGAAATATGAAGACCAAAATCAAAAGGGAATCAATTTCTGTATATTTTCTTGAACGGTGTGGTGGTGGGCCAAAATCCAAGGATTTCTGGCCAACCATCAAGCCTTTCTTGTTTCAAAAAAGTACCATCAAAGATGATCCAAATATCATTTTGAAAGAAGATGAGAAACTGATTTCAGACCAAAACATTGTCAGTGAAAAAATGAATGATTTTTATGTAAACATTGCCCAAAACATCGGCATAAACAGCACTTTAAAAGTTAATGATGAACACCCAAGTATCAAAAAGATCAAAGAACAAAATTTAAATAAAAACTTTGAATTTTCGGCTATAACTGAAAAGCAAGTATCGACTTGCATAAAAAAACTTCATCCCAAAAAAGCAACAGGAGTTGACTCTATACCGCCAAAAATTATTAAGGCGGCTACTTCATCATTGACTTTACCAATATGCAATATTGCAAACACGATGCTAAGCAAGGAAACCTTCCCCTCACAATTAAAATTGGCACAAGTAACTCCAATCTTCAAAAAAGATGACCCCTTCATTCCTAAAAATTACCATCCTGTTAGCATTCTCACCACACTCTCAAAAATTTATGAAAGGCTTCTTGGCAATCAGCTGACAGCCCACTTCAATGACATTTTTCATAGCTATCTATCAGCGTTTCGAACCTCGTATGGCTGTCAAACAACCTTGCTTCGCATCATGGAAGACTGGAAAGAGGCACTTGATAAAAACATGTTTGTAGGGGCCATCCTGATGGACCTCTCAAAGGCTTTTGACTGTCTCCCCCATGATCTGATCATAGAAAAACTTAAAGCCTATGGGGTATCTGACAGTTCATGCAGGCTTACGGCTAGCTATCTTTCCAATAGAACCCAAAGGGTTAAAATTGGGAAGGTGGTTAGCTCATGGGCAAAAATAATCAAGGGAGTCCCACAGGGCTCTATCCTGGGGCCTCTGATATTTAACATTTTTATAAATGATATTTTTTATTTTTTCACTCATAGCAAGATCTACAACTATGCAGATAATAACACAGTCTCGTACTGGCACAGGGAAGTCAACATCCTGAAAAAACTTTGGAAAAAGATGGCCTCACCTTGATCGACTGGTTTGATTCCAACCAAATGCAGGCAAATCCTGATAAATTTCAGGCTGTTGCAGTTGGAGTCAAATCATTTGAACAGGTGAAACATTTCACTCTGGCTGGTGTTGATACTCCCTGTGAGGAAAATGTAAAGCTTTTGGGTGTGGAGCTGGACTTCATGCTCAATTTTGACAAACAAATAAAAAAACATGTGCATGAAGGCGGCTCGGCAGCTAAATGTTTTACAGAGGCTCAGCAAATTCCTGTCTGTCGAAACAAGACTTTTAATTTTCAAATCTTTTATCCAGTCAAATTTTAACTATTGTCCTCTTGTATGGCATTTCTGTAGCAAGGCAAATACTGAGAAATTAGAAAAACTCCAATACAGAGCTCTCAGAATTGTTTTTAATGATTATATTTCTAGCTATGAGAGCCTTTTGAACAAAGTGAATCTTCCAACACTTCACATGAACAGATTGAGATGCATTGCTACAGAAACATATAAGTGTATTAATAACATGTCACCTGAATACCTCAGAGATTTAGTTGAACTTAAACAAACAAAATATTCTTTCAGGTATGAAAACACAGTCAAGATACCTACAGTCAGGACTGTCACATATGGGCAGAGATCATTTAGGTTCGAGTCTGCCCGTGTGTTGCCCAATGAGCTCAGAACAGCAACGAGCTTCCGGGAGTTCAAAGGTCTGATCCGCACTTTCTGCTTGCCTTTATTGCATGACTTGTTGTTTTATTTTTAGCTGATGCAGGCCGCTGGTTGGCATTACCCTTTTATCTCTATTGGGCCCCTAGTTCACCCTTTTTTATATTCTAATTCTTATTTTATTTTTTTTCTTAGACATTACTTCCGGTGACCCTTAGTATGTCATTGAAACACTTTTGTTTTCGAATACAAGACCATTGAGGCCATTGATTGACATCACTGTCTTGTGTTATTTTTTCGACTTTTTTCGGTTTCAAGGGCTACAATCTGGGTATTGCAGATGTAAATATGTGTACATAAAGTCAAATAGTGACCCACATTGTATTTTTATGTGCTTAAATACAGATGCTAGATTTCTAATATACTTTTTTTTATCATCATTTTTTTTCCTTTTTCTTACACATGTGACTAGTTTAAATGAAATGCTTGTGGTATAATTAACTGTGACCTCATTTTACAGCTGTTTTACATTTGTTATCTTTTATACTCTTGTTTGTCGGAAAATAGCTCTTGTAGCTAATGTTATTTGTTTATGGAAACCGACGTTAAATAAAGTTTCTTGTATCTTGTATCTTGTATAAAGATTGAAATAATTTTGCTTGTCTGTGAATTATCTTTGATTAGAGCATGATAAAATGGTAAGTGAGTATGATCAGTAAATACCACAATCACAAACTGCAGACTACCCAGTGGCACCGCGAGGAAGAGCCTCTCAACCATCACGAGACACCAGGAAGACAAATTAAGCAAAGCAATCAGCTCTCTCTTCCCCATCAAGATGATTGCAATACTTGAATGGACATAAAGTAACGTACAACAAAACATAGAACAATTACAGCTCCCACAATGGGAGTAACAATAAACAAAAAGTCAACAATGTTGGACATGTCTATAGACAGACACGACAATTAATTCACTCCCGTTCTTAATCTGGCCTTGGCAATCTTGCCTCTAAACCTCAGAGCTCCAAACTCATGATCATGTGTGTTAATTGAGCACTGGGTTTGAGGTTATTCAAAGAAAAGAAAATATTTCAATTATCCGTCCGCTATCCTACTATAATATTTTCCCTTAATAAAGTTGTAGTTTTGTGTTGCAACTGCATTAAAACTTGAGACCAGCATTTATGATGTTCATGCGATATGTTATTTACTTTGGCGGTCCGTCAATTATCGGTATTTTTCGGATGGTACGGTACTGTATTTTACCCGGTGCAGTACAGAACAGTACAGTACAGACATTTAGTCACAGCCGTACGTCGGCGCTCGGCAGCTCGGATCGGCAGGGGCTTTCAGACCCAACCGCAGTCTAATCCCGGTGACCCTAAAATGCGTAAAGGACTCCTTTTCGCGTAAAGGACTCCTTTTCGCGAAAAGGACTTTTATTTTTGCGAAAAGGACTTTTATTATTACTAAAACTATTTATTAGGATTATGTTTGATATTTAATATTATAAAACTGAAGTTAAACGATATTAATCTATCAATATTATGCAGTAGAAGGTGTTATTGAAATGATTTTTCACGGAAATAGTAGATATAGTGACTTACGAAAAGGAGTTTCATTATTAAGATAAAGACTTTGTATCTGATCCATTTTTTCTTATTTATTTATTAATTTATTTTATTATTTAATTATTTGAATTGAATAATAGTAAGCAAGCATATAGCTAGTGTTCAAAAATATAATCCGAAAAAGCACCTGTGTACGATACATTATATAGCCTTGCGAAAAGGACTTCGATACCGTGTGAGACTATGTTTGAATATCCAGGTCCGTTTGCATGCTATTATTTTTTTGGAATACAGTAGAAATTAGTATTGTCTGAATAAATCAAATCTCCAGATGTCGAATATTGAGTATTTGAGACAATTGCACCATAAAAGGCTGAATTTGAAAAGGACTCCATTCCGCGTAAAGGAGTTTTATTCTTACGAAAAGGACCCGGTTTTTCGGTTTTGCGTAAAGGACTTTATCTTCATATATAACGTTCATGAAAAAAGCCTGGACCTTGGACGATTTATTATGCCTGGTAATTAATTACTTCCATGAGTTATATTTATAGATGATCTTAATAGGTTAGCATTTCGCGAAAATGAAGCATAACTGAGCACATCGAGATAATGATACGTTTGGCATAGTAGAGCAACATAGTAGAGCAACAAAGACTCTGACGAACCTGCTCAACGGCGCAGGCCTAGAAGATGGGTGTTTATGATTTTATACGCGTCTTTTTGAGGTTAATAACTAATTACAGAAAGAAAATATATCACTATTCATAAAGCTTTAAATTACCGAAATACAACTTGCGTCAATAATGCATGATTACTGTAATGATGTTTTTGTAAAATTCTGTAGCAAAAGACGAATAAAATAGGCCAAGTTTAATAACACGAATCTACAATCACCATGCATACAGCGGCAGAGGTATGCTGTATCCACGACAATTCAAATTCGTTTTAAGTCTCGTACCCTCTGGAATATAACCATTTTGAGTGTTACCACCAATCCCAATTAAAACGGACCAGAAGATGCAAAAAGCTATACGAATCTTCATCACCATGCATACAGCGTCAGAGCTACGCTGTATCCACGACGATTCAAAGTCGTTTTAAGACTCGTACCCTCTGCAACATAACCATTCTGAGTGTTATCAGTACTTAATCACATTTAAACCGGGCCAGAAGATGCAAGAAGCTAAACAAATATTTGTGGACGAGACCGTTTAAATCAATAGAGCTTACATACATGCGAGCAGCGAAGGTTAAGTCGAGCCTGTACAAATGCGCATTCTCGCAAGAGTGTTCACTGCTGGCGGCATGTACATGCATATGATGAAAATATTTTATGCGTCTAGCCCACCTAGCTAGCTGTGCAATCTTTTCATGGTTAATTTCAATTTATCATATCGCATGCGTGTCCCCAATTAAAGTCCATCTATTCAAAATCAATCAGAATAAACAGATTATCACATTCTTTGACACATTGACAATAAACATGGCCAATTAACATATTAACCTAACAAGGCTGTAAGGGATGAAAAGAGCGGCTTATTTGCTTACTATTTTATCGTCGGTTGCTACATGCTTGTGTCAAACATGAGTTATCTAGATCAGGCCAGACATTGCTATCAGCAGACGACATTAGAACAGACCTTTAGTTGAGAGCGCGTAACGAAAAATAATTTTCTTATTTCTCAACCAAAACTTATATTGTGGGTACTCAAAAGAACCGTCTCAATGAGATGTTTCTTTTGAGTATCCAAAACATAAGTTAAAATAGATGGGTAAGAAAATATTAACAGTTATACGCTCAAAAATCGTCCAAATCCAGGCTCTTTTTGTGAACGTAATTATATGAAGATCAAGTCCTTTACGCAAAACCGAAAAACGAGGTCCTTCTGTAAGAATAAAACTCCTTTACGCGGAAACGAGTCCTTTTCAAATTCAATTTTTTATGGTACAATTGTCTCAAATACTCAATATTCGACATCTGGAGATTTGATTTATTCAAATAATACTAATTTCAACTGTATTCCTTAAAAACAATAGCACGCAATCGGACATGGATATTCAAACATAGTCTCACACGGTAGACAGTCCTTTTCGCAAGGCTATATAATGTATCATACATAGGCGCTTTTTCGGGTTATATTTTTGAACACTAGATATCTGCTTGCTTACTATTATTCAAATCAAATAAATTAAATAAATAAAAGAAAAAAAAATAGATCAGATACAAAGTCCTTTTCTTAATAACTAGGACCCAGTTTATTGAGTCCGAGTTAATAATGAAACTCCTTTTCGTAAGTCATATTTCTGCCATTTCCGTGAAATATCGTTTCAAAAACGATTTCTACTGCATATATTGATAAAATTATATCGTTTAACTTCAGTTTTATAACATTAAATATCAAACATAATCCTAATAAATAGTTGTAGCCATAAAAAAAGTCCTTTTCGCAAAAATAAAAGTCCTTTTCGCGAAAAGGAGTCCTTTACGCATTTTAGGGTCACCCGTCTAATCCTTGGACCGGTCGGGTCTGAAAGCCCCTGCCGAGCCGAGCTGCCGAGTGCCGACCAAAAAGTTTATTTTTTCAAATTCATCCTCGGTGAAGATTTTTCATTAATACTTTTTATTTAATATCATCACATAGACTTAAAACGATAAGTGGAACATTAATAATAATAGTAAATAACAATAATTCTGATTTTATTGTCATTTTATTGCTCGCAGGGGGTCTGAAAAACACAGCCGAGTGAATCAATGTTTCAGTTGATTTTTATTGGATTTGAGAGGTCCACAAGCGAGTTTGGCAAAAATTCTGAAAATTAAAGATAATTGAAGAAAAAGTTTAAAGGAATCTTACTTAAAAGTGCGTTAATTTCGCGAAAATCGTCATTTTCCTAAAGGCCACATCAGGGTCTATTTATAGACATTTTGATTAACCTTAATGAAATGCCAATTAAATCCAAATTATAACTGTTAACTATTCTTATTAATGTTCCACTTATTGCTTTTAGTCTATGCGATGATTTTAGATAACATTTATTTTTGAAAAATCTCCACAGATGATGATATTGAAAAATAAACTATGTGGGTCGGCAGCTCGGCTCGGCAGGGGCTTTCAGACCCGACCCTTGGACCGCCATTTAACTGGGGAGTTTCATGTGTCGGGTACCTTCGGTATAATACGTTGAACATTTGCTTGTTGGTCATTACACACAGAGACCAGTCCAATTTATATTTTTCATCCAAAGCGTCTTTCTTTTATTTCGATCGACGACAAAAACAGAAATGGAAGACTACGATGATTTCGAAAGACAATTAAAGGAAAACAAAGGTGTACAATTAACCTTTACCATCAGTTTGAAACACTTTTGCTATATCAGTTATTTGCTAATCCCAAAATAACATAAACATAATTTTGCACCACACAAGCAACGTGTTCCATTTTTTTAATATATTTTGGGTCGCGGTTGGCTGGCTTTACGCTACTGTCTGACTGACAGTTTGTGACATATTGTTAATGAAGTAATGAGTGCGTTGAAAGTGTGTCTATTGGTGAGACGGTCCCCTTGTCATGATGAATCCCGTCCTGGGTTTCTGCCCATGTCGGTTTGATCTAATTTTGTGGTGAGTCGTTTCAGCCTCTTTTTGGCTGTGAGTCATTTCGTCCATGAGTCATTTCGGTTGTTGTGCGCGATATTACCGGTGCGATGATTAACCGAAATATCCAAGAAATCACCGAACACACCAGGAAAAAATGTAAGAAATCACCATTTTATTGTCAATCAAAACGTCCACAAGTCAAAACGTCCTGTAGTCAAAACGTCCCCAAAAATTGGTCAAAATGTTCCCATGGTATAAAATGTTGGTCAAAACGTCCCCAAAATTATTTTTACTATATATTTTATGTAATTTTAGGCATGATCTGGGATGTTTGAATGAAACTGTTTTAGATAAAGTGTTTTTATCAAGATTCCATTCTGTTAGGCGAGAATTTTTTTATTAGTTGATTTACGAACCCTCCTTCTGTAGTTTTCCGGAAAGTAGGGAAAAAATAAAATTTATTTTCTAAAAAATTTTTTTTATTTTATCCGCCGACTCTAAATATTATTTGTTTTCGTTGAAAAAAATAATATTTTTTTGAGGTTCTGTCTGTGTATTTTTGAGAGTGACACTGTAAAAAGGGATTGTCCTGTCCAGATTTTTAGGAAAATGATAAAATATTAAAAAATTAATACAGACTGTTGCTTTGCCTTACTAGTTTTACTGTTTTTTTCTGGAGATATTAAAACTAAAAAAAGCTCTGAAAATGACCAGTTGTCATTTTCAGAGCTTTTTTATTTATTTTTTTTCTCCCCCCTGACCCTAAATCTGAAAAAAAATTCCCGTAAATCAACTAATAAAAAAATTCTGGCCTTATTTCAGTAAAATAGTATTAAGAATGCTATTTTCCAACAATCCTTCTATACACGATCCTTCAAACATTACAGTATTAAATTTATATATTCACTAGCTTTTTATGATTTGCTTTGTGGTAATTATCAGACAATCGCTATGATTGTAAGTTTGGAGTAGAACTTTATTTAATTTCGAGCAAACATATGCATAAAGTTTAAATCTAAATCTAGGTCTACGCAGTATATAAATCTCCTTTCCAACAGGCGCAAAATTTGCCTATGGGGAAATGCTTTTGGATAAATATCAAAATTGATAATAGGTGATTAAAAACAGGTGTCTAATACATGTATAATTGAACTGTTTGATAAAAACGTGTGCAAAACCTGCAGCTCAGAAATGATGACAGTGACTCCTCAATTAGGAAACTTTATTAAGAAACCTCCTTAAGCGATATCCAATACATAGGATATATACACATATCGCATGCAAAAAAACATTATGTATCTGTTGTGTATTGTTGTGCATTGTGCATCAGTGTTATCCCCTCTGTCGGATGGGTGGAGGCATGCATTTACTTATCGATGGATAAATGTCTATAAACCGTTATTGATTACGTACGTACGTACGTATGCATGTATGTCTTTCTGTTCGCATACACGGGTTTTCGGTGTAGTATCTTGTATGAATCTTACACAGTACAGTGTATCAGAATACAATTACCTGGTAAACGAATTCATTTGTTTGATAAGAAAAAAAGAGAAGGTTAAATTAGATTCTTATAGGTGGGGGCTAAAGATACAATGTCATGTTCGATAAAGATATATTTAAACAAATTCAAAGTTGATATCTCATCCTTTCCCCGAAGATCACCGTCTAAGCCAGGGATTCAGTTTGGGGTCGGCCATCGGACATAGTCCGAAAATAGTTCCAGATGTCCAAATGTTTGCTGTCCAGTTTGGACAATTTGTCCGAGACAATTTTCGGAGGAAACGCACGCTGTAGGGTTATGCACAGTGATGCAATTGAATAGTATTTTTGCTTTAAAAAAAGATCGCTGATTGGCCAAATTTATGCAAGCTTCTGACTGGTTCAACTTATTTTACCCCGCAAATACCTATTCATTAAAGCAAACCAGTCATAGTGTTTTGTTACGCCACACCTGAATGGTCCATTGCATCCTTAGTTTTCTTCCCTTGATTTTATCTCGAAGCCGACAGCATATTTGCATTGGCATTTACCGATAAAATGGCTAAAAAATTTAATTGCCACCAAGAAACAACAGGAACTGAAGTTTTTTTTATGCACCAAAACAGTTTGCCCACTCCATCATTACCCGAACAGTCATTTTTCGTGGCTAACGAGTCATGCAGCGGCCGCAAAAAGCAGCAAAAAACAGTACCCCACCCACTTCCACCGACAACGATCGACATGCTCCACTCCCTCATGAAATAAAAAGCCAGACAATCAATCAGACCGCACTTACCATTCGAAATGGTAGCAAAACTACCACTGGTTTTAATTTGAGAAGGGCAGATGGCAATTTCCGTTTATGCTGGTAAAAATTAGTGTTGAAAAAATGTCCTAAAAAATTTCCAAATGTCCGAACAAAATTGGGGCTGCTTGGACAAAATGTCCGAAGTAAATTTCAGTCCAGCTGAAACCCTGTAAGCACCCTAAATGTTAAAGAACATTTGCTGTGTGGAACAATTTTATTTGTAACTCTTGTCATATGCACCTGTGCAGTTTGATCTGGGCCTTTCTACAAATTTTCTATCAAGCAAATTTGAATATTATATACGTTGTATAGAGCGAATAACAACGGCGAGGATCAGACTGCATGAATGCGCAGCCTGGTCTTCGTCTTTGTTGTTCGCATGCAACTAAGTCAGGTTTTCTTGTAACATGCCCCGCCTGTTGTGAGTAAATGTATGTATTGTTATAAATGTGTATCTAATAAAAAAAAAGTGAAATTTAGAAAATAATGTAGTTTTTATACATGATATGTTTGTGTTGTTACGTCAGTTCAAGTCGTCCTAGTGATGTTGGGTCTACCGTGACTAATTGCTCTTGCACTTTATTAACCTGTCATACGGAACCAAAGTCCGTGTTTAGTATTAACTCCTTGCATGCTGGTGTCTTATGCTGATAACATTGAAAGTGGCTTATACCCAGATCAGACCTGACATAATGTGGGATTATCTGGACATTATGACGGTATTTCCGAAACAGTCCTTTAAAAACTTTGTTTTGAAAAAGGAAAAGAAAAGCGGACAACAAAACACGCAGAAAACTATTACCCTTTAAAATTGATCTATATAGCATTATGAACATAAAATCATTTCAAACTTTCATACATTAGTACCAGACACTAAAACAAGCTTTCCTTTGTTAGAAATAGAATCCCGTATTTCTTTAAAAAATCTCCTTTGAAAAATGGGGACGTTTTGACCAATTCGGGGGACATTTTGACTTGCCCCCGTCAATTTATTGCCATGATATGATAAGAATAATTAAGTATAATAAATTGATCTCTACGTTGAATTATACAGTGCTCTGCCAAGGCTGGGTTTTCCGTGCCATTGACACATTATTTTGTCCTTTTTCCACAGCTAATTATTAAAACAATGTTTGAGTCTAGCCCAAAAAATCAATACATCAAAACGGATTCTTATAAATTGACCTTAGTAAATCGGCCCTTTTGGTAGACCAGAAGTAGCAAATACAGGGCTTATTTTTGGCCGATTTTATAGCCGTTATTCGGTTATATTCCCAATGCCAAAAAGTATCTTTTTTTCCCAATTTTCCGAGGAAAATTCCCAATTTCAAGTCTTAAAAAATTTTGAAAACAAATAATCAATTTGTCTAGTAAAAGTTGGCTTAAAAATGTATGTACAGCATGTGTATTCAGGGTTCCCTATCACGAAAATTAGCGTGGTGTGAACCGGATGTTTACATTTTTCTACCGACGGTTGTTATCTGTCGTGTATAAATTTAACCTGCCGTTTAATTATCAGGGCCCAGGGGTGTTATGTCCTCTAACCATCGGCATATCAGCCGTGGATTACTTCGTTGTTTTGATAGATAATTGCCCCTGTAGGTGCAACATTAAAACTTGTTCTCCCGATGCATAAAAGATAAATACCAAACCGCTGAAAAAAATAGCTAGTTTAATTTGGTACATCTGTGTGTAAGGATGGGACTCAAGTGAGATGGAAAATTAAAGAGGTAAGATTTTATTTTGACTATCTTGTATCTGTCTCTTGTCTATCAAACCTGAAGAAGCTGGTACTTTGGTGTAAGTTTCTGTAGTTCAAAGTACCCCACCCCACTTCTTCAGTTTTCTATCTTATCCCTACTTTATGATGGCTGGGGAAAAGGGCTAGGGGTGAACGAAAAAGCATTATGTAGAGGGGAACCCCTGCCCATTTTTTTTCAGTGTGTTAACTTAGTCATTTTCCAGCAAATTCTGTTTAGGGGTGCCCTGCTCAAATTTTAGGGTGGGTTTGCATAGTGATTTTTAAGCAGTTAATAACAAATCTAGGCATACACTGTGCTTTAAAAATGAGTGGCTGTCAGAGTTTTTGTGGCTTCATGTACCCTCTAAAAATGAACCACCAAAATTTTACCCTAGAGGGCACCCTAAAAAAATATGAGTGGGGATTCTGGGAATTTTCAGCATTGCACAGTCTCATATAATACATCATGCAATTCTGTTTATAACTTAACAGTATAGCCAAATTCAGATAAATATGATGGATTTTATGATTTGACAATATGGCAAAGGACACTAAAAATTCCCAATTTGGGGCGTTTACGCGCTAAAATTCCCAATTCCAGGGGTATGGGTCATTGTCCCAAAATGGTGAAAATAAGCCCTGAAATATGTACCATTAGTTTAAATGATAAAAGATGAGACTGCATTTCTACATTTGACTGGTCAAGGGTAATACTTGGTTTCAATAATCAGGGGTGTAAAAGTCCGCTTACATTTGTGAGTAAAATGTTATACAGGGCGAGTAGAAGTTTTTACAATTTGTGTGGTACTTTTTCAATTTACAGCATCTCAGAGAAAAATTGGGACATGAAGGGCGAGTAACTTTTTTGGAAATTTTACACCCCTGAATACTGTCCATTTTTCTTTGTCTATAATTTCCTCCGAGGATGAATTGAGAAAGCTGACTTAGGTCGCTTTGACCAAAAACTTCAAAGGGATTCTTTGCATGCTGAAAAATGTTTCGTCTCTGCAGATGTTTTTCAGCATTAATTTTTATCAAAATAATCTTTCAGGATAACATCAGCGTCTCAAACAGCAACCCTGGGGATGGGGCCTAAAGGTCAAAATTCAACTTTTTTCAGAACATGGTCTTGTTGCATATCAAATTAAAGGGAATGGAGCATAGAGCACCATGCAAGCACATATTCTCCTACACACACCCTCAACCTGTAGGTTGGATTAAAAGGCATATCAAATTAAGGGGAAAGAAGTATAGACTAACATAGAAGCAAACACATTGATCATACACACACCCCTGATTCTGGATATGGTTGAAGTCAGATATTAAAATTGTACAGATCAGTTTATTTTATATTGAACTAAGCACTGAAAACTAGATGATAGGCTTTTAACTTTGATCTGTATGATACCCAAGGTGAACTTAGGGGTTGGAGAAATGGGATTTATGTTTTCAGATTTATAAGTTTCTCTTAGCTAACCCTTCGCCGGGGATATAAAGGACCTCTGATGGTGGTAATGGGGAATCACAGTGTATCGCTGCCTATGATTTTGATAAAGATTAAAGTCCATCAAATGCTTCCATCTTCATATATAAGCTCGTTGTTTGTCTCTATTTTATGATTTTGCATTTGATTTCCTATTTCCATAAATGTACTGCTTAATTTTTGGGCTAAAATTGTCACTTTTTTGTATTAAACATATAGAAAATAGAAAAATATTTTTATAACATCATTCACTCCGAGTTCCAGCTAATCCTTTTGCACATATGTGTGTTCTCATAATACATGTGAAAAGCTAGTTAGAACTCGGAGGGGAATGATTTTTCTGCTGTTTTTGGGGCCGAAATTCGGCCCCATTCCCCTCGCCAAAAAGTATGTTTTTTTCCCCTATTTTGAATGAAAATTCCCCTCAAAATGAAGTATTCAAAAAAAATCGGCAAAATGTGACGACAGCGTGTCGGAAGTGCGTATAAATTCGTTCCGTGAATTAGCCATGCCATGAATTTGTGAGTAGCGTCCCTTGGTGATCGATAGACGCTTTCATGCGGTTTTCTCAAGAGCGTCTAAGGGAGAAGTTCCAATCGTGACTTCGCGAACAAAATGTCGCACAATAAGCGTTGTTACGTGAAAAAAATTAATAAATCGGCGGCGCAGGGATCAAGAAGAGTCGACTTGATATTTAAGCAGGCTTCCCTGAAGGCCTTTACCAGTGACTTTGATGTTTGTGACAAGGATCTGGGGATTGACTCAGTCTCTTCGGCGACATGTACAATGTATTGAGTCAAACGAATCAGTCCATCAACCTTATTTGTCTGCGACCGTTAGCACTTCTGCATGTGAAACAAATCCAGAGTCGGAGTCTAGTGGACAGGTACAGGCCCAGTTGTTCAAAACTTTTAACGACATAATCCTTGATAACTTAATGAATCATCGTCAACATCTTTGTTCCATGTAGCAATATGTTTTGGACTTTGGTTCAAAACATTTATCAAAAATGACATGTTTTAACAAATCATTTAGGATAAATGTTTTGAACAAATGTGGCACAAAAGTTTAGGGGGATTTGTTATTTAACAAGCATTGTTTGGTTAAATGTTTTTTGAACAGCTGACCCACAGTGCACTGAATGGATTTAATTAGTTAAATAAAAGTTAAATACTACAGTGTTATATCCTTTAACAGACTTCTGGTACAATACAGCCAAACTTAACTGGATCCATTTTTATACCCCGCCACTAAAGTGTGGTGAGGTATTATGTTATACCCTTCGGTGTCTGTCCGTCCGTCCGTCCGTCCGTGCTCACCATTTCCGATCGATAACTTGAGTATTTATTCACGGAATTTTTTCAAATTTTGCATACATATTGTTATCGGCGATGAGTGGTATGGGATTGTTAATGGGCAAAATCCGTCCATTTTTAACGGAGTTACTGCCCTTTTTCGTATTGGAAAAATGGTTTCTGGCCTGTTATTCCTTTACTGTTCATGATATCTGAATGAAACTTCACAGATATGTTGCACATCAAAGGTTACATATTGTGACTAAGGACCGTCACTCTGACCTTCCCAGTTTGTGAGTTATCTGCCCTTGATAGGTCTGAAAAAAGGTTTTGACCTATTGTTCCTTTACTATGTGGAATATCTGAACAGTGTTTTCGTTAAGAGGCGGCAGCCGGCAAAAATAGCCACCTACTTTGCCTTCTGTGCCAGCTACTTTGATAGATTTGGTCCTTAGTATATACTATAAAGCAGTGAATTTGGCCAGGTTCCTGACAATGTCTGCCGGCTACTCCAAAACTTAGAGAAATCCCTGCTGAATATAACTTCACAGATATGTTTCACATCAAAGGTAACATATTGTGACTAAGAACCGTCACTCTTACCTTTCCCATTTGTGAGTTATCCGCCCTTGATTGAATTAAAAAATGTTTTTACCCGTAGTTCCTTTACTATGTGAAATATTTAAATGAAACTTTACAGATATGTTTCACATCAAAGGTTACATACTGTGACAAAGAACCATCACTCTTACCTTTCCAGTTCATGAGTTATCTGCCCTTGATTGATCTGAAAAATGGTTTTTGACCTGTAGTTCATTTACTATATGGAATATCTGAATGAAACTTCACAGATATGTTGATCATCAAAGGTTACATATTGTGACTAAGGATCTTCACTCTTACCTTTCCAGTTCATGAGTTATCTACCCTTGATTGATCTGAAAAATGGTTTTTGACCTGTAGTTCATTTACTATATGGAATATCTGAATGAAACTTCAGAGATATGTTGAACATCAAAGGTTACATATTTTTAGTAAGGACCGTCACCCTTACCTTTCCAGTTCATGAGTTATCCGCCCTTGATTGATCTGAAAAATGGTTTTTGACCTGTAGTTCATTTACTATATGGAGTATCTGAATGAAACTTCACAGATATGTTGACCATCAAAGGTTACATATTGTGACTAAGGACGTCATATCACTGTCTATCTCAGTTCTGTTGCTATTTAGGCATTATATATCTCACAAAATAACTTTTGGTGCCCCCAGCAGTGGCGGGGTATTATGCAGTGCTTGCGGTGCTTTTATTTTCATTCTATTTAATAAATAGAATGGAAAACATGGATCCAGTTTTGCTGTGTTGTACCATAAGTCTGTCAAAAGATATAACACTTTCATTTTTAACTGCAAATGTTTCAATAAAAGATGCTATTGTGTTAAGTTAATAGTTTTCCCCTTTTTGCCCCTACGCACACTAATTTTCCCCTTTTGAAAGGCCCCGCCACCATTCCCCTAAACTAGAGGAAAAAACACTGGGGCGAGCCCGAACGTTAGCATTTGGATTTTTGGTGTGCTCTCTTGAAAATCTTTTTTTCCATTATAATAAAATTATTAGTACAAGTGAGCTTCCTTTTCATAACACATTAGTCATGGAATATTACAACATTTTAGCATAACTTTCTTTAGATTATGAAAATTGTTATTTTACTTAACTCGGTAGATTATTTTGCACATATATGTATCTATCCAATACACATAAACTACATGGCCAGTGACTAGGTGTACTTTACGCATGCCGCATGGCTGAATGGTTAAAGTACATTGCTGCATAATATTGCACCAGGTAAATGCATTGTCGTCAAGGTTGAATATGGACGTCAAGGTTGAATATGGACTACAGTTGCACTTCAAAATATTTCTTAACAAATCAGATAGAAAAAACAACAACAAAAATAATATTAATTAAAATGCTCATGATTTTTGACTTTAAAATACGTTCACTGTGATTTGTAATCGAGTATTGATGATATAATACCCTTACATGTGAAAACAATTGATTTCTAACTGTTTTGGTGAAGTCAAATTTTGCAACCCCTACCCCCTTTTGTAGTGTCTCCTGTTTTGTCGTAGGGATCTGTTTGTCTTATTATAACCTTAATGCGTTCCTAATACATCAAGCGTCCTATTCAAAAGGATGCCAGGGGTATCTTATGCATAGGGAAAATTTGGGAAGCATCTGAAAAATAGGCAGATACCCTATCAAAATGTCAGAGGTCCTTCGACAAATTTGCCTTGTTTGACTTCTGTTTTGCCAGGCAACACATCCGATTCTCGGAATTTTAGTATAGTAAAAAATCTTTAACAGAATTGTTTTCCGTGCCAAAGTGATTCTGACTAAAAATGGAACAAGATTGAGCAGTCGATTGGGCGCCATCGCAAATCCCCCACATTTTTGAAATTGACTTTGTAATTGAAATTATTACAAGTGAAGACAGAAATGGTCGCTTTAGCTACATGTAATGAGTCTGCAAATGTTGCTTTTGGGTTGCTGTCACTTGAAATAAATTTTATCACAACACCCAGCCAAACAGTTTTGAATGTTTGCGCAAGGTACATTTTACAAAGAGTTTTTAGGAAAAAACAGGGTTTGCGCTAGGATTTATTTTTCTTTCGCCACCATTTTCGCCAATCAGGTTTTCTTTGTGCCATTTTCTCGAACTTGGAGCCAGATTTTGGCCTTTTGTCGCCCAAAAAGAGCCAGGTTTGGGGGCATTTTTCGCTAAAATGTCTTCTGTGTTTAACCCCCTTAATTCTGGTGGATTGTTGTACACACATTGATAAAACAACTAAGGAATAGTCCATTTTGTATTTAAAGCGGTTGACAGTCTTTAAATTTATGTATATTTGTACCTGGAGATTGTTGATTTTTCTTAACAAACAGAGCAAACACTGATGAAATGCTGTTTGGGTATTCACTGATTGCCAAAGTACCTGTTTGCAAGTATCCAGAATGAATAGGATTAACCAACATTGTATGTTTAAGGTGTCAAGCAAAAAATATTACACAGGGATGATAATGATCAGACTTTCCATGTAATTGTCAATTTTTCCCTAGAGTTTATATGGAAAACCTCCATTCAGGTTTGAACACAACTTTTTGTGGCTTTTCCATGGGTAGAAACCAGTACTGGGCCGGTAGGGTTTATAATTTGTGTGTTTATTATATGACGAGAACTCCCGAAGGCTCAACCGATTTAACACCTGAACGTGATACAGGTTATTTTTTAACACAACATTAGATTAAAAACAATTGCTAATATATATGTATGACGCCAATTTTAAAATAATATGACTTTTTTCTCTCGATTTTTTTGGTATTTGATTTAAGTGATTAAAAGTTTGCAATCAATGTTATTCTCGCTTGAATATAAAATTATAAAAGATCATATAATACTTTGATTAAAATGTTTAAATTGGGAAATTATATGTTAAATAGAAAAAATAACTGCATTGCCAAAGTAGTTTGATAAATATTGTAACAAGGGAGCTAATTCAAAAATATTAGGGGAGAGCACAATTGCATCGGAATACAGGCCCGAATTTTTCTGACTAAACAAATTTAAATCAAGTGAGCCATAACATCATCTACCTTTTAAATAAAAAGGTTTCTGTTTAGAAATGATAGGTTCAGATATTTGAAACTGTCGAGAAAAGCACTTTGAACAGCGTGTGCAGTTGCTGTCTTGAAAAGAGAAGCAATGCTACTGTCGGCCTTTGCGAGATGCGCGGATCCTTTCGCATGCCTGGTAATGTCTTGTGAGTGATGCCGTCAGATGAAAGAATGGCACAGTGAACACCATGCAAATCTTTCTCCTTTCTCACAAAGCTTGATGGAAAGCTCGAAGCAATATATCTATCTTCTTACGAGTGGAAAGTGAGCTTGCAAGTGACACTTGATTTTTTCTTCTTCGTGGACGTCGATGTAGCGGTCTTTTCAACATGTTTAAAGTTACGAATTCAGAAAGCTATGTAATGACAATTATTATTGACCACAAAAAGCAAAGATGTCACGATGATGGTGCAGTTTATTTCATATACAGCATGGCACCATGTATATTATAGTCTGTAATTATGACCGTTACCGGTAGCAGCTGTTAAAAGTGTGTGCCGATCGCCGTAGGTTATAAACATTTATACTGGGTCCGAGGTTATCAGCGCGTGTCCAGGTTTGACTCGATCAGCTACTGAATTGTGTAGTCGATAATTGGGGTGTTAATTGACAATTAAGGTCACTGCCCACACGTGGGCAATTTTTTTTCTAAAAAATAGAATTTTTTAATTTTTTGATATTCTGTAGTACATCATATCATAAGAAAAATAACGCATTTTAAAGAAAATTTACAGTCCAGTTCTAAAGTTACAGCTCTTCATTATATGGCCTATGTTGGCTTTTTTACGCAGCTTTTTGGAAACTCATTAAGACAAGTAAAATATTCTGTAACTCAATTTTGTATCTGAAAATCGTAATTTCAAACAAGCATGCGAAGCCATTAATAATTAAGAACTTTTTCTCAAACCATTCTTTTGCAGCTATACAAGTATTTATCTTCATATCACGCTTTCAAACCAGCATTCACCGACATTTGTGCATTCGTTTTCAGCAATTACTGACTGATAATTCAATATTTAAACATACTTTAAAAAAATAAATTTTTCTCAATTTTTTTTAGGAAAGTGATCATTATATAAGATGCATTATGA
The DNA here is from genome assembly GCA_964019695.1 of Loripinus fragilis. Lineage (NCBI taxonomy): Eukaryota > Metazoa > Mollusca > Bivalvia > Lucinida > Lucinidae > Loripinus > Loripinus fragilis. The sequence goes on from OZ026516.1 coordinate 85,880,151, forward strand.
CAGAATTTTAAAAAAATTCACCGTCTAATTAGTGAGATATTACAAAATAAGTATCCCTACCCCCTAAACTACAAAATAATGAACTAAGCAGGCTTTTCTTATTTCTAAGCATGTTAATACCTTACAAACCAAACACTATTGATTGAAATACCTCACTGTGAACTGCCAAATGAAACTATATGTATTCCAAATACTTGGAACATTTATATGCATATATGAGAAGACTTTTCAATACCAAAAACGATACCAAAATACCCCACCCACAGTAAAAAGAATCCTATCTTCATTTTGTCTGAACACCTAGTCGATATATATTTTGACCAAATTTGCATGGATACATCATTAGGATAGAGATGTAATGTTTTGGGGACATTTATCGTTTTTCAAGGTCACAGGGTAACTCTGCATGTCTAAATGAGGTGAAAAATGTGCTGTTTTAATATACATCGCTTCAATTGATCGATGCATATACTACATGTACTCATCCAAAAATTTGAAATGCTTTTAAATCATTGTTGCGGTCTCGGGCGCTATACTAATGTTCGATCGCGACGCAAGGCCAGACCTTAACACTTGACCAGAGGAGGTTTATTTCTATTAGATCTATTTATCCCTTGACGGACATCCTTTGGTTGAAACATGTCAAATGTAGAGTAAACTTGGAGATTAGCAAATATTTTAGCATAATATTGTAAATATTTTATTGCTCATTTTTTTTTATATTTGCTGTGGGTGCTCAAAAGAACCGTCTCACTGAGTGCCTATAACTTACCTATGCTTTGGTTGGACCTGCATTTTTATGAAAAAGGTTCTTTTTATGCCCACACTCCTCCCGCTACTAAAGGGGGTATTCATTGGCGCGGAGGGGGAGCGGGTATTATTTTTGGTACGGATCCCGTAGGCGTTGGTCATGGGCGGAATTGGCCACGAGTAGTCTAGAGGGGCTAGACATTTTCTATGTGCATATCACATGAAACAGGTTTGTGGATTGGGCCCGCATTTACATGAATATAAATGCATATATGAGCATCGATGCGACAAAACCTGTCTTCAGGGTTTCCGATAAGATCATACCAAAACCAGCCTTCTCAGCCACAGAGACTAGATAGAATATTGAAGTCTCGCTTGGAGCAAGTTTAAATGCGATACTATTCAATTTGTAAATAGCAAAGGCGCTGATCAGACTGCGTGAATGCGCAAGCTGGTCTGTGCCTTTGTTGTTTGCAGACTGCAGACCCTGATGGCAGAATTCCTCGCGTACCTTTAGTAAATTTAGAGTAGGCCTAACTATAATTTAGACTCACGACTATACTTGAGTCAACCTTAGCCCAAGATAGCCCTTGTACTAGTTGTAGCTAAATATTGGAACGCATTAATTTAACAGAAGGCAAATTGTTTAGGATGCAAACTAAAGCGAGGGACTCTCAACGTCAACGTCAAGTTCAATACTTGTCGTTTACGCATAATGACGTCATAAGAGCAAGTGACGTCATTAGGGCACGTCAGGTTCAAAGTAGACGCTAGAGAACGTGAATTTGGTGAATTTTTAATGCAGGTAAGATAAAACCAGAAAGTCATGTATATATCTATATACAAGTAGTTATATCATTATTGTTGTTGTGGACTGTCAAAAAACCGCGAACAGTCGACTGACATTTCCCTGGTATAATGCGTGTTCCATTACACTGACTGATTTTTTTCTTCTCACAGAGCTGAGCGTCCATCGTTTAGTATCCGTAAAGAATGCCAACTTTTGTTGTTCATTATACTTAAAATTGTGTTTGCATTTTTAATGTGATATCAATCACTTTCAGATTACCAACGTGCAGTGTAACGGGCATTACTGTCTGTAGAAAACATATTATAGTTGCGTAAAATCACACTTTGTCGTAATCGAACGCTACCAAGTATTACCTCCCATGATCAGCATGTCCACTCATATTTCTGTTTGGGGGTACACGTACCCCCTGATGTTTTCATTTGGGGGTACATGTTCATTTTTGAGGGTACACATATTTTAGAGCTGTTTTTCATAGTAAACGTATAGGGACCATGAAATCAGATCATTTAGAGGTGTGTAACAGTGATATCATTATGCTGTGAATAATGCTAATAAATGAGTCCTGCAAGTAACCACCCCACCCCCTGCAAAAAAAACCAACTCCACCCCCTGCAAAAAAAAAACAAAAAAAACTAAGTCCAAACCTGAGAAAAATTTGGGCATAGGTTCCCCTAGGGGCTTAAGCCCAGTTTCATTCACCCTCAACCACAATAACCCTGGCCTTGAAAGTTTTGGGTAAAGACAGAATGAAGAAGAGTGGGAGGGGTGAAAAAATATATCCAGATCACCCTCTTCTTCAGAATGTTAGATGATTTTTGAAAAATAGAATACAGCAAAATGTCACATACCTCTTAGATTGTGTTACTCTAATATTTAATTTAAAGCTCTGAAACGTGTCAAGCAATTTATCAAGTTTTCTTCTAACACACATCTGTACTTTCGATTTTGCCTGTCCACTTAACATTGCATATGTAAGCGTAACACTGATTGGTTCAGTAATTATAGACAGCCAATCAATATTGACTTTAATAGAAGCATGGTTGACTGTGGCCCGAGATTCACTTTATCATACTGAATGATAGATACCAGTCAGTGGTAAATCTGAGCCGATAGTTCTAAAAAAACTGGACTTGTTTTCTTGAAAATTTCATGAGATTCACGCACAACGATCACTGGTTATGCGTGCACAAAATTACTCTACGTTTTTGCACGTAGGTACCAAATGATTAGTGCGTGCATGGCCATTTCTGTGCGTGAATTACGTACTGCAGTACGTGAATGGGCATGCTGATGATGATTTAGAGTTACGGTTATTGCTATGGGCAGTGACCTTAAGATACACATTGATGAGCATTAAGCGGCACAAGGCAATATCTTGTAGCCGGAGGTGATGATTCCGACGCCAGACAAAAAAAATTACTTGAGATTTTTCTTTCGCCAATAGTTGTCGCCAAATTAATATTTTTTGCGCCAAATTTATTATTTCTTCGCATTTTGCGACAATGGAGATCGGTAGCGCGAACCCTGAAAAATACCGGCGATTTTGCCAATCGGCAACAATAATGGCAATGAAAAAATCAATATGGATTCATTTTATTTTCAGAACTTCCTGTAAAGGTTAACAAAATTTTTATAAACATGGAAGCCATATTCATCTGTGAAAGTTTTCAGGATTTTGAGGCTGACTTTCCATAGAAAGTCAGCCTCAAAATACTGAATTAGGGAAATTATATTATAATAGGTTCTCTGATTTATATTCAGTCTGCCTAAAGACAATTGACCATGTAAACTTCAAATTGTGAATATTTAGTGGGCATAATGTAGGTTTTAAGATCGAAGTTTCAAAAGTTCAGGATTTTGGAGATTTTGAACTTTCACCAATGATAATGCCTGGGCATTCATATTTTTGTTCGGGGGTACAATATACTCCCTGGTGTTGCCATTTGGGGGTACTTGTTCATTTTTGAGGTAGCACATATTTCAGCTGCTTATGTTTAGATTATCCAGATCTACAAAAAAAAAAAAAAAAAAAGAAAAAAAAAAATAATAATATGTGTGCTTCAGGTTACCCGACCTTACCTTAATTTTTACCCCCTACCCTAAACTTTTTTCTCCCAATTCTGAATTTGGAAGAGAATAGCAGAACAAAATAATTTTGTTCAGCTATTCTCTTCCAACTTCAGAATTGGGAGAAAAAATACATATCAAAATGACCAAGTGAAATGGAAATCTAAATTTCTATGCATTCAGTCTTCAGTATTGGAAGTAAATGGATTAAAACAAGGTTATAAATAGAATATCAAAAATAGACCCTTTTATATACATGTATGAGCTTTGTCTTATTTCATTTCCAAGCCGGTCTGAATATTCTAAGAAAAAAAGTTTTCAAAAAAATAAGAATAGTATCCTACCTACCTACAGTGTTTTCGTTAAGACGCCGCAGCCGGCAAAAAAAGCCACCTACTTTGCCTTCTGTGCCAGCTACTTTAATAAATTGGTCCATAGTTTATACTATAAAGCAACGAATTTGGCCAGGTTCATGACAATGTCTGCCGGCTACCCCCAAAACTTCGAGAAATCCCTGACCTGCCCTAATTTGTTTTCGATTGTAACCTGAACCACGCATATTTTTTTATTTGGCCTAAATGTTTAGATCTTTATGCAGCCAATGATGAACGGGAACATCAAGGAGGAGGAGGAGGAGGAGGAAGAAAAGACAGACGAAGGTCAAGGTCACGATCCAGAACCAAACGATCCAGAAGCAGAGACAGAAAAAGGTCCCGGTCAAAAGATCGTAATAGGAAAAACAGAGAAAGAAGGTGATTATCTCCCATTTAATCCTTTTTGTGTAGTCTGCAAAGCATGGCAGACACATGTATAGGGCTCATGATCCGCCGGCGGCATCTGCAGCATCTCACTTTTGGTTTTTCGATTAATAACTTTTGAAGGGATGCATCAATTTCATTCAAAGTTTACAGAAGGGTAAAATATTGCTAAATACAGGTCAAGATCAAATTTGGAGATCATCAACAAAATTTTGACTGAGTTATGACCCTTTTTTTGCTTGGGTTTTGCTGCGCTTTTGCTTTCAGATCAATAACTTTTGAAGGGATGCATAAATTTCATTCAAAGTTTACAGAAGGGAAAAAACAAAATGATAAATACATGTCAAGTTCGAATTAGCACGTTTTGACTTGTGGATGTTTTATTGTAAACTTCTTATGCACAGTCGTTATGCGAACAGTTTCTTAAACTGGTGCCCTGTTATCGTCTAATATGAACAGTAGTGGTTTCTGGTGCTGTCAATTCTAAGGCAGTGGTTTTGACGTTAATTGTTTCTCTCATTGTTTTGTGTTAATGTTCCTTTTTGTTTGGTCCTTGTTTTTCATTGTAAGGTTTTAGTTTACCACTCTTGTTAACTGAATCGCAGGTTGTACAAAAGGTATTGAACTAACAACCTCCCTTTTGAAGACTTGCACACTTAAATGCAGCCGTCCCTATCAGTCCTCTCAGTGCTTTGATTGACTTAGCACATCCTAGTTATTCAAAATAGCAATTCATTGGTACAGAAGTTTCTGAGACAATTGCTGTAATTTTCATTGCAGGTCTGTAGCTAAAGGGCAGGGCTGGAATTTTTTTCCAAAGTCCACTTGTCCCATAGGATGAGTGCCATTAAATTTTTACTCGTCCTTACAGGATTCTGCTTGTCCTACATAAAATTGCCACAGAATATTTTTAAACCAAAAATCTCACCAAATACATGTAGTCAGATTGTTACCCTTCATTTCATACTGTCCGGAGGGTAATAGAAAGTGTTGAAGTAATATAAATCCCCATATACTACAAAAAAAATTAGGGTCGGCAGCAAAAAATAGAGACGGCTGGACAATAGTAATTAGTAAGCACACATACTTTTTTGGGGCCCCATATCATTTGCCATGTATGTATTAAATAAGACTAAGCCAAAAATATGTACATTTAGGGTAACCCTGAAAAGAAAAGAAGCTTGGAAGTGAAATGCTTTCGATTTGTCCTTGTGTCATTCATGAATACCTTGTGAAAATTTTGGCAATCAATAACATTAAATTTGCCTTTGATGTTCATTTTGGCAATTGAAACAGTCAATTGAAGCATTTTTTAATTAAAAATGATTTCTTCATGATTGCTGTCTGCCAGGTGTGAAAATGCAAACAAAATAAATAAATAACAACTGTTTTTTCAGTCGATCCAAAGAGAGACGCCCTGGAGGAGTCACAAGGAAGCGCAAACCCTACAAATATTGGGATGTACCACCTATGGGTTATGAACACATGACACCCATGCAGTACAAGGCCATGCAGGGTAAGTCAAACATTGTCTTTTCTATCTGCAAAACTTCCAACTAAGTTGCCCTAAAAAAAATCACCTTTCCGAAAACTACACTTACTTTAATTCTTTGTTTGCTAGTGCCGTCTGCTGATAACCTTTGCAAACAGTTTGGACACAGATCAGGCCCGACAAAATGTCTGGCCTGATCTGGATCAAAATTTTTTGACACTGATAGTATTCCTAAAAGAATTTTTCAAAAAAGGTGACTTTGAAAAAAATCAGCAGACAACAAAACGCATGAAGAATTGCCCAGCGTGCAAAGAGTAAAATCCACTAACTGTAAGGTAAACCTCAGGTTAATTGTGGGAGATTGAACATATGCAATTTTGTTTGTGGGACTATGTCACGTGCTATATAATATTGCCGTTGGATTGGACAGTTATACACTATCAGGTGACTTTCTGGGGGTGGTTTGGAAACTTTTATTAAAGTACAGTTGTCTGCAGACTTGTCTGATCATGGTAACTGGATATACCATAATACCAGCTTATCCTAACCAGTGACCTATATTAAAGTGACTAGACACTTCATTTTTTAGACATATAGGTATGTCGGAGCATGTGTCATGTGGCTTTCACCTGGTGCGCCTTTCATCGTACACACACCAAATGGCGACTCAGCTTTAGAAACCGCTGCATTTATAGGTACATTGAAGAGCGTACTTCGTCGTTAATTATCGCTTATTGGTACATCTTGTTAATAACAATCATAACAACATATATGAAATATTGTTAAATGCTATATTTCTGGAATGTTAAAACTAATCCTATTGAGATATGACTGTCTAAATATCGGCTGATTTAATGAAAGTTGCGGATATCGTCAAAATAGCTTCAACAATAACTCTTTCACTGCGATGAATATTCAATAAAGCTTCAAACATGGCTATGTTTGTGTCTCGATTTATCAATATTCATAAACTAAGATGCCCTATGATTCATAATTATTGTTATTATACTATTTTGGTGTTTGTAAAGGTGTTAAAAGCTTTGGTAAACAAGAGAGAAATTACGCTGTGTATTCCAAAACTGCGGTAAAAGCAAATGGTGTGGATAAATGACATCAATTTCCTTTATTTACCTGTGTAAGAAGCCTGACAGAGTTATTTGAGTTCAGTATTGGTATTTCCTTGGAGTTTCCAGTCACCATTATATAGGCCACTGTCCTAACCATCATGATAACCCGCTCTATCATGTTTTGAAAACAGTGTAGATCCTGATTAGATCAGGATCAGGCTCCATACTGTGTTTAACTGCTGGTAAATACATGCTCCTTACTGGATTCATGCAAGTTATTTGGATAAAGATACACCCAGATTGTAGTACATAAAGATACATGGGTGAAAGTTTTCCAGATTAATCCTGAGTTCAGGATTTTGAGGCTGACTTTCCATAGACTTTCCATTGATCCAGAGGGGGTTCGCTTGAACCCCCTCTCTGCCCCCTTGTTTTTAAATATCCTATGAAAATGAAATAATTTAGTCTCAGTGAGACCAAATTATTTCATTTTCATGGGATATTTAAGAAAATCAGATAAAATCAGCAAAGCCTACTCCCACACCTTTATACATATGAACACCCTTTCCAGAAATCCTAGATCTGCCCCTGATCAGGACCGACAGAAAGTTGGGCCTGATCTTAATCTAAACTGTTTGACACACTGAAAATGCTCCTTTTGAAAAAGTAAAAGTAAATCTTCTAAAATTTTTGAACACTTATCTATTTCTGTTTTCAAATAAAATGTTGGTTATTCACAAAATGCTTGTCGAAATAGCAAATAAGGAAGACCCTGATCAGACTGCCTCTTCAGAAGCAGTCTGATCTGCGTCTACACTGTTTGCCTAGGCGCTTTTGCCAGGCAACTATTGTTCGAAATATTAGAACCTTTACTGTTGTTGATACTTTGATTAATTTTTTCCTTAATTTCCCTGATTTGCAGCTGCTGGCCAGATTCCACAAACTATATCGGTTCCCAACACAGCTCTCACAAATACCACAGTCCCCTTTGCTGGAAGTGCTATCAGCAGACAAGCCAGAAGATTGTATGTCGGCAATATACCGTTTGGTGTCACAGAGGTAACGCTTCAGTTCTTGTATACAACTTGGTTTAAGCATATTTTATTCAAGTTGATTTATACATGGTAGATACAGCTTGAAACAATTAGATAAGGATAAGAACGGAAGCATGTATACAACTTGACCAACATGTTTCGCAGTTTTAGCAGCAGGACTTTAGTTAAAAGTAGGTAAAGAAAATAATGATTTTCTTATTTCTCAATCAAAACATATGTTGTGGGTACTCAAAAGAACCGTCTCAATGAGACGTTTCTATTGAGCACCCAAAACATATGTTAAAACTGATGGGTAAGAAAATATTAACAGTCTTACACTCATCAATTTTGTTTACCTAAACCTATGTAGCAGGTATTGGATGTTTGCATTGCTATCCCTGTGTGAAATAGCTTTGCTATATAGGAACTCTTTATAATAATGGTTGTAACACAGCTCTCACAAATACCACTGTACCCTTTGCTGGAAGTGCCATCAGCCGACAAGCCAGAAGATTGTATGTCGGCAATATACCGTTTGGTGTCACTGAGGTAAGACTTCAGCTCTCTCTTTCGTCTCAGAGAAACACATGGATCAATGTCAATGACAGAAGATTCCTATCTTAACCCATTAAAGCCAAATGGAATTTATCACTTTTCAATTGGACCAGTCCACTTCCATTTTAAGGGTTGTTTCTTTTATTTTTATCAAATTTTAATAGGGCATTCTGTAAGCAAACAGTGGAGACCTAGGAAAGGACCTTAAGCTTATATGCGAACTTTAAGATTTGAACTTGTCATATATGGTAAATGTTCTAAAATATCGAACACTATTGTCCTGCCAACCAAAAGTGACAGTGAAGAAATATTTTGTTTACAATTGTTAAGTAAAACATTAACTTGTACACTCCACATTTTGAGAGATCACTTGTGTATCTATCGATTCTAATTCCCTATTAATTTTGTAAACTAAACATGACGTCACTGTCACTCTTGGCTTGCAGGACAGTAGTTGCCTGCCAAAAAGGCATAGTAGGCAAACAGCGCAGACCCAGATCAGAAGGCTTCTGAAGAAGCAGTCTGGTCAGGGTTTTCCCTGATTGCTATTCTGACAAACGTTTTTTGAATACCAACCCTGATAAGCAACATTTTGTTTGAGAAAAGAAAGAAAAATTCTAGAACGTTTACCGCAATGTTTATTTACAGGAAGCCATGCGTGACTTCTTCAATCAGCAAATGAAGCTCAGTGGTTTAGTCCAGGCCGAAGGTGATCCAGTTATAGCAGTACAGATTAATCTAGATAAGAACTTTGCGTTCTTAGAGGTATGAAATATTTCTTTATTGGATTTTGTTTTTTTACAGGAAGCCATGCGGGACTTCTTCAATCAGCAGATGGTGATAAGTGGCTTAGTCCAGGCCGAAGGTGATCCAATTATAGCAGTGCAGATCAATCTAGATAAGAACTTTGCTTTCTTAGAGGTATGAGCTACTCTGGAATTTCGATAAAGAGCCGTAGCTTGGGTCCACGATCAGCAATCACGCTATACATGATCAGATAGTTATACTTTGGTGTAATTCCATGTCATTTTTTTTTCTCCATAAATAACACAATACCACACTCGCCATCTTTATAAAGCACTCAATGTTCCAGGAGCAGCTGTGGTGTTGTGGATAAATCACTTGCCTTGTAAACCAGGGGTCACAGGTTCGATTCCCAGCTTCACCAGTCTGTCGGATGAGACTTTAAGCTGTGGTCCCGTCTCCATATGACCTTAGCTGTTGGTGGGATGTTAAACAAAAACACAACAACAACACTCAATGTTCCTTATTGGTTGTACAGTAAAACCTGTGTAAAATGGCAACTCAAAAATAGACAAAGATCTTAATGACAAATGGCGGGAGCGCAGCGGCTCAGTGGTAGAGTGCTTGACTCGAGACCAAAGGGCCGCGGGTTTGAGCCTCACCGGCGTCACTGCCTTGTGGTCCTTGAGTAAGACACATTTATCCTAGCTTAGTACTGGTTTAACCCAGGAAGACCCGTCCCTGTTTACCTGAAAGTTTGTTGATGGGACGTAAAGAATCAAATCAAACAAACATAGTGACAAATGGTAGCTTAATAAAGGTCAAAAGTATTGCAGAATGCTCTCTTGGTGCATTCTGCAATACTTTTGACCTGCATTAAGTGATAATTGGTCTTGAAAACCAATTTTCAGTCTTTTTAAGAGTGGCCGTTTTACTCAGGTTTTACTGTAGATGTGTATTTAATGCTGATAAATGCCCAGTACTGATAAGACTGAGGAGTGATGTGCACAAGCATGCATTTTGTAATAAATATAGTACTGAAAAGAATTAAGAAAAGGGAAATAACTTGTTTTCAACACTTTTGGTGACCTACAATGCGTTCTTTGTACATTTCATGGTAGAATAATGGGGTACTTGATTTATGTAATTATTCACACCTTGCTGTAATAACAATGGAGCGCAGTGGCAGAGTGCTTGACTCGAGACCGAAGGGCGGCGGGTTTGGGCGTCACTGCGTTGTGTCCTTGAGCAAGAACATTAATCCTAGCTTAGTACTGGTTTAACCCAGGAAGACCCGTCCCTATATAACTGAAAGATTGTTGATGGGACGTGAAGAATCAAATTAAACAAAACAATTTTTATTAAAGGGTGTTAAGAAAGTTTGTTCCACAATAAAATTGTTTTCCTGTTAGTTTTAAAATAGTAATAATGCGTAAAATTACATAAATGACACTGGTAATCTTTATAGTGGACCAAATAGAAAAGAAATAAACAATTTGATATTTAATCAAATACTTTGCAATGAGATAAACGGTCTTCAAAAACCAGTACCCCATTGAAAATTTTAGGTTCAAGGAGTAAAGTGGGGGTATACAAGAAACAACCATTGCCATGCAATGGCCTTAGTGATCAGAATCGTTTCCTGATTGGTTAACCCTTAAAGCGCCACCTATAATTTGCAGCAGGCGACAAATGCAAAATTTTGCTATTTTTTTCAAAGATAACAAATAAGGCACAATATCTCATGAGATTTGTCTGCTGGCAGACGATTCTCATGTAATATCATACCTTATTTTTGTCGAAAATTCGGAAAGAGATCACAAAATTTGTCGTCTGCTGCAGTCGTGATTGGCGCTTTAAGGGTTAAGAAACCGTCCATGAACTTGTATTCATCTCATATAAACCTTTAGGACGTTTCTGAAACTACAAGGCTGAAAACAACCATCAAAAATCATACATGTCCCAAATTTTGGAATAAATCGGATTTTCCAAAAAATTTGAAAGACAGTACCCATAGAAAATTTAGTTTTGTAAAGTTATTGTATGTCAAACAGGATGTTAAATGCTATAAAGATATCACAGGAAAGGACAGGTTCATGGAAAAAGCAATTTATTTGCATTAATTCCTTTAAAATGAGCCAGTGCATGAGATTTCCAACTATGTGGTATGTGTGTGCGACCAGCAAAGCCTTAGATCAGCCTGCCCATACGCAGTCTGATCAGAGCCTTTGCTAATTGCTTGAGTATTCTATGATTGTTAAGCTACTGACTGAACACCATTTGGAGTCTCTAGGCTTAAGAGAAGTCTGCAGAGGCTCGTCCGAGTCTACACATGTCAAAATGCCACATTGTTGGAAATCTCATGCCACGACTCAAATGATTTGAAATTCAATGATGAACTGTGGAACAACCTTTCTTTACACCCTTTAGATGTACTCTTAAAGCTGCATAGTCTGTAACTTTTGAGCTTTTAATTTTAGAACTAATGTTTCTATTTTTCAAGAACACAGTAAAAAAAACTTAAATTCAGGTATACATTTTACCAATTTCGTAAATCTTAACAAATTATCAGTAACAAAACAACAGCATTTATGTTAAAATTAACTGTCTATAATTATTGGAGGGACGCTAATAATTACCAACACACCTGTTTTTATAAGATAATTCACTTTTCCGTGCGGTTTTCAGCTATAGTGGTCAGATTTATTGTGAAAACATAACTTAATTCTACTTTTACAAATCATTTAAAAAGAAAATAAAAAATTTCGAAAAATATTCATAGTTGCAGACTTAGTCTCTTTAACCATTAGACAAAGCAGCTTGTTTAATATTGATACTCTAGATACTGTCAGACACACGTTGAAACAAACATTAGAAAAAAGATTTTTGGGGGAAAGGGGACTATGAATGATCCCCTGGAAAAACTGATGCCCCGTTCGTGGTATAATGACACTGACATAATATAATGATGCTCTGGTGTATTTCTTTATTTGATTTGTTTTGCTATGATTGATATGTCAGGAAAAAAACTACACTTGTCAGGGAAATGTCTGTGTATTTTATTTAGTCCTATTTGTACAAACCATGCAATTAACACACATGCTGTAAAAGGGGCACACCACATATGGACCAGCATAAGATTTTGGCATATGGCATAGACAACCAAACAAAGGTTCAGATGAGCTGCCTGCATTATACATGTGTGGTAATACATTTTAAAATTGAGCGAAGCGCAGTGGCTCAGTTGGTAGCGCATTAGACTGGGGATCAAATTGATGATGGTTTGAGCCACACACCGGCAGAGTCACTGTGTTGTCACCTTGAACAAGACACTTTATCGGCTGCTTAGTACTGGTTCGGCTGCTTAGTACTGGTTCAACCCAGGAAGACCCGTCCCGACATGACTGAAAAATTGTTATCTGGGATGTAAAGAGTCAAACCAATCATGGGAGTGCAGTGGCTTAGTGGGAGAATCCTTGAATGGCCACAGGTTCGAGCCTCACTGGCGTCACTGCGTTGTGGTCCTTGAGCAAGACACATTTATCCTAGCTTAGTACTGGTTCAACCCAGGAAGAACCGTGCCTGTTTAACTGAAAGATTGTTGATGAGAGTAAAGAATCAAATCAAACAAACAAACAAACCAATCATAACAAGTTCAAATTTAGACTTTTAACCCCATTCTTTTGAACCCCATTAGTTCATAAATAGTGAGCACTGTAGGGTTTGGAAGGGTTTACCTTTTTGTAGTTATAATGAAATTTCCAAGTCTACTGCATACTTATGACTATTAGCCTGCAAGTCACGACTTTTGTTGTCTGCTCCCTTTGTCTGCTTATGTTCAAACTTCTTAGGTAGCCAATATTGCAAACAATATGGATCTAGATCAGACTGCTCCATTGGAGCAGTCTGATCGGGGTTCATATTGTTTGCTTCAATGGAAAAATCGTGTCTGAAGTGCATTTGAAAATATGTAGCAGAAGTCAAAGGCAGACCAAAAAATAGTGGTGAGATAAAGGATGAGCCACAAAAGTATCAATCTTTAGTTGTGATAATAGACTGAAGAGTTTGTAAATGTACATTAATCCATTCTCCAGGCCTTTTGTGAAGAGTGCGTACTGAAAAAATAATTTTCTTATTTCTTAACCAAAACATATGTTGTTGGTAATAAAAAGAATCGTCTCAATGAGACAGTTCTTTTGAGAACCCAAAACATATGTTTAAACTTATTGGTAAGAAAATATTCGCAGTTTTATGCTTAAAAATTTGTGTATCTAAACCTGTGACTCTGTTTCAGTTTCGATCTGTGGATGAGACAACACAAGCCATGGCATTCGATGGGATCAACTTTCAGGGTCAGTCCCTAAAGATTCGGCGACCAAGAGATTACCAAGTATTACCAGGAATGTCAGAAAATCCTTCTGTGAATGTCCCAGGTAATGATATTTGTGAGATATCAATTAACCATCTTTTGGGCACTCAAATGAACAGTCTAAATGAGCACCCCAAAAAAATGTTGAAAATGATGGATAAGAAAATATTGTCAACTGTAGGCTCAAAATATTTTTTTTTGTACCTCATAATTATTCTTATATTGATACCCATAGGTTTAGATAAACACCATTTTTGAGAGTATAATTGTTAATATTTTCTTACCCATCAGTTTTAACATATGTTTTGGGTGTTCAAAAGAACCGTCTCGTTGAGTACCCACAATATATGTTTTGGCTGAGAAATAAGAAAATTATTTTTCGTTACGCATTCTTAACTAAAGGCCTGTTGATACCCAATTCTGAATCTTCTAATGTGTTGCTTTGTACCATCCTCATCGGAATCAGCGACCATTTAAATATTGAGAGGCAACATGTGAATAAGGCAAGCTATGCTGGCCTGACACAACTGTTACTATTATTGTCAACCCTTTTCTCACCATTCACAACAATTGTCATCTGCTTGCTTTGCTTATCTGATGATATATAGAGGATCTAACATGAGTGCTCATGTTTTATTGAATTTATTAAACGAGTTGGGGAAAAGAGATATCTCTTTTTCGCAAGGAGTTTAATAAATTCAATAATATAAAAGCACGAATGTCAGATTCTATTTATCATATGACATTAAGATTACTTTGAAATCTCATTTCTGCCGTAAAAACGTTATAATTTTGTCATTATGTAGGCAACGTTGTTATGGACGTCATAATGTTTCCCAGAAAATCTATATATCGATTTTATTGCATAGCGTTATTTCACATCCATACGCAATGTCACATGATAAACTTTGATAGCATGTAACTAATGCAAACACTATGTAGCAGTCTGAATTGGGTTCATAATGTTTGCTCCCATGATAACAGAGTCTCATGCATTTTAATATATGCAGCAGATGCAAAAGGCAGATATTTTCAGGGCTAAAATATATTGATAGGATAAGGGTTAAAATGTTGGTATCATGTTTTTGTAGGTGTTGTTTCTACTGTGGTACAAGACTCACCCAACAAGATTTTCCTCGGTGGTTTACCAAACTACTTAAACGAGGATCAGGTAAGCTGGCTTCTTATCTTCCTTAACTATCGTACTTGTGGATAAACATAAAGCTCTGTCTCGCACATGTTCCTGTATTATGTCATCACCATTAAATGACATACTTATACTTGTCCAATCATCCAGGGCACTATATTAGTTGACCAGGAACTGCTATTTGGCTACTATTTGGACTGGACTGTCACATTATATGCATATCACTGATTCAAGTTCGTACAGGAAAGAAGAGGAGACTGGAGACACCCAACATGATTTTAACATTAAAAACCAATGAACACAAGACTGTCAGATCATTAAATACCAGAATTAAGGTATATGTCAACTTAAATAGAGCTCTGACTATTGCTAAAGATAGAATATACCTGTGTCTTATCCTTAATCAGAGGGAGGAAACCAGACAGGGAAACAGGTAACGTATACAAAGTGAAATTAATTTATATTTCCACAAGTATGTTACAACCTTTTTGAATGGCCTAGTTTTTATATGAGCCGATCGGCGTTTTTTTCCTAGCATATGCAGGTGAGTATGTCCAGGGCCTAAATCATGATGGGGATAGGTCATAGGTGCAGATAAACCAAAATTTTGAGTGGAAAAAAAGTATTATTTTCCTACCCATCAGTTTAAAAACATTTGTTTTGGGTGCTCAAAAGAACCATCTTTATGAGTACCTAGAACATATGTTTTTATTGTAAAATTTAATGACACACTTATCGCTTGTATATGGAAAAAGTGCACTTTTCACATCCATATTGAGCTCTTTATATCGGGGTTCAAATATTTAAAGAGTCTGTATGTTGAGGTCCTTTATTTCTCCACCACAGCTTGCATTGTGGGTACATAAGAATCTCCTCAAGCTGTTCCCAAAACCGGCTAGGTGGAGAAATAAGGTACTCAAAATCATTACATCCCAATGGATTGGTTAGCTAGAGCTCTATCTCACTGTGTAGCATGCACTTGGAGGCATGCTATGTTTGGGCAGATAACAGTGCATGGGAAAAGTGGTCCAAGGTACCATGTACCTGTCCTACCAGTTTGGGTTATGGTAAGCAAGTTGCCTGCTTTACTTGCGGTAGGTACATAGAGACTGAGACATGTTTTATATGAAGCAGGTATGGTTGACCGGTAAATTTGGCTTTCCTTTCTGTCCAATCTTTCTTTTCTGTTCCCCCTCCCTCTCTCTGGGAGATGGCCCACCAAACTTGACTGAAATATTGTTGACTGAATAGTTTCGTCTCGAGACAACCAATGAGTGCATGTGGACATGTTTACAGGTAGTTTCACAGGTGTGGAGTGCAGCCACTCGGGATACATCACTGTGACAGCGGAACATTGCTATTCTCTTTCAGCAGAATTTTACAGGAAATCTAACAACTTAAGATAAAATCAATGCATTATACAAGTTTACAAAGTCGTATTAAACCATGATGCAGTGGGGTAAAAGTAAAAAAAAAAATCATTATTTCACAAGTGGCAAATGAAAGAAGCATATTTTTTTGGTAGGTAATGACTGCAATGTTTTAAATTCTTTGGCATCACCTTGCTCATTAGGTCTTCACTGTTAGTGAACACATTTCTGGATTTCTAATGCTAAAATTATTTAAAAGAATACTTTTTGGGTCATTGATAACTTAAACTATTATTTCATAGCCAAGTTGAAGAAAAAGGAAAGAAACATGTCCCTCACACATGATTTGAGACAGCCCAGCTTTGCGTGCACAGATAAGTTGTCTTCTTGTCTCATCTACTTGTAAGTATTGACTATGCCCAAATAATAATAAAAACACCTTTATGGGCTCCAAAATCCAATTAAAAAGATATCTAAACTATTTTTTATGTGGAGTGCAAGTCCTAATTTATTCGAAAATGATTGGGAGAGAAACCCAAATAAGTAAAACAGTCTTGAATGGCTCTAAATTCCAAAAATAGAAGAGCATCTCTAAACTAAAAATATCTGAATAGGAAATACAAGCCATAATTTGAATGATCAGGAGAGAAATATGATGATATGAAATAGGAAAGATAATTGAACATGCCTCTAATATTCAGTTGGGTAGCATAGGGGAAATGACTATCAGATTCTTAATGCAAATTTTAGCAAATCAAGCAAGAATAATGCACAGTTTGCGATTGTATCATTTAATCCAATTATTAGAAATAGAAGCGGCTAGCAGCCTTGTAAATTTTGAAATACTGGTCAGTCCCGTTACTACGCGCCGATTGGGGTCCGTGAATCTCATTCGCGACATATGCGAGACGCGCACTAACGAGTTGAGAGGCATGAACAGCTGTACCTTAGTCAGTGTGGGTGGGGAATGTTCGTTTTCAGGAGTGGTTCTGAGTTTATTTAAACTCCAATAACACTTGCAGTATATTATTCAGATTGTTAAATAAACACAAGCTCTGTATGTTTTGTAACAAAAATCAAGCATTTCAAATATTGAGAAGATTTCTTCACGTTGGTGTTACGGTATATGCGGTGTCTTAGTAAACATTATACCCGCTAGAAAGTCTGGCAGTAGAGTCTAGAAACTCTAAGAAATATTGATTGGATAATTCTTACTGACCTCAAAATTCAACTTCAATGAGCTGTATGTTGATTGACTGTTATTTTAATCTGCGTTATGGATAATGAATATTCAATTAAGCAAGGTTGTGACACAGGTCAATGACCGTTTTTACTGGTGGACAAAAGCCCTGACTGGCTTGTGTTATGAGCTCAGCTGGTGTCAACTTTATTGATTTTAATTGCTGCAATTACAGGAAACTATCCAGACAAACGTTTAGACAAGTGACAGGTGAAAGATACAATACACAACAATTACAATATCTTTTTGTCAAATTACCCAGTGGAAATCGTGTCAACCTTTTGTGCAGACTGCTCACTGGGATTAATTAAGTATGCATTATATATCACAAGAGTGAATAGTAATGTTTTGGCAAAACAAATTTGTAGTTTAGTAAACAGGAATTAGGATAGATGAGAGATTTTGTCTCAAAAAAAAAATATATATAAATTTGGGAGCCAAGGCAGATTCGCGCTATAAGTGTACTCGCGTAATAACGTGATGAGTACTAACGGGACTGACCTGTTAAAGCATCTTATATAAATTATATTTGGTCATCATTTAAGAAAATAGGATTCTGCTATACCATTTAAAAGAGGATCAACTTACTGCTAAAAAAGGCAACAGAAAGTTTAAATATATCGACTTAAGTCTTAAAAAATGGGGATGGGTATGGGGAAATAGGATTAAGCAGTTTGATGTCTTTCAGGGTTTATTTCAGCTGGACAGAAAAGGGACATCTTTTTCAGCATTCTGTTTCAGGCATTCTATTTCAGCCAAACAAAATTGAACTTGATATTTGCATTTTGAATATTGTTGAAAATGTTTTGCTGTATTTTATAAACATACACAAATATTTTTACCAACTTATTTTAAAACTGATCAATTATAGCTTCAGTTATCATGAAATGTTGATCATTTTTTCAATCAATTGATTTTACATGTTAATAGATTAAAACATTATAATTGATTTAAGAGAATATTTTCAATGAAAGAGAATAGTATTTAAGGAAAATTAAGTTTCTTTGAAAGAGAATAGTTGTATTGTGATTTCAGTGATTGTTTTCAAAGAATATTTATTAATCTATTTCTATTTTTTCTTCCCCCCTTTATCCCTAGCCTAGGGGAAGAGGTTTCATCCAAGTTAAATGTCACATATCCGCAAACCTTAGCAAGACAGACAGGCAAGTTGTTCCTACTTTTAAGATCATTTTAAACCCATGAGCCCGGTCCAATTTATCAGTTATACATGTATATATAAGCAGCAGATGGGGAGGTGGGGTCTCAGGAATGAGTGTTGCTGCTTTGTTCTTAAGAAAATAATGGTTTTCTCCTATCATGGAGGCTAGGAGGCTATATGAAATATGCCCCTTTTGTTTATCAAAATATAAGTTAGCTTTCCTTTGCAATATGTTGACTGTAGAATGGAAATATTAGAAAACTTGTAATTTGGTACTGCACACTGGTATATAGAAAAAGTTATGCATTGTTATATATATGGGCCTTGATCCCCCCCCCCCCCCAAAAAAAAAAAAAAAAAAAAAAACTAACTGTGGTAACAACAAAGGGGTAGACCAGCCTGCACATTTGTACAGTCTGATCAGTATCTTTGTTATTTGTTCTCTGGCAATATTTATTTCTAAACTTGCTACATGCCAAGTTTCAATATTCTAGCTAGTCACTGTAGCATAGCAGACTGGTTTGAGTCTTACTTGTGTGTAAACCCCCAGACAGGTTTTCTCTCATCAAGGCCCATATCTAAGTGATAACAGTATCATTTCTAGATGAATGGATAATTATTGTTTAGTTAAATAGTAAAGGAAAGATAGCCTACATTGTGTACCTTTACAACAGATGTCATTGTTGCAGTAGTTTACCATATGTATCTAAATATTCAGACAAATACTTGGCCTGGACAAAAGTATTTTGGCCTTCTATTGTTTGTTATTTATTTAATCATATATGACCCTGAACTTGGTATCACACTGAGGATGGGTACCAAAATTATTGATAAAAAATTTGGAAGTTTTGAAACAGTGAACACTACTGTTGTAAAGGCAGTATATATATTGATGACTCATTTGATATTGAGAAGAAACAAGAATACGTTATGAAACAACTAATTTTAAAGATTCTCTTTAATATAGAATATTTTTAGTTAAACAAAAATTTATTGCATAAAATTTTAGATATTTTCTTATAAGTTTAAACATATGTTTTGTGCACTTTAAAGAGTCATCTCATTGAGATGTTTCTTTTGAGTACTCACAACATGTTTTAGTTGAAATAATAAATTTAATTTTCAATTACGCACTTATCTGGAGGCATGTATATTAAGCAGAACAATTAAATAAATGAGTCCGCTCATGAGATGTTCATACTAATCACATATGTGAACAGTGAAGACTGTGGCTAGCCTGCTCAAAAGCAGAGTCCACCCAGAGCCTTGACTGCTCTCACACTCACAGTATGCATGTATAGGAAGTCTTCTACTTCCACTAGATTGCTGTGCATGCATGTTTAAATAATGATTTTAAGCATATATGAGCCGCAACATAGATTTCCAACAATGTGGTATTTTGACAAGTGTAGACTTGGACAAGCCTGTGCAGCCTCCTGTTAAGCTTAGAAACTCCAATTGATTTTCATTCAGTAGCTTAACAGTCATTGAATACTCAAGCAATTATTTAAGTGAGTAGCAAAGGCTTTGATCAGACTGTGCGTATGCGTTTGCTGGTTGCACATACCACATTGTTGGAAATCTCATGTCAAGGCTCATATGGCAAGTAAAAAAATCTCATGAGCTGGCACAAATGGATAAATAGCTGAAACATTTGAAATCCATTAAACAACAAGCTTGTTTATTTTGCTTGATAAAATGCTTGTTTCTTGTCCCAAAGAAAGGTTTGTATATTTTATAATAAATTATCTTTTCAATAGAACTTCAAATCATTAAGTTAAGCTTGGCAACAAGATTTAAAAATAATCATAATCATCTTTGAATTTAAGATATAAAGCATTGCTTCTTTAAAAAGATCTATTAATAATTAAGACTGAACTTAAATACATAAACTAAAATTGCTCAAAAGTCGTTCTAACATCATTGATAGATTTGATGGCCCAGTCATCATTGTTATGGTCACAGTGGACACAGCTGGTTAGGCTATCACACTGGTCCTTGACATGCTTAACTCAGAGTCTCTGTGCATGCTGGGTGATTTTTTCATGCTTTTGTGGTCATCTGCTCACTTTTTTCAAAATTAACTTTTTCAAAAAAATCTTTCAGGAACACTATCAGTGAGAGTGTCAAACGGTTTGGGTTGAGATCAGGACGACATTCTGTTGGTCCTGATCTAGGTCCAAACTGTTTACATAGGTTATCAGCAGACATCAAGTCACAGTCATGGATTGAAGCACATGGGCTGTGCTTATTGGCCTGCAGCAACATAGAAAAGCTTGAAGTACATTAAAATTGTTAAGAAAAAAAATGGCTTTAATAAATTCTGAGAAATCACTATGACATCAATTGTTTTTTCCCAGTTTACTGTTTATACCTATCTTAAAGCATGCTTGTCTTTTGTTTTCTTTATAGGTCAAGGAATTGTTGACATCTTTTGGTCCTCTTAAAGCTTTCAACTTGGTGAAAGACAGTGCAACAGGTTTGTCAAAGGGCTACGCCTTCTGCGAGTACGTGGAGTTTGGAGATGCCAATCGACCATCTATTACAGATCAGGTGGGTAGAAACTGTCTAATTGAATTTTTTCATTTAGGATGAAAATTAGACACATGTGGAGCCCCTACACCTGCATGCAGGGTTTGCACAGGCTTGAAAAGTACTTGAATATACAGGACTGTCTTGATAAGTCCTTGAAAATTAAATTTGCCTTGAAAAGTACTTAAAAAACACTGAAAGGCCTTGAAAAGTCCCTTGAATTTTATCATTTACAGGAGGATTCAACACTGTCTTAGAAGAACTAAATCAGTATAAAATTGTGGTGCCTTTATTTGGTGCAGCATAAGGCACTACAATTTTATACTAATATTTTCTTAAACTAATAACTTCAGTAATGCAGTCTAGCATTTCCAAACTAGAGTTAAAATGTGTAAATTGGTATTTTTCATAAGTTTTCAGTCCTTGAAAACAGTAGGAAAGTTGTTTAAAAGTCCTTGAATTTTTACACAAACTTGCCTGTGTGAACCTTGTGCACGTCAAAAATCCTGAATTTTTGAAATTTAAATCTTAAAACTTGCTTTATGCCTACAAAGTATTAACAATTTCAAGTTTAAATGCTCCATTGCCCAAAGATTGACTGAAAATAAATCAAAGAAGCTATTAAAATCTGCCAAATTCAGCATTTTGAGACAGACTCTATGGGAAGTAAGCCTCAAAATCCTGAATTCAGGAATAATCCTGAAAACTTTCACCCATGATACCCCCACACAAGACAGGGATATTGTAATGGCATCATCTCTCTGTCTGGATACATTGCCCCTTGAAGCTCATAATTTAGTGTTTTCTACGACCTTAGGGAACATGTTCTTTCCTCTTCAGTATATGAGCCAGTATATGACTAAATCAACAAAATTACATTATGCACATGGTTGAAAGTTTTCAGGATTTTTTTAGGCAGATTATAATATTAAGTATCAGTTGAGTTCAGCATGAAAAAAAGTTTAACCTAGGGGTCTTCCTTATGTTGAGCTATTCATTAGGCCACATCAAATAATTTTTTAGATTTTCAGCCAATTTTTGTGAAAAAATTGGGGCGGATGGGAGGTTTTTGTTAT
Source organism: Loripinus fragilis (assembly GCA_964019695.1). Taxonomy (NCBI): domain Eukaryota; kingdom Metazoa; phylum Mollusca; class Bivalvia; order Lucinida; family Lucinidae; genus Loripinus; species Loripinus fragilis. Next base: position 85,902,322 of record OZ026516.1, read on the forward strand.
CCCCCGACGAAGTCGGAGGGATATAGTTTTGGCTGTGTCCGTCCGTCCATTCCGTCCGTCCACACTTTTTGTCTGTCCGGAACCATATCTCAGTACCTGTTGGTCAGATTTGAATTATTCTTGGTACAAATGATAAGCACTATGAACTCTCGATATCCTATAAGTTTGGTCAAAATCGACCCCTTAACACTTGAGTTATTGCCCTTGTTTAAGTATGTGCAATTATAAGGCAAAACCTATATTAGCTTTTTTGTGTGATGATCTTCACATTTCATCAAAGCTATTATATTTAACAACTTCTCACTATTAGACCATGATTGCCAAGAGCCTGTAGATAAGCATGGCAGTGTCAAAGTTTTACCCCACATCCTTTGACCCCACCTAAGGGGTCAAAGGTCAAATATTTAGATTTCACAATAACTAAGGCAATTGTTAATATTTTTTGCTGAAATTTTGCATACAGGCAGAGCAGCATTAGATATGAAACATATTTAACGGGATTTTAGTTTGAAGGCCTGGGTCGGAGCCTGTTGGGCGGACTTAGGGGGTGGGGGCCGAGGTCAAAATTCAGTTTTTTCAGAATGTGGTCATGTGGCATATCAAATTAAAGCTGATGCTGGCAACAACATGGTAGCAAATATTTTGCCCACAGACACACCCTCGACCTAGGGGGTGGGGTCAAAAGGTCAAACTATATGTTTTTCTGAAAGTAGTCATATTGCACATCAAATTAAAGCTGACGACGCTGGCAACAACATGGTAGCAAATATTTTGCCCATAGACACACCCTCGACCTAGGGGGCGGGGTCAAAAGGTCAAACTATATCTTTTTCTGAAAGTAGTCATGTTGCATATCAAATTAAAGGGAATTGAGCACAGAGCACCATGAAAGCAAACATGCTGTCATTACACAAAACCAATGACCTCTGGGGTGGGGTCAAAAGGTCATTTTATTTTTCATTTCTAAAGGTCATTTTATTTTTCATATCAAATTAAAGTGGAAGAAGTGTAGACCTACATGCAAGGTAACACTTTGAATTTACACAAACCCTTGACCTCTGGGGTTGGGTTTAAAGATATTGAAATTGAGCAGATGTAAGTATATTTTTTATTAAACTAAGCACTAAAAATACTTGACAGGTGTTTGTTATGATCTGAATAATACTGAAGGTGAACTAAGGGTTATGTTTGGGATTTATGTTTTGTGATTTACATGTTTCTCTCAAATAACCCTTCGTCGGGGGATATAAATTTGTCGAATTTGTCTTGTTATTTTATTATTTTGGACTGCTTTAAAAACAGAACAGTGCTGAAAGAAACTTTTAATACCATGAAATTGTCAAAATTAATAAATTATGAATATCAAGTATCCAAATAAAAACCAGGTTTTTTTTATGTGTGTGTGTTTTTTTACCTGCGTCGCTTTAGCGAAAGCAGGTCTAGTAGTGGGTCCACTCCGTCCGTCCGTCTGTCCGCAACACTTTATGGGTACCAAGTTTTTGTAATCTGTAACTCCAAAAGTTTTCATTCCTTTTCATTCAAACTTTGCCTAATGATTGTACACATATTGAAGATGTGCACCTCCTATTTTGTGCATGTTTCATAATGTTTTTTTCATTTTTGAGGGGTGTTGGACTTAGATTTTTTTCATCTGAAATGCCTAGGGGGTGCGTAGTTTGTGTAATCTGTAACTCCAACAGTATCCATTCCTTTATATTCATACTTTACATAATGATTGTTCACACATTGAAAATGTGCACCTCCTATTTTGTGCACATTTCATATTTTTTTTCACTTTTTTGACGGGTGTTGAACTTAGACATTTTTTCCATCAGAAATGCTAAGGGGGTGCCTAGTTTGTGTAATCTGAAACTCCAACAGTATTCAATCCTTTATATTCAAACTTTACATAATGATTGTTCACACATTGAAGATGTGTACATTCTATTTTGTGCAGGTTTCATTTTTTTTTTCACTTTTTGACGGGTGTTGAACTTAGACATTTTTTCCATCAGTAATGCTTAGGAGGTGCCTAGTTGGTGTAATCTGTAACTCCAACAGTATTCATTACTTTATATTCAAACTTTGCATGATGATTGTTCACACATTGAAGATGTGCACCTTCTATTTTGTTCACATTTAATAAATATTTTTTCATTTTTGACGGGCGTTGAACTTAGACATTTTTCCTTCCGAGATGCTTAGGGGGTGCCTAGTTTGTGTAATCTGTAACTCCAATAGTGTTCATTACTTTATATTCAAACTTTGCGCAATGATTGTTCACACATTGATGATGTGCATCTCCCATTTTGTGCTCATTTAATAAATATTTTCTTATTTTTAGGGCTGTTGAACTTAGACAGTTTTTCCATCCGAAATGCTTAGGGGGTGTCTTGTTTGTGTAATCTGTAACTCAAGCAGTTTTCATTCCTTTATATTCAAACTTTGTATTATGGTTGTTCACACATTGAACATGTACACCCTATATATATGCACATTTGATAATATATTTTTGAGTGTTTAACTTAGAAATTGTTTTGTCACCTTCTTTAGATTACATTGTGTAATTTGTTGTTATCTGATTTCATTCCTGTATATTTGAACTTTGCATATCGACTGTACACACAATGATATGCACCCGCGACGCAGGTCCAGAGCAGAGTTTGGTCTTGTTTTTCAAAACTGCTGGACAGGAAAATGGCATAAAAAATTTTCAGCCTTTTTCAAACATTTTTTTCTGTTTTTAAGCAAATAAAAAAAAATGGGGTGGAAGGTTTTTGAACCTTCCACCCCAATTTATTTTATTTTCTAATATTTCATAGGGGTGGGGATGAGAATCTATCTTTCTTATTCTTTAGGCATGTGCAGGATTGAATGGTATGCAGCTAGGTGACAAGAAGCTGATTGTACAGAGAGCCAGTGTAGGTGCCAAGAATGCCCAGGCTGCCCCAGTCCAGTTACAGATCCCAGGTTTGAACCTGAACCAAGGTTCGGGTCCTGCCACGGAGGTCCTGGTTCTCATGAACATGGTCACACCTGAGGACCTGGAAGATGAGGATGAGTATGAAGGTATGTACAAGTTCATGGGTGAAAATTTTCAGGATTATTTCTGAATTCAGGATTTTGAGGCTGACTTTCCACAGAAAGTCAGCCTCAAAATGCTGAATTACTAGGAAGATCATAACTGCTTCTATGATTTATTTTCAGTCTGTCTAAGAAAATTTGACCATTTAAACTTGAAATTGTGAATATTTAGTGGGCAAACAGCAAGTTTTAAGATTTGAGTTTCGAAAGTTCAGGATTTTAAAAATTTTGAACTTTCACCCATGCAAGTTCCTGATGCCTTTGTAGCTTGGTGGACACATAAGGATCATGTATCTGTCATTGCTGTTGTCACTCTATTGTCTATTTTTGAAGGGATGCACTGATTTCATTCAAAACTTGGTGAATGGTATATTATTGAAAAAATACAGTCCCTGAGGTTATGAAACTTTTTTTAGTACATGTCATATTCTAAAAATTAAGCAAAAAAAATAGCTTAAAATTTGGATTATTTTCTTATCCATCAGTTTAAACATGTGTTTTGGGTGCTCAAAAGAATTGCCTCATTGAGACAGTTTAATGAGACGGTTCTTTTGAGTTCCCACAACAATATATCATTGAGGAATAAGAAATCTAATTTTCTTTACACACTCTTATCTGAAGGCCTGATGTCATGTTCTAAAAAAATGAATATCCACTATTTATTTGTTTTGCAGATATCTTGGAGGATGTGAAGGAGGAATGTAGCAAGTACGGTGTTGTGAGAAGTATGGAAATACCACGACCTATCACAGGCATAGAAGTACCAGGATGTGGAAAGGTGATAGTCTTTTGCTTCATTTTAACTGGGTTGAGCAAACATTATTTTAATCATTACCAGTGACATAGATGCTTCCTGGACTATTTGTCTAAATTGTGTGCTTAATACATCAGACTCCTCAAATGAACATTTTGATCTCCATTTCTGTCAGATGCAATAATTCATGGTTTCCTATGAAAGATAAGTGAAAAATTTATGTCGTACCTACAGCCAATGGCTGCTAACTGCCTTTAATCACACGCCAGACAATTAATAGTGACACCATAATGAGACTGGGTTTTAGACGGTATATTGGAAATTATTGTCATATCCAATCAGACATAGCGTTATGTTTGCAAGGCATAAGAGATTGATATTTGTATGGCCAAAGGGTATGACAAGCCGCAATGTGTTTAACCCCATTTTATTGTATGCATACAACAAAGGCACAGGCCAGCCTGCGCATCTGGGTAGTCTGATCAACCCCTTTGCTATTAGCTTCCTGAAAAGTTTAATAGCAATACAATGTTCTTAAATTTTCGAGATTCTAGCTAGTATCTGTAGCTGAGCAAATTGGTTTGAGTCTTACCTGGGCCCTAGGTTATAAAACTTTTTTCATGCTCAACTAAACTGAGCACGAAATTTATCCTGCTCATACATGTTAAAATGCCAACAATTGTTGGCATTTTTACATTTATTAGCGTGATAAATACAACCTCTGAGGAACTTAAAGCAGGAAACATATTTATTTGTCGGTATTTTAGTTTTTTTATGAGCAGTTGAAATCTCGTTCTCAGTTGTTGAGTACGAATTTTTTTTTATGACCTTGGGCCAGGTCGCAAATCAGGTTTTCTGGCAATGAGGCTCATGCTTCTTCGGACACTGAGTGATAATCAAGGTAAACACCATTGCAAACTATTTTATTGATTTTTCAGATCTTTGTGGAATTTAACTCGGTGATAGATTGCCAGAAAGCTCAGCAAGGGTTAACAGGAAGGAAATTCTCCAACAAAGTCGTCGTCACATCTTACTATGATCCTGACAAATATCACAGGAGAGAATTCTAAACATTTACATCATCATGTACATATTTGTCCAGAAGAAAAACATGAATCAACTTACCAGCGTGGACATTCTTGCCTAAGGCTTCAGGATTAGTTAGCTTGCAGTCCTTTTCAAAGGGTTGACTTGAAAGGCAATAGTTCATTCCCAGAGGATACAAATTTTCACCTTTTAACTCTTTGCTTGCTAGTGTAAAAAAGAATGGTGTTGCTAATGTAGTCCGATGATAACCTTTGCAAATGGTTTGGACTCATATCAGGGCCGTCGAAATGTCAGCCTGATCTGGATCAACATGCTTGACACTCTGATCTGGATCCAAATTGTTTGACACTCTGACTCTAGAATCTTCAAAAAATAATTTTGAAAAAAAAAATCACTAAACAACAAAATCATGAAAAATTACCCAGCATGCAAAGAGCAAAATCCAGTCATAACTGATGGAATCTTCATCAATCTCCATATGACCTGAGCATCTTGTTTTGATAATATACCATATGGATAGTCCATTATAATACATGTATTCAGCATCTTCATTTGATAATATAAATTATTATACCTCACATAGAAATCCCATGTAAAACCTCCATAGACCGGTAGGTGCTAATTTCGACTATCACCCTGCGATAATTTCGACTATCACATGCGCGCCTCCGAAGCGCGTACGGTTCGTTTACACGAGGAGACGCTAACCTACAATGGCGGATACATGTACATGAATGAGCCATGGCAGTGTCACTTTAAACTCCCAATAACTTTGTTATTTGTGGACAGAAACATAAAGTGTGGGTACTCGTTTTCTTAGTTAGAACGAACTGAACACTTTGAAACCAAATTTGAGCATATTAGGCGAAATTTTCTGTTTTGCAACAAAACCGCATCATCTACAGCAGCTCCATTTACAATGTTGATTAAAGCGAAGCTGCAAGCGAAGTAGCCTAAAGTGTTTGATGCCATCAGTGATTATGGCACGATTTGTTTAAACGGCGATCACGACCATTTTGAGCATTCAAGCTGTTTACGAACACTACCCTTTTGTGAAAGATAATTCAACCATTCGTAGCAATAACGCATTGCGTTGTCTTTGGAACTCTCGCACCATGGTTAGAAAATAAAGGAATAATGTTCGGTATAATAAAATAAATATAACAATCTTGAGAGGGTGCTAGTCGAAAAATCATCCCTCGAAATATTATTATCAACCTCGGCTGCGCCTCGGTTGATAATCACATTCCTCGGGATGATATTTTCGACTAGCACCCTCTCAAGAATGTTATATTTATATAATAAAATTTGGATAGTCCATAATAATACATTAAAAATTGTCTTAAGTAGGCACTCAAAAAATAGACAAACCAAAGACGGATGGTAGCTTAATGCAGGTCTAAAGTATTGCAGAATTGAGCATTCTGCAATACTTTTGGCCTGCATTAAGCGATAATCTGTCTTAAAAACCTTTTTTTGTCTGCTTTTCAGTGGCTGTTTAAGACAGGTTTTACTGTACATGTATTGAGCCAGTATGCAGCATAAGGAACAAGTTGGCATGACTTTTTGTACGTAGTGACTGCGTACAGCCTAGATTCAAATCAGTCTGCACAGTCTGATCAGAGTCTTAGTTTTCCGCCTGAAGAAATGTTGGACCCTTGGCTACAGTGCTTGACTCGAGACCGAAGGGCCGCGTATTCGAGCCTCACCAGCATCACTGTGTTGTGTCCTTGAGCAAGACACATTAATCCTTACTTAGTACTGGTTCAACCCAGGAAGACCTGCCCCGATACAACTGAAAGATTGTTGACTGGGACTTAAAGAATCAAATCGAACAAAGACCCTTGGCTACCCTTAGAGTGCCCTTCGAAGACTCTGATCAGACTGTGGATGCACACGCTGACCTGAGTCTTCCATGGGCGCACTTATCAAACCGGTATCCACTTGTATTAGGAGTGGCTCTGGCCCTTGGGAACAGAAATGGACAGCCTGGATTCAACTTTCTCTTGTACTTTTTACAGTATAATCTGTCTGAAACAACCACTCAAAAAAGACCAAAAATTAGTTTTCAAGACCGATTATCGCTTAATGCAGGTCAAAAGTATTGCAGAATGCTCCAAGAGAGCATTCTGCAATACTTTCGACCTTCATTAAGCTACCATTTGTCATTGAGATCTTTGTTTTGTCTATTTTTGAGTGGTTGTTTAAGACCGGTTTTCCTATAGTTTCATTGGTGAAATGCCAAAATGACAATTCTTCACCTGGTATCCTTAGAAACTCATTAGCATGCATTAAATCTTTGAACAAGATGTTGAACTTGTGTACATTCTCCTGGCAGCAGTATTGTATTTGTTTGGTGGCTTTTTGTCAGTTCATCAGCTTAAGCTTAGATATACCGCATCTCATCCTTGTCGAATGTCAGCCAGAAATCCAGGATTTTCAATTCACAGTTTTTCTCTCCTTTGTCCAGTGAAATGTAGCATTACATTGACCAAGGCTGAACTGCAAGATTTTAGCGGTTATCACTGTAAAAATAGGCTTACAGCTTTAGCAAATCTCCTGTTGTCAATGGCCATGTTGGAGGTGGTCAATTCCCCAGCTATCAGTATGGTCAGGGATTGTCTTCCTCTTAAAGTAAAGGGTAAATCTACTTGCTTACTTTAAGTGCTCTTTCACTTAACCCTCTATGTACTAATGGATTCTGCCTTCTTGTTTGACAAAAAAACTTGGGATGGTCCATTGTATTTATTGAGGGGTCTTAGGTTATAATTTCCAAATAATCTTTTTCTTTCTCTGAAGTTTGTTTTTGTCTCGGGAATCAGTGTAGACCCTGATGAAATGCCGTAGTACCTGTATATGGCATTTCATCTGGGTCTCCATTGTTTGCCAAAGACTCCTGCAGGAGTTTAATACTAGCATACAACGTGTTACCATCATTCGATAAGTACTTTTGAATTTCGAGACAGTTGTCCTTAATAATCAGAGAAAGGACTTGTATGTAGATGTTTATTACTAGCATACCACGCGTTACCATCATTTGATAAGTACTTTGAATTTCGAGACTGTTGTCCTTAAAAATCAGAGAAAGGACTTACAGTAAAACCTGTCTAAAGCGGCCACTCAAAAATAGACAAAGCAAAGAGCTTAATGACAAGTAGTAGCTTAATGAAAGTAGAGCAGAATACTTTTGACCTGTACGAGGCTTGTTCAGAAACTATTGGGACACATGCATTTTAACATGCAATCTTTGGGGTAGGCAGTTGAAATTCGCTCTGAAGTATTATTGTCCTCTTGCAAAGTTATTTTGCTATATAATGTTGGACTAACTGCGTCGACTTTCATTCTTCTGTTGCCTTAGTAACCACAGGTAGCAATTACCGGAGCACGCCAAAAAACGCTGTGCGTACTTAGAATACTCAATTTTACAACCACCATGACGTATATGATCTAAGTAAAATATTTTGCAAACATCGTTCAACCCAAACTGCCATTTAATGTGCACCATTTGATAATAGGTTTGTAATGTTTACAGATAAATGAATGGTATATCTGTGACATACTCAAGGATACCTTTGAATTACAAATGTCAAAACTTACTACGCCAGTAGAAAACGTGGAGCACCAAAAACGAAATTACTGAGTGCAACAGAATGTTTAGTTATATTTTATTTTCAGCTGGTAAAAGTGTTCGATTGAAACACCTTTTAACAGACTATTCAGCGTTTTCGCTTTTAACTATCAAAAATAAATTTGACGTGCCCACATCAGTGGGTTTCCTCAACGTTGTGTTCAGATTTTTTCACATATAACAAGTGATGCCGTATATATCTCCAATGTCCATACAGATAATTAAGTGATTCTGCAAATGCAGACTTAATATCAATAGTGTATGCATCGAGAATCCCTAAATTGTCAAATTATCATTGTAGCTTAATTACCTGAACGATATTATTATAGACACTGCACAATGAATGCAAACGTTATATGGCGTGCTCCGGTGTGGGGGGGTATCCGTCATCTTAAAGCTATTGCACCATAGCAATTAAAGATAACTGAAAGATAATCCAGCCCACACCCCCTTGGATGCTGCACTTAATGTATATGTACTTTGTTTAAAATACTGTTCAGTCGGTTTGACAAAATAGTGATTGTCTCAATAGTTTCTGAACAAGCCTCGTATTAAGTGATAATTGGTCTTGAAAACCAACTTTTGTCCTCTCTTTGAGTGGCCGCTTAAGACCGCTTTACTGTATTATCATAGTAAGTATAAGCAAGCACATAAGATTTTGGTACTTTTCGCATTAGAGACACATGTACGCTTTAGAGGAGACATATTCCAGAGCCTTTGCTGTTCAGATACATTAGTATGGATGTAGATGAAGGTTCCAGCCAAATCTCAGACCTGTTGTCCCACTAGATTACTGCATATTTATCATATGTTTAATGAGGCTTCGTGCATATGCTATAAGTACTAAAAAGTTATGTGCTGGTCCATATTGTATAGCTGCTTTTAGTTTAATATACCTGTTATCCTGGGGCTCTTGGCTGTAAGCAAACTACGTTTTTTGTAGCCATGGTTTTATGTGTCTATAAAGATGAAAATTGTCAGATAATGTTTTAATCAAAACATCACAGTTTACCATAATAAAAATATACGATCATTGGCTAGTTGTAGTCTTTTTAATCCTTATATAAATGCTGGGGATATATTCTTCTTGCAGTGGGTACTAGTCCAATCTCGTTATTTAAAACATCTCTGAACCAGAGTTTTTACTTGTAATCATCAGTATTTTGAATCAAAATAAGTTAGTTATTAAATAATTTATATCAAAGGAGCGTCATCTACATCAATGAGGCCCAAAAGAATGATTATTTTCTTTATCATTTCTGATCAAAATTTGTCAGTGTGCTTAAAACCAGTTTCATTGAGACATCTTTTTTATCACCCAAAACGTATGTTTTGAAATCGAGTCCAGTTAAGCGAAATATTCAGCGTAAAATTGCCATATTGAAATGAGACGGTTCTTTTGAGTGCCCATGACATATGTTTTGGTTGAGAAATAAGAAAAATAGTTTTCAAATACACCTTATCTGGAAACCTGTGAAATAGGCTGTGCCACGAGATTTCCAGCAATGTGATATGTGCGACCAGCAAAAGCTAAAATCAGCCTGGGCATAAGCGCAGTCTGATCAGAGACTTTGCTAGTTGCTTGAATATTCCACAAGTGTTAAGCTACTGACCGACCATCATTTGGAGTTTTGTAGCTTAAAAGGAGGCTACACAGGCTCGTCAGAGTCTACACTTGTCAAAATGCCACATTATTGGAAATCACATGCGGCGGGCTCAAATGAATCTATGGTTTACATAACCCACAAGATAATGGGAAAGAAGTAAACAGCAAATTCAGTTATCTTTTATGGAAATATCCATTTCCTTTTTATTAATGTCCTTCAACATGCTATAAATACCAGTATCTAAAGAAACATCTTCGGGACAATTATTAGCAATCAAAAAAAAAACAATTATACTATAATAATATCATTCAAGCACCAATGGCATGTTATTTAATTGTCTCCCTTTTCTATTTACATTATGATCACTATACTATTAACATGATTTTAGTAAAATGGGAAGTTTATTATTATTGTCTCCCTTTCCATCACTAGGCTATTAAATAAAATATTATTTAAGTAAAAATCCTATGTGGTGGTATAGTAAGGCCCTGGGCAAACAGTGTTTATTGAGATCAGATTGCTCCAGGATCCAGCTCAACACCATTTTCCTATCCTGAACAATATGCTGCATTAATCAAAATTGCAGTAAATAATTCAGAGTCCCAATTTGTGGGACTTTTACAAACATGGACCTATCCAACTTTAACCCTTCATAGACAAATGGACTTTTCCATGAAGATTGGTACAGTTAGATTAGGATGGTCCATTGTATATATTGAGGGGTCACAGGTTATAATTTAAAACAAAAAAATTGTATTTCTGTTTCTGAAGACTAATTTGGTCTTTGCAAACAGTACAGACCCTGATGATGAAATGCCTCATTCTGTGGCATTTCGTCTGGGTCTTCACTGTTTGCAAAAATACCTGGTTTGGTGCTTGCAATCTATAAAGGGTTGATTACATGGCATGAAATGTGCCTTGTTATGGGATAACTGTTCGTAGTTAGTGACCATAACGGGTTAAGACCCAATTCAGTCTGCTTAGCTATCAAAACTAGCAAGAATATTGAAATTTACTTACAGCAAGTTTAAATGAGTGCAAATAACAAAGGCACTGATCCAACTATGTTGATATGCAGCCTTTGTTACAAAGGCTGTACATCCACAGTTTGATTAGAATCTTTGTTGTTTGAAAGCAACAAAACCCTGTTTTCTTGTAATATGGCCAAAATAAGTGATGTGAGCAAGTATCATATATTGCACTAGCATGACTATAATCACAATTTATGACACACAAAATGAAGTCACTTTACCATTGAAATGCCTATCACAAATACAGGAAATAACTTATTTTACAGTTTTTCTTGATATTTTTGGTTAAAGAAAGTACAAAATTTATTTAAAGCTGCATAGTCTGTAACTTTTGATCTTTTAATTTTAGAACTAATGTTTCTATTGTTCAAGCAAACAGTAAAATAACTAAAAGTCAGGTAAACATTTTACCAATTTCGTAAATCTGATAATTTATCAGTAACAAAACAACAGCATTAATGTTAAAATTAACTGTCTATAATTATTGGAGGGACGCAAATAATTACCAACAAGAGAAAAACACACCTGTTTTATAAGATAATTCACTTTTCCGTGCAGTTTTCAGCTATAGTGAACAGATTTATTGTGAAAACATAACTTAATTCTACTTTTACAAATGATTTAAAAAGAAAATAAAAAATTTCGAAAAATATCAAAAGTTACAGAGTACGCAGCTTTAAGAAATGAATTTCTTTTTTTGATGTTCATAAAAGTATGATTGCCATGGGTTCAGCTCAAAGGAAGTGACACCCGTTACATTATCTTTGAACTGGTCCTTGTCTAGATAATGAATGTGCCACATTTCCTTTGCTTCTCCAGAATTCCATTTATTACAATAGATTCACAGGGGATATAGAAAATAGTGGAGGTCCTGATCAGGATCTACACTAGCTGATCAGGATCTACACTGTTTTCAATGGAAGATATAACCCTAATGAGCAAGAATAGCATTAATAAGATCTCCAGGATTCCATTTATTAGATTCACAGGCTATATAGAAAACAATGTAGATCCTGATCAGCTGGCTTCTTGATCTGCACAAGAAGCCAGCTGATCTGGGTCTACACTATTTTCAAAAGAGGATATATCCAGAATCACCAGGAATGGGAGCGCAGTGGCTCAGTGGTAGAGTGCTTGACTCGAGACCGAAGGGCGGCGGGTTCGAGCCTCACCGGCGTCACTGCGTTGTGGTCCTTGAGCAAGACACATTTATCCTAGCTTAGAACTGGTTCAACCCAGGAAGAACCATCCCTGTCTAACTGAGAGATTGTTGATGGGACGTAAAGAATCAAATCAAACAAACCAGGAATAGAGTCAAAATGACTGGATACAGTTCCAAAGTAGACCACATGGCTAAAACTCTGCATAGCTTTAGTTCTGTATGCAAAGGGTAAAAGCATTAAAAATAATATGTAAAACTATACAAACATCGGAAAATATGTAAAACTATCTAGCTTATCTAAAAATATAAACTGTGAAGTCAATTTTTGATTTTTCTGGAATCAGGCATGTTATAAACAAAGCACATAGTGATGGTTTTCTCTGATTATTTTATATTCACAACCATAGATATGAAATTATATACACTGTCCCTTTGCAAAAAAGACTTAACCCATAGTAAGTATTCCCTTTGCAAGACCTAGATTCCATCCCTGTGAAATGGTCTATCCCTGAGCAAGGTGTAGGCAGAATTTGCATAGTGCTTATATAAAGCCGAAACATTACATAATATATTGCATTCGTGAACAAACAATGCATAGAAGCCGCTGTGGTGTAGTGGATAAACTGCCCTTGTATATGCAGGTTCACAGTGGATACACTGCCCTTGTATACGCAGGTTCACTGGTTGAATCCCCAACTCCTCGTCTGTCCGATGAGGCTTTAAACCGTGGCCTCGTCTCCATAAGATCCTAGCTGTTGGTGGGACGTTAAACACAAACACACACAGTAAATGTACAGTGAAATATCAAATCACCCCACAGATAAGCAAATCGCAGTAAAACCTGTCTAAAGGAGCCACTCAAAATATTTTTTCAAGGGTGATAATCTCTAATGCAGGTCATAAGTATTGCAGAATGCTCCCATGGAGCATTCTGCAATACTCTTGACCTGCAATAAACTACCACCTGTCTTTTAGACTTGTTTTGTCTATTTTGAGTGGCCACTTAAGAGAGGTTTTACTGTACAATCAAGCCTGCCTTAAAAGCCACCTGTAATACGCAATCGCCCATCTAACATGTGTTTGGCACACAAAAAAATTCACATGGCAAAAGTTTCTACACAAACTAGCCTGTATTAACTCTTTCCTTGCTAGCAGTGACTTTTGTTGTCTCCTGACAACCTTTGCAAATAGTTTAGACCCAGATCAGGACCGACATTCTTGATCTGGATCCAAACCATTGGACACTGATAGTATTCCTGAATGAATTTTTTGAAAAAGTTTTAGAAAAAAAATAGCACACGTCAAAGGTTTGAAAAATTACCCAGCGTGCAAAGAGTTAAACATAATTCAGTTACCTTTAGTATATTCTAAGGTTTGGTTTGGTTTTGGTTTGTTTTGTTGCTTTACGTCCCAAGTCAACAGCTATGGTCATTGCGGGACGGTCAGTTCACCTAACCACACTTTTTCCTGGGCAGGCTTGACAAGCGGTTAACCAGTAATTAGTGCACATACTTTCGCTTGTAACTGACAACAACCCTTCTTGAATGAATCAGCGGAAGGGAGGAGAATGACCGTAGAAATTATTTCATGATCAATCTCCACAAAAGTATGGGACCGGACCGGGATCGAACTCGCGACCCCTGGAATATATTCTAAGGCTTAAAATAGAATTCTATGACTTGTTATTTATTGTCGCCTGGGTTACATGTATCCTAGGAAATAGCTGGCCATGCATTTCCAGAAAAATCTTGGATCAGACTGTTTCAATGTACTGGCTGATCTGACTCGATGCTGTGCTCTTGTGATAAAGTACTCTCTCTGCTGGTCTGTATCCATGGTTTCATTTGAGCAGCATGATGATGAGAAAATATCCCTTGGAGAACATGCATAAAATGAAGGCCAGGATTGGCCTGTGCATCCGGACAGGGCTGTCATAAACCATAATTGTCCACAGATTCATGGATGTATCGGAGTAAAATAAGCTTCCGATAAACAAATTGGGACAGCCTTTGTTGTTTATTTCATTTAAAGGCCCCTCATATCACACATAAAGTTGCATCAAATACTGGTGGGGATAGAAGGTCCTGCACAGATGTGCAGATATGGACCTTCATTTTCTTCATATTGGTATGCTGAAAGTGACATTTGTCACTGTGAGGCTCATATCCTAACTAAATTCTTTTCATTTATCCCTACTTGCAGTGACAGCTAAGTTTGGAGCCAGCTCGAAACACAATTGTGACTACAGGCTGAAAATTTAACTTTGCATCATGGGTCATTTTTGGGGCTTTTATTGTCTGCTTTTTTCAAGGTTAACTTTTTCAAAAAAATTCTTTCATGAGCACTACTGTGAACTTGAAAATCTTGCGAGAATTTTATTTTCGCGAATAGTGTTAAGACATATTTGCCACATTCAAAATTCATGAGAATGGCATGATTTACATACATCAGTAAACGACAGAGTAATATTGTTATTTCGCAAGCGTTATATTTTCATGAAACTTCGCATATGATAAGTTTTGCGAAAATAAAAACCCAAAAATTTACAGTATCAGAGTTTCAATCAGTTTTGATCCAGATCAGGACTGACGTTCTGTCGGCCCTGATCTGGGTGCAAACTGTTTGCAAAAGTTATCAGCAGACAACAAACGTCACTGCTTACAAGAAAAGAGTTAAAAATCTGTAACTCTTTGAGTGCCTAAACCAAATAACTCATATAGGAAAAAGAGTGTGCAAACAAAATAGTCCCAAATCAGACTGCTCTAATCAAGAACTATTTTGTTGCTTTCTTCAATCATCATATCAATAATAATGTAGAGGCACTAGACCATCTGGAAATTAAAAGATGATATGGCGGGAGCTCAGTGTGCTTTTGTGGGAGCATATGCTCTTATCCGGATGTGTACGGTATCTCCTTTCTATAATGTTGCCTATCATGGCAACATAATAAAAGCCTGATATCTGCCAAAACTACAGTAAAACCGGTCTTAAGCGGCCACTCAAAAAGAACACCAAAATTTGGTTTTCAAGACGGATAATCGCTTAATGCAGGTCACAAGTATTGCAGAATGCTCCCCTTGGAGCATTTTGCAATACTTTCGACCTTCATTAAGCTACCATTTTCCAATAAGACCTTTGTTTTGTCTAATTTTTAATGACCACTTAAGACAGGTTTTACTGTATATGAAATTCATGAATATCATATGAAATGCCCTATGAGTTAGTTCCTTTATGATTATTTAAATTGATGTGAGCTGTCTATCGGTCTCAGTACTCAGCAGCTCAGATGGCACAACTTTTGTCACACTTCTCGCTGCGAACCTGCCGCTCTATCTACTATACCTGAAGTGAGTTCCGATTATAATTTCCTTCATTTAGAAGACTAGCTAGAATGATGAATGTCCCGTAAATTTACGTAATTCCTCGTATGTCACCCAAAATGTCAGTGACCAAGGAGCCTGAAAAATGTAAATAACAGAGAATGTTCTTAAATTTCAAACACTACTACGGAGGTTAAGGCATAGATAAACTGCACAGACCCAGATCAGGGTTTTCATTATTTGTTTCTGAGAATCCGAGTACAAAATTTAAATCAAAAACTGTTTGAAATTTTAAGCAAAATTGTATTTAAACAAAATGTTTCAGATGATAGCAGCTGTTTTAAAAACAATGTTGAAAACTGCATCAATAACTTCTCATCTATTCAAAAGTTATTCCTATTTAAAATTCAAAGTGTCATGTTCAAACCCCACAATGCAACATTTCTATTCCACAATGCAGATCAACCAAATAACCCAAATAGGAAAAGCATGGCAAATAAAATAGTCACAAATCAGTCTGCTCCTAAGAAGAGCAGCCTGATCAGGGACTACTTGTTTGTTTTCTTCTGCAAATTATTTAATGACAACTAGTATAGAGTAGCCGGGATCATCTTAGAAATCCAGCACTTAACTAGTTTCAAATATCAATCTTTATTACTGCAAAGAAAGTCTTCCCACATGCTTGTAACAGTCATATTTTGACCAAAATATTCCCAGGCAATTCATGTGCTGTAAATGCATGGATTTGGTACCTCTTAAACGACAGCTGATCTGTTGATGGCTCTTTTTAAGGAAGATAAATATGAATGAAACTGTCCAACCACATGATGACCTTGAAATGTTGATAAATATAATGCCATAAATTTTGCAAATTTATGTGAATATTTCACTAAATTTATGCAATAATAATTATCAAACATTATTTTTCAATGCATTAAACTTCACCAAGTCCCTCAGGAGATGTTAAAAAACCCTCCCTTGGCACCTTGCAAATATTATTGCATGTAAAAGAAAGTTTGATTCCTGTAATAATATACTAATAGACATTTCCGAACCATGCCCAGAATGTCACTCAAAAGTCACCTGATAGTGTATAACTGACCAATGCTATGACGACTTGACATAGACAGTCCAACAAAGTTTAACACAATCACAAGTGTTCAATCCCCCACAACTTACTGAGATTTACCTTACAGTTGGATTCAACTCTGCATGTTGGGTCATTATTCATGCATTTTGTCATCTAATGATGTTTTTAAAATCATCATTTTCAAAAAATTCTTTCAGGAATAGCATCAGTGTCAATCAGTTTGGATCCAGATCAGGCCGGACGTTATGTCGGCCTGATCTGGGTCCAAACTGTTTGCAATGGTTATCAGCAGAAGACACTATTAGACAAAGAGTTAAAGTTGGTATGGTTTTCGGAAAGGTGAATTACATTTTCTACAAAATGTTAAAAATGTGATACACAATTTTCTATTATTGTCAGCCATGTCTGAAGTAGGTATAAATGAATGGTTATATAGAGGATCTTACATATGTGCCCATGTTTTATTGAATTTATTAAACGAGTTGAGGAAAAGAGATAAAATGATATGACAATAAGATTACTTTGAAATCTCATTTCTGCCGTAAAAAATGTTATAATTTTGTCATTATGTATGCAACGTTGTTAAGGACATCATAACGTTTCCTGAAAATCTGTAAACCACTAGTGGTTTATCGATTTTAGTGGCATAATTGCATGTCGTTATTTCCGGACACAATGTCATATGATAAATAGAAATATAACTAATTTTCCAAATCAAAGTAATTTAAGATTTCATCCGTTTGCAAAATCATTTGGGCCAGTCCATGTTTGTACGGGTATATGTCATATATGTGTCAAGTATTTTTAACTCTTATAGTTTTTCCCTGAAAATGGCATCTGCTTTTTATGCCTGCTGCATATGTTTTAATGCACTTCAGACCACTTTTGGTCATGGAAGCAAACACTATGAACCCTGATCAGACTGCTTCTAAGTCTGATCTGGATCCATATTGTTTGCAATAGAGTATTCCAAAAGATAAAAGCATTTAAGTGAGCAGAAAACAAGTGTCATGAATGGCGGGGAAAAGGACTAACATGCATATGCAGCTATTCATTGAGGCTACATGTCAAATTTTGGGCCTTAACTTTCATAGACTGTTTTCAAAAGGGTATAGAACTTAAACAGTTAAGCCCAATGTGCTTATTAGACGGAAAATGGTATTTTTTTTAAAAAAGACAAGGAAAACAGCAATCTTTTTTTCCTACATTTTTAATCTCCATTATAGTTAACAAAAACAATGTTTATTTTCAATCAAAAATATATTTCATTAAATAATTAACAAACTATTTGGTTGACAACAATTTGTAGATCTAATTCATGTTATGTCACTTGTGGACAGAAATCAACTTTTTGTTATTTTCATATACAGTGAAGTCCCTCTATAATACACCTTGTTAGAACACAAATTTGTATATAACACAGTCAGGCTGTAGCTCCTAAGTTTTTCTACCACAGAATTTTACAAAAGGAACAATAGGAAAATAACCATGTTAAATTCCTAAAACTCCTTAATTTTGTAAAATTGTCCCATTATAACATGATTCACTTTATAAAACAGGTCAAATTCTATGCCCCCAAACAAAGTGCTACAAAGGGACTGCTCTGTTCTGTAAAATTTAAGGTGAGTGAATTACCCATTACACCATGGTTGCTCTAATAACCATTTATAGAGATCAATGTATGCTACAGAATATTTTATGTTGCCTTGACTTTCCTACTTTACATTTGGGGCTGTATATAGGCCACTTCCTGATTCGAAAATCAGCTAAATTTTTCACCAAAAAATCTATAGAGGATCTTACACGAGCGATCATTTCATATGAAATTTATTAAACAAGCCTTTGGCAAGTTTAATAAATTTAATATGAAATGATCACAAGTGTAAGATTCTGTTTATCATATGGCCTTTTAAATGCAATTTTACTACCTTCAAAAAAATTTTTTTTTCAATGAAAATTTGCATTTATGCAACTGACATGGTCATGATGTTACTTGATCACGCCGAGAGTGTTATGTAACGTGTGGTCATAATATTAATTATGACATGACATTATCCACTGAATAACAGTAACGTCATGTGACAAATATATTTACCAATTTCTTACAAAAATGCAAGTCCAATGCAGTATGTCCTGATCAAAGAGGAGCTGTGCCGTTTATTTAAAATTCTAAGTTTCAATTTGTTCAAAGCATATATGGCATACTCAGTTTTATTTTTTAACCATTTGGCAGTTTTACATACTAAGGACCTCTGACAGGGATAATGGGAGCCACAATGTATTCCTGCATGTGTATGATTTTTTTTTTTTTGTAAAAAGTTGGTCATGCTTCAATATTTAAATACAAGTTCCCTGTTAGTCCCTATTTTAAGATATTGGATTTAGGTTCCTATTTCAATAAATGTACAGCTTTTATCCTGAAATGGTCACTTTTTGTATTAAACTTAGAAAATTAGAATACATTGTAAAAGGGTCAGAGGTCCTTTTCCCAAATCATTGACCCCCAGCCCGAGTTTATAAAGGGTAGGAAAATTCCTGCGAATTAAATACAATAAATGGACAAATTAGATGTTAAGTATCCCATTAGCTAGTGGTGCATGATTTATGGCTGAGTAATGACCTGCTAAATACAGATATAATCACTTGAACTGCTGTCAATGGCCACTATATAAAGAGGCTCCAGTATACACGAGGACAAATCATAATAAAATAAACTAACAAAGGGGCCTCATTGCGAGAAAACCTGACTTTGTTGCATGCGAACAACAAAGGCTCGGAGCAGCCTGCATATCCCGTCAGTCTGATCAGCACATTTTTAGCTTCACGCAAAATTTCAATGTTCTAACTAGTCTCTGTAGATAAGCAGGCTGCTTTGGGCCTCCCTAGGTCAGAAACCCTAAGTAAGTTTTTCTTGGGATGACTCCCAACGTAAATAATACTGCTGTAAAAAAAGAATATCATAAAGTGATTATATGGACAGAAAATCTCTGATCAAAATAAATACCCTGGCCTCCACATAAAAGTGCATGATGGAAAATATTTTTTTATTTCCCAACCAAAACGTAATTGATAGTAAGAAAACAATTACTTTACGCTCAAAATAAGACCTTATCTGGAGCTATGAATACCTATGGTCATAGCTGTTTGAAACATTGACAAATGAAAGAAAATACGTACCGTATTCGCATAAATATCCATGCAAATACCAAAGCTATTTGAAGCCATTGTCAAATGAATGAAAATCCATGTTCAAATCATGAGATTTGCATGCTGTTTGAACATTGGTTTTAACTTGACGATACCTAAAATGAGCCCAGAGTTGTTTATATGATGTTGTACGGAAAGTGATGCGCCCCAGACTGATTCTTTCACCGATGTTATTGTTCGTGAAAATGCTGCGCACTGTTAGGACATTGCGACTACCTAATGAAGTTCAAAAGTTTACAACTGACGTCTTTATGTTTAGAGAATATCAGTGTAAGAAAAGGGATATTTTAATGTTTTAGCTGCATTTTCAGTAAGATATTGGTTGGAATCAGGTAAAATATGCAAGAATAACGATTACACATACTTTTTTCATTGCATCAACACTTGCAGAGTCCCCACCCTGTAAACGTTAATGCATGAAAAGCATGTGCAATCCCTATATTCTAGAATCAGAACAAGTCCATTTGATTGCCTGCTACAATTTCTAAGTAAGTACATGACCATGACCTAAAAGTCACTGACTCTGCAGGGGATGATACAGATCACAATGTAAGACCAGTATCTGTATAAAGCCGCGACCAGATTGTAAACCTACCACTGCCAATTCTAAAGTGCAAGAGCTCCAAAAATATTCAAGCTTAAATGATGTTCTTTGTGTTCTGCACATTCTCTCATGTTATGGTACATTTGTTAGTATCATGACAAGACAATATCTAAAACAGCTTTTGAGATACAGAGCAATACCAACCATAGATACAGAACAATAACAATCATATCACAAAATCTACTGTTTTCAATTTCTAAGGGTCATAACACCTCTCCCCCCAGACCCCCTCTAGGAGCTGTGGTCCCAAGGTTACTAATCCCCATACACTTCTCTTGTTTAGAGTTTGAAAAAGTCTTAAGTTAAAAATGTGAAAAAGAAATAAAAGAACAATTTCGAATGTCTGAAAAAAGAACATGATTATTTTCAGACCATCATTAAAACACTTGTAAAGTTTCAAAACGATTGGCCAAAAGCTGTAGGAGAAGTTGTGCTCACAAGATACCTACTCCATACACACTTTTGTAGTAGAGTTTGAAAAAAGCCTAAGTTAAAAATGCATAAAAAAAAGAAATAATTTCAGATTTCTGAAAAAAGCACATGCATATCTTCAGACCATTATTAACACACTTGTAAAATTTCAAAATTGTCAAAAACTGAAGGAGTTGCGATCACAAGGTGCCTACTATAAATCTGGAACAACGTACAACAAACCAAGCACTACGGAATGACGAAAACTATGTCCCTCCACTTTTCTTCAAAAAGGCGCAGGACAAAAAAAGTTGGTTTTGACAAAAAGACTGTACAGTTTGAAATGAATTGCGAGATTTTATTGAACTTTCAAAATTTACAGAATGTTAACTTGATATCAAAATGGTGGCCTCCATTGGATTATAACAGAAGAGCTCAGAATTGAGATGTTTGAATTGCTTTAACTTTCTTATTCTGTGTCAGTTTTTTTTATCAAAATTAAAATATGTACTCAAAAAAGCCTTTAAAAATAGATATTGCTTTCCCCTTTAAGAAAACATTTTCACTATTAATTCAATTTACAAAGCTACTATTTTCTAAAAATCAACAAATTAGAAGTTCCACAAATAACACCATTTTCAAAATGTCGATGTTCCACTCATGTGACGTAACTGTTCATAGCTCATCCAGAAAATTCCAAACCAAGGGGCCTGAAAAATAAAAGATTAAAATATTCAGTAGAAATTTTCCAATAAAATATCAGAATATTTCATTTAACTCTTTCCTTGCAAGCAGCAACTTTTGTCATCTGCTTATGACCTTTGCAAACAGTTTGGACCCATATCTGAACCAACAGAATGTTGATCCTGATCTGAATCCAAACCGTTTGTCACTCTGCTAGTGTTCCTGATAATTTTGAGAAAAAATCAACAGATGATAGCATAAGCATGAATAATTAACCAGCATAAAAATAGTTAAATTTTAATATCGATGATAAGGGTTTAATTTTAAAGTGTTTATATGAAAGAGCTGCGACTTAGTCTGAAAAGGTCAAGAACAGGATTATGTATTAGCAGAGTTGATTCAAAACATGGATTAAGTACTTAGAGAAGCTCTTTACTAATAAATAGATGTCATAATCAACCATATAAGTGCACATGCTCTTATAAACACAATCCCAGTTCTTTTTTGAGTGATAAATGCTAAAATCACTCCTAATCTTGTATCAATCTTGTGGTTGTATATCATTATTAATATGGATTCTTCATATCTGGGTCAACACTATTCAAAGCAAATGGGCCAAATGTTACATTTTTTTTACAATGTGGGCACAATGAAGTTATAAGGTTGCCAATGGTAGCCACATCACATTCAGTGCTTTTTTTAACTTTATTGCTTTCAAAATGGCCACATTTCCCTGGAGTATAACTCTATACCTGCCAAAATCTTCTGTTAATAGCCTTTGCAAGCAGTTTGGACCAAAATCAGGCCCAGCAAAATGTTGAGCCTGATCGGGATCCAGCCTGTTTGACACACTGATAATAATCCTGAAAGAAAGTTTCTAAAAACTAGACAAGAAAGTCTAAAAAATTCCCAATATCCAATGCTGTGTTAATTCTATCTATCCTTCTTTTTTCCATAAGCGGCTTCTTTGTCTGAAATTTTAAAGGAAGGAATTTGGAAATATCAACCTGATTATGTATTGCGTTTTGGAAAACAGTGAAGACAAAGATGTGAACAGCAAAGCCTCAGAATAGTGTAACATGTATGATGTTTATCTGTTTGATATGTTGTTTTCTCTTGACCCTGATATTGGAGATATTGATAGTAAACAAGTTGTTTGTTTGGTCATTAGACTATTCTAGAATAAATGACTAATCATCTAGATATCAAAATATTCTATAATGGAAGTTTCTGGAAAAATCCGGAATTATCTAGAACTTTCTTTTTCATGCCAAAAGCGGCTTTGAGCAAGTGCCGGAAGAACTGAAAACCTTGCGGAACATTCCAGAATAAATAATTTTGTCTGATATCATAGTTGTTTCCTGATTGTTCTGGAACTTTCTTAAAGAGTATATATAAGAGTAAATTTTCATAAGGGCATCTTTGGAGTAATTTCACCATTTAAAAATCAAAACCTTTTGTGCTGGAATTCTATCTTATTATATCTAGATTAATTTGACTTATTCTTTCTGGATTACTTTGTGACATTCAGCGTTGGATTCCGACAAAGTGTTCATTTGGAATTAACTTCAAAATATGGGGATCAGAAACTGCTGAAAGACTTGTGTTGATAAATATTCTGAGGGACAGTTTGGACATACATGTATTGTTTGTCAAAATTGACCCGAGACATATGAATATTCAATGACCTTTTACTCAGTCTTCGTGAATCTTCGTAAAAAGTGCACTTTAGATTGTTGTACAATTACTAATCTGAAAGAAATTAATCACAATTCCCCGATAGCCTAGTGGATAGTTGAGTGTTTTAGCACATCAAAGACGTGGGTTTGAGTCCAGTAGCATTTAAGAATTTTTTTTTTTCATTTTTCTTTCGATTTGCTAGTTTCTTTGTCTTTATTTTTGATTTTGTGCACTACTGGATACATTTAATTGAATTTGGCATGCGTTTATGCCATGAATAATTTCAATAAGCCTTCATGTGATTAATTCTTTGCACACTGAATATTTTTGGGACTTTTGTTATTATCTGCTGACTTTTAATCAAAATTCACTTCTTTCAAAAATTCTTTCAGGAGCACTATCAGAGTGTCAAATGGTCTGTATCTAGATCAGAACTGACATTCTGTTAGTACTGAACTGGGTCCAAACTATTTTCAAATGTTATATCAGCTGACAAGGAAAGAGAGGGGAACTTAGGGAATAGTGAATACAAAAGCGGCCATATAGGAATGAAAGATGTAAAGCTTATCACAAGATGATATAAAATATATGAACAATATTAACTTAAAAAAAGAAAGCACTTTGACAATTAAATAAAAAGGTTCCTTCCAAGTTTCGATCCAGGTATGCTTGATTTGTAAATAGTCAACTAACCACTAGGCTATCAGACAATTTGGAATAACGAATCGACATTATCTTCATATTCTATGTAAAAGCGTGACCAAGGTCGGAGTACTCCACGAAAACGCACAAATATCACGAAGATTTTGGTGAAAATTAATCAGTCTAAGGTCAATTTTGGCAGACGATATAAAGTACCGTAAATTAGACTTTCTTTGATTATATAAATATTTTCCATTGCTTTTGTATATTATAATTTTGTTATTTTTAATAAATTTTGTTAAATTCTAAAAGTACGTTTTGCTGACTTTCCAAATACCAGATTTTGGTTTCCTGAATTCTTTTCTAGTTACGCCTAGCATGTAACAATAGTCTGCACACAACTTTAGTCTCACCAGAGCTCAAACTAGATTTTTTCATGGAAGCAAACAAAATGAACACTGATCAGACTTCAGTCTGATCTGGGTCTATATTGTTTGCAATATTGGCTACCTAAGAACATAAGCAGACGAGAGCAGCGGACAACAAAAGACATGACAGGTGGGCTAAGGGTTAAAGTAGCTACAAAGTATGACGTTTTATGCTGCAAATTTTCTAATATTGTGCTTTTAGAGTTACCTTACTTAGGCATGTATAACCCACAGTCTTTAAATGGGGTACTGGTTATGCACCCTAACTTCTTGTTCAGTTTTTCAAAGAATTGGTCCTTTAAGGAATAATAACAAACATAGTTTATACAACTGTAAATGCAGACCATTCTTACTTGTTAGTGTTAGACTAGTGAATGTGGCATCTGATCAGGATCTTCTCTGTTTGCTTACAGAATATTCTATATATTCTATTAAATTTCAATTAGATTGAAAAATACTACCCAACAACCCTGAAATTTACTGTGGACTTGTTCAAATGATAAGGATGGGAAAGCCCATTTGGCATACAAGGGTTAGGATTTATATTGTTATTATCATTTTTGAAAACACTACAGATCCAGATCGATCAGGATCGACACTGCTTTCCACCCTAAAACTACATGCTTACAACTGAACTTCTGCAGGTTAGAGGGATAAAAATTGTGGAGTGTCGTACATAAAAATATTCAGCATGAAAAGGGTTAAGGCAAATATGGAACATATTCAACACAAAATTCTAAAAGCAAAAGCTTCACTTTCATGTTATCTGTGTCCCTGGACCACTTACATGAGTTTGTTTTAAAACTTAATATGGGTATCTATTGGAAACTGGTTATGATCTCTCATACAAGTTGTTTAACAGATCAAATTTGTTTAAGCTATTTTTATAGAAGCTCGCCCAGTAACCATTTCTGCCAAACGATTTTGCATTCTGACAAAACGTTTGATTGGACATTTTTTATATTTCCTTAGCCACAATAAACCATGCCCCCAGGCAGCCATGTTTATTTGAAGATCAACTTCAATTTGGCTATTATTGCAGATGTTCTCCTAGTGATCATCTTTGCCATATTGTTTTCAATCTTGACCACTTGTTTCATGGGAAAAGATGTCAAATTCCTTTTAGCTACTTTTGTAGAAGGTCATCCAGTGGCCATTTCTTCCAAATACCTTAGAATTCTGATCAGCGGTTTCAGGAAGAAAAGATTTCTATTTGCTTAGCTGAAATGAAAAAAGTCAATAAGCAATGCTTATTAGATACCCCCCGCACAGTAAGAGTCAGTGAAAAAACTTGGCAAGTTATAGTTCGAACAAGAAGACCTTAGTTTTGATAAGAAGATTTCAGTAGAATCTGTGCAAACAAAAATTATAAACTCCTTCATGCATATGTTCAATGTGTCTACATTGTATCTGCAAAGTATCAAATTGCTCCATCAAAAGCTGTAGTAGGAGTTGATCGGCCCATAAAGGCACTATCCATGCATATACAAAAGCCATATAAGGGAATAATTGTCTAAGTTCTCACAGTTGTCATTTTGTCAAAATTATTTTTTGTGAACCAAACTCCTTCATGCATATGTTAAATGTGTCTGCATTGTATCGGCAAAGTATCAAATTGCTCCATAAAAAGGTGTGGTAGAAGTTGATCGGCCCATAAAGGCACTGTCTATGCATATACAAACACCTTATTAGGGAAAAATTGTCTAAGTTCTCACAGCTGTCATTTTGTCAAAAATTATCTTTTCTGAACTAAACTCCTTCATGCATATGTTCAATGTGTCTACATTGTATAGGAAAAGTATCAAATTGTTCCATCGAAAGCTGTGGTAAGACTTGATTGGCCCGTATATGGCCTATAATAGCATAAGCACAAAGCACTATATTAAAAGCCATTTAGAACTACAAAGGGAAATAACTCTAATAGAATTGGCCCCTAGCCCTTACTTTTTTGTCTCAAGTATTTGTCTTGCATATATGAACATGTTTGCAAGGTTTGATGAAAATCCAGCAATGACTCTTCGAGTTATTAAGGAAAAAGCACTATATTAAAAGCCATTTAGAACTACAAAGGGAAATAACTCTAATAGATTTGGCCCCTAGCCCTTACTTTTTTGTCTAAAGTATTTGTCTTACATATATGAACATGTTTGCAAGGTTTGATGAAAATCCAGCAATGACTCTTCGAGTTATTAAGGAAACAAAGCGTTACGGACGGACGGACAGACGCACGGACACACGGACGCACGGACGGACGGACAACGTGAAAACAGTATACCCCCTACAAACAAAGTTTGCGGGGGGTATAATAAGGCACAGCCCCTGGTGGCCATGTTTTTTACCGATCAAATTAGTTTTAGCTATTTTTGTAGATAGTCACCTGTGAAGCTTGGTTAAAATTGGTCCAGAGGTATAGGAGGAGTTGTCATTTAAAGCAAATTGTGGTCGAAGGACGCCTCACATCGACTGGTCCAAATAGCTCACTTTGAGCACAAGCTAAAAATGAAATTATCATGAGTTAACTGAAAAATTGTAGACTGGGATGTATGACATCATCTCGAACAAACAAAATCATGAGTGCAAAACATGATAAGTAAGCATCAAGAGCGGAGAATATAAATAGCATAAACTGTAGGTCCAAATATACAACAATTTTGAGTGGAAAATTCTGGTTATTCTCTTATCCATCAGTTTAAACATATACCAAGTAAAAGTGAAAATGCTACACTGCAATATTTTATTTTTGTGACAAAGTATCGGATAAAAAAGTTTTTACTAAACTTAATAATGTTTCCCAGACATCCAGCAAACCATTTTTCCAAACTCCATCAATGTGTCTCTTTTGATGTCTGAGTTATGTTCCTTTTTGTGTTTTAAGCTTTATTCACTGAATTTTGCAATTGTGCATTCGCAAAAAATTTTTTTTGGCTCATCAGAAATGGTCATACTCGTAGTTCATTAAAACACAAAAAAACTGGACTTATCACTTAAAACAAGCTCAGAAATCAATTTCGAATCAATTAAATTTTTAAATTGTCTCCCTTTGACAAAAACAAATAAGGAATATTAAATGTTTGGTAATCTTCGATTTATCACAATTTTAGACAACTTTCTTTTGCCAAATCAGTTAGACCTATTAGCAAATTGTTCCTACCGTTTCTCAACTAGTAATGTCCTCAGACTAAGATGC
Source organism: Loripinus fragilis (assembly GCA_964019695.1). Taxonomy (NCBI): domain Eukaryota; kingdom Metazoa; phylum Mollusca; class Bivalvia; order Lucinida; family Lucinidae; genus Loripinus; species Loripinus fragilis. The sequence continues at coordinate 85,929,888 of OZ026516.1, forward strand.
AACAACACATTGATTTTCCTATGGATATTTCAGTGATAAAATTTCAAGCTTGGCAAGGACCTCGGACAGTCTTAATGAAGGATTGCCCATAAAAAGGACCAGAGAAAAGTTTCAAAGAAAATAATATTTTTTCTATGAAAAAGATAGTAGGTTCAACACTCGACTTATCCACAAAAGCCGTTTTCTCATTGGACAAGTACCAATTGAAAAATATGGGTTGAAAACTCTGTTTTTGCTATTCAACATATAGAAAAAAGAAAAAGTTTTACTGAAGTGCTTTCCCCCCGTGACCAAACTAATCCTTTTGCATACAGTTGTAGTTTTACATTTCACACATCATATAAAAACGGCATGATTGGTCACGGGGGGGGGGGGGGGGGGGGGGGGGGGGGGGGGGGGGGGGACGCTGTCAAAATGCTCAAAAACACTTTATTATAAAAACATATTAGAAACTTATTTTGTAAAAGCCTGTAGGTAAATATCGATTTGCAATGGCATGTATCAGGGCTTTAGTTAAGAGTGCGTATAGAGTAATTACTTTTCCCATTTCTCAACCTAAACATATGTTGTGGGTACTCAAAAGAAGCGTGTCAATGAGACGGTTCTTTTGAGCACAGAATTATAGCCTAAATCTGATGTGTAAGAAAATATCAACGATTTTACGCTCAAAAACTGTGTTTATCTAGAGTATGATTTATACAGTATGCAGATATGATACACCTCAGTGCACTTCAAACTGGTTGACCTTGAAACATTACAGGTAATAGTCAAAAGATATTGACAGCACACTTCTTTAGATGAAACAATGAAATCTTCTAAACCCGAATTTTATGCAAACACATCACTTTCGTCTCAAATTTTATGCCGCAAACATTATATTTACATGTATTTAGGGGAATACTCGACGAAACTTTGACTTTCTGTGTTATAAAATTTGGTCACAAAAATACCCCCGCCCCCTAAACCCTAGAGTCCTGACATAATTATGCAATATTTTCAAAATCTTTTTATTTTGCCAGGTGCACTAAATGTTAGGGTTTGATTTAAGCACAAAACTGTGGTTGTCAATTATGCATTATCCTAGCCTCAGGCTGTCAAAATTTGGGCAGATTGAATAGGAAACTGTCCGAGGTCCTTTGATGAAAAACCCGCTTTTCAAAATTGATTTTCTAAATGATACAAAACACGTTTGTTATAAGTCCTTGGAATTTCTGGTTGTCACATGTCCAGACTACCATTCTGTGGATTTCTGAAGGTCTAAACTGTGTGAGATTTCTGTTCAAATTTGTAACCTGAAAAATTGGACCCCTGTCACATTTGATGTCTTTCATGTCTTTCCTCGTGACAACATCTGTAAAACTTTTACTGTTATGAACAACACAGTCTTTGAACATTTAGATACACTTTCAATTTACTGGCTTGCATCAATTTGTATACAAATGGCAAACAGTTCAAGTGTAGCATTTTCACTTTTGTTCAGTATATGTTTTGGGTGCTCTAAAGAATCAGATGGTTCTTTTGAGGACCCACAACATATTTGAGAAATAAAAAATATCGTTTAATCACACTTTTGCATAAAGTGATGGAATAGGTTTACATAAATTTGATACTCTGCTGAGAAAATTGATTCTTTTCTGTTTATAAGAAACTAACTAGCAGGGAAACATGCTTACATTTAAGTAATATTTACATGGTGTACCTCTAAATTCTCGAGCAAATTTTGATTATATATAAAGCAGAATATCAAGTGCCCTCCTACAATAAAGTAGGGATAATAACTTGAAAAAGTAGTGAAAAATTGACCTAAAAAGTATGGAAAGCAGGGATTTTCCAAGTACATTTTTTTAAAAAAGCAATTTGTATCTTTTATACCAAAATAAGCAAGACAAATAGATGCACTTGGTTTATCATGATTAGTAATGTTATCTTTTCCACACTTTTCCAAATAACGTTTGCACAACTTTTACACCTGAAAATCAACCATGACCATGCAATGAGTAATGACTTCTGCTAAACTCCAAAGCCCTGATTATAAACCCCAAAGAAGCAGGGTGAGAAAGAAAAATTAAACTTCTTAATGGACTAATTTTAAAACAAAGACATGTCTAGGAAAATGGTTGGCTGCAGATTCAGTGCTAATACTGATCCTGAAAGTCTAAGTGAAGAAATAGCACTTGTAGCTAACTTTGAACACTATGCATGTGTAAACACTTTAACCTTACAATTTAATATGCTCTTTTAACGCAGCTCTTCCACCTCTCCATTTTGAGCAGAGGGCAGCAAGATGCACCAATGCTGAATGTATGGTTAATATTGGCTTTCAGCACTTTTAACAAGTTGTTAGGAGTTAAAAATACAATGTACCTCATTTACAGTTAACTACTTTATAACAGAGTGTGAAAAAAGTGCAAAATTATGATATATAAATAGGTTGGCAAATGAAGGATTAAATGTTTAGAAAAGATATACATGTATCAAAGAGCATAAATACAAAGCATCAGGATAAAGGCTGTGACAATGAATTATCATAACAGAACTAGTAATGTTTTCAGAAAAAACAGATGCCCCTAAATTTGAGCTATTTAGTTCTGCTAGAGCTGTGACCTAGAAAATTAAGGTAAAGTCAACAAAACTTAATCAAGCCTTCATCATGCCCTAATTTTATATCCAAGCAAATTTGGTTCCAAACTGCCCTGTAGTCCATGAGAAATCTTGTGCACAAGAAAGTGTCACACCAACTCCGGCACTGAAGGGATTCACACTAAAAATAATATGTCCCCACCCACCGTTTTGGTGGGGGGAGGGGGGCTACATAACTGTTTTTTTTTTCAAACTAATTAATTCTTTTCTAGCAGTTTCGAGGATTTAAAGAGTAAGAGTGCCTTAACTCTTTGCCTGCAAGTGGTGGACTTCTGTTGTCTGCGAATAACCTTTGGAAAAAAATTATGTTTCAAGGTGCATTGGGTTGGTCTGCAGTATGTGATTGTAGAATTTCCTGGCCAAATTCACTTTTTGGACCCAGATCAGGAACAACCAAATGTCTGGCCTGATCTGGATCCAAACCCTTTGATAGTATTGCTCAAAGAACTTTTTTACAATGATAATTTGAAGAAGAAAAAAACAGCAGATGTAAAAAAATTATCCAAAGTTACCGGGCATGCAAAGAGTTAATGTACAATACTTTGTGTTCTCTAGGAAGTCAGAAGGGGAGATCACTTACATTACTTGGATAACATCTAGCTTGACATGGCGAGGGAGAGGTGTTCTACAGATCTTGTTACAATTCACCAGATAGGTAGGGGTGTTCTTTAGTTCTCTTGTTTAACAATTTACCAGTCTGGCATAGGTCGGCCAAAATCCTTTCATAAGCACTCCTATCCCTTCACTTCTTACACTCTTCATCAGGCAGTCCATGGATCCTGTATACAGCAGTCCCCTATGGTAGTCAGGTTGGAGATAAAAATACCGAATTCTGTTTTTGAGAAATCTATGCAGATCTAGGATAACTTTTTAAAACAAAGTTGTCAGGCTTATTGGTCGTAACTGGTTGATATTTAGAGCTTAAGTAAGGTAAGGCCGGAGTTTTGAAATATATGAGCAGATGGTCATAATAATGACATTTGTTGGGTGTGTCGCGTGCGCTTTATATGCTATTATGCGCTCTGGCCACGGCACACCGTCAGTAAAACTGAAAAATGTCATTTGTTGCCATTTGCAGAAAAACAGTAAATGGTTCAATACAATTTCTTACATACACAGTCATATTAAAAAGAGTTACCTTTTAAAATCTGGGCTTCACTGATTGGTGCATTTTTTTTAAAGTAGCAGATAATTTTACAAAAATTATCTATCAAGACATACTAGACACTTCAAACATGGCTGACATTAGTTTGACCTTGACATTAACTTACCATTCTACAATACGTTGGAAACAGCCCCTTATATAGTGCTAAAAACCCTTCTTGTTTTACTGTTTTTATAAGACAGTCTATAGAACCTCTATACAGCATGGGCCTGTGAAAGATGGTAAATATATATATTGTGCAGTCCCTTTATAAAACTATTTTGGGGTCCATTGTGTTAAAAAGGGAAATTTTACAAAGGTATGATAGGAAAATTCTCTTGTAAAGTAAAATGACAGCAAATAAATTTAGGGGCCACAAAATGATAATGTTATATCATATTCCCTGTTATAATGAGGTGTTATAAAGGGACTGTATTGTAATATCATGGGTGAATGTTCAAAATTCAAAAAATCCTGAACTTTTTGAAATTTGAATCTTAAAACTTGCTGTATGCCTACAACAGTGTCACCAAACCACGTGGTGTGTGACGTAAATTTTTGGTACCACCGGCAGCTAAATCATCAACAAGAAGCATCGCCTCGGAACTTCAATCAATCGTAAGTATTTTATTTTCCAGCCGATTTCAACGACATATAGCCTATTCTAAGGGGAAAAGTGAGTTCTTTACAACGGTGTTAATGGATTTGTCACCAGATTAATACTTTAGGCCTGAAAACGAGGCAAATGTCCTAAAGTATTAATCTGGTGACAAATCCATTAACACCGTTGTAAAGAACTCACTTTTCCCCTTAGAATAGGCTATATGTCGTTGAAATCGGCTGGAAAATAAAATACTTACGATTGATTGAAGTTCCGAGGCGATGCTTTTTGTTGATGATTTAGCTGCCGGTGGTACCAAAAATTTACGTCACACACCACGTGGTTTGGTGACACTGTACAAAGAATTGAAAATTTCAAGTTTAAATGGTCAATTGCCCAAAGATGAACTGAAAATAAATCAGAAGCTATTAAAATCTGCTTAGTTTCGCATATTAAGGCTGAGTTTCAAGTCAGCCTCAAAACCCTGAATTCAGGAATAATCCTGAAAACTTTCACCCATGCAATATGGACCTCATTGCAAGAAAGTCAAATCTGGATGTATGTGAACAACATAGATGCAGACCAGCCTGCACATCTGCACAGTTTAATTAGCACCTTTGTTACTCACTATACGGAAAATTATAATAGGCAAACTTTCTTATGTAAAAATTTCAGTATTCTAGCTAGTCTCTGCAGCTAGCAGGCAGGTTTCAGCCTTAGCTGACGGCAAGCCTGTGTTTTGTTTGCTTGGTTTGATTCTTTATGTCCCAGTCAACAGTTTTGCAGTCATGTCTGGACAGGTCTTCCTGGATTGAACCAGTACTAAGCAGCGGATGAAGTGTTTTGCTCAAGGACACAACATAGTGACTCCGCAGGCGGTGAGGCTCGAACCAGCAACCTCTCAATACCCAGTCAAAGGCTCTTCCAACTGAGCCACTGTGCTCCATGCAGTTTACTTGTGACAAGGCACATATGGGCCTCGTTGCGACAAAACCTGTCTTGAGGGTTTCCGACAAAAGACTAGCTAGAAATTTGAAATTTCGCTCAAGGCAAGTCTAGATATAATACCTCTCGATAAGCGAATAACAAAGGCCCTGATCAGTCTGCGTTGATGGGCAGGCTGGTCTGAAACTTTGTTTTCTCAAACTCCCGCAGACAGGTTTTCTCGCGTCGAGGCCCATACAATACTGAACATGTTCCAATATCTTTAACAGTAATTACCGGACAAAAAGATGCTTGGCAAAAAAAAAAAAAGCATAGACTCAGATCAGAATGCTCCCGCGCAGTGTCATTTTGGCCTTCATCTATTGCTTGTCAGAAAAGCAGGTCCATGGTATGGGCATTTATTAGAGCATGGGGGATTATTAAAGCAATTACGGTAATTTAAATGCAGGAAAAGTACAAGGGTTCTGACGGAAAGCAGCATATCGCTTATTCTGGTGTAAGGGGGCGTGAGAATTGTTGCACTATCCATTAGTTCTCATGAACAGACTCAATAAAACCCAATCTGTCGATTTCTAACAGCGTAGGTCCTCTATATTTCTGAAGGATCCGTTTTTTTCCAGATTATTTAGAGGTCGCAACAGCTGTCGTTGTGCCGCGTGGAGTTGGTAAATTTCTCTTTGTACATTGATATAGTGTTGATATTTTTTCATATTCTGGTCCTTCAGGAATACAGGGTTCTGACGGAAAGCAGAATACCGTTTAAGCTGGTGCTAGGGGGCATGAGAATTGTTGCACTTTCCATTAGTTTTCATGAACAGACTCAATAAAACCGAGTCTGCTGTTTTCTAATAGCGTAGGTTCTCTATATTTCTGAAGGATCCGTTTTTTCCAGATTATTTAGAGGTTGCAACAGCTATTGTTGTGCCGCGTGGAGTTGGTAAAACTTCTCCCCGTACATCGATATAGTGTTGATATTTTTTCATATTCTGGTCCTTCAGGAAAACAGGGTCCTGATGGAAAGCAGAATACCGCTGTTTTATTAAAGCGTAGGTTCTCTATATTTCTGAAGGATCCATTTTTTCCAGATTATTTAGGGGTGAAATGAACCTTACCTGCCATTTTCAGTGGGCTGGTTCATAACTCTAGTCTTGATAACATCTGCAGGAGTACACATAATTGAGGCGACCAGTCCAGCACAGGCACTGAAGACATATAAACCACCAATCGGAATCAGACTCGGATGTACATAGAAGATCTACTTTGATAACGTGGCGCTGATGTTACATATCATGATGATGACATCACAGCAACCATGCCAACACAATAACAAGTGTGATTGCAGCAAAACAAACTGCTATAAATGAAGTTTATGTATTTTTAGCGAAGTTTTATTGAAGATACATAAAGTTCATTTTATTCTGCTGATTAAACTTTTTGGGTAATCAGAAAAATGGATTTTGATACAGAGTGTGATTGCAGCAAAACAAACTGCTATAAATGAAGTTTATGGTTTTTTAGGGAAATTTTATTGAAGATACATAAAGTTCATTTTATTCTGCTGATTAAACTTTTTGGGTAATCAGAAAAATGGATTTTGATACGAATGAACCCACATGCTACAGAACTAATTTTCTTAACACCAGTTCCAGCTAACAAAATGAAGCTTTTTTGTACATAGTACTACGCATTATGCGCCTTACCTACACCCGAGGCTTGATTCGATTCTCGAATTGTGTGGGACTTTCCTGATTGATCAACCACATCAAGAGAAAACACGGTCGCCAAGGTTATAAAACTGTTTTCATGCTCAACTTCCTTGAGCATGAAATTTGTCCTGGTCAAAAAATTAAAAATGACAAAGCTATTTAAAAAATACAGTAAAACCTGCGTAAAACGACCACTCTCAAAAAGACCACATATTGGTTTTCAAGACCAATTACCGCTTAATGCAGGTCAAAAGTATTGCAGAATGGAGCATTCTGAAATACTTTCGACCTTCATTAACCTACCATTTGTCATAAAGATCTTTGTTTTGTCTAATTTTGAGTGACCCTTTTACACAGGTTTTACTGTATATGGTCAGGACAAATGATATTTTTTTCTGTCTGTGTTCTGCCAACAGTTAAGGTAATATAGACGGTGGCCATTGCTTAAAGTCTTATCAGACAGACTGTAAAAGCTACAGATTTAACCTGTACACGGGTGGTAAACCTAGGAACTACCACGAAATTGTGTTAACGCAAATTTGTTCCCAAGCCACATCCGGGACACGTCGTGGTAGTTTCCAGGCCGAAAATTGGATAAAGAAAGGTTGGTGTCACGATCATTTTTGTTTTATTTTACAACTTAGAACAAACAATGGTGAAATCCGACAATGCAGTTCCGTGTAAATATGTTTCAGCGTCCCCTCTAGCCCAAAATTTTGTATGGAAAGTTATTTTCTTTCTTTTGATTCGTGTTTCCCCACTGAGCATCAGACCAACTTTCCCCAAAGTTCGAAAGATTTTAGCCCATATCTGTCAAATTAAACGGAATTTGATACCATTTGACGATGAAAATGATTAAAAGACCCTCAAAAACCTCCCTCTGGACCTGCCCATGAAAAACCATCTTCTTACCTTGATATAGCGTGAACTATGTAATTATCTGGAAGTGAAGTTTTAGTGAGAAGCTGGTGTTTTACTGTGTCATATGTCATCAAATCTGCAGAGAAAGAGGTAAAATGTAGTTTAGTTACATAGAGAATCTTTACATGAGTGCTCATGTTTCATTGAATTTATTAAACAAGGTGAGGAAAAGAGATAAAATGTGAGGCTTGCCGAGCATTTTATCTCTTTTTCGCAACGAATTAAATAAATTCAATAATACAAGAGCATGAATGTTAGATTCTATTTATCATATGACATTAAGATTACTTTGAAATCTCATTTCTGGCGTAAAAACGTTATAATTTTGTCATTATGTACGCACCGTTTTTATGGACGTCACAACGTTTCCCGAAAATCTATAAACCACTAGTGTTATATCTTTTTTATTGCATGGCGTTATTTCACTCCCAGACGCGATGTCATGTGATAAAAGCATATATAGACCTCAAAGCAAGAAAACATGTCTTTGGCATTTCCGACTAGCTAATGTTCAAACCAGCCTGCTCAGATACAGAGGCTAATTACAGTTCTGAACTTCTTGCCATAAGTTCAGCTGTTATACTCTCTATTGTTTGTTTTGTTGCTTTACGTCCCATGTCAACAGCTATATAGAGAGCATTAACCGAGGGACTGATCAGACTCCTTGGATATACTGGCTGGTCTGTTGTTTGCATGCAACAAAATCAGCTTTTCTCACAACACAGTGTGGTCCCTTTATAATGCTATATTTGGGGTCCATAGGAAAAGACCATCATGTTATATGTGAATCATGTTATAAAAGGATAATTTTACTAAGGAATTAAGGGAAAATGACCATTTCGTGGTCATATTCCTATAATTCCTTTGTTAAATTCCATGTTAAAAAATATTTGGGAGCCACAACATGACTGTGTTATATCCAAACCTGTGTTATAATGAGGTGTGTAATAAGGACAGCACTGTACTTATCACATATGGGAGCAGCAAAGGTCAATAGAGCTCATCTCCTTAGCTGCTCCATACATTGAGCCGCGGCATGTGATTTCCAACAATGTGGCATTTCGACAAGTGTAGACTAAGACAAGCCTGTGCAGTCTAATTTTAAGCTTAGAAACTCCAAATGATGTTAGGTCAGTAGCTTAACAGTCATGGAGTATTTAAGCGATGAGCAAAGGCTCTGATCAGTCTGTGCGTATGCGCAGACTGATCTGAGCCTTTGCTGGTAGCACATATCACATTGTTGGAAAACTCATGTTACGGCTCAATTATCATGAGACATCCCCAGATATTAAAACAGTGCTGTTAAAATTTTAGAACAAAATACAGCCAATAACAGTGAGTTAGATGTCAAATATGGGCCTCAATGCGAGAAACCTGTCTTCAGTGTTTCATACTGAGTAAGGCTCAAACTAGCCTGCTCAGTTACAGAGATTAGCTAGAATGTTGAAATTTTTGCAAGGAGCCAGTTTGGCTGCCTTACTTTCCAGATAGTGAATAACAAAAGTGCTGATCAGACTGTGCGGTAGTGCAAGCTGGTCTGCGCATTTGTTGTTTGCATGTAACTGAGTCAGGTTTTCTCACGTAGTAATAACGGACCAACATTTTGGAAAATTATATGATATGCAATTTTCAACAGTGTTAAAATGAGGGACATTAGGCCTAAAAACAAACAAGGTGTGTTTCAGAATACCCAACCCTCTTTTTCCCCCTACCCTAAAATAAAGCATATTTTTAGGGATTTCCCTGTTTTGCCATATTGTTCCCCTATAAACAATATGTAAAAACTTAACAAAATAAAAATATTTCTGACCCACCATCACTGTTTTAAAATCACATGTAACCTGAAACAGCAAATATATTTTTCGGGGTTCACAGGTTTAGATAAACAAAAAATTTCAGCGCGAAATTGTAAAATTGTAAATATTTTCTTTCCCCTAATTTTTAGCATATGCTTTGGGTACTAAAAAGAACTGTCTCATTGAGATGGTTCTTTTGAGTACCCACAACATATATTTTGGTTCTTAAACAAGAAAATTATTTTTTGACTAAAGGTCTGGGCTTGTAATGAAACATGAACCCATATATCTGACATCTAAACCAGCTTATTTCCCCACAATGACAAAATGTTGATTCAGTTCCAGCTTACCTCCCATGTTGACTAGTGCTGCCCTCTGTACATTTGGTACCCAGCCTCTCCATAATCCAGCCACACCACCTTCTGCCAGGATTGTTCTCAAGGCATGTGGTACACCATGTACTCTGAAAGGAAGATTTGAGAATGATTTGCTCTTTTCCCGCCATTCATGACATTGATGTCTGCTCTCTTATGTACTTTGGTAGCCTATATTGCAATCAGTATTGACCAAGATCAAGCTGCTCCCTTGGGAGCAGCCTGATCTGGGTTCATAGTGTTTGCTTCCATTGTAAAAGTATTCTTTTGTTTGTTTGTTTGTTTTGTTGCTTTACGTCCCAAGTCAACAGCTATGGTCATTGCGGGACGGTCAGTTCTACTAACCACACTTTTTCCTGGGCAGACTTGAACAAGCGGATAACCAGTAATTCGTGCACATACTTTCGCTTGTAACTGACAACAACCCTTTTTGAATGAATCAGCGGAAGGGAGGAGAATGACCGTAGAAATTATTTCATGATCAATATCCTTGAAAGTATGGGACCAGGCCGGGATCTTACTCGCGACCCCTGGAATTGCAGTCAGACACGCATCTGTAGCCAGACACGTTACCGACTGCGCTACGCGGCCCGGTATAAAAGTATTCTGAACTGCATTTGAATATATGCAGCAGAGGAAATAAGCAGACATTTTCAGGACAAAAATATTGGCAGACTAGGGGTTCATTTCTAACTGACCAATAAAATAACGCCTCCTTGCCTGGAAGGATCTTCTCTCTATAACTCCCTCTCAATAAGTTAACTCCTTCTGCTTTAGTCAAAGCCAATTTTTGATATTTTTTTATTTACATCTGCAGGAGCATAAAAATCAAATTTGCCATCTGCTAAACATTGATAGGCCTACAATAGCAGGTTTTATCTTGAGTTAGCATTACCATTTTGATATAAATACTTAAGCTCTTTGCATGCAGGGTATTTTTCATGCTTTTGTTGTCTTCTGCTTACTTTTTTTAAAAACAGCTTTTTCAAAAATTCATTTATGAACACTATCAGAATGTAAAACGGTTTGGATCCAGATCAGGACCAACATTTCTGGGTCTAAACTGTTTGCAAAGTTTATCAGCAGACAGCGAAAGAAAGTTTAATTGTATTTTTAAACCTCTTACTTAACTTTCAATAATCATTATTATCCCTACGTTTTTTTAAAAAAGCGAAGGGGATATTGTAATCGCCTCTGTCCGTCCATCCATCTGTCCATTATGCTATCTCCTCCTAAACCATTGGACGAAATTCAACCAAATTTGGTGTGTGAGTTACTCACATGAATGGGGAATGCAACATCAAACTTTTTGGACACGCCACCTGAGGCCCTGGGGAGGGGTCAAATATCATTTAATTTCAATTACAAAGTCAATTTCAAAGATTTTTATACCAAACTTTGTGTGTTCTCACAAATGAAAAATACAAAACATATCAGACGGGATTTTCATTCTGTCACCTGGGTCATGCCCCAAGGGTGGTACTTTGGGGCGCTGAGGGTGCCTAGGGGGTCAAAACAATTTTGTAAACATGGTCATGTGGCATATCAAATGGACGGGGATTACGAGCAGAACAGAATGCAAGTAAAATTTTCATCCCAGGGTCAAACTGGTGACCTTGGGGTGAGGTCAAAAGGTCAAATATCATTAAATTTTGACTACCATGTCAATTCTAAGATTTTTATACCAAACTTTGTGTGCATTCTTACAAATAAAAGATAGATAACATATTGAACAGAATTTTCATTCTGTTGCTGGGGTCATGCCCAAGGGGTGGGACTTGTGGGTGCTGGGTGGGTTAAAAACTTTAGCGTGGGGATTTGCGATGGTGCCCCATTGACTGCGCATTCTAGTTTAAATATTATTTACACACTGTTTTCAAGAGCTCTGATTAGGATCCACACTAAAAAATTGACAAAATCCCACCTGGGAGGTTTCCCTTCTAATCTTCTTCTTCCCTCCATCTGCATCCGGACTTTAATCAAATCTGTTGGGCTGGCAGCCAGCTGACCAAGGGAACCAGCTGTCATTCCACACACCATACTCTTCCTTTAGAAATAGACAAGTAAATTTATCATGACATCATGACAGATTAGTTTTATAAATTGATTTACGAGAGAGCCTACCCTAAGAATTTAGCCCCTGCAGATAAATAAAATTGCCCTTTTGGATATAATCTTTAATTTGTTTCTTGGCCCTCAATACTTTTAAAGAAACTATATTATATATTTAACCTGCATCTTTAATGAGAATTAACTTTTATTTGATCGACTAAAGCTTTCTTCACCGTTTGCTTTATTTTTTTCATCCCGTCGCCTTATTCAATTTCAAAAGTTTCCCGTAAATTAATTTATAAAACAATTCTGGCCTCACTGTTTTTCACAAGAAAATGGTATGTCAAAAGGTGATAGATATGAACATATGTTTTATGACATTTTTCTGTGTAAATATGTAATGTTTTAGCTATTTCCATGACAATGTCTTCTGCATTAAGTGTCTTCTATATAAGTCTAAAATCCTGCTATTTTTAATGAAACCTGTGAATAACTTTTGCACTGAGTGCATTAGGTACTCATATTTTTTCATCAAAAATAATATTTTTCAAATCTATGTATCATGTATTGCTACCAAACATACCTTTCTTCAGCAAAATTAACTTAAAATGCTCTGTATATTAACCCTTTGTATACTAGTGACTCCTAAATGCGTACTTTGGCAAACAGTGAAGACTCAGATGAAATGCAGCATAATGCATTATTTTATCAGTGTCTACACTGTTTGCTAAGACATAAACCATCTTCATTTTATTTGGAAATTATAATATGTGTCCCCTCTACATTTACCATGGACAATCCCATGTTTATTGCATCAAACCAAAAGGAAGACTCCATTAGTACATAAAGGGTGAAGTGGACCCAGAATTTGATATTTCTATTTAGTGATTATCTTAACCCATTTAAGGTTTAAAGCCGAATGGATCTTCCCATCCTTATCAAATGGACAAGTCTATTTCCTTTTTAAGGGTTGTTGGGTTGTATTTTTCATATTTATTAAAATTCTTGTAGAACATCCTGTAAACAAATAGTGGAAAACCTGATCAGACGCTGCAATGTGCGTCGTCTGGTCTGGTTCTATACTGTTTGCCCATGTCCCATTAAAAATTGGATGTATTCTGAAGTCTCAACAGATTCACAGATTCCCCCCCCCCCCCCCCCCCCCCCCCCCCCCCCCCCCCGGGGGTCACAGACAGGATTTTGGAGGTCTGGGACTCAGTGTCCTGAGTCTGGCCATGAGGTTATAAAACTTTTTTCATGCTTAACTCAGCTGAGCATGAAATTTATCCTGCTCATAAATGTTAAAGTGCCAACAATCGTTGGCACTTTAACATTTATCAGCATGATAAATACAACATCTGAGAGGCTTAAAGCATGAAACTTCTTTATTTGTTGGTGTTTTTGTTTTTATGAGTTGAAATTTCGTGCTCAGTTGAGTTGAGCACCAAAAAAATTTTATAACCTCGGGGCCAGTGCATGGGTCAGGGTGAGCTAATAAAAGTATAGGAAAACACCATCATACCAGAGAGGGAACGTTCCATCTTTATGTTTCTTGAACACTTTATCTCTCAGGATTTCATAGATACTCATTCTACAGCCAGAATACACTACAAAACACCAAATGAAACAAGAAACCCCATTGTATTATAAGGTTTTTGGCTTACTGTAAAGGTGGCAACTTGAATATTCATATCTGGGTGTGGTTCGGCTATTAAATCTGGTTAGGGAGGAAAATTAGATTTAATTTGGTAATTTGATTTGGTAAAGAGTTAATAAGTTGTTTGAGCCGCGCAAAGGTACGCATATTTCATAAAAATGTGGCTGTATATTATAAACACTGAACTCACATTTATTAACCCTTAAAGCGGCAATAACAACAAGTTGTCTGCCTACCTGTTCTGCAGGAATGTTCGAAGCTTCCATGACAAACAGTGTAAATCCAGATCCGACTGCTCCTGCGAGCATTCTGATCTGGGGTCCACACTGTTTGGATACTTACGTGAACCATTAAGCAGATATTTTTGCTGGCGTTTTAAGGGTTAAATAGTATGTTTTGTGTCTGTACTGAGGTGTTATGGGGCAAGATGATACAGTTACTTTCAAATAAAATCACAACTTATTTTCAGCTTTTACATGGCCCTATGTCTAAGGTAGCCCAGTCCTAATTGCTCATTCATTAGGTGCCACCTTTACAGTGAGCAAAAAGTTCAATAATACATGGTTTAGATAAACCAGAGCTGTGGAAATACCATGCCCAACTTGTCCGACCTGGTCCCATTTCATTCAGGACAAGTAGAAAATTTTATTATTTCCACACCCCTGGATAAACAAAATATTTCAGCGGAAAATTGCAAATATTTTCTTACCCATTATTTTAACATATGTTTTGGGAGCTCAAAAGAACCTTCTCGGTTCTTTTGAGCACCCACAACATATGTTTCGGTTGAGAAATATTTTTTGTTACACACTCTTAATTAAAGGCCTGATTGTACATCCAAATCAACAATATATAGCTGGACCATTTATTATTAATTATATATTATTCAGGGGTGTACATGCTCGACTTATCAAACCTGACCCCATGTCATTCAGGACAAGTTAGAAATTTCTATTAACATGTCCTCGGACATGCATATGGTAAATTAACCCTTAAAGCACCATGAAAAATGCATCTGAAAATGTCATCTGCTGCAAATAATTGCCTAACATTACTGACCAATTAAGTGTAGAAGCAAACAGCGTGGACCCAGAACAGACTGCTCCTATAGGAGCAGTCTGATCTGGTCCACAAATTGTAGGGGGCACTTGAAGAGATAAACAACCAACAAAATTACCTATGTGTCTATACAAAGCTGGTGAAACTCCCTGCCAGAGTTTATGTACACCTTCTTCTGTGGCTGAAAAAAACAAACAAAACATGCTTCAAGGTAAGTTAGGGGTCAATATTTTTTTTTGCAAGAAAACATTTAGTCAATGTTACAAGATATCATTTTTTAAAAAGAATAATGGAATTTATTTTAATGAAAAAGCATATATTTTAATGAGAGTGAGTAATGTGCTATTTTTTTTAAAAATTCACCCCCTCCCCCCCCCCCCCCCCCCCCCACACACACACATCTAGACCCTCATCAAATATAGGTAATACAGTTGATGTTCTAAAATTTTGAACACTATTTGACTGCAAAAAATGCATAGACAAACAGTGCAGACCTGTTTGCTTTTCTGATGAGCATTTCATGAACAGAAAGATTTTATTAACCACACTGGTCAAAGGTGACACTGTCCCATTATCTGACACAGTGACAGTCAATCATTGCATGGTGTTCCAGACGTAGGGCAAAATGAGTGAACCATGAAATACAGGTCAGAGTCGTTTAGGAAAGGGCCGCTCAAGAAATCCACAAGCATACTCATAAATATTTACCTATTCCATAGAGAATCTTCAACATTCCCCTTTTAGCATGAGTCACTGAAGTACCATGGACCTGGCATACTTCCCCTTGAATCTGAAGACGTGTTTTTGTCAAGTCAAGAGGGTATGTCACTGAAATGAAAATAAAGGGACATAAAACAATGCATAAACTCTTTGCATGCTGGGTAATTTTACATGCTTTTTTGTCGTCTGCTGAGTTTTTACAGATCAGGCACCATGTTTTGTCATGCCTAATCTGGTCCAAACTGTTTGCAAAGTTTATCAGCAGACAACACCAGCAGACGTTGACAATGAAAGTTAAAATCCTTATTGAAACTATTGTGATAGTTAAAAGATTATTGCTGATAAGTAAAACCTGTCTTAAGCCGCCACTCAAAACTAGACATGTATAAAAAGATCTTAATGACAAATGGTAGCTTTATGAAGGTCTAACATATTGCAGAATGCTCCCCTTGGAGCATTCTGCAATACTTTTGACATGCATTGAGCGCTAATCTGTCTGAATAAAACAATTTTTGCTCTTCTTTTGAGTGGCTGCTTAAGACAGGTTTTATTGTACTATTAACATTGCAACTCTGACAGGGATTTTCCTACCTTTCTGAAGTCGGGCAAGGGACCTGTTGAATTTGGGGAAAATGGTTAGAACCATCAATATTGGGAAAGATTACTTCAGCCTAGATTACTGTTTAAAGGATCTGGATCTCTACGTAACGCTTTAAATTGATTTAAAACTATAAATTGATAAAAATTGACAAAAAAAATAATCGCTCACCTGAGAGCCAGCATAATGTTTGGAGATACCATAATTGATGATGCTGAAAGGCAGGTAACTCCGAACTTGAGACAGTGACCAGGAACTAATTAAAAACATAAGATATTATGCCAGTCCTGGTAATCTGCAAGTTTTAAAAAGATCTGAATAAAAATGGTGAAAGTGTATTTTCAGATGCTCAAGGGCAGCTAACTCTGTTGTCAGTGATGGGTTCTGACCAATCCAATCCTGATAACCTACAAGGATGAAAAAAATCAAATGAAAAATGAAGGCACTAGAGTGGTCACAACAGTATACAGCTACATTTTCGAAACACTCAAGTGCAGCTGACTCTGTAATTGGTGGTTGGGTGTAGCGGATAATCTAACTCATTGAAGCTTTTATGGGTGTCATTGTTACCTGCAAGACTGAGGAAGATCCATTCAAAAATGAGTGTGCTAGAGTGGTCACAAAAGATCTCCCATTGTTAGTCAATGCAGATTTTTTATAAAACTCAAGGGCAGTTGACTAAAGAGTCTGAGGTTAGTTCTACTTAAAGTTCAAACTCAACCAGGTTTTATGGTTGTCCTTGTAAGATGAAAGAATGAAGAAGATCCAATCAAAAATGAAGGCGCTAGAGTGGTCTGAACATTATCCATCACTTTTAAGATGATCAAGGGGAGCTAACTCCATAAAAGGTGATGGGATCTTGACGAAATTCAAACTCATTCAAGCTTTTATAGTGAGATTTCTTATTTGCAAATATACAGAAGATCCATTCAAAATTAAAAGCACTAGAGTGGTCACAACATTTCTCTCATTATAAGTCTATGGGGAATTTTCCAGATGCTCAAGGGCAGCTAACACATAAGTCCTTGGTTGGATCCTGCAGAATTTCAAACTCATCCAAGCTTTTATGTTTGTCCTTGTTAGATGTAAGAATGAAGAAGATCCAATCAAAAATGTAGACGCTATAGCGTTCACAACATTATCCATCAATTTTTAAGATGCTCAAGGGGAGGGAACTCCAAAAAAAGGTGATGGGATCTTGACGAAATTCATACTCATCCAAGCTTTAATAGTTGTCCTTATTGTATGCAAGAATGAAGAAGATCCATTCAAAATTGAAAGCACTAGAGTGGTCACAACATTTCTCCCATTATAAGTCTATAGGGATTTTTCCAAATGCTCAAGGGCAGGTAACTCATAAGTCCCCGGTCAGATCCTGCTGAATCTCGAACCCATCCAAGATATTATGGGTTTACTTGTTACCTGCAAAAATGAAAGAAATCCAATCAAAAATGAAGAAGCTAGAATGGTCACAACATTATCAATTTTTAAGATGCTCAAGGGGAGCTAACTCCAAAATAGGTGATGGGATCTTGACTAAATTCAAACTCATGCAAGCTTTAATAGTTGTCCTAATTGTATGCAAGAATGAAGAAGATCCATTCAAAATTGAAAGCACTAGAGTGGTCACAACAATTCTCCCATTATAAGTCTATGGGGATTTTTCCAAACGCTCAAGGGCAGGTAACTCATAAGTCCCTGGTCCGATCCTGCTGAATTTCGAACCCATCCTAGATATTATGGGTTAACTTGTTGCCTGCAAGAATGAAGAAGATCCAATCAAAGATGAATGAGCTAGAGTGGTCACAACATTATTCATTAATTTTTCTGACGCTCAAGGGCAGCTAACTCCGAAGTCAGCTATGGAATCTTGCTCTTATTCAAACTCATCCAAGCTTTAATAGTTGTCCTTATTGTATGCAAGAATGAGGAAGATCCATTCAAAATTGAAAGCACTAGAGTTGTCACAACATTTCTCCCATTATAAGTCTATGGGGATTTTTCCAAACGTTCAAGGGCAGGTAACTCATAAGTCCCTGGTCGGATACTGCTGAATTTCGAACCCATCCAAGATATTATGGGTTTACTTGTTGCCTGCAAGAATGAAGTGGATCCAATCAAAAATGAAGGAGATAGAGTTGTCACAACATTATAATTTTTTCTGACGCTCAAGGGCAGCTAACTCCAACGTCAGTGATGGAATCCTGCCGAAATTCAAACTCATCCGAGCTTTTATGGTTGGTCTTGTTATCTGCAAGAATGAAGAAGATCCATCCAAAAATGAAGGTACTAGAGTGGTCACAACATTTCTCCCATTATAAGTCTATGGGGATTTTTCCAGTTGCTCAAGGGCAGCTAACTCATAAGTCCCTGGTGGGATCCGGCTGAATTTCAAACCCATTCGAGATTTTATTGTTGTCCTTATTACCTGCAAGAATAAAGAAGAACAAATCAAAAATGGGGAGCTGGAGTGGTCACAAGATTTTCCCCATTATAACCCTATAGGAGCTATCTGTTGCCATGGAAACCAGAGTTCTGATCGGACCTTACCCAAAACCTAATGCAATCAATCCCCTACCCCAATGATGCTCCTGATAAAATTTGATTATGATTGGCCAGCTGGTTTCAGAGATATTCATGTTTGAAAGTGTGGACACAAGGACGCACGCACGGACGCACGCACAGATGCACGGAAGCCGGCTCGAGTCCCATACTATATGCTCACCCTGAGCCTTCCGCTCTGGTGAGCTAAAATGACATTTGTATCTCTAAAGCAGATGCATGCAGCAATTACTCAGGAAAATTTGCATCAAAATATGAATGAAAACATCTGTTTGTTTGTTTGATTGATTTGATTCTTTATGTCCCATCAACAATCTTTCAGTTAAACAGGGACAGGTCTTCCTGGGTTGAACCAGTACTAAGCTAGGATAAACATGTCTTGCTCAAGGACCACAACACAAGACGTCTTAAAGTAAAACACTTACGTGTACACTTCACTTGAGCTAGTGTGAATCGACAGATCACTTGTGTATTAATCCTATCCTGAGGATAGGATTAATACACAAGTGATCTATTGATTATAAGTCGCTGATAACTTTGTAAACAAAACATGAAGTCACGGTCACTCTTGGCTGGCAAGACAGTAGCTGACATAATAAGCAGATGATAGTTTTACAGAAAAGAAAAATGGTAGGATAAAAATATTCTGTTTTCAAATGGAGTAAGCCCTTTGCCTGAGTCAAAAAAAATTGATCTGAAAATGTCGTCTGCTGAAATTGTCTGCTGCACGTAAATGTGTATGTCAATGACTAATTTTGGCTTACAGGCAAACAGTGTGGGCCAGGATCAGACTGCTCCTAGAGGAGCTGTCTGATCTGGGTCCACACTGTTTGCCACAGAGAAGATTTAAAAGGACCAGCAGACGACTCACAGTAGATGACATTTAGTCGTGATAAGCAGCCGAAAAGTTCAAATGCAAAGACATACCTGATTCGGCAACAACTGCTGAGAGAGATGACAAAATATACTTGTAGATGAAACTCTCCCTCCCAGCAGAGTCACTCCCCTTACTGCTCTGGGGTTTTCCAGCCATTGTTATCTCTTGTTAACCACTGAAACATACAACAGAACAGAACAGAACATATCTTTATTGACATAAAACTCAGGCCACTCACAGGTAGCGTAAGAGCATAAGGTACAGTCAAATCTCGGTTATCCGAACGTCAATTATCCGAAACTACTGGGTTATTCGAAGACGGCGGACAGTCCTGACTTTTTTCTCTATTATCTATTGCAATAAAACTACCGATTATTCGAATTTCGATTATCCGAAAAAATCAATTAATCGAAGTGATTCGTTGGTTCCGATTAAAGAAATTGCTATTAAATTACCCTTCAAGATTCGAAGTCCAAATGTCACGCATGGTGATCATGATTTCTTTGTTTGGTCGAGTTTGATTTACACACCTGAGTGATTTAGCAAACAAAGTTGCAACAGGTAATTGTCACTGGATTAACGTTCACACTATTACATGATGAACCGTTAAGTGAGTAAATGCATGTCTTTAATTAAGTTTATCTGCAATGATGGTTTTGTTTGGTGTTTTTTAATGTCTAATTAGGAGCTTAAATGAGTTAAATTGATTTTAATTTGATCGTCTGTCTCTCATCCTTTGATTTATTCTTGATCACTGTTTACATTAAGCGAACACACCAAGCGCATGAAACAGGTTACAACAAAACTAACAATTCGAATAATAGACAAATATCACAGACATGTGCTTTAGGTGCTCAAAAGAACTTTCGCATCGAAAAACACCTTTTGAGTGCCTAAAACACAATTTTACGATTGAGGAAAAACAACCAAAACCTAGAATTGGATGCTTAAAAGGACCCTCTCATCGAGACAGTTCTTTTTAACACCCAAATTGCATGTTTTCATGGAAATAAAAGAAAAGTTACCAGCCCAAAAAGCACACAACGTCGGGCCATCAACGGCCCGCCAGCGATAGGCCATCTAAATGGCCTATCGCTGGTAGGCTGTTGAGGGCCCATCGTTGTGTGCTAGCTGGGATGGAGAACTTATGACAGTAGGGCGATACAAAGGAGACAATATTTCTTCTGTAAATATGGTTCGCCAATTTACATTTAACCTTTATTTTCATTGTTGTTATCTATGTAGATGTAAGGTCTGATATTTTTTTCTTTTCTGCATTCTTAGACCTACAAAGCATAAGAGACGATGAGGCCGCTAATATTCTTTAATGCTTTGACTGATGTTCCGTTATTTCACGGAAAACACGAGTTGAAGTTGCTAACTCTGGCCAAACGACTTTCTATGAAAGTATCCGAGCTTTTCTGAAAATATCCAAAAACTTCCGATTTCGATCATTCCAACTACCAATTATTTGAAAGGATTCCTTGGGTCCCTGGCACTTCGAATAATCGAGGTTTGACTGTACAAAAACAAAGCATATACATGATATAAACAAAACAAACTTAAATCCACAGCTTTTTTGCACATACAAAATGAACATGTAAAAAAATAACACTTCGCTTGCTGGATAATTTTGCAAGTTTTTTTGCCGCCTGCTGACTTTTTTCCGAAAAAATAATTAAAAAATATATAATTTTGTTACCATCTTACAAAGAATGTTCCAAGAAGGTAGAATATATAGACAGTTGGCTGAAGAACAGTGGATAATGAAACTTAAAACTAAAATACCACAAGGGTGCAATGTTAAGTTAAATTGAGACCAGGGATATTTTTTTTTTTTTTTTTTTTTTTTTTTTTGGGGGGGGGGGGTGGGGGTGAGGGGAGGGGGGCAGAAGGGGGTGCCCTGTGGGGTGTGAGTAGAAGGGGGTGCCCTGTAGAAAGTTTTTTACTTAAAAGTCAGTTGCTCTTTGACTGCTTATATTGTTTGCTGAAATGTTTTTGTAACATTTTGGACCCAGATCAGGACCGACTTAAATTCGGTCTTGATTAGGATCCAATTTGTTTGGCACGCTTACAGAATAGATTTCAAATTTATTAGTCGGACGGACAATCAATAAGCATGTAAAGTTGCAGTGCAATAGGTTGCCATCATTTTGGTGCCAAGCCTTTAGATAAGAGTGTGTACCAAAAAAAAAAAAATTAACTTCTTATTTCTCATTCAAAACATATAGTGTGGGTACTCAAAAGAACCGTCTCAATGAGACGGCTCTTTTGAGTAGCCATAACATATGTTAATTCTGATGGCTAAGAAGGTTGCCATCATTTTGGTGCCCAGCCTGTAGATAAGAGGGTGTACCAAAAAAATTAACTTCTTATTTCTCATTCAAAACATATATTGTGGGTACTCAAAAGAACCGTCTCAATGAGACGGCTCTTTTGAGTAGCCATAACATATGTTAATACTGATGGATAAGAAAATATTTTTGCAATTTTATGCTAAAAAAATGTTGTTGCCCTTTGGAAGATTTTTTGCTATAAAGCTGGTTGCTTTAGTTTGCTTTTATGGTTTTCCGATATACATTTTGGACCCAGATTGAGACCGAATTAACTTCGGTCCTGATCTGGATCCATCTTGTTTGACAGTCTTATAATTGATTTCTAATTTATTGATCGGACAACCATTTAGCATGATAAGTAACAGAGCATGGGGCTATCATCATTATGGTACTCATCATTGTGATTTTCGGTTGTGGGCACTGAAAAGAACCGTCTCAATGAGACGGTTCTTTTGAGCACCCCTCCTCCCCCCCTTTCTCACAAATATAATGATTACTTATTTTTGTCATTCATGTGGCAGTTGTTCATATGCTCTTAAGTACTTTTGCAATGTTGAACTGATGGCCTTATATGCTTTTTTGGCGGGAAATGACGTCATGTCATTTAACGTTACAAGAGTGAATACAATTCATTGACTATATAATTTTGATTTGAGGAATTACATCAGTGTCAAAGATTTTGGATCCAAATCCAGCCCAACATTTGTTTGTGCATGATCTGGGCCCATCCAAACTGTTTGCAAAGGTTATCAGCAGATGACAAAAGCTCACAGTCCCTAGCAAGCAGAGGTGTAGAATTCCAGACTAGTTTGTGTATAAGAATTATTTCTTTTTCACATGTAATGTGAGTGCTCATGAGAACATTTATTTTTTGAGTACATGCTAATAGAATTTTTCTGCCTTCACTACAATTGTGGTCTGCTATCTCATCTGCTGATTAATTTGATAACAATATGAACCCAGATCAGATTAGGAGCAGCCTGATCAGGGTTCATTGTATTTGCTCCCATGATAAAAAATGACCTGATGCGCATTTAAATAAATGAAGCTGATGTGTAAAGCAGACAACATTTTTCAGGGCAAAAATATTGACAGAATAAGGGTTAACACTCCAAATTGCCAGGCGTCCAGATAAAGAGTGTGTACCTGAAAATTATTTTTCCTTATTTCTCAACCAAAACATATGTTGTGGGTACTCAAAAGAACCGTCACAAAGAGACGGTTCTTTTGAGCACCCAAAACACATGTTTAAACAGATGGATAAGAAAATAATCACAATTTTACGCTAAAAAATTCGCTAAACTGGCCCTATGAATTAAGTCTTGATAGGAAGGACATCCCATGTAATGAACTACAAATTAGCCACTTCATGTCAAAACTTACAAAGTGGTATGTGGGCCCAGCGAAGACTCAGATCAGCCTAACCTTCCAACTAGTCTGATCAGCCTTTGCTGTACACTCTATTGGTAGGACACTGATCAGACTGGGCAGATGCCCAGGCTGATCTTAGGATTCAATGGGTGCACAAGATACTTCAGTTTTGGTGTGAGGTGGTTCAAATCTCTTCAATTACATAAGTTTGTATATCAAGTTAGGCCCAGTTAAAATATATGTGTTTATGCTAATCTGAAAATTTAGGTAGCATAGGAACAAAACATTTTTTATTTTACTTTTTTAGACAAAAAAGCAGAATTAAACTCTCAAACTGCACAAAATCATTTATTCTCAGAAAACCTGAAAAACTCTTAGGGTTCATTAATGCTTTGAGTACAGGGTCTGGTTACCCAAAACGTACATTTTTTTTATTTGGCCTTATTCCCTGTAGATAACAGCTCTTAACTGTCTTCACCATAATTACCATACACAATCTATTAAGCAAACACTCAAGGATTTTTTTTTTCAATTTTGGGTAGGGGCCCTAGGGCCTTTCAGATTGGGAAAATTAGCGTGGTAAACCCCTAAATTGCGAAATTTGTTGTAGTGCACAGATTGGCATTAAATTGAAGGAGAAATAAAATGCAATGGTAGTAGGTTGTCACCATGTAGCTTGTGGTGTGTCTGGTGACTGAAAAAAAAATCGAAATTAGGAAAAAAAGTCACCTAATTTCCATTGGGACAGGGGCCGAATTTCAGCCCCTGAAAAAAACAAAAAAATCCCTGACACCTAAACAGCCTCAGTCTAACCCTATATGTATATAGAGGCAGAGGATCAAACCTGCGACTCTTTTCCTGGGTAGAAACCAGTTCTATGTAATACAGGTCAAGTGTCTTGTCAGCTGGTGGGATTCATACTCACAACCCCTCGACCAAATGTACCACACTTTACCCTTTGACCTACAGTGCCCCTTTGTGACCATGATTTAATCTGAAGATAACTTCTGATAAATTCTGATGCAATGTACGCCTCCAGATAAGAGGGCATAACTGAAAATTAAATTCTTATTACTCAAACGAAACATATGTTGTGGATACTCAAAAGAACCTCCTCAATGAGACGGTTCTTTTGAGCACCCAAAACATATGTTTAGATTGCTTGGTAAGTAAATAATTACAATTTTATGCTCAAAATTTTTGCTTAACTGGACCTATGACAATGTCTAGCACAGTTTATCACATACAGTTTTAGCACATGTGTTCTCCCTTCTCCTGCTGAAATTGAAACAGGATATAACAACCTTTTCACTCTTTCATATAATGAGTAAATACAATATCAACAGCCCATTTCTGAATATAGTTAAAGATATGTACCAAAAATTAATATATTCCACAGTGATTCATTTACAATTTTGGGCTTATGGGTCCTGGGACTCGCTGTTTCCCATATCAATGAAAGTAAGTAAGGGTGCAAAGATCAGGAATCAATACAATCAAGTACCACACCTGACCCAGGATACCAATGGGAAAGTGACCAACTAACAGTAGACACCACAAACAAGAGCCAAGAGGTCAGCCCTTTCCCAGCAGGTGACCACAAAGCACATATAACCAGACGCGCACAAAGACATAGCAAACACAATACAGAAAAAAAACATAAAAGATCCACAAAAGAAGTACCGCCTTGGAACGGTCAGTAAAATATTTTACTGGAGGGCTTAAACCGGTTTAACAGCGCCAACCTCACCCTTAATTCAGATGTGGATCAAGGCACATAGAAAGTCAAAAGTATTGCAGAATGCTACCCTTAAAGCATTCTGCAATACTTAACACCTTCACTAAGCGATAATTTGTATGGAAAACCAATTTTTGGTCTTCTTGTGTGGCCGCTTAAGACAGGTTTACAAAGACATAGCAAACACAAGACAGAACAAAAACATAAAAGATCCACAAGAGAAGAACCGCCTTGGAACCGTCAGTAAAATATTTTACTGGAGGGCTTAAACCAGTTTAACGGCGCCAACCTCACCCTTAATTCAGATGTGGATCAAGACACATAGATATTTGGTTTGCATAAAAGACCCCTAACTTATCAATGCATCATCTCCTAAAACATATAAATCAAGATATAACAAGGAGATAAAGCAAGGATAAGGACTCAACAGTAAATTAAACTGAATACTGGAGCAAAAGAAATCCAACAGGTAAACCCCGGTGGGCCCGACAAACAGCCAAAGCATCAGGCCCCTACCATCTCATCAATAGATAAGTCTTTAAGTCGGAACCATCATAGAGTCTGAAGTCCGACCCACCGGCGTGCAATTAAAGAGGAAAGCAAAGTTGCCTGACTACCAAGCATGCAGTCTGCTGCAGTACATTAATGTTATAACCAATCTTTTTATAATGGGAAATTATTTTAATGAACTGCGCTGAAAAATTATTAGAGCCAACAATCTTCTTCAATTTATACACACATAATATTTGGTTTAATTTCGTCCAATATTGTTTAGGAGGAGATAGCATTACGGACAGACCAATGGACAGACGGAGGCGATTACAATATCCCCTTCGC
Organism: Loripinus fragilis; assembly: GCA_964019695.1. NCBI lineage: Eukaryota > Metazoa > Mollusca > Bivalvia > Lucinida > Lucinidae > Loripinus > Loripinus fragilis. Next base: position 85,955,822 of record OZ026516.1, read on the forward strand.
TTTTTAAAAAAGTAAGGGGATAATAATACAAGCCCATCCCGTCAATATCAAGACTGGCAGCTGAGTATTTAGGCCCAGGGGTGTGGAAATACCATGCCCGACTTGTCTGACCTGGTCTTATTTCAATTTGGACAAGTTAGAAATTTCTATTTGCTTGTCCTGGGACAAGTATAAACAAAATTAATGTAATTCTGTATTTCATTTTTAATTAATTTGTTGTATGGAAAACAGTGTGGATCCTGATCAGTTGGCATCTTCAGAAGCCAACTGATCAGAATCTGCACGGTTTCCAATTGAATTCTTGTTTCATTCTGTTTTTAAGGAGTTCATGCATGCATGGTATCCGCAAAGTAAGGGCTAAGCTGAATTCTTTGTGCATTATCTGTTCTTTGGGACAAGTAAAATTTTCATTTTACAAGTACATTATGGTCATTTACTTGTCCCTGGGCAAGTATAAAATTGTTCTATTTCCACACCCCTGGGTTAGGGCACTTGCTACTGGTGCTAGAGGTCCGAGGTTCGTTCCCCGTGTGCAAACACCCTTTTCTTGGTGTCAGTTGCAGGGTATACTATAATCTATAAAAGAGAACACGAAATGAAAGAAATGGTTGACTGTTCATTACACATTTTACGGGTAAAGCCGGTTACACTTTACTTTATAAGCAAATGCACATCACAGCTGCTATTCCAAAAGGAAGCTAACACCAAGTTACAAGTAGTTACAAGTTACAAGAAGGGACAGAATCTTACACTATGGAGAACTGAATTAACCATATCTACATTAATTGCTGGTTCCCGCTTTACAGGTGGTCAGTAATGGAAGAACAGGTAACCAGTACCCCCCCCCCCCAATACCTGGAAATGGGGGGGTTCTGGTTACCTGTATTTAGCCTGGTCCTCCATATTCTCACGGTACTAACAGTTCAGTGATCAAATATTTATATGCTTACTGAAGATATAATCAAATCAATCATAAAATGTGTTAGCTTATTATATAGTCCTTCAGTACATATTATCTTTTGACAGTTGTAGCCTTAAATTTCTATCTGGCTTCCAATGTAAAAACAACCTCCACACGGCAGCCATATTGAATTGGGACTTCATATTCTCACTGTAACTAGTTTGTTTTTGGCTTGCAGGAAGTTCCTGACCCGGTCATCTTATGTTTTCTTCAAATTCATGAAAATCAATATGTAGCTGGCTTTGAGCTGTCAAAGCTGCGGAGAATAACTAAAAATATTTCGACAAATATGAAATTTATATGACATGGGTGGGAAAGCAGTTGACATTTGCATTGTTAAAGTGATAAAAAATATTTTTCATTCACAACTTAAACATTTTTGAAGTTTCTATTCTGTGAGTGGTTTGTAGCCTTCAGTTCACGTATTTGCATATGTGCTTATAGATGGTGTGGTGGTTCATTTTTTACTGAAATAATGGGTTGCCGTGAGAATATGAATGCCGTGAGAATATGGCGTTTGAGTATACATTACTGACCACCTGTAGACATGGAACCAGCAATTAATGTAGATATGGTGAATAGTCCAGGATACAGATAACAGATGTCGAAATAAGGAGCATGTCGATATTAGATAACTTCTTGTAGCCAATTTAATTGGCAATCCAACAAAAAGGTTTTGCACTTTTTGAGAAATGTTCACCTTTTTAGCAACAGTTTAAGTAGAGCATGGTATCAGGTTAAATAGCAAAGTAATAAATGACATGTTAGTCAAGAATACTTACTTGCAAATTAAAAACGGTAACAAGTCAAAACGCCCAATGTCAAAATGCCCCCAAGTCAAAACGTCCCGGATTCTAACACACCTCGCCTATATAGCTAATTAAATGGTTAACCTCAGTGGTTTATTGGTTGATAAATCACTGCACGGACCGGTGTGACGTCAGTGATTTGTTGCTTAATATATCACTTGCTGGAGGTCAGTCGTTAAAGTGAATAAATCATGAGCGCAAAGCGCGAATGATTTATCCACTTACGACTGACCGACAGACAGTGATATATTAAGCAACAAATCACTGCCAGTGCGAATTTATTTCGATTCTAACATACAAGAAGATTAAAAATATGAACGAATCCTTCATAGTATATTACGACTCCGCCATCTTGAACAGACTGTCAGAATTTCCCTCAACTCTTGTTTAGACTGAAACGCGTATTTTTACGTACATTTTTAACGTCAGGTAGTTATAAAAACGATGTTACACCCTCTATTGTCAACGTTGCAATGCCATATGTAATAGATGACGCTGTGAAAATCAAACTGGCGACCGAATGACGTCACGCCGGTCCGTGCCCAGTCCGTACAGTGATTTATCAACCAATAAATCACTGAGTTTAACCATTGGTTATATAGGCGAGGTGTGTTAGAATTCTTAAATAACGTCACATTAAGACGACACAGGACTTATGAGCATGTGTCCAAAAATTCAACGTCTTTTTATATAATATGTAAAATCAAGAGTTCAAAACTCATATTTCAAGACAAAAAAATCATTACCTCAACAGCCTTTTTAAAAGTTATTTGATTTTAAAAATTTAAAAAAACAATTTCTCATTTTAATGAACAAGAAAAATGACATATTTTTTTCTGAGATCACGCTACCTGCTATTGTCTAGTAGATCTAATTGAAAACAACAACAAAAAACAGCGACAAATTATTCATAATCTTATTTTTTAAGCTAAAACCTATCTTTTCCTTAAAATATTAAGTAAAAAAAAGTTTATATCTTGAATAAATATGTCATAAAATGTAACTACATTTACAAAAAAAATATTACTTTGAAAACAATATTTTATTCATATAATTTACATGTAGACAGATATGTACAATGTCAATATGTTCTGTATCTACACAGTAAGCTTTAAGCTTATTTGTAAGCCATTTCCTGGCAAAAAATGTATTTATCATATGACGTCGCGTCTGGGAGTGAAATAACGCCATGCAATAAAATCGATAAACCACTAGTGGTTTATAGATTTTCGGGAAACGTTATGACGTCCACAACAACGCTACATATAGTACATAACTGTAATGACAAAATCATAACGTTTTTACGGCAGAAATGAGATTTTAAAGTAATCTTAATGTCATATGATAAATAGAATCTAACATTCGTGCTCCTGTATTATTGAACTTATTAAACTCGTTGCGAAAATAAATAAAGTGCTCGGCAAGCCTTGCATTTTATCTCTTTTTCTCAACTCGTTGAATAAATTCAATAAAACATGAGTACTCATGTAAGATCCTCTATATACAACATTTGTAAATAGTATATAAATACATTACAAAGAATGATCAACTAGCGCTAGGGGATTATGCCCGGGATTATGTAAAGAAACAAACAGAAGGACAGAATGACAGACAGATAGACAGACAGAGATAGAGATAAAAACTGTGTATTTGTTTGCACAAAATTTTGAGGAAATCGTAATAGTGACTCGATTTAGTTGAAAGAGAGTATATTTCATATTTGAAATGGGACACATAGATTTTGGCACAAGAGAAACAGAATTATAGAGATTCATTGCTGACTATCACTGAAGGTTGACTAGTAAATGAATTATATATCCTGATACCAAATAACTGGAGTCTCATGTCTCCCACGAACAACAGCGGATGCCAACTAGTGTGCGTGCCAGACATGATAACCAAGTTTAAACATTTAGGGAACCAACATGATTATCATTAACATAACAAATTAGACATGGTGAAAGAGGTGCACGTGTATCATAGATTCAGTAAAGCAAACATTCACATAGTTCAGATTCATGATAATCTTCAATTATAGGGATCACACATGTTTTTTCATGCATTAACATTTGCTGGGTCCCGAGGAAGCTGTTTGAACATGAGGCTGTTAGGCCGAGTGTTCAAACATCGTCCGAGGGACCCGGCAAGTGTTAATGCAATGAAACAAACATGTGTGATCGTCATTCTTGCATATTTTACCTGATTTCAGCATAAACAGCACTACAAACGTCGCTTAAACATTGAATATCCCTTTTCTTACACTTGATTTCTCAAGACAAAATGGCGTCAGCGTCAACTTTCGAACGCCATTACGTCGCCACAACGTCATATTTACGCGTGCAACGTTTTCGCGAACGAAAGCATCGGCGAAATGATCAGTCACGGCCGCAACACATTCCAGTGTAACGTCATGCATGCAAATCAGGGCCCAGTTAAGGCTTTTTCAAGTAAAAGCCATGTTCAAACAGCACGTGAATCTCAGGATTTGAACATGGATTTTGCGGCTTCAAACAGCTTCGCGTAACGAATTCCCATGCAAGAATAAATATTCAATTAAATATTTTTAAGAGCTACCTTGATTCTTTGAGGCTTTTCCCCAGTGGCTTAGGCTGCTGTCCGTTCTAAGGCGGTGGTTCTGTTGTTGTTGACTTGTTGTTTATTGTTACTCACATTGTGGGATTCGGTATTTCTTCTATGTCTTGTTGTGCGCTTCTTAATGTCCATTCTAGTTTTGCAATCATCTTGATGGGGAAGAGAGAGCTGGTTGCTTTGCTTATTTTGTCTTCCTGGTATCTCGTGATTGTTGTGTGGCTCTTCCTCGCGATGCCATGGGTTAGTCTGCAGTTCGTGATTGTGGTCTTTCCTGATCACACTCACTTACTATTTTCTATTGCCTTCAAATATTCAGTGAGAGAGTTTCATTTTGCAATTGTTGAATAAACTATTGGTTTAAAATCTCTTCTGCAGCAAAACATATCAGAGTCAGTACTTTATGGTGATTTATTTTATAAATTCAAAAGAACTGTTGGAAAGTAAGTAATGGTGCAAAGATCAGGAATCGATACAATCAAGTACCACACCTGACCCAGGATACCAATGGGAAAGTGACAAACTCACAGAAGACACCACAAACGAGAGCCAAGAGGTCAGCCCTTTCCCAGCAGGTGACCAAAAAGCACATATAAACAGACGCGCACAAAACAGCCTAATTTTAGCGTTCAATTAAAGATATTCAAATTTAAATATAAGCTAGGCTTCAGTTGATGGTACACCATCGCAAATACCCGCTTTTTATCTAACCAAGCGTCTGCAAAGTTTAAAGTTGCTATGCCAAACTGTTTAGGAGATGTTTTTACAAGAAAGTACGTTATTTCACCTTTGACCTTGACTTATGGTCAAGGACAAACTCGAAACGATGCTCAGTATCCTCTACATCATTGACCTATGCACCTGCAAAGTTTGAAGTTGCTTAGTCCAACAATTTAGAAGGAAATGCATTTATCAGAATTATTTGATTTGACCTCAGTCAAGGTCATATGGAGCTTTGCCCGTTACAGCATGTGATCTATGCACCTGCAAAGGTTTAAGTTGCTACGGGCAATCGTTAAGGATAAGCATTTACAAGAAAATACATTATTTGACCTTTGACCGTGACCTCAAGGGCAGAGGTCAAAGTCACACAAAATGTTGCCCAGTACCCTCTACATCATGTGACCTATACACAAGAAAAGTATGATGTTGCTTTATCCCACGGTTAAGTAAACGATACATTTACAAGAAGATACATTATTGACCTTGACATTGAGATCAAGGTCATAGGAAATGTTGCCCAGTGCCCTCTACATCAGGTGACCTATGCATCTACAAAATTTGAAGTTACTACGTCAAAAGGTTTAGGAGGAGATTCATTTACAAGAAAAAACATAATTTGACCTTGACCTTGAAGGTCACAGGAAATGTTGTCCAGTGACCTCTACATCCGGTGACCTATGCATCTACAAAGTTTGAAGTAACAGCGTTAAAATGTTTAGGAGGAGATGCATTTACAAGAAAATACATAATTTGACTCACTTGAAATGTTGCCCAGTACCCTCTACATCATGTGACCTATTAAGCTACAAAGTTTGAAGTTCCTACGTCTAATGCTTTAGGAGGAGATACATTTACAAGATAATACATTATTTGACCTTTGGCCTACGAAATGTTACCCAGTACTTTCTACATCATGTGATCTATTCAACTACAAAGTTTGGAGTTGCTGCGTCTAACGGTTTAGGAGAAGATACATTTACAAGAAACGTGACGGATGGACGGACGCACGGACGGACAGATAGACAGACAGACGGGAAGACAGACAGACCGACTTTGGTACGAAATTAATATACCCTTTTTTCTAAAGAAAAAGCGGGTATAAAAAGTGGGCTATAACATGGATTTCATGCGACAGTCTACATACCTGGCTGTAAACCCAAGCACAGTTTATAACTATGATCAGCTATGGTATACTCTGTAATTGCATGGCGGTGGGTCAGGCCCTCAGAGGTCAGGCCTCCAAATCAATAACGGCCCTGGCATAAAACTTTCCTTGGTGGGTTGGTGCCTAATGCTTGTCTTTGACTGGGGTATCGTGGCTCAATTTGAGTTTTTAGCTCTAACTATAGATCTGTGTGTCGTGAGCCATTTTCTTTGTTTCATCACAGTGTATTAATTTGATTCGATTGTTCTCTGTGATGATGTATTGCACAAGTTATGAAGTCTCCATGCCAGCTGAACAATGTTTGTGCTTTAACAAAACGGAATCTAGGGGCGAAGATTTGGTACCAGTAATATGCATTTAAGCCCGCCCCACCCAGTGGCTTAGGCTGCTGTCTGTTCTAAGGTGGTGTTCCTGTTGTTGTTGATTTATTGTTTATTGTTGCTCCCATTGTTTATTCAATTGGGGTTCTGTGTTTGGTCCTTTTCTTTTGATATTAATTACTTTGTGTCTTTCTAGTTTTGCAATCAGAGAGAGAGAGAGAGAGAGAGAGAGAGAGAGAGAGAGAGAGAGAGAGAGAGAGAGAGAGAGAGAGAGAGAGAGAGAGAGAGAGAGAGAGAGAGAGAGAGAGAACTGTCTTCCTGGTGTCTTGTGACAGTCAGTGGTCTGTGGTTACGGTGTGTGATTGTGGTATTTTCTGATCATACTCACTTGCTTTTTAACAACAGCAGAATCTAGGGCGATTATTTGGCGCCAGTAAAATGCATTCTAGCCCCACAGTGGCTTAGGCTGCTGTCCGTTCTAATGTGTTGGTTAGATGTTGTTGTCGATTCATTTGTTTGTTGCTCCTTTTGAATTGTGTTTTTTGTTTGGTCCTTGTTTTGTTATCCTTTATAGTTTTGCCATGGGGTTGTCTGCGGTTAGTGATTGTGGTATTTCCCGATCATACTCACTAATTTTTTTTTCAGTCATCTTACTAAGGAAGAGAGAATCTGTTGCATTGTGACTGTTAGTGTTCTGTGTCTCTTCCCCAAGGTGCCTTGGGTGGTCTGTGCACAGTGTGTGAGTGTGGTATTTTAAGTGTTATGTGTTAAGTAAGTAAGTTAAGTACGTAAGTGAGTGAGTGAGGAAGGAAAGAAACTCAGAGGCAATCAGAGTTAAACAAAACTGCCAGTTTAGACACGGCTAGTTGCCATATGGTTGGGGGGGGGGGGGGGGGGAGGGGGGCTTAGCGCATGCATACTCAGGATACTCTCAGCTGCATACCCCAGGGGGTACTCTGATTTTTTCTTCATACGTAGGCTCGAGCCCAGCATCCACCGTTCACCCCAAAAAAATATCAGGAATTTCAAGCAACTAAAAAAATATTTGAAATTTTAGCGACCCAAAAATACCCCCATTCTGTACCTTGACCTTAAAAAAAGACCCCCAAAAATATCCATAAAATCCTCGTACCCCAAAAAATATTTATTTTTCTGAAAACCCCCAAAAATATTGAAATTCAAAATTTTGAACCTAAAATATCAGAGTAACCCCCTCTGGGCTGCATGGCTGTACTAATTGAACTCCCCAAGCACATATGCACAACTTTGGGGAGTTTGCTATTGGAAGGTGGAGACAACAAAATAGTTCCAAATATATAAAGTGCTGCTTGAATTTAAGGTCTAAAAAAGCGAAAACATATCATTCAATATTAAAGTTCAAATAATAACGTCTTGGTTTGCCTTCAATTTCATATGATTTATACATTCATTGATTTATTTTCATTGTTTACCAAAAAGAGATAAATACGCAGATCCAAGATGGAGGCCGTGGCCAAACATGACTTCAAAGCGACAGCTTCTGACGAATTAAGCTTTCAAAGAGGAGATGTTTTAAAGGTAAAGCCGATATTTGACGTCTCATAGTAATGATTTATTCATTAAGCCTTCTCTTACATTTCTAGCATCTTCTGGTAGGTTTGATTTATCCCGTTTTTCCTTGGAAAATGACAGAATTTTCTAAATTTTCTGGAACAATTGTCAACTTCCTGGTGTTTCTTATTTTCACGCCAATGCCTTCAGTACAGTGGTATACATGGAAACATATTGTCCATTGAAAGGACTTGAAGTATCAACTTTTACCATTGTATTTTGATTGTTGCCAATGCATACGAGGCTGTCAGTTCAATCATTCAATGATCCTAAGTTTTTGACCTCCACTGTCGGTCAGTCTGATTACCGCAGGATACCACAGGATACTGCAGGATCCCTAAATACTATATTTTAGACCATTTTAGTAGGTGAAAATCCTAATACATATGATATGGTGACAAATTATGTTTAAGTCAAGATAGCAATTGTTACAAAAACTGGCTAAAATAGTTTGTACAAACTTATTTTAATCATCGCGGGTAGGCTACTGCAGGATCCCTAAATACAGTCGAACTTTGGTCGCTTGAACTCGCCTGTCTCGAACACCAGGGATCGCTCGAACTCGTTCAGAACTTGTTCGGTACAGTCTGATCCGCGTCTTTATTTTAAAACATCCTGAGGAGTTTGTCATTTTGTCATGTTTTTATTCGTTGGTGTTTATTGAAACTTGCACATTGTGAATAAATAATAAGAAACAAACTTGTTTGTTTTTTCTTTTATTGTTCTTAAGGAAACGATAAACAACCGCACATAAACTGTAGCGACACATAAACAGTAACATTCACCCACTAGAAGAAAAAAAAACAGTACAGCTTACTCGATAGCAAATGCATTGATCAGCCTGCGCATATGCGCATGCTGATAAATGTATTTAGTTTCAACAGGTTCATATGCTAACACATGCGGCTTATCATTTTAACTCTAGCGTGCAAAGGGTTTGTGATCAGTGACATGTGTCACGTCCGCTTTGCAACTTTGGTCGATAAAAAACGTGATGTCAGTGATGGCATAAAGTACACATGAACCAACTTGAAAATTGTCAGGCTTGGTATCGCTCGAACACATGGATGGGTCGAACTCGCACCGACGGTCCCGACAAGTTCGAGCCAACGAAGTTCGACTGTACTATATTTCAGACGAATTTAGTAGGTGAAAATTCTAATACATATGATATGGTGACAAGTTCTGTTTAAAAGTAAGTAATGGTGCAAAGATCAGGAATCGATACAATCAAGTACCACACCTGACCCAGGATACCAATAGGAAAGTGACAAACTCACAGAAGACACCACAAAGTCAAGATAGCAATCACTACTAAAAACTGGCTAAAATAGTTTTCACCTACTAAAACGGTCTGAAATATAGTATTTAGGGATCCTGCGTTAGCTTACCTGCGATGATTAAAATAAGTTTTCACCTACTAAAATGGTCTGAAATATAGTATTTAGGGATCCTGCGTTAGCCTACCTGCGATGATTAAAATAAGTTTGTACAAACTATTTTAGCCAGTTTTTAGTAGTGATTGCTATCTTGACTTAAAGTGTATGTTCATGCTTTTTAACATCTTACTTTATTCACAAATAAATATTTCGTTATGGACTAATTTTATTTTCACAGATCATTTATCCATCTGGTTAGTTAATTACAGAAGCTTTTATAGCCGTTCAGGGAGCAGCCATCTTACAGCTTTTGGCACACATTAACCTGAGTTAACCCCAATATGCTGGTCTGGCAAATGATTGAAGCGGCACCTTTCAGTCAACTTCTTTATTTCAATATTGGATAATGGGTGTTCCGTTTCAATTACAATCAACAGCCAAATCATTGCAAATTAAAATGTAACAACTGTCAAATGAAAAGTATTTTGTTTTTCAATAAGTTTCATTTGTTTTTATCCTGTCTTTTTGTTATCAAAACGAAGAAAATTGTTACAAAATATGTCGTCTGCTATAGTAATAATTAGTGCTTTAAGACTTTAATTTTAGAATTAATCATTAAATATGGACCAAGTATCAACATATACTCATCAATGCACACACTGCTAAAAGCATTACTCTGAAACACTGTTATTTTTTGCCTTTTGACTGATTTATAATTCTGCTTTGGTAGTGTGTAAGCAGGTGGAAGTGATTCCAGTTTTGGTGTGTAGAGATCATTGACCTGAGAATGACCAGACTCCCATTAATAAGCAAAAGTGATTAATTACGGGCTAATAGTAGAGCATTCACAAACATTTAATGAGGGATTATTCCTGCCATACTGTAAACTCTATAATAATCACATTTGAAAAAAGGTGTGAACTATCCCTTTAAACAGAACTTGTCACCATAGCATATGTATTAGGATTTTCACCTTCTAAAATGGTCTGAAATTTAGTATATCAATTGGGAAATGACTATACTATGTAATAATATGCTAAAGTTCATTAAAACCATCCATAGGAAGGGATCCTGCGGTATCCTGTGGTATCCTGCGGTATCCTGCGGTAATCAGACCGACCCCCTCCACTGTTCCACTGACAGTGAGCAGATTATGTACAAACAAGTAAGCTTAGCCCATGCTGTGCTGATACCAAATGTGATTTTTTTTGAAAACCATATGAAACCAGAGGCCATCACTGCTTGTGTATACACAAATGAGGGCTGTATATTTAGACTGATATTCGGTTGGAAGGGGATTCTTTTCGGCTTATGATGGGACTGTCTCCGGGTCCGGTACCGTACCTCTAGACTGCGGGTCCGGTTCCGGACCCCTAGACACTGATTCTAGGGGTCCGATACTGGACCCCGAGCCACGCCTATGAGGACTGTCTCGGGGTCCAGTAGTTTGTGAAACAACTACTGAAAAGTCTAGGGATACGGGTCCGTACCCGCACGTATATGTAGTAACAGTTGTTTTACCGACAAAAGCTCATGTTGAAGTTTCACTTTGCATCGTCCGCCATCTTTGATCCTCAAAGGGAAACCAATCTGTATTTACTGTCATGCGTCACACTATTCAAACAATTAAGCTTATACAAAAGGTATACGGTGGAGGCCCCTAACATTGCACACCTAAGAATTTTAACCTCCATTGGATACAATAAGAAAGAAACAAAAATGAAAAAGTGTGTATAGCCAAATAAAATAATCAGTTTATACTATTTACATAGATTTCAAAACGAAAAATATTTTCCCCGATCTCTAGAAACTTTGGTTTGAAGTGCACATCCCCCCTGTTTTAGGATGACGAAAATAGTCCCCTAACATTGCGCACATTCTGCCAAATTTTCAATAACTTCTTTTTAATGAATTGCTTTTACAAAATATACCAGGGAGAGTAACGCCAGATTGTTCTCAACAATTTACTTCAACAAAAGCTTGATTCAAAATAAATAATTTGAAGTCTGGGTCATTTGAAATTTAGGTCAGAAAAATTTTAACAACTTTTGCAAAGTTTTGCCAAAAACCACCCCTGTTCAGCAGTGAAAGCTTAAAGTGGAAATCTTTTGCTGTTTTTCTCTTTTCAAAAGCAGCCTGATACTAAATATCAAAAAAGATTTTATCTGATTAAATGTGGCATAGTCGCTTGGGCTAGTGCGCAATGTTATGGGCCGCGCAATGTTAGGGGACATGACTGTATAGATAATAATGGTAAAGTAAAAAAAATAACTTAACTCACCTGTAACAAATCAATTATCTAAAGGAACCACTTATACTATTTGTTGGCAGCTGATTAGTGAGATGAGTGAGCAGTGTCAAATAAGCTTACAAAGTCTGTAGTGTAGATTCATTATTCAACTATAGCTTACAAAGAGACTCACTACTGGGACAACAGTGGGAGCGCAGTGGCTCAGTGGAAGAGTGCTTGACTCGAGACCGAGGCGTCGCCTGTTCGAGCCTTCCGGCGTCACTGCTTTGTGGTCCTTGAGCAAGACACATTTATCCTAGCTTTACTGGTTCAACCCAGGAAGACCCGTCGCTGTTTAACTGAAAGATTGTTGATGGGACGTAAAGAATCAAATCAAACAAACAAACAAAAAGCAACCTCGTTGTATGGGCTAGCTTTTACAGTGAAGTATGTTAGTAGTCTGGCTTTTCTACGAAGTTAAGCAACTGAGTTCAGGGTTAGTATTTGAATGGATGACCCATTGCTATACTTTGTGGAGACATCTATCCCACCCGGTTACATTTGACGCTGCGACCAGGGTTGAAAGAAGGGTACTTCCCTGGCCTTGTCTACATAGACTCTCCGCTCTAGACTGCTTGATTAGCAACTTGTGTGACTTTGAGGGCAAAATCAAAAGTTGAGGGTGAGAAATGTGACAAGGAGAACAATATAGATCATTAATACAGCCGCGCTGTATGAGCTAGCTTTTACAGCGATGTGTGATAGTGGTCTGGCTTTTCTACGAAGTTAAGCAACAGAGTTCACGGTTAGTACTTGGATGGGTGACCCATTGCTTAACTTGGTGGAGATGCCTATCCCGCTCGGTTACACAAATGTAAAGATTTCTTGGCTTTTTTTTTCAGATTATAAATTGTGAAGATGATGCTAATTGGTTTAAAGCTGAATTAAATGGGGAGGAAGGGATGGTACCAAATAATTATATAGAAATGAAGCCGAACGAGTGAGTATGCTACACCAGTGAGCCATTATTAAATTTAATATTTGTGTTCTAAGGCGAAGACATATATTTAAGAGTGATTAACATATCAGCTGTTGTTAAATTACGTGGTCAGAACAAGAGTATTAAAGGTACCAAATCTGTGCATTAAAAATATGTGAATTACCTTGTTAATACATGTTCATGGGTTTGTGCTGGTTAAAACATGACTGTAAAGTGTAAACACTAAATAGTGTGTTATGAAATAGAGTGAAACAAAGCTTTTTATGCAATAAGGTAAATTAACATTGTTTCTATGATTAGTGTTAATGATAACCCATGGGCAGATCCAGAGGGGGGACAGGGGGTCCTACCCCCCCCCCCCCCCCCCCAACCCCCCACCCCCCCCCCCCCCACCACCACCACCACCACCTCACCCTAGGAGATCGCAAGTGACTGTATGTTTCCTTAGAAATTTTAGTACGAACCTCCCTTGAAGTTCATTTGGACCCATGCGGGTCCAATAGCCTATCTCCAAGCGGCCTGCGGATTCGAGCCTCATCGGTATCACTGTGTTGTGGTCCTTGAGCGAGACTCATTTATCCCAGCTTAGTACTGGTTCAACCCAGGAAGACCTCTCGCTGTTTAACTGAAAGAGTGTTGATGGGACATAAAGAATCAAATCAAACAACCAATTGCTTCTCGAGTTAAGTCCGATCGGCCCTCTGTGAAATATGTTGATGTCAGATGAGGGAGGAAGGATTCTTATTGCTTCTTTGATTTAATTTCAGTTTATCTTTGACGACAATTGACCATTTAAACTTGACATTGTTGATATATGTAGGCATACTGCATGTTTTAAGATTTGATTTTCCAAAGTTCAGGATTTTTTTGAAATTTTGAACTATCACCCATGCTTCCTGACATGACTGAAAAATTGTCTACTGGGATTTAAAGCACCATTGATGCAAACAAAATGATGAAAGGCAAGTGTCTTATATTAAGATATTTCAAGGCCTGAATTACTGTATATCTTTAGCTGGTTTGTGGGAAGAATGACGAGGATGGAGGCCGAGAATTTGTTATTAAGAAAGAATGCAGGTCAATTTATACAACCCGATGGCGCATTTTTAGTGCGGAACAGTGAAAGTACACCCAATGAGTTTTCAATGTCAGTCAAGTAAGTTGTTTGGTGTTACATAATGTTGTACATGCTTCTATGTGCTTGAATTCAAGAATAGCAGGTAGTAAATTCATTTTAGCTCTAGATTGAACACTTAATCCATAGGTCCAATTAAGCAAAATTTTTGAGTGTAAAATTGTTATTATTTTCTTACCAATCAATTTAAACATGTGTTGTGGGTGTTCAAAAGAACCGTCTCATTGAGAGGGTTGTTTTGAGTACTCACATCATATGTTTTGGTTGAAAAATAAGATTTTTTTTCAACTACGCACTCTTACATGTATCTGGATGCACTTATACATGAACCTTGAGGCCTGTTAATCTACATGTAGATTGCTTGTTGTTTTTTGTCAACTGGAAACATGTTGTGTCTGCTTGTTACAACTTTTGACGTCTGCTGATAATCTTTGCAAACAATGTTGGGCCTGATCTGGATCCAACTGTTTGATACTATGATGGTATTCCTCAAATAATATTTACATTGATTTAGAAATTTTTTTTAAAAAAAAAATCCGCAAATGGGATAAAGCATACAAAATTTTCCAGCACGCAAAGAGTTTATTATCCTTGAATTTTACATAGCCTGGCCCCAAGGTTATGAAACTTTTTTATGCTCAACTCACTGAGCATGAAACAAGCTGGTCATAAATGTTGAAATGCCAACAGTTGGTGGCATTTTTTTAAAATGCCAACAATTGTTGGCATTTAAACGTTCATTAGCATGGTAAATAAGACAACGGAGAGTTTGAAAGCTTAAAAAGTCTTTATTTTTAAGCATTTTAGTTTTATGAGAAGTTGAAATTTCATCCTATTAAGTTGAGCTGAGTATGAAAAAAAGTTTTATATCCTCAGGATCTGGTCTGAATGAACCATATGTTATCAGCACCACAGCAAAAGTTCTATGGAGAATTGAAAATATCAAAAATATTCAGTTGAGAAAGATTTTTTTTTTTATCTGAAGCTATATATATTCAATAGTCAATACCATCTGCTGTTTTTGAATTTGGCACATGAAGAATAGTGTGTATGCTTGTGTGACTGTCATGTTTACTCCTGGCAGCGGAGATCATGAAAGTTTGCACACTTAGGCATACTGATTAGGATTAGTGAATTATCATCATTTTCTTATCCTTCAATATAAATGTATGTTTTGGATGCACATAGAGATGATTCTTTTTAAATTAAGTACCCCCAACATATGTATTGGTTAAAAATTAAGACAATTATCAGTCAATCATGCACTTTTATCTGGAGGCTTGCTTCAGAAAGCTCAAGTTTTCCATATCAGAACCATAGGTCCAGATATGCAAACTTATTGAGCGTAAAATTGTGATTATTTCATTACCCATCAGTTAAAACATATGTTTAGGGTGCTCAAAAGAACCGTCTCATTGAGACGGTTCTTTTGAGTATCCACAACATATGTTTTGGTTGAGGAATAAGAAAATTAATTGTCAATTTATACTCTTACATGTATCTTGAGGCCCGAGAACTGTCAGTAATACTTTTCAAATTCTGTGATAATTCACTAATCCGATCACAGCCCCTGTTAGGTGCATGTTTGAAATTTATAATCAGTTGATATTTTGCTCATACTTTAGGTGGTATAAGGGAAACATGAAACGATCAGATGCAGAGAAGTTACTTTTAGCTAAGTCGGGTAATGATTTTATCCAACCAGAGGGAGCGTTTTTGGTCAGGGGCTGCGAAAGTCAGCCTGGCGAATTTTCTATATCAGTCAAGTAAGTTATGAACAAAAGCATGTTCTACATATCCTCAACTCTTGAAAGTCTTTCTGTGTGTGGCTGGCTGTCCCAAAAGAATTCTGGGCAAAATAACATGAAAGGTAAATGTATGGATGGTTGCAGTAGGGGGAGGACGGGGACACAATCCAGGCCTTTAGAAAAGAGTGCATAATTAACGCTTAGCCCGGCCAGTCACGACTTTTGCCATCTACTGCTCTCTCTCTCTTAGGGTGTGCAGTGGCTCAGTGGTAGAGTGCTTGACTCGAGACCGAGGGCCACGGGTTCAAGCCTCACTGGCGTCGCTGCGTTGTGTCTTTGGGCAAGACATATTAATCCTAGCTTAGTACTGGTTCAACCTAGAAAGACCCTTCCCTTTATAACTGAAAGATTGTTAATGGGACTTAAAGAATCAAATCAGAATCTACTCCTCTCCTCTGCATATGTGCTTAGGTAGCCTATATTGCAAACAATATAATATGGACCCAGATTAGACTGCTTCCTAAGGGAGCAGTCTGATCAGGGTTCATATTGTTTGTTTCCATTAAAAAGTCTATTCTAAGTGCACTTCAACATATGCAGCAGAGGTAAAAAGCAGATAAAATTTTCAGGGCATCAAATTAGTGGGGGGATAAGGATTAAAAATTAATTTTCTTATTTTTCAACCAAAACATATATTATGGGGACGCGATAGAGCCGCTTCGATGTGAAAATTGGTCAGTTAGAAGTTTTCAGGATTATTTCTGATTTCGGGATTTTTAGGCAGGTTATATTCGCTTTTCTTATTTTTGGTTAATCTGAAGACAATTTACCATTTCAACTTGAAATTGAAGGCATGCTGCAAGAGTTTAGATTCAAATTTTTTAAAGGTCAGGGTTTGGGAAATTGAACTTTCACCTATGAGAATATATTTACTGCAAAAGGTCACACATACAGAGTTGAAGTATGCTTGATTTCACTTCTCCTTATAGAAAAACAAAAACATTCAGCATAAAATGGTAAATATTTTCTTACCCATCAATTTTAGCATATGTTGTTGGTACTCAAAAGAACTGTCTCATTTTTGAGTATCCACAATAGCATATATTTTGGCTGAGAAATAAGAACATCATTTTTCTGTTACACACTTTTAACTAAAGGCCTGGGGTATCTAATAACCAGTGCTTATTAATATTAATTTCTGCAAACTGTAATTTTCTCGAGCCTTGAATCGGCCAAGTAGAAAATGGCATATGTTTCTTTCTATGTTGCAAAAATTGTGCAAAAATTTGGAAAGTGTATCAATGCTACCCTGCTTTAAATTGCTTAAAATTTATGGACAGTTTTTTGGACACTATTTGCCTTTGGGAAGGGAAAGCCATTTCCGCCACTATTTTTTGTCCTGCAATTGTCTGCTTTTTACTTCTGCTGCATATATTCATGTGTTCTTAAGCCTAGACATTTTTTATAGAAGCTAAAAATATGAACCCGGATCAGACTGCTCCCTAGCACGCATTCTGATCTGGGTCCATATTCTTTGCAGTCGCATTAGGCTACTTAAGAAAGAAAATGAGAGCAGACGACAAGTCATGACTGGAAAAGGGTTATAAATACTCGCACCGTTGGGTTTATAATGGAAGCTGAATATATGACACCTTTTACCCACCATTCACTACAAATGCTGTCTGCTTCTTCATCTGCTGATGTACTTAAGTTGTCTGTATTTGCAAACAATATGGACCCAGATCAGACTAGCAGTCTGATCAGGTGCTAGTCTGATCAGGCCCTGAGGTTATAAACAAATTTCATGCTCAACTCAGCTGAGCACAAAATTTATCCTGCTCATAAATGTTAAAATGCCAACAATTGTTGACATTTTAACATTTATTAGCATGATAAATATAACATCTGAGAGACTTAAAGCAAGAAACTTCTTTATTTATCGGTATTTTAGTTTTTATGAGCAGTTGAAATTTCGTTTTCAGCTGAGTTTAGCATGAAAAAAGTTTTATAATCTTGGGTTCACGCTTCATAGTGTTTGCTTCCATGATTGAAATAAAATTTAGTCTAGAGTGCATTAGAAGACACAATACAATAAGCAGATGACATTTCAAGGACAAAAAATGGCAGGCTAAACCTGCCTGTCACAACTTTTGTTGTCTGCTTTCTCATCTGCCTATATTGCAAACAAAATGGACACAGATCATACCGCTTCCAAGGGAACAGTCTGATCAGGCCCTGGGTTTATAAAACTTGAGTGCAGTCTCAAACTCAAAATAAAGCACACTGATTGTCTGCTTGGGGACACATGTCCTCAAGCAGCCAATCATTGCGCTTTATTTTGAGTTTGAGAATGAACTCAAGTTTTATAACCTCAAGGCCTGGGTTCATATTGTTTGCTTCCATGAAAAAATCTAGGCTGAAGTGTTCTTGATTATATGCAGCAGACGTAATCTTAATAAGCAGATGACATTTCCAGCACTTAAAAAATGGCAGGGCGAGGGTTAATATGCTTGCTATTTCACCTACTAAAGCACTTAACAGACTTCTGCTTCAAAACTTAACTGCTATATATGCTGCTAAAGGTCCTGGATTAACTCTTTGCATAGTGGGAAATATTTTTTGACTTCTTTGTCTGCTGATTTTTTTTTTCAAAACTAACTTTTTTCGAAAATTATTTCTGGAATACCATTAAGTTGTCAAACAGTTTGGATCCAGAGTGGGTTGGATGCCTTGTTGGGCCTGATCTGGTTCTTAACTGTTTGCAAACGTTATCAGCAGACAACACTTGGGCAGACAAAGAGTTAATTGGCAAATACATGTAAGCCAGCTTCTATTAATACTGGCCCTGATGCTATAATAAATTTGTCATGCTTATTTCAACTGAGCATAACATTTCAATTGCACATAAAAACTAGAATACCGGCAAATAAAGAAGTTTCTGGCTTTAAGTCTCTCAGATGTTGTATTTATCATGCTTATAAATGTTAAAATGCCAACAATTGTTAAAATGCCAACAATTGGTGGCATTTTGATTTTAACATTTATGAGCAGGATAAATTTCGTGCTCAGTTGAGTTGAGCATTGAAAAAGTTTTATAACCTTGAGGCCAGATCTTACATCATTATTTAATCTTTTTCCTGCCAGTCAAGACTTTTTCATCTACGCTCTGATCTGCTTATACCGGGCCACGTAGCGAAGTCGGTAACATGTCTGACTGCAGATCCAGGGGTCACAAGTTCGATCCTGGCCCAATCCCATACTTTCGTGGAGATTGATCATGAAATAATTTCTGCGGCCATTCTCCACCCTTCCGATGATTCCAGAAGGGTTGTTGTCAGTTACAAGCAAAAGTATGTGCACGAAGTACTGGTTAACTGCTTGTTTGAGCTTGCCCATGAAAAAGTGTGGTTAGGTGACCTGACCGTCCCAACATGACCTTAGCTGTTGACTGGGACGTAAAGAATCAAACCAAACAAAGAAAACAAAATCATCTGCTTATGTTCTTAGGTATCCTTTATTCCAAACAATATGGACCCAGACTAGACTGATCCCAGGTGAACAGTCTGATCAGGATTCGTAGTGTTTGCTTCCATGATAAAATCTAGTCTGAAGTGTGCATGAATACGGTAACTGTTCTAAAATTTCTAAAACATTTTTTTCTATGCTCAACTAAATTCTTGGTTATCAGGTCTGGAATGCACAAACTACTTGTCAGAATAGCAAACAGGCGAGACTCTTATCAGACTGCTTCTTCAGAAGCATTATGATCTGGGTCTGCACTGTTTGTCTAGGCTTTTTTGGCAGGCAACTAGTGTTTGAAATTTTAGAACATTTACCGTATATGCAGCAGATACAAAAAGCAGACAACAGTTTCAGGATAAAAATATTGGCAGGATATTATCAGGGATAAGGTTTCTTATACTGATGGGTTCTTCTATACTGATGGGTTCTTCTGTTTAGTTTGATACAATCAACTTGGGATTGTTCATAGTACATAACAAGGGATCACATGTTAGAATTTTCAAATTATAACATATCTCAGTCCAGGACTTGAGTTAAAAGTGCGTAACAGAAAAATAACTCTTTTTTTTCTCAACGAAAACATATGTTGTGGGTACTCAAAAGAACCGTCACCCAAAACATAATGCTGAAAATTATGGGTAAGAAAATATTAACACTTTTACCCTGAAAATTTTTGTTTATCTAAACGTGTGTCTCAGTCCCTGAAGATTGTTTTTTTCTAAGAAAACAGTGCAGTCCCAAATGAAATGTCACATTCTGCAGGGAATGAGCACATATGGCGAGATTTGGGCGAAATAGTCGCCGAGGGGCCGAAATTTCGCCTAAAATAGGACCCAGGGAGATCCTAGCAAAAATATTTTTTTAGGGAGACTCATTTTCATTCTGTAACCACACAAGTGCAAGCTGTAGTGACAACCTACATGTTTTACCACTGCATCGTATTTCCGCAGTAGTATGTGTAATTGCTAATTTGCTTCTAAACTGACAGAAAAGGCTGTAATTTTGCACTATAACTTCTCCTTATCTGACTCACTTCTCCCTAATTTTCCTTGAGGGAAAAGTCACTTCTCCCTACTGTCAGGGCCCAGCTTGAACCCTGACTCTGTGGCATTTCACTGTTTGCCAAAGTACCCATTACAAAACTTCTCCGCATTTGTTTAGAAAAAATGCATATGAAAATGTTATCTGCTGAAGTCGTCTGCTGCATGTACATGCTTATGTCAATGACTAAATTTCCACATAAAGACAAACAGTGTGGACAGAGATGTTTTAAAAGGACCAGCAGACGATGAACAGCAGAGAACATCTAGGTGTAAGAAATCCCTGCAGCAAATTACGGAGACCGGTTGTAGGATATGTAGACCAGCAGAACTTCTCATTTGCTAATAACTTAGATCTGATCTGTTTTAATATGCTTCCCTTCTGCTTGCCTCTGGATGCATTTACAAAACAACAATCTTGTTTAAGTCTTTGCGTGCTGGGTATTGTTTTTAGCTCACCTGTCACATAGTGACAAGGTGAGCTTTTGTGATCAGTCTTTGTCCGTCGTCCGTCCGTAGTCGTTAGCCTTCGTCCGTCAATTAACAATTGTCTTAAATGACATCTCCTAAATGACTGGTTGGATTTTGACCAAACTTGGCAGGAATGATCCTTATATGACCCTCTTTAATAATTGTTCAAATGCTTCAGGTCCGTTGCATATCTAGGACAAACAGGCTAAAAAAGTTTTATTAGATGAAATCTTGTCTGAAACCAGAAGGCCTAGAGCCTTGATATTTGGTATGTAGCAGAACCTAGTGGACCTCTACCAAAATTGTTCAAATTATGCCCCTGGGGCCAACAAATGGCCTGCCTGGGGGTCACAGGTTTTACCTAGGCTTATATAAGGAAACCATGAAAAAATCTTCTTGTCTGAAACCAAAAGGCCTAGAGCCTTAATCAGAGCTCTCACTAGAATTTTGAAAACAGGAGTTCAGGACTCCCATCTGGCAAAAAGTAGGAGTCCCACTGGAAAAATTGGGAGTCCTACTCCAAAAAAGTTGGAGTCCCACCAATTTGTGCATACCGTATATCTTTTCCATTTTAGCCGTAAGTGATACATTTAAATAATTTTTAGATCAACTGATTTTAACCCTTTAAGCATTAATTGATTGTTCCTACTTAACAAAAACAAAATATTTTGGTACTATATTTTTTCATGTAACCTGAACACACATTTTTTTTGTTTGGCCTTATCAAAATAAAAGATTTAACTGTTGGAACTTGTTTTATTCATAAACAAGACAGACAGACATGCAGGCAGACAGACAGATGGATAGACAGATGGACGAACGAACGGACAGACAGACAGCAGTCCTCTGTTTTGTATAATCTTATGCAAATGGAAGTGTTTTTTCTTCTAAAAAACGCATCTCGCTAGTGTCCACGGCGATTGCAATGAATAGACTGACATTACTTAGTCATTTAACATGGCTTCCATGATTTAGAATGAACGATTTTACTTGCTGAAAGTTTATTAATCTAGACACTCGTCTTGAACCGATGAAAAATTTCATCGCACGGCTTGTAGTGTAGCTTCATTTGGAACTTTTCTCAGTCGGACGTTACCATATACGGCTTACCGCTGTACCGTTTCTTTTTCTTCAAACAATCCTCAGACTCTTTTGTTTGCCGTAGCAACGAACGAAAGAAGAAATGCAAATCCGTAAAATTATTGGTTTTTTTCTCCATGTTTATGTTGCTCAAATCGCAAACGAGTGCAATTAAATATGTTTTCTCTTTCATCCCTAATCAGTCGAATTCGGAAGTCGGTAGTCCGATGTTGTTTACAATACCCTATTAGTTTTTCTCCCTTTAATTAGCGGTAAATCCCGATAATCCTTGCTTAATTACTTTAACAATCACCTCGTAATATTCACACTGTCCCGCATCGGTAATCCTGTCAATCACCTGTCAGAATTGCTACACTGCAGTCCGAGTCATATGATTGGTCAACAGAGACAGGAAAGCGTGTCGAGATCGATAATATCAAAGGGCTTTTGATCTCCCGGTGTGTATTTATCTCGCAGCTACTGGATTTTTAGCGCGTGCCGACTAAATAAACATGCGTACGCGGGACTCCCGCCTAGCGAAAATCATGCGTCCTAGGGGATAAACGTGCATACCAATACGCGTAATTCAGCGTTTCCGAGCGCTCTGCTTAATATTTGGTATAAAGCATCATTTAGTGGACCTCTACCAAGTTTGTTCAAATTATGCCCCTGGGGCCAAAAATGGGCACACCCCAGGGGTCCCATGTTTTGCATAGACTTGTATAGGGAAAACATGAAAAAATCTTCTTGTCTGTTTGAAACCACAAGGTCTTGAGCCTTAATGTTTGGTATGTAGCATCACCTATTGGACCACTACCAAGTTTGTTCAAATCATGCCCCTAGGGCCAAAAATGGGCCGCCCTGGAGGTCACATGATTTGTGTAGACTTATATAGGGGAAACATGAAAAAATCTTCTTATCGGAAACCACAGGGCCTAGAGTCAAGGACAAAAACCATGACATTTGCTATGTAACATCACCAAGTGAACCACTACCAAGTTTATTCAAATTATGCCCCTGGGGCCAAAATTGGGCCTCCCCGGGGGGTCACATAAGCTTATATGTTTGGTGCACATAGTACAGGTGAGCAATTCAGGGCCAGTATGGTTGTCTTGTTTTAAAATGTTATCTGCTGATTTTTTTTTCTTTCAAGAGTAACATTTTCAAAGAAATATTCAGGAATACCTTTATATATTGGGCCTAAACTGGGTCCAGACTGTTTGCTTTAGATAATCAGCAGATGACATTAGCAAGCAAAGAGATGTTTTATGCCACAATGATAAAGGTTTAGTTAAAACTCACTATTTCAACCAAAAAATGACAATTTCTGATTCCTGGAAGAAAACATTTTGTTTTGCTGCTCATCCAATGAAAGTGTCTTAAAAAGATGCCTCCAATTATTATTGAACAGGCTTAAGGGGTACACTGTATAATTGATATTCGTTTGGATGAGTTTCTCATTGATGATGCAACTTGAAACCACACCCCAATAAATATCTCTAATACAGGTACCCCTTTCAGCCCATTAGATAACCAAATATGTATAAAAATTCTTATAAAGGACTGGTTTCTTTGGCTGGTGTAACATATTTTTCTTGTTACGGTAAATGTTCTTAAATTCCGAACACTAATTGCCTGCCCAAAAGGACTAGACCAACAGTGCAGACCCAGATCAGACTGCTTCTTACAGTCTGATCAGGGTCTTCTCTGTTTGCTATTCAGACAAGCATTTTGTGAGTTTCATCCCTGATAATGAACAATTCATTGAGATCAAAAAGAGAAAAGCGTTCAAAATTTTAGAACATTTACCGTATGTTTCCAAGTAACTTGACATTCACATAAATGTGTCATAATTCAGGGCTCCAGATAAGAGGGGGTAAAGGGTATTTCAGCATTGATTTTTGAATTCAGCATTGAAAATTAAATTGAAGGGTGAAAATACACTTTGCTGTTTGAGGTTTCAGTGCTGATATTCAATTTATGTGGTAAAATCTTTTATTTTATACTTAGCAGTGAAATCAATGCATATCAAAACAAATAAGTGATATCAATCACTAGTGAAATGATATGATATGTGAAATGATATGATATCACTAGTGATTGATATCAGCCTATATTTTCACTGAAGCGTTTTTTGGATTACCTCTGACTTTTCCATTCACTTAACGCAGCTCACTTCGAAAGTTCAAACGCCTATAACTTTCTTATTTGTGAACAAAAACATCAAGTGTGGGTAGTCATTTTCTTAGTTAGAACACGAGGAACATTTTGGTACCAAAATAATTTAGATTTGCTAATTTTTTTCGATTTTGAATTTTCAACACCTCCCGCTTCAGTGAGTGAGGCAATGCATGTAACCTATGCTACGCAACGTCATCAACAAATTATGACGTCGCTTATCACGTCACTTGTCTCACACTTTGTCGCTGAATAAATTTATTTTTATCTGTAAGTTCTGATGACTATATATCATGTAGATTGGTCCAGGTACTCTGTCATAAATATTGTGATTCGGCTTGAAGCATGGTTAACAAATTGATTAACTGTAAATCTTCTAAAAAAGTATAAAATAAAAAGAAAATTTACTTTTTTTTAGTAAATACCTAATATATTTCATCTCGTGAGTTGAAAACATCAAAATTTTCATTCGTGCTGCGCACTCATGAAAATTCTGATGTTTTCAACACACTCGATGAAATATATTTGGTATTCACCTAAAAAAAGTAATTATCCTCTATTTATTCTTAGGAAGAAAAAATTAATTAATATACACAAATTGTATAAATCTTGGAAGCTTTCATGCAACATGTATTTGATACAAGCAACTTTTCTTTAAAATATGTTAAGCAAATATTGGGTCTTTTTACAAGGCTTTGCATTTTCTGCAATTTGATATTTTAAATATGGAGTAAATTACTCATTAGATTAAAAAGTAGGGGGTGAAATACCCATTGGTTCAAATCCTTATCTAGACCACTGATAATTCACTGAAACTTTATACAATGCATCAATATATTTGTTTCCTAGTATATAACTGATATATAAATGAGCCAGCACACAAGATTTTGTCACTTATCACAGTGTCCGGCAAGGAAGACGCAGGTGTTTGTGCGTATGCCCAGACTCCCCAGAGCCATCACTGGTTGCATACACAAAGTATGGATGTAGATGAAGATTCAGATCAAAATTTAGACCTCTGGCCTCACTTAATACTTCAGAAAGGGAGTTTAACCCTCTACCTCATAGAGATCAGGCGCCTTTTAACACTTTTGCAAACAGAGCAGACCCAGATTAGTCAGCTCTTGTAAGAGCTGCCTGAGCATGGTCTTCTCTTTTGCTCATGGAAATTTGATATTATCTGGAACTGACGTACTATGTAACAGCATGAAAATTTATTTATGAATGAAAGGGTTAAAGGAGGAATTGTTGGAAGTCTCATGTCGCGGCTCATATGTGCTAAAGCCTCCTTTTAACCCTTTCATTTATGAATATATAATTATTCATAGTGGGTGGAATTTAGCATGAATATTCATGAATGAAAGGGTTAAAGGAGGCTTCTGCACATATGAGCCTCGACGTAAGATTTCCAACAATGTGGTATGTGCGACAAGCAAAGGCTCAGACCAGCCTGCGCATATGCGCAGTCTGATCAGAGCCTTTACTAGTCGCTTGAATATTCTATGACTGTTAAGCTACTGACTGAACATCATTTGGAGTTTCTAATCTTAAACGGAGGCTGCACAGGCCCATGTGAGTCTACACTTGTCAAAATACCACATTGTTGAAAATCACATGTCGCAGTTCACATGTGATATATACCAAAATCTCATGAGCTGGCTCAAATGTATTAATTTTGTCAAGTTTCTCTTTCTACAGGTGGAATGATGGAATACAACATTTTAAAATTTTACGCAGTCCGGAGGGAAAGTATTTTCTCTGGGTGACAAAATTTAACTCAATAAATGAATTAGTAGAGAACCACAGAACATATTCAGTATCAAAAGGGTTAACAATCACTTTAAAGGATATGTATTCCCCGGAGGTGAGTGGTTTTATTTGCGCTTTGACGCAAGAAAACCTGTTTTCGGCTTCCGATCAGGTAGCCTGAAACCAGTCTGCTCAGCTACTGAGACTAGCTAGAATATGGAAATTTTGCATGTAGCAAGTTCAGTTATCATACTCTCCAGAGAGGGAACAACAATGGCGCTGATCAGACAGTGCTGATGCATGTCTGATCTGCGTCTTTGTTGTTCAAATGTAACTGTCAGGTTTTCTTGCGTTGAGGTCCCTTTCATGATAAGGATAGTGTTTGCCATAGGTCTAGATAAGGGACCTTGTGCGTAAAATGTTGAATATTTTCTTAACCATCAGTTTAGTCATGTGTTTTGGGTGCTCAAAAGAACCGTCTCAGTGAGACGGTTCTTTTGAGTTCCCACAACATATGTTTTGGTTGAGAAATAAGAAGATAAAAAAAATTACCTTAAGATCTGGTATTGTAATCCAAATATTGGCAGCTTTGCAGTGGAATTTGATTACTCTACTAATCTGTATTTAGCTCACCTGAGTGCAAAGTAGAGCTTTTGTGACGTCTCTTCATCCGGCATCATTCATCACTTGTATATTTATTCTTAAAATGACATTTCCTGAACCACAAGTCCAAATATAAAATGTTCCCCTTCATGTCCTTTCAAAATTGCACTTACGTTGATGGTTCTGTCCCCTGAACCAATTGCTGCCAGTACTAAAATAGAAAAAAATCTGGTTTCTTTCAAATAAAATGACAACCCATTGTTTTTGTTCAAATTCACTTGCGCTGACATTGCACTATGAGGGTGTGTTAGGCCTTGATCACTTTGTGATCTTTGTCTAATCTGTTTCAATCAAACATTTTTAGTCCCCTACTGGTGTTCACACCGGAGGGGACTATAGGCTTGCCCTCCGTCCGTCTGTCAGCTGAAATGAGGATCCCAAGATAACTCAAAAACTTTTCAAACTAGCTTCATGAAACCTTGTATGTGAACAGATGGCAATATGCTGATTATGCATGTAATTTTATTTTGGCTGTCTCATGAAAATTGTAATTGCTATAATAATATATAACCGGTAGGGGACTTATGTGTTGCAGGCAACAATTGCTTGTTATATTTATGATGTTTTCCTGGGTTTTTCTGAGTGTAATTTTAACATCGATCAGGCTTTTGCTTTATTCTACTCACGATTGCAGAATATTTTTAGCAAAACATTCAATAGTTACCATGTTTTTTACCTTCATTAAAAAAATGGTTGCTGCAAACATTGCTGCAGTTTAGCCGACAATTTTATGTTTACAAAAAGATTATTCGAGGTTGAAATAAGAGGATTCAAAAGGAGCTTCCATGGAGATTAGTTAGAGGTGTGAGGATTTCCTTCTATGGGCGAATATGAAAAGGTGTCCAATGATGCTTTTATAGAATAACATTTATTAAAGGCGTCCAAATGCGCTTCTGTGGAGTATACACTCAATTTTAACTAGTGGTCCAGGAGATGTCATTTAAAGAGCTGCCGATACACGATATAAGACAGAGCCCACATGAACCCAGAGAATAAAACTCACCTTTGAGCTAAATAAGGGCTAATATACAGTAATCAATTACACTGCAAAGCAGCCAATATCAGGATTAAGATACTGAGCTATTCATGGAATAAAATAAAAAAAAATCACTCTGGACTATACATATCCTTAAACAGATTGTATGCCCTCTTGAAACTGAATACTGGTATATTCTGTGTGAACACAGCAAGAAAAAATAATGTTACACAAATAAAAAAAATCTTCTCAAAACCTGTACAGTGCTGATTTAAAAAATAATAAGACACAAAGGGTCCTTAGGTGACTCTAGACCAAGGTTGTTCAAATTATCTTGATTATTTGAAAAACTTGGCTGCCACGGGTCAGGGCCAGTTTTTCCTATGTGTATATAGGGAAAACTAAAAAAAAAATCTTCTGTTTAAAAGCTACCGGGCTGATTTAAAAAAAAGCACAAATGGTCCTTGACCAACCATCTACAAGGATTGCCCACATTGTTTTGATCCATTTAAAACATGGCTGCCAAAGTGGGGCCAGTTATTCCTATGTTTATATAGGGAAAACTTGAAAAGTCCATCTGATCAAAAACTACTAGACCAGTGTGAAATTAATGGGGAACAAAAGCTATTTCCCATGTGTTCATCAAAAGGCTTGGCCTAAGGTACAAGTCCAGAAAGGGGTATTATAGACATTTGTATGGATATGTTTCTTGTTGCCAGGTGCAACTTAAAACCACACCCCCAACATATATCTCTAAAACCCCTTTCAGAACGTTAAATAACTATGAAAATTGAAAGAAACCGTTATAGAAATGTTTTCCTCAGTGTGTGTAGCATTTATTTTTTCTTGCTATGTTCCCAAGTAGCTAGACAGACAAGTAATTCTCTGAATCTTTATACCAATATGTTTGTTTCTTAGTATAAAACTCAAATAAGCCAGCACACAAGGTTTTGGTACTTATTGCATTGCCTAGCAAGGAAGGCTCAGGCGTGTCTGCACATATGTGCAGACACGCCTGAGCCTTTGTTGCTTGCACACACAAAGTATGGATTTGGTATGAAGACTCAAGACCAAAAGGGCTACGTGCATTTAGGGGCTATTTTGGCCCCCCTATGAGGCTAAAATAGAAAAATTGTTTTTCACCAATTTGTTCTTATTAGTTTATAAGAACAATAACCAAAGTGTAAAAGTCTCAAATTACTTTGACATTTTACCGTTGCTATGGTAACAAAAATGGCGGCCAAAATAGGCTAAAAATTGGAAATTTACCATTTTGGAACAAAATTGAGAGGTTTGACAGAGAAATTAACAAAGAGCACAAGCAAAATTAATACTTAAAAGATATTTTAAGAGAAGATGAGAATTACCAAGGCTGAAAATTTAAATATTTGCCATAATTTTACACTTCAGTCATTCTTCTAATAAACCAATCAAAAGAAATTGGTGAAAAGCAATTTTCAGTTTTTGGTTCTAGAGGGGGCCAAAATAGCCCCTTAATGCACGTATCCCTTTCGACCTTTAGCCCTGCTGGATATATCAGAATTGGCTTCTAAAGGAGGCTGTTGCGCTTGCGCAATAAGTACCAAAATCTCGTGCTGGCCAAAATGTATTAATTTTGGAGTTTCTATTTCTTCAGATGGAATGGTGGAGTACAACATTTTAAAATTTTACGAAATGCAGAGGGAAAATATTTCCTCTGGGTAGCAGTATTTAACTCAATAAATGAATTAGTAGAGAACCACAGAATATATTCAGTTTCAAGAGGGCATACAATCTGTTTAAAGGATATGCATTCTCCTGAGGTGAGTGTCTACACTGCATGATTAGGGTAGAATTGTAATCCTTATATTGGCTGCTATGCAATGTATTCAATTACTGTATATAAACCCATACTATGCCCCAGTTTATGGGACATAATTGCTTTCGGTTTGCCTTGTAAGAAGAATCTTTTTAGCTAAAAAAGTAAAAATTAAAAGTTTGGGTGAAAATGCCTTTTTTTTAACCAAAAAACAAGTTTTGGAATTTGTAAATCTTCAAAATTTAAGCTTAGATACAGATATTTCCCACATAATGGGTCATTTTGGCAAAAAAGTTGCATCATGTAATCATCCATAATGATTAGGAAAAAGCAACGTTATCAAACCTGAAAATATGCAAATCACATTTCCAGGGATACTCTGAACACATTCAGCAACCTCTGTACCAAACACACTACCACAATACTTCCAGGTCTTTGTGAGCAAGTAAAAAGGTTGCTCTAATTGTGTATTAGTTTCATTTTTTCCACCAATAAAAAACATACATTTTTAC
Organism: Loripinus fragilis; assembly: GCA_964019695.1. Taxonomy (NCBI): domain Eukaryota; kingdom Metazoa; phylum Mollusca; class Bivalvia; order Lucinida; family Lucinidae; genus Loripinus; species Loripinus fragilis. The sequence goes on from OZ026516.1 coordinate 85,985,460, forward strand.
AACTGGCGCAAAACTTGTTTTGAGTTGTATACTTATTTCGTTTATCATGTATTAATTCCAAGAACCGTATTGATAACAATACGGAGGAAAGTTAATCACAACTCCAACACACAAATTATTAGTCATTTCAAGCATAAGTCAAAATCCAGAAGTGAAAAAATTGAAACTGGTGTTTGTCCTTTGAACAAATTGAAGTTTGTGAATACTGTGACAATTTCAGTCCCTCACATTGCACCCACCCCTATTGTTATAATAGCACAATGTCTAAAAGCATTTCCAGTTTGGTGAAGATAGAATACCATTTATGTTGGTAACATGCATAACAAATGTATTCAAGGAGAAAATTACTCTTATCATCTGTTTTGCCGGTTCTACAATTTTGTGAGGCATTGAAATAGGACAGCATTTGTTCTAAAGGTCAATCTTAGTCATACATTTGAAAAAAAATTTGGCAAAAAAGCACAAGTGAAGATGACCAGGAAACGCCACATTCACAGATTACAGTCCAACCCATGGCCCCTACGAGGAAGAGACACATAATGCAGACATATACCAGAAATAGCAAGAACCACAGGTTTAGATAAACACAATTTTTGAGTGTAAAATTGTAAATATTTTCTTACCCATCAGTTTTAACATATGTTTTGGGTGCTGAAAAGAACTGTCTCAATGAGACAGTTCTTTTGAGTACCTACAACATATATTTTGGTTGAGAAATAAGATTTTTTTTTTTTGGTACACACTCTTAACTAAAGGTCTGAAGAATCCAATTAAAGTAAAGCAACCAGCTCCCTCTTCCTCAATGGGATGATTGCAAACCTAGACAATCACAAGACCAGAACCAAACACAACCCCTCACACACAATAGAAGCAACACGAAACAACAGGATTACCATCTTAAAACAGACAGCAGCCATTTCTACCTTAACCCTTTCCTTCATGAATATTCATTCTAAGCTCCACCCTCTATGAATAATATTATAAATAAACTTTCACAATTTTATATAGAACAAAGAAATTACTTGTCAGGTACACTAGTGTATGATCATATCTAATCATATTTCCATAAGCAAACAGAGTAGACCCAGATCAGGCAGCTCTTACAAGAAGCTTGTAAGAGCTTCCTGATCAGGGTTTACTCTGTTTGCTATTGAAATATGATATACACTGAAGTACTTTAAAAACACAAAAATTGAAATTCATAAAAATTGCTAATTTTTCATGTATCAATTTAATTGAGATTTGGCAACATCAGCAAAATATGTTCTAAAATTCAGATCAAATAATAAATAGTGTTAGAGCAAGAGTCTATCAAATAGCAATACTTTTAGATTCTAAAATTGCAGTTTGAAATTTGTCTACAAATTGGAGTTGATTTAAAGTAATTATAATAAATTATCTTTATCAAAAATATGAAACAACTTACCCTAGGAGATCTACTATTCGTGTGGCACTGTTACGGTAGCGGGTCGGAATGGATATAGTTCATGCATTCTATGTAAGTTGCCGTCTTGGCATTGGGTCGTCAACTTTTGGTTGACCATACCTGCGTCGATCTTTCATTGTCCCAGTAGCCTAGGAATGATCTCTGAGGCGCTGTATAGTCGAGGGATGGCAATTATGATATCAATTGACGTCCGAAACCCACACCCGGCTTGTAACATTCCAATTGTGCCAGATCGTTCATGCTCTGAAGAACTTGACATGATTGATGAAATTATAGAACTAAAGCTACAGTGTTTTTATAGATGGATAACTACAAGCTGCAATGTGAAATGATAAAATATTTATCTTCATTAATTTTAAACATGGCAAACCAGCAATGTCCAGTGTCTAAAAACGCCGGTATTAGGTATAGATTGAAGCAGAGTGTCGTTTACAAGCAGATTTTACCTGTTAAAGAAGACCAAAAATGTCCTTGGTGCAAAAAAAAAAATCATTCTTTTTTACGTTTTTATAGTCTGTCAGTGTATCTTATCCTACACTAGTGGGCCTGACAAGTAATTTCTTTATTCTATGCACCAACATGAAAGATTATTTATTTAATTGTTAATAGTGGGTGGAGCCTAGCATGAATATTCATGAAGGAAAGGGTTGAATATTTTTTACTGGCCAAATATTTGCATTAGATGCTGCATGTAAATTGCTTAGCTTGTATGGAGGCTTGCCAACTTATAAGATGTATCATCATAGGCAAAAATCTCCATTGTATTATAGGCATTCTTATATATTTACATTTTCAAAGCAAGCCTTTAGTGAATCTTAAGAATTTTGCAACCCTTCATAGCCTCATGAATGGCACAAAATTTTATTGACAGCTGTCAAGCTCACTTGCTTGTGCAATTCGCTTCGAACATAGAATTCATTTACCAGATGTGGCACTGGTGTTGTGATTGTGAGCGAGCCACACCTGAGTTGCATGTGCAAAACAAGCTTCTTGTTTGCTCCATTGGCTAGCCGTGTTCACACTGACTGTTCAGCTTTTTATACCCCGCCACTAAAGTGTGGCGAGGTATTATGTTATACCCTTCGGTGTCTGTCCGTCCGTCCGTCCGTCTGTGCTCACCATTTCCGATCGATAACTTGAGTATTTATTCACGGAATTTTTTCAAATTTTGCATACATATTGTTATCGGCGATGAGTGGTATGGGATTGTTAATGGGCAAAATCCGTCCATTTTTAACGGAGTTACTGCCCTTTTTCGTATTGGAAAAATGGTTTCTGGCCTGTTATTCCTTTACTATTCATGATATCTGAATGAAACATCACAGATATGTTGCGCATCAAAGGTTACATATTGTGACTAAGGACCGTCACTCTGACCTTCCCAGTTTGTGAGTTATCCGCCCTTGATAGGTCTGAAAAAAGGTTTTTGACCTATTGTTCCTTTACTACTTGGAATATCTGAATATAACTTCACAGATATGTTTCACATCAAAGGTAACATATTGTGACTAAGAACCGTCACTCTTACCTTTCCCGTTTGTGAGTTATCCGCCCTTGATTGAATTAAAAAATGTTTTTTACCCGTAGTTCCTTTACCATGTGGAATATTTAAATGAAACTTTACAGATATGTTTCACATCAAAGGTTACATACTGTGACAAAGAACCATCACTCTTACCTTTCCAGTTCATGAGTTATCTGCCCTTGATTGATCTGAAAAATGGTTTTTGACCTGTAGTTCATTTACTATATGGAATATCTGAATGAAACTTCACAGATATGTTGATCATCAAAGGTTACATATTGTGACTAAGGATCTTCACTCTTACCTTTCCAGTTCATGAGTTATATACCCTTGATTGATCTGAAAAATGGTTTTTGACCTGTAGTTCATTTACTATATGGAATATCTGAATGAAACTTCACAGATATGTTGAACATCAAAGGTTACATATTTTTAGTAAGGACCGTCACCCTTACCTTTCCAGTTCATGAGTTATCCGCCCTTGATTGATCTGAAAAATGGTTTTTGACCTGTAGTTCATTTACTATATGGAGTATCTGAATGAAACTTCACAGATATGTTGACCATCAAAGGTTACATATTGATTAAGGACGTCATATCACTGTCTATCTCAGTTCTGTTGCTATTTAGGCATTATATATCTCACAAAATAACTTTTGGTGCCCCCAGCAGTGGCGGGGTATTACGCAGTGCTTGCGGTGCTTTTATTCGTTTTCACTTCAAGAAAACTATTAATATGATTTAATATTAAATACAAAATCGTTTTATCTCCTAAATTATAAATAATTTCTATGTATTAGTTAGTCATAATAAAATATAAATACAAGCAATAAATTCAATTTTTGGAAGTTTCATGGAGTCATGAATACTTAGGGTCTCTTGCAAAGTTAACATGAAGCCTGAAGCCCTTTGGGCTTCACCTGCTTTGCAAGAGATCGGAAGTATTCATGATTCCATGAACCTTCCGAAAATTTAATTCATTTCTTAAATGAATAGACTTCCAACAATTCATTGGTATTTTTGTTATGCTCCCTGATGTGGCAGCGTATAGTCACCGCTTTGTCGGGCCATCCCATAAGTATTGTCTGCCAAATTCTCCGCAACTACTGACCGTATTTCAAAGTAACTCTATGGGAGGAACCTTAAGTATCGAGTACATGTAGATGCCTGTATCGCTGTGTTTCTCAAACACTAAATACATTTTGTTTGTTTTAGAAAAAAGTTGTTTGTCAAGCTATGTATGATTTTACCCCACAAGAGGAAGGAGAATTGAAATTAAAAAAGAATGATGAAGTCACAAAGGATGAAAGAGTAGATCAACACTGGTGGAGAGGTACAAATAAAAGAACTGGACAAACAGGACTTTATCCTGCTAACTACGTAAAAGAATTGTAATGACAAGTTTAGGAAAAGTGTTTTATAAAAATCCTCTGTTTTGTGTTACAGTCCTTGCCTCGGCGTTATTAACCTCTTTTCCTGCTCAACTCGACTGAGCATGAATTTCAGCTGCTTATGATTTCTAAAAAGCTGAAAAATAATGTTGTTTTGTTGCTCTAAAAAATCTCAGATTTTGTATTTTTCCTGCTAATTAATGTTAAAAATGCCCACAAATGTTGGCATTTTAATATTTATGAGCAGGATAGATTTCATGTTCCATCGAGTTTAGCATGAAAAAGTTTTATAGCCTCGGGATCTGCTTTCGTTATTGCTCTACTAAGATTGTGGGTTCATTGGACGAGCCATGCAGGGTTTATAAATAGCTCCAGATAACATAGCCATAGATAAGAATTTCATTTATACCATAAAATGGCCATTCATTTATTCTGCTGATTTTTATCAAAAGGTTCTTTCAGGAACTCTGTCAGAGTGTCAAAGTTTTGGTTCAGATTAGGCCGGACATTTTATCTAGCCTAATATGGGCCCCAAACAATTTGTAAGGGTTATCTGCAGATGAGAAAAGTCGACACCAGCAGGTAGAGTTTATCATATGAATTTGCTAATGAGATTTAGGTACTTACTACATAAGTAACCATTGGTGGCTCAGACAAACCTGGGTATCCCTTGTTAAAGCCTCTGTTGGCATGCACAAAGAGAAAGTAGAAAAAAGGTAGATAAATGTAGGTCTACTACATGCCTGTTTGAAGTGTTACTTCATGTATATTAGATAACTACCAACAAGTAGGACCCTATTCTTATCACCAGCTGAGGGAGCACAATGGCTCAGTGGTAGAGTACTTGTCTTGAAATAGAGTGGTTGGGAGTTCGAGCCTCGTCGGCGTTACTGCATTTTGTCCTTGAGCAAGACACATTAATCTTGGCTTAGTACTGGATCAACCCATGAAGACCCATCCTGACATAACTGAAAAATTGTTGACTGGGACGTAAAGAATCAAATCAAACAAACAAATTATCAACAGCTAATGTCAAAGATTGAGACAAACAAAAATCTTTGGCATAAAATTGTGAACATTTCCTTATCCATCAGTTTTAACATAAGTTTTGGCTGCTCAAAAGAACGGTCTCGTAAAGACGGTTCTTTTGAGTACTCACAACATTTCTTTCGGTTGATAAATAAGGAAATATATGAGCCGCAACATGAGATTTCCAACAATGTGGTATGTGTAACCAGCTAAGGTTTAGAGCCGCCTACGCATGTGCGCAGTCTGACCAGAACCTTTGCAAGTGGCTTGAATATTTGACTGTTAAGCTACTGACCGAACTGTTGAGCAGCATTTGGAGTTTCTAAGCTTAAAAGGCTATACAGGCATGTCTGAGTATACACTTATCAAAATACCACATTGTTGGAAATCACATGTCGCGGCTCAATTATTTGTAATTACGCACTCTCTTATCTAGGGGCCTGAATATTCCCCGTGACAGGATAATTACCAAAAAATATCATTAAATCATTAGATGTTATGAATCAATATTTTGTCAGCTGATATATCATTTGCTTTAAATAGTTTATAGTAGTTAATCCTTCCTGCATGTCAAACCATTAACATCTTATTGTAATCTCCCCTGATAGACTGCTTTTCTCCCTTGAAACATTACATTCTAGTGAAATGTATGTAGTTCTTGAAAAGTTTCATTTGTAGAGAAATGTATGTATGTCTTGAAACATTACGTTCTTATGAAATGTATGTACATCTTGAAATATTGCAATCTGAAATTTATATACATCTTGAAACATTACATTCTAGAGAAATGTATGTACATCTTGAAACATTACATTCTAGAGAAATGTATGTATGTCTTGAAACCAGAGCTCTCACTAGGATTTTGAAAACAGGAGTTCAGGACTCCCATCTGGCAAAAAGTAGGAGTCCCACTGGAAAAATTGGGAGTCCTACTCCAAAAAAGTTGGAGTCCCACCAATTTGTGCATACCGTATATCTTTTCCATTTTAGCCATAAGTGATACTTTTAAATAATTTTTAGATCAACTGATTTTAACCCTTTAAGCATTAATTGATTGTTCCTACTTGACAAAAACAAAATATTTTGGTACTATATTTTTTTCATGTAACCTGAACACACCTTTTTTTTGTTTGGCCTTATCAAAATAAAAGATTTAACTGTTGGTACTTGTTTTATTCATAAACAAGACAGACAGACAGGCAGGCAGACAGACAGACGGATAGACAGACAGACGGATGGACGGATGGACAGACAGACAGACAGCAGTCCTCTATTTTGTATAATCTTATGCAAATGGAAGTGTTTTTTCTTCTAGAAAACGCATCTCGCTAGTGTCCACGGCGATTGCAATGAATATACTGATATTACTTAGTCATTTAAGATGGCTTCCATGATTTAGAATGAACGATTTTACTTGCTGAAAGTTTATTAATCTAGACACTCGTCTTGAACCGATGAAAAATTTCATCGCACGGCTTGTAGTGTAGCTTCATTTGGAACTTTTCTCAGTCGGACGTTACCATATACGGCTTACCGCTGTACCGTTTTTTTTTCTTCAAACAATTCTCAGACTCTTTTGTTTGCCGTAGCAATGAACGAAAGAAGAAATGCAAATCCGTAAAATTATTGGTTTTTTTTCTCCATGTTTATGTTGCTCAAATCGCAAACGAGTGCAATTAAATATGTTTTCTCTTTCATCCCTAATCAGTCGAATTCGGAAGTCGGTAGTCCGATGTTGTTTACAATACCCTATTAGTTTTTCTCCCTTTAATTAACGGTAAATCCCGATAAACCTTGCTAAATTACTTTAATAATCACCTGGTAATAATCACACTGTCCCGCATCGGTAATCCTGTCAATCACCTGTCAGAATTGCTACACTGCAGTCCGAGTCAAACGATTGGTCAACAGAGACAGGAAAGCGTGTCGCGATCGATAATATCAAAGGGCTTTTGATCTCCGGTGTGTATTTATCTCGCAGCTACTGGATTTTTAGCGCGTGCCGACTAAAAAAACATGCGTACGCGGGACTCCCGCCTAGCGAAAATCATGCGTCCCAGGGGAAAAACGTGCGTACCAATACGCGTAATTCTGCGTTTCCGAGAGCTCTGGAAACATTACAGTCTAGAGAAATGTATGTCCATCTTGAAACATTACATTCTAGAGAAATGTATGTATGTCGTGAAACATTACATTCTAGAGAAATGTATGTATGTCTTGAAACATTACATTCATGAGAAATGTATGTACATCTTACACATTACATTCTAGAGTAATGTATGTATGTCTTGAAACATTACAGTCTAGAGAAATGTATGTACGTCTTGCAACATTACATTCTAGAGAAATATATGTACGCCTTGAAATATTACATTCTAGAGAAATATATGTACGTCTTGAAACTTTACAGTCTAGAGAAATGTATGTACGTCTTGAAACATTGCATTGTAGAGAAATATATGTACATCTTGAAACATTACAGTCTAGAGAAATGTATGTACGTCTTGAAACATTGCATTGTAGAGAAATATATGTACATCTTGAAACATTACAGTCTAGAGAAATGTATGTACGTCTTGAAACTTTACAGTCTAGAGAAATGTATGTACGTCTTGAAACATTACATTGTAGAGAAATGTATGTACATCTTGAAACATTACATTGTAGAGAAATATATGTACATCTTGTAAAATTACATTCTAGACAAATGTATGTACTGTAGATTCGTAAATGTTCGCAAGAACTTAATTTTTGCGAATTTGTTGCCTTGCTTTGTTTTTGTTTGTTTTTGTTGCTTTACGTCCCAAGTCAACAGCTATGGTCATTGCGGGACGGTCAGTTCACCTAACAACACTTTTTCCTGGGCAGGCTTGAACAAGCGGTTAACCAGTAATTCGTGCACATACTTTCGCTTGTAACTGACAAAAACCCTTCTTGAATGAATCAGCGGAAGGGGGAGAATGACCGTAGAAATCATTTCATGATCAATCTCCACGAAAGTATGGGACCGGACCGGGATCGAACTCGCGACCCCTGGATCTGCAGTCAGACACGCATCTGTAGCCAGACACGTTACCGACTGCGCTACGCGGCCCGGCGTTGTTGCCTTGCAAATTCAAAGTTCTCGCTTATATGGACTTACTCTGAAGCAAGTTACATCCATTGTTGAAGACCTTTGAAAATGTGGAGCGAACAGATACTGAAAAGAGAAAATGTTTTCTCCCTCACTATGTTTATCCACAAACCTGTAATTGTGTAAGATGAAACAATATTTGTGTACTGAATTGTGTTTCAGTAAAAAGAAATAAATCTCTGTTTTTTTTTCACGTGAATTGATCAGAGTAGTTTACAGGTCAAGGTAAACTAATTGAACCTGAAAAGAATATGCAAATCAAAGTTATTTACGTGAGCGTTCAACCATTACACAATAGACAGTTTGTGATACCACACAAAAGAGTTGAATTGATAGCTTGGACAAGGGAAAGGTTAGAGATCAATTTCGCTAAAAATACCTTAATTCAGATATGGACCAGTGATTTTCGGTGTGTTCAAAGAGACAATTACATTTCTATACCAGTTAAAGTCGGCAGTGTGCCAAAAATGGACTGCTATTCTATGCACTACAACTTTTAACCTTTTGGAAACTACAAATTGCATGCCTAGTTTCAATCCACGGAAATCAACGACCACACAAATGCTTGTTTGCGAATTCAAAACTAATTCGGAAATCGAAAATTTGCAAAATAAAAGTCACACAAAAATTTACGAATCTACAGTATGTCTTGAAACATTACATTCTAGAGGAATGAAAACCATATTTAACCTTATAAGCAAGCATGCTCTCATTGGCATAGGTCCCTTTACTCAGTTACGCCTGTGCGTACTGAAAATAGTACACATTCAAGGGAGGTCACCTAATGTGCTAAGTGATATTCCATACCAGAAGGAACTGCTCTTAAAGAAAAGAATTTGCTCCCTGTGGGAGGAAACAGTTTGTGAATGGCTTCCCAAGATGCTTTGGCTAGATCTTCGTAATAAAAGAAATACTTTCTATACAAAAGAAGCATTTTTACAAATTGACTGAGAATAAGTATACAGTGGTTTTTACACACTTTTTAGAATTACTCAATCTCATAATTTTACGGTGCCAGTCAGTAATCCTCAATTTAACTCTTCGCCTACTAGTGTCATCTGCCGGTATGTTTTCAAACAGTTTGGACCCAGATCAGGCCAGACAAAACGTTGGGGCCTGATCTGGATCAAACTGTTTGACACTCTGATTATATTCTTGAAATAATTTTTCCAAAACAATTGATTTTGAAAATATCAGCAGACGACAAAGCATGCAAAAATTACCCAGTAGGCAAAGAGTTAATGAATGACAGTTGAGATACAATGGACAAGAAAGGGTGATACTGGAATAAAAATGCAATCTATATATGCTCTGAAATTTGAGGTTATCTCCCTTGTTATTTGATGTGTATGTAAGTGCGTGTGTGAAAGATTTACTTGGCGTGTGGCTCATTTTCACTTGTTATTGTATAAAACATGAAATATTTTAAATATGGAATTTCTCTTTTAACTCTTTAACTCCTAGTGTCGTCTGCTGATAGCTTTTGCAAACAGTTTTGACCCAGATCAGGCCCAACAAAATGTCGGGCCTGATCTGGATCCAAACTGTTTGACACTCTGATGGTATTCCTGAAAAGTTGATTTTGTAAAAAATCAGCAGACGACAAAATTAAAATTTCCCAGGGGGCAAAGAGTTAATATGGAATGTGGAAAAAAACGGCGAAATTTTCATGTTTAAAAAAATATTGTGTTCTAAATGTTACTGTTTATCATTTCTCAAAGTTTATCATGTGCTGGGCATAATAAATTGAGTAAGTGCTTGCTAATGACGGCTTACCTGAGGTAATAGAAATATTTTTTCATTGTTATTCTGATTGTATCCCCAGCAAAATTCTCCAAGTTTTTAAAATAATTTTTTCCATTATACCTTTCTTTTTTTTCGAAGAACTATACCTTTTTTTCGAAGAACTATATTTCTTGTGCAGGAAACACTATTTTATGAGCAAACAAAATAGAGGACGGATGTTATAGCAGAATTTATAAATGCTGAATCTGTGTCTTTGTTCCAAAAGTTAAGAATCTTACTAAGAAATTTTTGGAAATTGACCATACAGTCATTTTCCTAAAATTCTTTGTAAAATTATTCCTCAACTTTGAGTGCCCTGGGCCAGGGCAGGGGACGGGGGTTTCAGAGAAACTCTGTTTACTATCTAATGAACATATTCATGGGTGAAAGTTCAAAATTTCTTAAATCCTGAACTTAAAAATTAAAATCTTAAAACTTGTAGTATGCCTACAAAGCATTAACAATTTCAAGTTTAAATGGTCAATTGTCTTTAGATATTCTGAAAATAAATCAAAGAAGCTAATATAATCTGCCTAATTCAGCTTTTTGAGGCCGACTTTCTATGGAAAGTCGGCCTCAAAATCCTGAATTCTTGATTAATCCGTAATACTTTTACCCATGAATATTGTCACGTCTTAATCATACCGGTTAACATCCCTACCCTCCATATTTAGAGTTTAATCCCCATACCCATCCTTTTAAACCTATTGTGCTCAGAATGGCCAAACTATGTGGAATTTTGGGCACTCTGGATGCATTAGGGTTAAGAAACCTTGCAAAGCTTCGTCATAGGAGTTCAGTTTTATTTCTGTTGAAAATTAAGATATTGTAAATATTGAATGGCTATAGTTGAGTTACAGTAAAACATGTAAAACGGCCACTCTCAAAAAGATAATAAAAATGTTTTTCAAGACCGATTATCGCTTAATGCAGGTCAAAAGTATTGCAGAATGCTCCCTTTGGAGCATTCTGCAATACTTTCGACCTTCATTAAGCTACTAGTTGTCATAAAGACCTTTGTTTTGTCTATTTTTGAGTGGCTGTTTTACACAGGTTTTACTGTATTAAATTGCTATAGTTAAGTGAAACCTGCATAAAAGGGTCACTCTCAAAAAGACCAAAAATGGTTTTGAAGACCAATCATCACTTGATGGAGGTCAAAAGTATTGCAGAATGCTCCAAAGGGAGCATTCTGTAATACTTTTCACCTTCATTAAGCTACCAGTTGACATAAAGACCTTTGTTTTGTCTATTTTTTGACTGGCCGTTTTACACAGGTTTTACTGTATTCTTAAACTGATCGGGTCAGTTGTCAGATCAGTAAGTACTGTGAGGAAGTGAGGTTTAGAGATAATAAAACTTATTTAATACTCAACTAAACTGAGCATGAAATTTCACCTGCTTATGAAAACTAAAATGCTGAAAATAAAGATTTTCCTCTTTAAAATTCTCATCTGCTAATATATGTTAAAATGCCGATAATTGTTGACATTTTAACATTTATGAACAGGATTAAGTTCATGCTCAGCTGAGTTGAGCATGAAAAAAGTTTGATGAAAGCATGATCTCAGTAATAGTGCTATTTTGAATGAGTTTTACCATCGTAGAAAAAATGCTTGAGAAAATGGCAAATTACCCATGCAAGACTTTTTTTGGGGAGAGTAGTGGCTCAGTGGTAGAGTGCTTGACTTGAGACTGAGGGGCCACGGGTTCAAGCCTCACCAGCGTCACTGGGTTGTGTCTTTTAGCAAGACACATTAATCCTAGCTTAGTACTGGTTCAACCCAGGAAGACCCGTCCGGACATAACTGAAGATTGTTGATGGGACATAAAGAATCAAATCAAACAAAAAGACTTCAGTTTGGATTTTAACAAGATGTCATGACATCAACTGTTTCTTCATGGACATGCCAGGTTTACCCTAGCAATTACTGTTGAGGCAACTGTTTCTTCATGGACATGCTAGGTTTACCCTAGCAATTACTGTTGAGGCATAGCAGTTACTGTTAGGGCATAGCTCCTACAATCATTTTTAGGTTAAAAGAATTATCCATTTAGTTTGATACAGTAAAATTTTCCTCAAATGGCACTTCAGCTGATTTTGAACTAGACCTTGACCACTTTCAGGCCCAAAGGTTATAAAGCATTTTTTCATGCTTAGCTCAACTGAGCATGAGTCATCGTTAAAATGCCAACAATTGTTGGCATTTTAACATTTATTAGCAGATAGATACAACATCAGCAAGAAAAGTCTAATTCTTATTCAGCATTTTAGTTCTTATGAGCAGTTGAAATTTCATACGCAGTTAAGTTGAGCATGAAAAAAAAAGTTTTATAACCTCAGGGCCAGATCTTTGTCTACACTGTTTTAATGAAATGGCTTTTCTCAGTACTTCTGTGTTGACTGTTTTGTCTGTGTTATTTAGTTAGGATCTTGAATAAAGTGTTGTAGATACGCCATTGTTCTATACTACAAATGTACATTTTTGGATGCTTTGTGTTTTAATGTCTGCAAACACCCATTGTTATTGTGGGATGACTGTTCTTTGATGAGTGAAGGGTGAAATTTTTAATACTAGCGGGCCCAGTTGCTCAAAGCAGGTTGAACATTTTCTGGATTATTCCTGAATTGAGGATTTTGAGGCTGACTTTCTATACTGAATTCGAAGAAAGTCAGCCTCAAATTACTGAATTAAGCAGATAATGATAGGTTTAGTATGTCTAAAGACAAATGATCATTTAAACTTTAAATTGCTATTATTTTGTAGGCATACTGCAAGTCTTAAATTTGGATTTGGGTAATTCTGAATTTTTTCCATGATAGCTTAGTGAAGCCATTGCCCTAGAATAGATAGATACTGTATTTAATTTAAAGAATGGATTATGAGCTGGCATAAGATTTTGATATTTATCGTAATGTCCAGCAACGAAGGCTGACGGGAGCCTGTGAAACAGGCATGCTTGCAAAGGTATGGATTTAGATGCAGATTCAGGCCAAAATGTAGACCCCTTTAGTTTTGCTATTGGAGGCTTTAGTGCCTATGCAATCAAGTTCCATAATCTTTTGTGCTGGCCCATGCTTTTCTTACTTCTCAACTAAAACAAATCTTACAGTTACCAGTTTGATTTTTTTGTGGAGATATAAGAAAAATGGTAATCTTTATAACGAGGGGATTCAAAGTTTTAAGGGCATATTCCCTAAGGAGTCAATTTGTTTTGAGCAACTGGTACTTGATATTTTGCTTCCAATAAAATTAAGAATTAAATCGGAGAGTTACTAGAAATAGTTGAAATATAAATGTGATTTTTTTATTGTATGATATAATTGCAATACCTTTATGTTGCATTGTATGATACTAACACAGTGATCTGAGGTGTGCTAACAGGGAAAAGAACAAGAAAGAGAGAGTTATGGTAAATGTCCTAAAATTTCAAACACTTTTCTCTTTCTGTTCTCAAATAAAATGTTGGTTTTCAGGGCTGGAACACACAAATGGGCGAGACCAAATTATTTCATTTGCATGAAAATGAAAAATTTGTTAAAAGAAGGTCCAATGCACTTTTGAAAATTGAATGAAATGGAAACTTTCGAAATTGATTTGTCCAATTGATAAGGGTGGGAATATCCATTAAGCATTAATGGGATAAATTTTTACCATATCTCTATGCATACCAAAGCAGATAGGATTGATTTCATATTTTAGAAGTGAAATATTATACTAAAACATCTGCACATTTTCACCCAAAGCAAATCCTTATCATATGACATCGCGTCTGGGAGTGAAATAACGCCATGCATTAAAATCTATAAACCACTAGTGGTTTACAGATTTTGGGGAAACGTTATGAAATAACGCTTTTAACGTCGCGCGAATGGCAAAATCCTTATGGTTTTTACGCCAGTTATATGATTTCAAAATAATTTTGATGTCATATGATAAATAGAATCTAACATTCATGCTCCTGTATTGTTGAATTTATTAAACAAGTTGCGATAAAATGCTCGGCAAGAATCGTATTTTATTGCTTTTCACCTCTCATTTAATAAATTCAATAAAACGTGAGCACTCATGTAAGATCCTCTATTTCTCAAACAAGATCAAATGGGCCAGCATACAAGATTCATTGGGCCTGTTAAGCAAAAATAATTTGCCTAAAATTGCGATTATTTTCTTAACCATCAGTTTAAACATGTTTTGGGTGCTCAACGCAACCTTCTCATTGAGACGGTTCTTTTGAGTACCCACAACATATGTTTTGGTTGAGAAATAAGAAATATAATTTTCAGTTATGCACTCTTATCAGGAGGCCTGATCATATGCATGGCTCATATGCGTATACTGTATTTGGTCATGTGATATCTTTGTAGGGGAATTTTTACTGCATACTGTCTTTGAAAGTATACTTAGAGACTTTATTTTACACATTTTTGAAAGAAGTTTTCTGATCTCTATGCAGTTTCTGAGAAACTTTTTCTATTGATACAAATAATTGTATATTAGGCCATACTGTATGTACATTTTGAGTTAAGTCCTCGGCCATATGATTTATAAACGATATGGAGACATGGAATATTTTTTAAGGAAAATAATTTTATGGATACTAAATGGAATTGCCTCAGGAGGCAATTTCAGGGAGTATCCATAAGATAGAAAATTATGAAAAACTTCTTTATACCTTCTCTTTGTATAGAGCTCTGTTGATATCATAAATATTTTGTTTCCGGCATGAATTGTTGAAAGTGATCAGGCCTCAGGGTTAAAAAAAACTTTTTTCATGCTTAACTCAACTTAGCATGAAATTTCAACTGCTCATAAAAACTAAAATGCTGAAAAATCACAATATTTCTTGCTTTAAAACTCAGAATGTGTATTTAGCCTGCTTATGAATGTTAAAATGCCAACAACTGTTGGCATTTTAACATTTAGGAGGATAAATTTCATGCTCAGCTGAGTTCAGCATGAAAAATGTTTTATAAACTCGAGGGTCATGATTTGGAGATAGCCAAGATTAGCTGCCAATAAATATATAGACATCTCATGAAAGAGCTGTTATCGTTATGGACGATATCGATAAAATGTGCTGCGATATTCATATCGAACTAAAGGCCTGTCTGGGACAATTTTGTTTTCTCATGTTTTTTCCTGTCTGTGTATTTTGGTTTCGGCTACTCGAATTAAATGATCCTGTTTCATTTGTTTGGGTCCACTTTATCCAGTCAATCTGA
Source organism: Loripinus fragilis (assembly GCA_964019695.1). Lineage (NCBI taxonomy): Eukaryota > Metazoa > Mollusca > Bivalvia > Lucinida > Lucinidae > Loripinus > Loripinus fragilis. Next base: position 86,000,997 of record OZ026516.1, read on the forward strand.
ATATGGCCATGGGCAGCTGATCTTGAGCCAGAAAGGATGATTTGAGTATTTTCAAGAGAAAATCTGTTCTCTTATTCATCAGTTAAAACAACATGGGTGAGTTTTCAGAATTATTCCTGAACTCAGGATTTTGAGGCTGACTTTCCACAGAAAGTCAGCCTCAAAATGCTGAATTATGGAGATCATAAGCGCTTCTCTGATTTATTTTCAGTCTGTCTAAGGACAATTGACCATTAAAACTTGAAATTGTGAATATTTAGTAGGCATAGAGCAAGTTTTAATATTGGAGTTTCGAAAGTTCAGGATTTTTTGAAATTTTGAACTCTCACCCATGAAACAAATTTTTGGAGTGCCCAAAAGGAAGTCTGAGTACCCATAAAGATTGTTTTAGTTTAGAAATAAGAGCATCAATTTATATCCTGAATTTTCAATGATATGAGCGACACATGTGTTCTCTGCTTACTTACTATAAAAGCAATAGCATGGGTGAAGCTTTTCAGGATTTTGAGACTGACTTTCCACACTGAATTCAGTATTCAAAATACATGTAATGAATTCGTAGATTTAAGAGCTTTTCTGATTTATTTAGGCTCATCTAAAAATATTTTGTAGGCATTCTGCCAGTTTCTAAAGTTCAGGATTTTGGAACTTTTGAACTTTCACCCATGCTATACTAGACTTGCTGCTTTCAAAATTTGTGATTCTAGCTGCTGATCACTGTAGCTAAGTATCTAGTTTGAATATGGGAAATGTTCTAAAATTTTGAACTTTGTTTACAAATAAAATGTTGGTTATCAGGGCTGGAATTCACGATATGCTCGTCAGAATGGCAAACAGTGCAGACCCAGATCAGAAGCAGTCTGATCTAGGTCTGCACTGTTTGACTTGGCCTTTTTGCAGGCAACTAGTGTTCGAAATTTAAGAACATTTTACCGTACTACATGGTCACAAAACAGGAAGACAGGTGTTCTCTTGAAGTGGTTTGTAAGCACAAAATATGCCGATTCTGTCTATATACATTCTTCAGCATTTCTGCTAACTGTAATAAGAGTTGTTTTGTTTGTGAATGAAATGTTAACATGCCATGTGTATATTACAAATAAATATGTACTGGTGTTTTGTTATACTTTCAATCCCAATATCGTTCTAGGAAACCACTACATTTTCCAATTAACCCTTTACCATATAGAGACGCCTTTTAGCGCTTTAGCAAACAGAGCAAAACCCAGATCAGGCAGCTTTTGTAAGAGCTGCCTGATCAGGGTCTACTCTTTTTGCGTATGGAAATATGATGTATCTGATCTTACAGTAGTGAACCTGACAAGTAATTTCTTTGTTCTATGGACAAACATGAAAGTTTATATAATTATTCATAGTGGGTGAAGCCTAGTATGAATATTCATGAAGGAATCACTGAAGACCCTGATCAATGTTCCATTAGTCTGATCTGGGCCTGCACTGTTGGTCAGGTAATTGGTGTTCAAGTAAATGAAAACTGATGCCAATATAGACGACGAAATAGAGGTGTATATATACTGGAAATGTCGCAGTTTTCAACTGGAAACCGCACATATTTAACGGGAAACCTCGCCATATCCAGCAACGTCTGTTAATTTCCATATCGATAACGTTACAACATTGAAAAGCCGCACAGGAGAAAGTACTTTGTTGACTATAGCTATTAAAAATTCAAAAGGCATATCTTGTTTTTTTCTCATATATGTACTATTCCACCAACAGCTCATGCCAGTGATGTGACGTACGGTAAATCCCCAGACCATTATAACTTTCAATAACTGTATGAGATCTACTGATAGCAGTTAAACTTAAATTAAGTACCAAAACATATGACCTCACTGTTGGAATCTCCTTGTTTAATTATTATAGGAATGAAATTTTATTTTTTGGTTTTTATCGATGTGTAAACTCCGGCGAATCACTCACAAATTGAATAAAGCCCGTGAGTGATTTGCCAGAGTTTACACATCGATAAAAACCAAATAATTAAATTTCATTCCTTATAATTCCAACTTTGGAACAAAACAGCACATTTGTAAAGGGTTGTTGACAACATTAAAAATTTAAAAGCCCACTGAAGGAAATAGTTCGTAACCGCTGTCTATGAAAGATGGGGCAGCCATCTTGAAAATTATGTCAGTTCAAAACTTTGCTGTGCTAAATAATGATTAAAATTACACTCTATTTGGAGCGAGTATATGAGTATGAGCTCAAAAACAACTCCATTTAGTTTGGAATTGTTTTCTTTAGCTTGCTGGGCTCATTGAAGAGCATTTAGATTAAGGCCCTTCCACGGAATGACAGGTTTTAAAAGGCACAAGTTTACCTTCACAAGTCCCTGCCTAAAATCCCCACATTAGTAGGCCCTAAGCGTTAACATAAAAAGCGTCATGTTGAAACTGTAGGCTATATTGAAACATTTCGTTGTTGATGTAGCCATTGCTCTTCGATGACGTGACTGTTTGTGCTAAGTGACGTCACATAACCACATCATCGGGTTATTTCTTAAAGTTCCTCCTGTTGCTTTGAAGATTCACTCTCATACGGTGTAAGGGTTTTCAAATGAGCTTTCAACATGTTTAACTATATTTAAACTGGTGAATGTTTTATCTCGAACACAACAATAGGGTACCCAACTTGTCACTTGTGATCGAAGTTTTATGAACAGTTACTTATTAGCACTGTGAAATCAAGGCAGATATCAAATATTCATGGGCATGGGTTTTTATTGAAGTGTAAAAACCATTTAATTTTACCAACGGACCAATCAAAATCGCCGAAAAAACGATAAAAACATTGAGTTGGAATTATACATGTATATAGAGGTCAAGTTTGGGTTTATTTACAACAATCACATCTAAATCTTGTACAAAAGGCTACCAAACAAATACCCAATGTTTGTTTAAGACAAGAAATACTAACAAATTAATAATAACAATTTAACAATCTTTATTGAAAAAATGAAAATTCATGAAGTCTTTTCATTGTCTATACGAGTGGCCTTCAGAAAAATACAGAAGACATTTTTACAGGGTTAATACAGGCAAGTATTTTCAAAGGACTTAAAGTAAGACTATCCTACAGTTTTCAAGGACCACAAGTTAATGAAAAGTGCTGTTTTCTACTTTTAAATTCAACTTTACAAATGCAAACTGAGATAATGGAGAAAAGAAAATCAGCATATTCTTTTATTTGGTGCATTAGAATGATTAGATGCTGCACCAAATTAAGGCACAATAGTTTCATACTGATTTTGGTCTCCATTTACTGCTATGCCTTTTAGAAAATAGGAAAATTCAAGATCTTTTCAAGCTCTTAGTTATTCTCTAGTAAGAATGGCACTTTTCAAGGCAGATTTAATTTTCAAGGACTTTTCAAGAAATTGATTCTTAAGTGCTTTTCAAGACTATTAATCCTGTTATGGAGCCGAATTTCGTGCTCCAATCATGGATATACCAGGTAATGTAGATTTCAATACAACTTTCTACGGGGAGTTAAATTAGCTTTTGAAACAGCTAAGGGCAAATCCTTCAGAATGAGAAAAGCTTTTTAATATTTAAAGCAGCTTCAGAGTGTTGTGGGATAGCACAATTCAGCCTTTGTTTTCATTTATAGAGCCATCTAAGTTTACAGCAAACCACCTTTACAAAATTTCTTCATGAACTAAATGAAGTAAGCTGTCGCAGAACTTGCTGCAGTTGTGCTTTAACTCTTTTCTTGTCAGTGGCCACTTTTGTCATCTGCTGATAACCTTTGCAAACAGTTTGGACTCAGACCAGGACTGACAAGACATCATTCCTGATCTGGATCCAAACCGTTTGACACTCTGATAGTGTTCCTGAAAGAATTTTGACACTGATAGTGTTCCTGAATGAAATTTTTGAAAAAGTTAACTTTGAAAAAAAGTCAGCAGACGATGACAAAAGGATGAAAAAATTACTCAACATAGAGGAGTCAATCATTATCCTTTGTATCTGAACACGAGATCATCTAGGCCTCGACCACACAGTATGCTTAGGGACTGTGTAAATCACCTTTCATAAAGAAACAAACCCTTGCAACATGCACCATAATACAATTTGAGGCATATTGTGGCCTGAAACACGTTGAACTTTTTGCAATCCAGATATTCTCCCTTGTATTTTATCCTAATCTTTTTCGTCTATGTTTTTGTTTCTTTGACAGTTTCTTTTTGGTCTTTCTAAATTTTTTCTTTGATGCCTGACCAAGTTTCAGGTGTTTGGTTCTCTTGTTGATCTTTTCTTCCATCTTCCTGCAAATAGTTTCAACACAATCAAGTTACTGTCATGCCAACCAAGAGTGACAGTGACGTAATGCTTTAGTAAAATTAAACATTAAAGAGACTAGGTCTGTTCAGCTGAAAACTGCATAGAAAAGTGAATTATCTTATAAAAACAGGTGTTTTTTTCTCCAGTTAGTAATTATTTACGTCCCTCCAATAATTCTAGACAGTGGATTTTAACGTAAATGCTGTTGTTTACAAAAATGGTAAAATCTTTACCTGAATTTGAATATTTTTACTGTATTCTTGAAAAATAGAAACTTTATTTCTAAAATTTGAAGACAAAGAGTTACAGACTATGCAGCTTTAACGTGTACACTTCACTTGAGCTAATGTGAATCGATAGATCACTTGTGTACTAATCCTATCCTGAGGATAGGATTAATACACAAGTGATTTATCAAATAAAAGTCCCTGATAACCTTGTGAACAAAACATGAAGTCACTGTCACTCTTGGCTGGCATGACAGTACCAGACAATGCAATAAGACACCACCTATATCTTCCACAAACACATGGGTGAAAGTTCAAAATTTTAAAATTTCTGAACTTTTGAAACTCAAATCTTAAAAGTTGCTATATATGACTAACAATTTCAAGTTTAAATGGTCAATTGCCCAAAAAAGAACAGAAAATAAATCAGAAAAGATATAAAAATCTGCCTAATTCAGCATTTTGAGGGTGACTTTCTGTGGAAAGTCAGCCTCAAAATCCTGAATTCAGGAATAATCCTGAAAACTTTCACCCATGCAAACAATAGTCATCCTTTTCTTTCTGATCGATCATCCAAAACTGTACATAATGATGCAGTCGTGATTGGCGCTTTAAGGGTTAATATTTTCTTACCAATCAGTTTGGGTGCTCAAAAGAACCGTCTCATTGAGACGGTTCTTTTGAGTACCCACAACATATGTTTTGGTTGAGAAATAAGAAAATTATTTTTTCGTTATGCACTCTTAACTAAAGTCCTGTGTTTTTATCATAGCAAACAGTTCAGACCCTCATGAAATGCTGCTTTATCTGGCATTTAACCTGGAGCTTCACTGTTTGCCAAAGTATCTGTTTAATACCAGTATCCAGTATGAAAAGGGCTAATATAATGGCTACACACAGGGGACAAAAATATTTCAATATTGCACTTGTCCTGCAGGACGAGTGACATACAATTTTCACTAATCCTCCTAAGACATGCACTTGTCCTTTAATAGCGTATGCAATTAAGAACATAAGGGAGTAATATGTAATATGGCTTACAAGTTCCTCATAACACTGCTAAAATGTCAATACTCAGAAAATGCTAGTTTCATCCTCAGAATTTTCACCCTCATCCTTGAGTAATTCTTCCCAAAGCACTCGTCCTTTCTAGATTTTACTCGTAATTGCGAGCGGACGAGTGGAATTTTTGCCCCCTGACACGTGGAATTATTTTGAATTTGGACCAGTGGTTTAGTTTAAACTTTTATTTCATTTTTGTATAACGACAGGTGTACATATAATACAATAAGTTCACATACAGATCATTTGGAAATAAAAAAGGGATTCAGAAGAAAGTCTATTGACTTTTGTAAATCTGTTTCCCAGCTTTTCAATATTAGAAATACAATGAACGTATGACTTGAATTGACATTAGTATGTATAAACAATACAGCAAAAACTCGATAATTCGAACTGGAATTAACCAGGTTTAACTGTATATATTATAATGTCAAAACTGCTGTTAAATACAAAGTATGAACTTTGACTTTTAAAATGGAGGATGAATATTTTACAAATTACAGTTATCCTTGTTGTCTCCATGGGGTTTGGAGATAATCAACTCTTTGGGGGGGGGGGGGGGGGGGGGGGTATGGTCATTGCCTCTATGTACCCAGCTAGCAGAATAGTCGTCAAACCAATCAATTGTGAATATACCAGTATTTTGGAGGATAATATGCTATTGTCAAGAACATTGAGATATGATTTCTGCAAATGTAGTGTGATTGTGGAGCATCGCTATGTGTACAAAACATATTTTAAATAGTACTATTATTGCAAACATTGAGGTATGTTTCATACAAATGCAATGCATTATTGAAGCATTAATGTGTATATTCAAAACGTTTTGACTTAATTATAAATTCTTGTACTGCTTTACAGTGGTTTAGGAGGACAATTATGTTTACAGTTTACAATTTATGTTTATGTTTTTCTCACAATAAGGCCTAAGTATGGGAGTAGACGAAAGCTCAGAATTATAATTTGACCTTCAGCCATACTGTGTTACCACACATGCATGTTTAAAGAGTTACATCATTGGAATTGGATAATATACAGTTATTTCATGCCTGTTTGTAGTATAGTCAAAACTATTACCCTGAGGTGCCGTGGACCACCTGATGCACTAAGGCAGAAGGCCGAGTGCAATAGTGCATCAGGTTGTCCACTGTACCGAGGGGTAATAGTTTGACTATACCACAAACAGGCATGAAATAACTGTTTTATTACCCAACCCATTTGATTAAATACTTAGCAGCGTTCCTTGAATGGAGTTGCTGTAGATGATGCGGTTTTGATGCAAAACAGAAAATTTCACCAAATCTGCTCAATTTTGGTCTCAAAATGTTCAGCTTGTTCTAACTAAGAAAACGAGTACCCACACTTTATGTTTCTGACCATAGACAACTGAGTTATTGGAGTTTAAAGTTGCCAAACCATGCCTCATTTTCACTATTGTTGCATAACGTCTACTTTCATAAACAAGCTGTATTGCATTGTCATCGTGCATGTCGATAAGCACCTGTGTGTTTTTAACAGGGAAGCCGGAAACCAGGCCATGGTATAGTGCCAGTCAATAGTCGAAAATTTTGAATTGTCAATAGTTCAGTGACTCATGACATAGTATACAGTTATTTCATGCCTGTTTGTAGCATAGTCAAAACTAATACCCTGAGGTGCCGTGGGCGACCTGATGCACTATTGCACGAGGCCAACAGCAGAGTGCAATAGTGCATCAGGTCGTCCATGGTACCGAGGGGTAATAGTTTGACTATACTAGAAACAGGCATGAAATAACTGTTTTATTACCCAACTTATTTGATGAAATACTTAGCAGCATTTCTTGCATGGAGTTGCTGTAGACGATGCGGTTTTGTTGCAAAACAGAAAATTTCACAAAATCTTCTCAATTTTGGTCTCAAAATGTTCCGCTCATTCTAACTAAGAAAACGAGTACCCACAATTTATGTTTCTGACCATAAACAACAGAGTTATTGGAGTTTAAAGTTGCAAAACCATGCCTTATTAGCTCACCTGAGCCGAAGGCTCATGGGTGAGCTAATAGTATACCAGTCACTCCGGCGTCCGTCCGTCCGTCTGTCAACATTTTCAAACATCTTGGATGTGGGCCCTACCAGGTTTGCACAATGATGAATCTAGGTTGACCTTGACCTACTTTATGGCAAGGTTAAATTTGATTCCAAATGCATTTATATGGGGGAAATCTTAAAATGTTCATTTTTCTATAACTGTTTAAGCTGAATTCATAATAGTTAAACCTAATGAGACAACGGTTTTATATAAAGTACCAAATGTCAAGCTAACCTGTGACTTTTTATCCAAGGCCACTCATTTGGACTGCCACACACCTATCTTAACATCTTTTTCTCAGAAATCACTGGGCGGTTTGATGGATTATTTATTAGATTGTTTAGGTCACTTGACCAAAATGGCTGCAACCCCCATATATGGTAAAATAAAATTTGTTCCATTATAAGCTGTAGTTGACCTTGACCTATTTTAACATTATTAAGGAGATCAGGTGAGCGCCTCAGGACCTTCAGGTCCTCTAGTTTTCACCATTGTTGCATAATGTCTCCTTTCATAAACAAACCATACGCGCATCGTTGTCGTGCATGTCGATAAACGCGTGTGTTTTTAACAGGGAAGCAAGTAACCAGGCCATGGTATAGTGCCAGTCAATAGTCAAATTTATTGACCGATGGAATAGTTCAGTGACTCATGACATAGCAAAAAATAGACAATTACTCCGTATATAGACGGTTGGGTAATTACAAAAAATAGACAATTACTCCTTATTTAGACGGTTGGGTAATAACAAAAAATAGAAAATTACTCCGTATATAGACGGTTGGGTAATAGCAAAAAATAGACAATTACTCCGTATATGGACGGTTGGGTAATAACAAAAAATAGACAATAACTCCGTATATAGACGGTTGGGTAATAACAAAAAATAGACAATTACTCTGTATATAGACCGTTGGGTAACAAGTACCTTTAGCTCATGATTTAATCTGATTTTTATATGTTTTCTAAACAATAGTCCATAGAAGTAACTCTGTACTAACCTTACTATAGTTTGTTTCTTCCTTAGAGAGATATCAGGCTCAGGAGTATCAGATTCAGCATCTGATTTCTCTTCTTCACCAGTCTGAAACTATATACATTAACCAATTATACACAAGTTGAGTAAAACAGATCTCTTTTTTGCAACAAGTTTAATTAATTCAATAATACAGGAGCAGGAATTTCCAGATTCTATTAATCATTTAACATTGAAAATTGAAATTACTTTCAATTCACATTTTTTGTATAAACTCATCAACATTTTGTCAAATACACAACAAGGGCTGTCAAGTTTACTAAATTTGGTAAATGTCTACACAAATTCCAGTAATCAAAATGATTCTGTTTACACAAAACTTCCTGATCGATTTTTTTTATTATGCAGATCGGTATAATTGCCAATGTTTTTCCTAAAAAAAAAACTCTTTAAAAATGTACCCTCACTATTTGGTGCAAACATTCAAAATCCTTTGGCTAGGTGCTGTGATAGAACTCATTTCAAGTAATTGGAAAGCGATTGCAACATGGGTAGACTCATACATTACCGATATTTCCTTCAGTTGCAAGTGTGTAATTAATGAGTTGACTCACACAAGATATAACTGCCAATCGTCATGTATGCATCAATACACGCTCCCAAAACAAAAACAGTTTTAAGCCTTAGCCTAATCAGTAGTGCAAGTATAACTATATAACCCTATTCAATATTGCAGTATTTCTAGCCACAGGAAGTGTAGTTTGTTGAGCCACTACTTTCCTCAGGCCACTAGATTTTATAAAGCCTGTGTAATCAAAAATTAATTGTCTTATTTCTCAACCCCAAAATATGTTGTGGATACTCAAAAGAACCATCTCAATGAGACAGTATTTTGAGCACTCAAAACACATGTTTGAACTGAAGGATAAGAAAATAATCTCACGCTAAAATATTTTGCCTATCTGGACCACTGCTCCTTATACAGTAAAGTCTGTTTAAAAAGGCCACTCAAAAATAGACAAAACAAAGGTCTTAATGACAAATGGTAGCTTAATGAAGGTCAAAAGTATTGCAGAATGCTGCATTCTGCAATACTTTTGACCTGCATTAAGCCATAATCGGTCTTGAAAGCCAATTTTTGGTCTTTTTTTACTGGCCGCTTAAGACAGGTTTTACTGTAAAGTATTTTTCTTGTCTTGCAACCATGTTATACAACTAACCTGATTTTTTCCCAGTCTGAGACCACCCTGTCCAGCAAGATCTACCTCAGATATATCAGTTATTGTCACCGTGTGGTGGGGTAACTCTTTCACCTCTGTCCTGCCAAGCTCTTTGTCCAGCTCTTCAAGGTCTTCTGGAACATATTGATGCTTCAACTTTTTCTCAAGGAATTCTTTTTTCTGAAAAGAGCATTACAAGATCTTCTCAATGTACCCTATTCAGGGCTTTTTCCAGTGATTTTGGGAAAAGGCCCCTGGCCAAAATAGGGAAAAAAATGATCAACTTAACAGCAAAATTGGGAGAAATTAATGACATAGAACATGACAAGAGTAGCAAAATATATCCTCAAAATCAAGTTATTTTAGATTGTATAATGCCAACCATACCACTTAAGCACAAGTGTTTAAATATCATCCTGATATGGGTCATTGTTTCTTATTAGTAGTAAAAAATAAAAAATATTCTTTTTTTTTTTTACTTTTCTTAATTGGGGAAAAAACAGACATGGAATTGGGAAAAAGGGTGGCTATTTTCGATTGAGAATGGGGCTGAAATTCGACCCCTAGAGAAGGGCAGAAAATGCCCTGCTATTTGAAATGTACACAGGGCTCAATTAGGCTGCTAACACTTTATGAGGATCTGATTCTCAGTCAACCACAGTAGTAAATAATTTGATCATTACTATGAATTCAACATTTGGACTAAAAGTGTAGTTCCTGAGCAGATGGGTTCATCAGAAGCCAGGTGATTTGGATTTACTGTGTTTTTAAGAGAGTAAACTGTAAAACATTTATATTTGGAAGTCATTTTTTGCGCTATTGGCTGTCAAGGTAAAAAATTAAATCGGTTGAGGATTAACACCAGCAATACATCGGTGGCAGCCCTTGCAATATAATAATTTTCAGGTAGGGTAGGCACACATATTTTTGTTATTTTTTTTTTCTGGAAAAAAAATAAATATTTTTATGAATTTTGAAAGGCAAAATGCATAAAATTATATTTTTTCAAGAATCCTGAAAAAAGTTCTAGGTTTCACAAGTAAATAAGGTAGGGTTATTTTTTTATTTGGCCTAATAGTAGTGATTATTCTTTGTAGCTAAGGACATAGGTTTTGCCTGTAAGGTGGCATAACTGCTTGTACTGCTGCACCTGGATATATCCACAGTTCCAGATAAGCAAATTGTTTTGTTTGTTTTGATTCTTTAATTCCCAGTCATCAATTTTTCAGTCATGTCAGGATGGGTCTTCCTGGGTTGAATCAGAACTAAGCAGATGATAAATTCAGTGTCTTACTCAAGGACACAAGGCAGTGCCTCCTGTGGGGCTTGAACCCACAACCCCTCAATCTTGAGTCAAGCACTCTACCACTTAGTCACTGCGCTCCTCATATAAAATTGTGATTTTCTTCTAAATGATCAGTTTAAACATGTGTTTTGTGTGCTCAAAAGAATCGCCTCACTGTGAGTACCCACAACATATTTAAGAAAAGAGAAAAATAATTTTCAATTACTACCCACTCTGAAGGCCTGCATATCCTTATCATATGTTTAGATAAACCCAAAATTACAGCATTAAATTTTGAATATTTGCTTACCCATAATTTTTAGCATAAGTTGTGGGTGCTCAAAAGAACCATCTCATTGAGACGGTTCTTTTGAGTACCCATATCATATGTTTTGATTGAGAAATAAGAAAATTATTTTTCTGTTATGCACTCCTTTTTTTCTCCTTTTTTACCTTTTTACACTTTATTCTCGCTGTCATCCTATATACAGAGGGTCGGGGAGGGCCATCCCTCTGCATGCCTGACAAGCTACAGTAAAGGCATTTTTATTGTTGATTGTATCTCTGGCTCACACCTTTCACACAACTTTCATGCATGTTACACACTCTTAACTAAAGGCCTGTCCTTATTTATAAAACATTGAACATCCATATCACCTTACCTCAGACAAAGGTCTGCATAGCAAACAATTTATTCAGCAGGACAAGGGTCAATAAGGCTTACCGTCTGTTTCAGCTCTTTTCTCTCTAACTTAATCATCTTTTCTGTTAACTCTCTAGCTTTCTGCTTTCTTGCTTCCTTCCTCTTGTGGAAACCAGTCAAGTACTGTCTGAAAAACATTGTCATAACTTAAAAACCCTGATGACACATGATCCTAATGTTTCATGTTTTTTTTTGTCATCTGCAGATAGTTTTCAAAATTAAGCTTTTCTAAATTTTACCGCCGATACTATGATTTTTAAATATCTAAATTCAATATTGGACTTAAATCTCTCTTGCACACAGGAGCTTTGGGAACCAGAATTTTATGGCGACTTAGTGTATAAATTAAAAAAAAAATTGTTGGCTCTAATAATTTTTCAGCACAGTTTATTAAAATGATTTCTCATTATAAGAAGATTGGTTATAACATTAATGTATTGCAACTGACTGCATGCTTGGTGGTCAACCCAATCATAGTTGCATAATAACATGCAGGCAGGTCGGGCCTCATTCCAATGACGGTTCCCTTTTAAAGACTTATCTATAGATGAGAAGGTTAGAGCCTGATGTTGTGTATGTAGTCGGGCCCGCCGGGGTTCAAACTGTTGGATTTCTTTCACTCTGGTATTCGGCCGTACTATTGAGTCCTTATCTTTGTTTTATCTCCTTTTTATAACTCGATTTGTATTAACTAGATGATGCATCGATAAGTTAGGTATTCTTTGTTTGTTTCATTTGATTCTTTATGTCCCATCAACAATCTTTCAGTTAAACAGGGACAGGTCTTCCTGGGTTGAACCAGTACTAAGCTAGGATAAATGTGTCTTGCTCAAGGACCACAACGCAGTGACGTCGGTGAGGCTCGAGCCCGCCACCCCTCGGTCTCTAGTCAAGCACTCTAGCACTGAGCCACTGCGCTCCCTATATAAGTTAGGTATATTTCATGCGAACCAAACATCTATTTGACATCGAATTTGAAAATTTATACGCTAGGGAGTGCGAATTTGAAATTTTGAAAAAAAAATCTTTCGGCTGTGTTTTTTACTAAATGAGGAGTGCCCTAAACTCCTCAGTAGTCTGGGTTTTGACCACTGAAGGAGAAAGACTATTCTACTGTGGAATAGTTCGGGGAAAAAAAGAGTTCTTCAGGGCATCACTGTATGTCTATTATCTACAATATTGGGTACTGTGTGATGACCTGGTAGTTTTCAAACTGTGAGCAGGGGCCAGTTATTTGTCTTTTTCTATAGTCACAGCACCAGAATGTATTTTATGAAAGAGAAGCAGAGAGAACCGATCCGTAAGGGCCTCAAGAGATGGCCACTCAAGCATCTCGCCGACACTACTTGTGTTTTGCCATCTCCTGCAGGTCCAGCGGGCTGCTGTCCTCTGAACTTTCTCTACCTGATTAATCTGAAGTTTTGAGTAAGGGCTCCAAATCGGTGCTGCATACTCTAGTTTAGGCCGAACCAAAGTTTAGTATGCAACTTCCTTATTACTCTTTAGGTGCAAAAGCCAAGTTCCTGCGAAAGAAACCAAGTGTCTATGTTGCTTTGGAAGAAATTTCTGAAATGTGTTGACCCCAATTCATATTATCAGAGATTGTTATACTGATTGAAGGTTTTCCAAAGTTTGGTTGTTGGTTGGTTTTGTTGCTTTACGTCCCAAGTCAACAGCTATGGTCATTGCGGGACGGTCAGTTCACCTAATCACACTTTTTCCTGGGCAGGCTTGAACAAGCGGTTAACCAGTAATTCGTGCACATACTTTCGCTTGTAACTGACAACAACCCTTCTTGAATAAATCAGCGGAAGGGAGGAGAATGACCGTAGAAATTATTTCATGATCAATCTCCACGAAAGTATGGGACCGGAAGTTTGGTTGAGAAGGGAATAATCAAAGAGTATTTTTTGTGATGCTGATGCCGAGTCACTCTCATAGAGTGACATTTGGCCACATTGAATGATATACACAATATGAGTAAGTATTTAATCATTTTTTTGATTGGGAAGGGGCCAAATATTCAACCCAAATCAGGCCTAGGAAAATTCCTGGTGACACTGCTGTGAATGTACCAACAAAGTAGTAATAGTCAAGATTGGTGGACCAAGGTATAGAAATAGATAGAAAACCCACACTATTTGTTTGTTTGATTTGATTCTTTATGTCCCATCAACAATCTTTCTGATATAAAGGGACGGGTCTTCCTGGGTTGAACCAGTACTAAGCTAGGATTAATGTTCTTGCTCAAGGACACAACACAGTGACGCGGGGGAGGCCCCTTGGTCTCAAGTCAAGCACTCTGCCACTGCGTTCCCGAAAAAAAACCCACAGTATTTTCAGGGGCATTATCAGGTAGGGGAAAGATTTTTATTTATAGATATACTATAAATTTATAGTACATCTATAAATGCATAGAAACATCGTTCTATATATTTATAGAATCGCCAGGTAAAATTGCGTGAAGATCGTGCATAGCGAAAACCGCAACGCGATATTTGGAAGAATGAACATCGATAAGGTAAGAATTCATAATGTACATAATAATTTTATTTGAAATGCCTATTTTTTGAGAAAACATAATCTACATTAATTGTCACCATCAATGCAGGCTACAAGCCCTTAATTTTGCCCAAACTTGTTGACATTTTATCACTTTTTAAGTTTTTATCAGCTTCCACACTTAGGTCCTCCATTTTGAATTTGCTTGATCACGTGATGAGGCTGGATCTAGACTGGTCCAGTGGTTAACATGATTCGTTGTCACAAAAATGAAAATACTGACCGTAGTAAAACTACGAGGTCAAAAATATTATCCTCATAAAGCATCCGGATCTGGTGCAATTATTAACTCTCTGTGGCTCAAACTACCCTATCTTTAACATATTTCATGGTCAAAAATGTTTTTGAGCTGATGAAGTTCTAATGTAAAAGTAACTGGTCGGCACAATCATTTTGTCAAAAGCCCTTTCAGAATGTTAAAGGATAAGATCAAGCACAGTCTGAGGTTGCACATGCGAGCATGGACAATACTGTGACTTAACTGTCTAGCTTGCTGTTAAATAATCAATAAGCTCTGAAATAGTGTTACTTTGCCCGTGCAACTATCGCATTGAACAGGTATAATTAATATATGACCACGTGCAACAGGAGCCGAGGAATCTTGAAGTGGGCTCCAGAAAAAATTGGCTGGCAAAATTCCGGATACGTTTAAAGTTTTAATAGTTCTCATTTAAAAGCAGTTAGATGTACATATTTAATTGGACCGCTCATGTCCAAAAGGGGCATATGTCATTTTACGCAACCATATTACATTGGCAGTTAGTTGGCAGGAGAAAAAACTCTTTTCTGGAAGACCGTACTTATTTGAGGTCAGCCGCAGTATCTAATTAATTGTAAACCAGTCTACGGAATTTAAAGATGGCGCACAAACGAGTATGAGAAAGGCTCTGTTCCAGAATATCAACAAATTTCTGCTTTTTATTAGCTATTTCAGTAAAAAAGACACAGTAAAACAGGAAAACTAGCGATTACATGCTTTTTGGCATGCAGCCTCTTTCGCATTTTACACATCCTGTGCCAGAAAAAACGGCGCAACAGTGTTTCTTTAACCCTAAATGCATTTGTGAACGCACAATCGGAATGCGGTTTTCATATAAAAACAATATAGGGACGATCTTTCTGTTATATCTATAAATTTATAGAACGATTTTTCTATGCATTTATAGATGTACTATAAATTTATAGTATATCTATAAATAAAAATCTTTCCTCTACCTGATTATGACAGTAAAAATTAAAGTAGATCTGGTCTTGATGCAAACACTCTAAATAGTAAATAGGGAAGTATAAACATCAGGACAGTTTGCTGTAGATGAACATTTTACTTAGGATGCTAACCTATCTTATAGGCACAGTCAATTTAAGAAAATAAGGGGTTGAGTTGCCCCGAAAAATCAAAAGGAATTAATTTATTAAGAAATTCTCTTATTTTTCCATGAACTATGACGTTTTGGCCCCTAATGCGCCCCATACTAGGGAATGTGACGCTACCTACTCATGTTTACATTTTACTTAGGATACTAACCTATCTTATAGGCAAAGTCAATTTAAGAAAATAAGGGGTTGAGTTGCCCCAAAAAATCAAAAGGAATTAATTTATTAAGAAATTTTCTTATTTTTCCATGAACTATGACGTTTTGGCCCCTAATGCGCCCCATACTAGGGAATGTGACGCTACCTACTCAGGTTTACATTTTACTTAGGATACTAACCTATCATATAGCACAGTCGATTTAGGAAAATAAGGGGTTGAGTTGCTCCAAAAGACAAGGAAAATTAATATATTAAGAAAATCAACTGTTTCTTTCAGAATTTATGACATTGTGGCCCTTAATGCGCCCCATTTCAGGGAATGTGACGTTACCTACCCCTGTTCATATTTTACTTAGGATATTATCCTATCGCATAGGCATAGTCAATTTAAGAAAATAAGAGGTTGAGTTGCACAAAAAATCAAAAGGAATTAATATATTAAGAAATTCTCTTATTTTACATGAACTATGACCTATGACGTTTTTGTCCCTAATGCGCCCCCTACTAGGGAATGTGACGCTACCTACCCCTGTTCATATTTTACTTGTGATACTAAACTATCATACAGGCATAATCAATTTAACAAAAATAAGGGGTTGAGTTGCCCCAAAAAATAAAAGAAATAAATATATAAAGAAAATCTACTGTTTTTTTTAATGAAATATGACATTATGGCCCCTAATACGCCCCCTATCAGGGAATGTGACGCTACCTACCCCTGTTCGCATTTTACTTGTAATACTAACCTGTCATATAGGCATAGTTAATTTAAGAAAATAAGGGGTTGAGTTACCCAAAAAGACCAAAGAAATTAATATATTAAGAAAATCTACTGTTTCTTTCAGAATTTATGACATTGTGGCCCCTAATGCGCCCCATATCAGGGAATGTGACGCTACCTACCCCTGTTCGCATTTTACTTGGGGTACTAACCTATCATATAGACATAGTCAATTTAAGAAAATAAGGGGTTGAGTTGCCCCATAAATCAAAATAAATTAATATATTAGGGAAATCTCCTACTTCTTTCAGAATTTATTACATTGTGGCCCCTATTGCGCCCCATATCAGGGAATGTGACGCTACCTACCCCTGTTCGCATTTTACTTTGGATACTAACTTATCATATAGACATAGTCAATTTAAGAAAATAAGGGGTTGAGTTGCCCCATAAATCAAAATAAATTAATATATTAGGGAAATCTCCTACTTCTTTCAGAATTTATTACATTGTGGCCCCTATTGCGCCCCCTATCAGGGAATGTGACGCTACCTACCCCTGTTCACATTTTACTTGGGGTACTAACCTATCATATAGACATAGTCAATTTAAGAAAATAAGGGGTTGAGTTGCCCCATAAATCAAAATAAATTAATATATTAGGGAAATCTCCTACTTCTTTCAGAATTTATTACATTGTGGCCCCTATTGCGCCCCATATCAGGGAATGTGACGCTACCTACCCCTGTTCGCATTTTACTTTGGATACTAACTTATCATATAGACATAGTCAATTTAAGAAAATAAGGGGTTGAGTTGCCCCATAAATCAAAATAAATTAATATATTAGGGAAATCTCCTACTTCTTTCAGAATTTATTACATTGTGGCCCCTATTGCGCCCCATATCAGGGAATGTGACGCTACCTACCCCTGTTCGCATTTTACTTTGGATACTAACTTATCATATAGACATAGTCAATTTAAGAAAATAAGGGGTTGAGTTGCCCCATAAATCAAAATAAATTAATATATTAGGGAAATCTCCTACTTCTTTCAAAATTTATTACATTGTGGCCCCTATTGCGCCCCCTATCAGGGAATGTGACGCTACCTACCCCTGTTCGCATTTTACTTGGGATACTAACCTATCATATAGGCATAGTCAATATAAGAAAATAAGGGGTTGAGTTGCCCCAAAAGACAAAAGAAATTAATATATAAAGAAAATCTACTGTTTCCTTCAGAATTTATAACATTGTGGCCCCTAATGCGCCCCATATCAGGGATTGTGACGCTACCTACCCCTGTTCATATTTTACTTAGGATACTAACCTATCATATAGACATAGTCAATTTAAGAAAATAAGGGGTTGAGTTGCCCCAAAAGACAAAAGAAATTAATATATTACGAAAATCTTCTGTTTTTTTTATGAAACATGACATTATGGCCCCTAATGCGCCCCCTATCAGGGAATGTGACGCTACCTACCCCTGTTTACATTTTACTTAATATACTAACCTATCATATAGGCATAGTCAATTTATAAAAATAAGGGGATGAGTTGCCCCAAAAGAAAAAAAAATAAGAAAATATATTAAAAAAATCTACTGTTTTTAATGAAATATGACAGTATGGCCCCTAATACGCCCCCTATCAGGGAATGTGACGCTACCTACCCCTGTTCGCATTTTACTTGGGATACTAACCTATCATATAGGCATAGTCAATTTAAGAAAATAAGGGGCTGAGTTTGCCCAAAAGACAAAAGAAATTAATATATTACGAAAATCTACTGTTTTTTATGAAATATGACATTATGGCCCCTACTACGCCCCCTATCAGGGAATGTGACGCTACCTACCCCTGTTTTCATTTTACTTAGGATACTAACCTATCATATAGGCATAGTCGATTTATAAAAATAAGGGGTTGAGTTGCCCTAAAAGAAAAAAATAAGAAAATATATTAAGAAAATCTACTGTTTTTAATGAAATATGACTGTATGGCCCCTAATACGCCCCCTATCAGGGAATGTGACGCTACCTGCCCCTGTTCGCATTTTACTTGGGATACTAACCTATCATATAGGCATAGTCAATTTAAGAAAATAAGGGGTTGAGTTTGCCCAAAAGACAAAAAAGTTAATATATTAAGAAAATCTACTGATTTTATGAAATATGACATTATGGCCCCTACTACGCCCCCTATCAGGGAATGTGACGCTACCTACCCCTGTTTTCATTTTACTTAGGATACTAACCTATCATATAGGCATAGTCGATTTATAAAAATAAGGGGTTGAGTTGCCCCAAAAGGAAAAAATAAGAAAATATATTAAGAAAATCTACTGTTTTTAATGAAATGTGACAGTATGGCCCCTAATACGCCCCCTATCAGGGAATGTGACGCTACCTACCCCTGTTCGCATTTTACTTGGGATACTAACCTATCATATAGGCATAGTCAATATAAGAAAATAAGGGGTTGAGTTTGCCCAAAAGACAAAAGAAATTAATATATTACGAAAATCTACTGTTTTTTATGAAATATGACATTATGGCCCCTAATACGCCCCCTATCAGGGAATGTGACGCTACCTACCCCTGTATACATTTTACTTAGGATACTAACCTATCATATAGGTATAGTCAATTTATAAAAATAAGGGGTTGAGTTGCCCAAAAAGAAAAAAGAAATTAATATATTAAGAAAATCTACTGTTTCTTTCAGAATTTATGACATTGTGGCCCCTAATGCGCCCCATATCAGGGAATGTGACGCTACCAACCCCTGTTTGCATTTTACTTGGGAAACTAACCTATCATATAGGCATAGTGAATTTAAATAAAATAAGGGATTGAGTTGCCCCAAACGACAAAAGAAATTAATATATTAAGAAAATCTCTCGTTTTTTATGAAATATGACATTAGGGCCCCTACTACGCCCTCTATCAGGGAATGTGACGCTACCTACCCCTGTTTATATTTTACTTATGGTACCAACCTATCACGTGAGCTTAGACAATTAAAGAAAATAAGAGGTTGAGTTGCCCCAAAAAATAAAAGAAATTAATATATTAAGAAATTCTCACGTTTTTTAATGAAATATGACGTGTTGGCCCCTAATGCGCCCAATATCAAGGAATGTGACGCTACCTTTTCCTGTTTATATTTTACTTAGGGTACCAGCCTATCATATGTGCTTAGTCAATATAAGAAAATAAGGGGTTGAGATGCCCCAAAAAATAAAAGAAATTAATAAATTAAGAAAATCTCACGTTTTCTTATGAAATATGACGTTTTGGCCCCTAATGAGCCCTATATAAGGAAATGTGATGCTACCTACCCCTGTTAATATTTTACTTATGGTACCAACCTGTCATATGAGATTAGTCAATTTAAGAAATTAAGGGGTTGAGTAGCCCCAAAAAAATAAAAGATATTAATATATTAAGAAATTCTCATGTTTTTTTAATGAAATATGACGTTTTGGCCCCTAATGCGCCCAATATCAGGGAATGTGACGCTACCTATCCCTGTTTATATTTAACTTAGGGTACCAGCCTTTTATATGAGCTTAGTCAATCTAAGAAAATAAGGGGTAGAGTTGCCCCAAACGACAAAAGAAATTAATATATTAAGAAAATCTCTCGTTTTTTATGAAATATGACAATTTGGCCCCTAATGAGCCCTATATCAGGGAATGTGACGCTACCTATCCCTGTTTATATTTTACTTATGGTACCAACCTATCATATGAACTTACAATTTAAGAAAATAAGGGGTTGAGTTGCCCCCAAAAATTAAAGAAATTAATATATTAAGAAATTATCACGTTTTTTTTAATGAAATAAGACGTTTTGGCCCCTAATGCGCCCCATATCAAGGAATGTGACGCTATCTATCCCTATTTATATTTTACTTAGGGTACCAGCCTATCAAATGAGCTTAGTCAATTTAAGAAAATAAGGGGTTGAGATGCCCCAAAAAATAAAAGAAATTAATATATTAAGAGAATCTCTCGTTTTTATGAAATATGACGTTTTGACCCCTAATGAGCCCTATATCAGGGAATGTGACGCTACCTACCCCTGTTTATATTTTACTTATGGTACCAACCTGTCATATGAGCTTAGTCAATTTAAGAAAATAAGGGGTTGAGTTGCCCCAAAAAATAAAAGAAATTAATATAATAAGAAATTCTCACGGTTTTTAATGAAATATGACGTTTTGACCCCTAATGCGCCCCATATCAGGGAATGTGACGCTACCTACCCCTGTTTATATTTTACTTATGGTACCAACCTGTCATATGAGCTTAGTCAATTTAAGAAAATAAGGGGTTGAGTTGCCCCAAAAAATAAAAGAAATTAATATATTACGAAAATCTACTGTTTTTTATGAAATATGACATTATGGCCCCTAATACGCCCCCTATCAGGGAATGTGACGCTACCTACCCCTGTATACATTTTACTTAGGATACTAACCTATCATATAGGCATAGTCAATTTATAAAAATAAGGGGTTGAGTTGCCCCAAAAGAAAAAAGAAATTAATATATTAAGAAAATCTACTGTTTCTTTCAGAATTTATGACATTTTGACGATTTGACCCCTAATGCGCCCCATATCAGGGAATGTGACGCTACCTACCCCTGTTTATATTTTACTTATGGTACCAACCTGTCATATGAGCTTGAGTTGCCCCAAAAAATAAAAAAAAATAATATATTAAGAAAATCTCCTCTTTCTTTCATAATTAATGACATTGTGGCCCTTAATGCGCCCCTTACTGAGGAATGTGACGCTATCTACCCCTGTTCGCATTTTACTTAGAGTACCCCTATATTATATGGGCATAGTCAATTTAAGAAAATAAGAGGTTGAGTTGGCCAAAAATAAATGAAATTAATATATTAAGAAAATCTCGTTTTGACGTTTGGGTCCCTTATAGGCCCCATATAAGGGAATGTGAAGCTACCTACCCATGTTTAAATTTTACTTAGGATACCTACTTATCATGTGCGCGTAGTTATTTTGAGAAAATAAGGGGTTGAGTTGGTGTAGGAAATAAAAGATTTAAATATATTAAGAAAATCTCATATTTTGTTTTATGAATTTATGACATTTTGGCCCCTTATGGGTCCCATATCAGGGAATGTGAAGCTACCTACTCCTGTTAAAATCTTACTTAGGATACCTACCTATCATATGCGCACAGTAATTATAAGAAAATAAGGGATTGAGTTGCCCTAAAATGAAAGGAATAAATGTATAAAGAAAACCTCACGTTTTTTATGAACTATTACATTATGCTCCCTTATGAGCCCCATATCAGGGAATGGGACGCTACGTTCCCCTACTCATATTTTACTTAGAATACCTACCTATCATATGCACATAGTAATTTTAAGAAATCAAGAGGATGAGTTGGTCTAAAAAATAAAAGAAATAAATATATTAAGTAAATCTCATGTTTTTTACGAAATGTGACATTTTGGCCACTTATGGGCCCGATATCAGGGAATGTGGCGCTTTGTACTATTTTCAATAGTTCACTTAGGATACATACCTGTCATATACGCATAGTAATTTTAAGGAAATAAGAGGCTGAGTTACCATAAAAATAATAGAAATAAAATGTTATACTTAATTTTGGCTATGTTCATTAAAGAATTATCTCATTTTTGCCCCGAAGGGGCCCATATCAGGGAATGTGACGCTACGCATCCCTATTCATATTTCATTTAGAATACATACCTATCACATACGCAGAGTAATTTTAAGAAAAAAAGAGGTTGAGTTACCCTTAACAATAATATAAATAAATGTCATCAGAAATTTTGGCGATTTTTTTAAAGAATTACCACATTTTAGCCCATTAGTGGCCCATATTAGGGAATGTGACGCTATCTACCCCTATTAATATTTCACTTAGGATACATACCTATCATAAATAAGACGCATAGTTATTTTAAGAAAATAAGGGGCTGAGTTACCCTAAAATATTAAACAGATGGACTTAACAAGAAAAAATACGCAAGTAAGTATCTACAGAAAATGTTATGATATTTTAATGATAGTGTCATTTTGGCCCCTTAGGGGCCTTATATCAGTGATTACCGACAATATCTACCCCAACTTATAATTCACTAAGGGTATAAAGCTATCATATTAGAATGGTTGCTTGAAGAAAAAAAGAGGCTGAGTTGAGATGAAAAATAGTACAAAATAAGTGAATACCCAAAATTTGATGATTTTTTTTAGATTTATGTCTTTTTGGCCCCTTTGGCACCTTATATCAAGGATTGTGACACTATATACTCCCTCTCATATTTCACTAGTGGTAAAAAGCTATCATATTAGCATAGTGTTTTTAAGAAAACAAGAGGTTGGATTGACAAGAAAAGATATACAAGTAAGTATCTACAGAAAATATTTTGATTTTTTAAGAGCTAAGCCTTTATGGCCCCTTTGGGACCCTATGTCAAGGAATGTGACACTATATACGCCCACTCATATTTCACTATAGGTATAAAGCTATCACATTAGCATAGTTATTTTAAGAAAATAAGAGTTTAACTTGACGAGAAAAGATATACAAGTAAGTATCTACATAAAATATGAGGATTTTTTAAGAGTTACGCCTTTATGGCCCCTTTGGGACCCTATATCAAGGAATGTGACACTATATACTCCCACTCATATTTCACTAGTGGTATAAAGCTATCACATTAGCATAGTTATTTTAACAAAATAAGAGGTTGAGTTGACAAGAAAATAATACAAGTAAGAATGTACAGAAATTATTATGAATTTTAATATATATCCATTTTTGACCCCTAAGGGTCCCTATATTAGGGAATGTGACAATATCTACCCCTGCTCATATTTCATTAAGGGTATCAAGCTATCACATTAGCATAGTTATTTTAAGAAAATAAGAGGTTTAGTTGACAAGAAAATATATACAAGTAAGTGTCAACAGAAATTATTATGAATTTTAATATATATCCATTTTTGACCCCCAAGGGTCCCTATATCAGGGAATGTGACAAAATCTACCCCTGCTCATATTTCATTAAGGGTATCAAGCTATCACATTAGCATAAGTATTTGAAGAAAATAAGAGGTTGAGTTGACAAGAAAAAAATACAAGTAAGAATGTACAGAAATTATTATGAATTTTAATATATATCCATTTTTGACCCATAAGGGTCCCTATATCAGGGAATGTGACAATATCTACCCCTGCTCATATTTCATTAAGGGTATCAAGCTATCACATTAGCATAGTTATTTTAAGAAAATGAGAGGTTGAGTTGACAAGAAAATATATACAAGTAAGTGTCAACAGAAATTATTATGAATTTTAATATATATCCATTTTTGGCCCCTAAGGGTCCCTATATCAGGGAATGTGACAATATCTACCCTTGCTCATATTTCACTAAGGGTATCAAGCTATCATATTAGCGTAAGTATTTTAAGAAAATAAGAGGTTGAGTTGACAAGAAAAGATATACAAGTTGATATCTACAGAAAACATGAGGATTTTTTAAGAGTTAAGCCTTTATGGCCCCTTTGGGACCCTATATCAAGGAATGTGACACTATATACTCCCACTCATATTTCACTAGTGGTATAAAGCTATCACATTAGCATAGTTATTTTAAGAAAATAAGAGGTTGAGTTGACAAGAAAATATATACAAGAATGTACAGAAATTATTATGAATTTTAATATATATCCATTTTTGACCCCTAAGGGTCCCTATATCAGGGAATGTGACAATATCTACCCCTGCTCATATTTCATTAAGGGTATCAAGCTATCACATTAGCATTAGTATTTGAAGAAAATAAGAGGTTGAGTTGACAAGAAAAGATATACAAGTTAATATCTACAGAAAATATGAGGATTTTTTAAGAGTTAAGCCTTTATAGCCCCTTTGGGACCCTATATCAAGGAATGTGACACTACATACTCCCACTCATATTTCACTAGTGGTATAAAGCTATCACATCAGCATAGTTATTTTAAGAAAATAAGAGGTTGAGTTGACAAGAAAATATATACAAGTAAAAATGTACAGAAATTATTATGAATTTTAATATATATCCATTTTTGACCCCTAAGGGTCCCTATATTAGGGAATGTGACAATATCTACCCCTGCTCATATTTCATTAAGGGTATCAAGCTATCACATTAGCATAGTTATTTTAAGAAAATAAGAGGTTGAGTTGACAAGAAAATATATACAAGTAAGAATGTACAAAAATTATTATGAATTTTAATATATATCCATTTTTGACCCCTAAGGGTCCCTATATCAGGGAATGTGACAATATCTACCCCTGCTCATATTTCATTAAGGGTATCAAGCTATCACATTAGCATAGTTATTTTAAGAAAATAAGAGGTTGAGTTGGCAAGAAAATATATACAAGTAAAAATGTACAGAAATTATTATGAATTTAAATATATATCCATTTTTGACCCCTAAGGGTCCGTATATCAGGAAATGTGACAATATCTACCCCTGCTCATATTTCATTAAGGGTATCAAGCTATCACATTAGCATAAGTATTTTAAGAAAATAAGAGTTTGAGTTGACAAGAAAAGATATACAAGTTAATATCTACAGAAAATATGAGGATTTTTAAGAGTTAAGGCTTTATGGCCCCTTTGGGACCCTATATCAAGGAATGTGACACTACATACTCCCACTCATATTTCACTAGTGGTATAAAGCTATCACATCAGCATAGTTATTTTAAGAAAATAAGAGGTTGAGTTGACAAAAATATATACAAGTAAGAATGTACAAAAATTATTATGAATTTTAATATATATCCATTTTTGACCCCTAAGGGTCCCTATATCAGGGAATGTGACAATATCTACCCCTGCTCATATTTCATTAAGGGTATCAAACTATCACATTAGCGTAAGTATTTTAAGAAAATAAGAGGTTGAGTTAACAAGAAAAGATATACAAGTTAGAATCTACAGAAAATATGAGGATTTTTTAAGAGTTAAGCCTTTATGGCCCCTTTGGGACCCTATATCAAGGAATGTGACACTATATACGCCCACTCATATTTCACTAGTGGTATAAAGCTATCACATTAGCATAGTTATTTTAAGAAAATAAGAGGTTAAATTGACAAGAAAATATATACAAGTAAGTGACTACAGAAATTATTATGAATTTTAATATATATCCATTTTTGACCCCTAAGGGTCCGTATATCAGGAAATGTGACAATATCTACCCCTGCTCATATTTCATTAAGGGTATCAAGCTATCTCATTAGCGTAAGTATTTTAAGAAAATAAGAGGTTGAGTTGACAAGAAAAGATATACAAGTTAATATCTACAGAAAATATGAGGATTTTTTAAGAGTTAAGCCTTTATGGCCCCTTTGGGACCCTATATCAAGGAATGTGACACTATATACTCCCACTCATATTTCACTAGTGGTATAAAGCTATCACATTAGCATAGTTATTTTAAGAAAATAAGAGGCTGAGTTGACAAGAAAACATATACAAGTTAGAATGTACAGAAATTATTATGCATTTTAATATATATCTATTTTTGACCCCTAAGGGTCCCAATATCAGGGAATGTGACAATATCTACCCCTGCTCATATTTCATTAAGGGTATCAAGCTATCACATTAGCATAGTTATTTTAAGAAAATAAGAGGTTGAGTTGACAAGAAAAGATATACAAGTAAGAATGTACAGAAATTATTATGTATTTTAATATATATCCATTTTTGACCCCTAAGGGTCCCTATATCAGGGAATGTGACAATATCTACCCCTGCTCATATTTCATTAAGGGTATCAAGCTATCACATTAGCGTAAGTATTTTAAGAAAATAAGAGGTTGAGTTGACAAGAAAAGATATACAAGTTATAATCTACAGAAAATATGAGGATTTTTTAAGAGTTAAGCCTTTATGGCCCCTTTGGGACCCTATATCAAGGAATGTGACACTATATACGCCCACTCATATTTCACTAGTGGTATAAAGCTATCACATTAGCATAGTTATTTTAAGAAAATAAGAGGTTAAATTGACAAGAAAAGATATACAAGTAAGTATCTACATAAAATATTATGAAGTTTTAATATATATCCATTTTTGGACCCTAAGGGTCCCTTTATCAGGGAATGTGACAATATCTACCCTTGCTCATATTTCACTAAGGGTATCAAGCTATCAACTAAGCATAAGTATTTTAAGAAAATAAGGGGTTGAGTTGACAAGAAAATATATACAAGTAAGTATCTGCAGAAAATATGAGGATTTTTTTAAAGAGTTAAGCCTTTTTGGCCCCTTTGGGACCCTATGTCAAGGAATGTGACACTATATACCCCAACTCATATTTCACTAGGGCTATCAAGCTATCATATAAGAATAGCTATTTTAAGAAAATAAGAGGTTGAATTGACAAGGAAAAAAAATATGCAAGTAAGTATCTACAGAAAATATTAGGATTTTTGAACGTTATCCATTTTTCGCCCCTAAGGGGCCGTTTAACACAGAATTAAACATAATCTACCCCTGCTCATATTTCACTGAGGGTATCAAGCCATCACATTAGCATAGTTATTTTAATAAAATAAGAGGTTGAATTGACAAGATATACAAGTAAGTATCTGCAGAAAATATTAGTGTTGTTCGATTATTGGATTTTCATAATCGATCATCTAAATTTAATCGTTCAGGAGTTTTCGATTGATGATCAATTATAATCGAAAATGATCAAATGAAAGGGAAACACAGGTTCCTTCCCATAGAATGTCTACCCTTGTACTGCTTGAAATTCTTATCTTTATAAAAATTGTTAGTGTCAGTGTCATGCTATTTTATGTACAGTATCAAAAACCACAACTGGTCCTGAGAGCAAACTCAAATTAACAGCCATTGGCATTTTAAACCCTTTATACACTTATGGATTTTCCTTCTGGTTTGAAACAATAAACTTGGGAAGGTCTATTGTAAACGTCAAGGGGTCACAGGTTATCATTCCCAAATAAATATTTTTTCTCTGAATATCTTTATGTCCTTAATAGCAAACAGTGTATACCCTGATAAAATGCCTCATTTTGTTTTCACTATTTTTAGGAGTCATTAGCATACAACGGGTTAAGATTGCACTGAAGACTTCTTAGTCATTACTTTAAAGGGGATAGAATACAAAGCAAACCAGGCTACAGTTTATTTCTATATTCCTCACATTCTATAAACCTTTAAATTTATGGATTGCATTTTTTTGTGGCAAAGTTGCAAATTTTGAATAGTAGCCTACAAGAGGGTCAGGTGTGAATCTTTTCGATTATAATCGATTACTACTAAACACAATCGATTAGTAGAATCGAAAGAAATTTTCGATTGATCATCGATTATAATCGATCATCGATACAACACTAGAAAATATTATGATATTTAAAAAATTATGTCATTTTCGCCCCTTAGGGGCCTTACATCAGGGAATGTGACATTATCTGCTCCTACTCATATTTCACTTAGGGTATAAAGCTATCACATTAGCATAGTTATCTTAAGAAAATAAGAGGCTGAGTTCAGAAGAAAAATAATGCATATAAGTATATACCCATTTTTTTATGATTTTTTAAGAATTATGTCTTTTTGGCCCCTTTGGGATCCTATATCAAGGAATGTGACATTATATACGCCCACTCATATTTTACTAGTGATATAAACTATCACATTAGCATACAATGTAGTTATTTTAAGAAAATAGGAGGCTGAGTTGACAAGAAAAGATATAGATCTAGGTCTACAAGGAAGTATCTACAGAAAATATAACGAATTTTAATAGTTATATATTTTGGCCCATTAGGGTCCCTATATCAGGGAATGTGACACTATCTTACCCTTCTCACATTTCACTAAGGGTAGGCATATTGTCCCAGGTATCCGAGGATATGTGTGTGAGACATGCGCGGATCCAGAACATTTTGTCAGAGGGGCGGTCCAACTTCGACTGTTTTTATTTCTTTTATTTTTAGTTTGAAGGGGGGGGGGAAGAATCAAAATACCACTATAAGCAGGCAGTCATCGGCCCGCCAGCGAAACACCGTTTAAATGGCGTTTCGCTGGCGTGTCGATGATGGCCCAACATTGAATGGTCTGGTAGCTTTGTGATTTTAAATCCGGACTGGGACCAGTATTGCTAAAAAAACCCATATTTTTTGTGATTTTCCAGGGGGCCCGGACCCCCTCTCCCCCCCCGCCACTATGGATCCGCGCATGTGAGATCTCGATGCAATATTATTTTCATTCGAGGTGAAATCAAGATAGTTTACTGACCTTAAACGCAAAAACTTGACAATCATTCACCAGGCATGCCAGGAGTGGGTGGGGGCAGTACTTAATAATGTTTTGGCATTAAGTTGGCATAACTTTCCATTTTTCTATTGCATAAACAGGTAGGACGTAAAAAACACGACAAATAAACAGCCGTGCATGTCCAGGAAAGAAAAAGAGCGTAAAGAAAACGAAATAATGATAATTAGTTCTAAGCGAATTTGTGTACTTTTGTTATTGATCGCTATGTCACGCAGAGTTATCTTTTCTTAACGCTCGCGTGCTTGATTTCAGTAATTTGGATCTAGTTGCGTATTTCTCCTTTTTTCAAAAAGGTAATACTTGATTAATCTTTGGACGCAGATTTTTACGTGAAGCGAGCAGATGTGGAACTTCAGTGCTAGGTTTGCGAATCATTACTTTCTCTCGCTTTCGTCAAACACCAAAATATGCTTCGTTTCTCTGTTTTTAGCCCTCCGTCTCTTCTTTTTGTCGGTTTTCATTTTCACGTGTAATTGGAAAACAATCTCAATCAATAGGCGCTTGTCCAGGCCTTTGTCCAGAGCGTAGACTATCTAGGGTTTGGTTACATCCACCTTGTGACTTGTGCCAATCACCTGATATAACGACCCCCCAATATAATGCCATCAAATAAAAAAAAAAGTAGTAATATTCGGAAGAGGGCGTGAGCTCAAGCCGCAAATTCTTTCTGCCTGTCTGCCGCCCATCCATTGATCCATCCATCCGTTGACAGTGTGCTACAACAGCTTGTATGGTGGAGATCCATCCACCCATCCATCCGTATGTCCGTCCACCCATTTGTCCATCCGTCTGTCCATCGGTGCATCAATCAATCCCTCCATCCATCAATTAAATCCACCCTTTCATCCATCCATTCCATCCATCCATCCATCCATCCATCCATTCATCCATCCATCCATCCATCCATCCACCCTACCATCCATCCATCCATCCATCCATCCATCCATCTAGATGCATGCATCCATCCATAACCCTGACATAATATACAAAGTAAGTAAGAAGGCAAAGGTCAGGAACCGATACAATCCAGTACCACACCTGACCCAGGACACCACATGGGTAAGTGACAAAACACACGAAAACATCACATACTAGAGAGCAAAGAAATTCTCAATTTCCCAGTAGGTGTCCACAAGGCTCCAATGAACAGACAAAAATGCATGACAAACATGATATATAAAAACAAAAAATATCCACAAAAGAAGCACCACCTTGGAACGGTCAGTAAAAATATTTTTACCGAGGGCTTAAACCAGTTTTATGGTACCAACCTCACCCTTACTTCTGATGTGGATCAAGACAAATAGATGTTTGGTTCGCATAAAGATCCCTAACTTATCGATGTATCATATCCTAGTAAATACAAATCGAGATATAAAAAGGAGATAGAAAATATAAGGACTCAACAGTATATACAGCTGAATACCAGAGTAAAGGAAATCCAACAGTTAAACTCCAGTGGGCCCGACTACAGACACTCTGACCCTCTAATCTATAGATAAATCTTTAAGTCAGAACCGTAATAGAATCTGAGGTCCGACCTGCCGGCGTGTAATAAAAGAGGAAAGCAAAGTTGCCAACCGTGATTGGGTTTACCATGTAGCAAAATTAGACTAAGCAAATACATTAATGTTATGATCAATCTTCTCATAATGAGATATTATTTTAATAAACTGTGCTGAAAAATTATTAGAGCCAACAATTTTCTTTAAGTTATACACTAAATCGCCCTAAAATTCTGGTTCTGAATGCCCCTAGTGCAAGATTTAAGTCCAATATTGAGTTTAGATATTAAATCATAGTATCGGCGGTAAAATTTAGAAAAAAGTTTTGCAAAGTTTATGGTACCGATAGCCTTCTGAGTTAAAAGTTTATTGCAAGTGTTGAAGTCAGCAACATGGCTAGATGCTCCAGCAAATCGGATGAGTTCAGAAATATAAACTCCAAAGGATGTAGAGCGAGGAACATCACCATCTAAAAAGGGGAATTGACAATTTCAAAATAAAAATCGTCACATTTATCACAATTTTTTGTAGAAACAATATCACTAGAATTGAATAAATGCAAATCCAAAAACGAGGCTTCAGTATCAGAGGTATTTGTTTTAATAAGTTGAGGCTCTACAGGGTATATATTTCTTACCATATTGTCAAAATAAATATCATTTATATTTAAAACATCATCCAAATATCTGGATGTAGTATTAAAAGCGTCAAAAATATCAGCTTGCTTATCATCAGAAAGAGACATCATAAAAGTAAGAAAGGGTGCAAAGATCAGGAATCGATACAATTAAGTACCACACCTGACCCAGGATACCAAAGGGAAAACAACAAACTCACAGTAAGACACCACAAACGAGAGCGAGGAGATTAGCCCTTTCCCAGCAGGTGACCACAAGGCACATATAAACAGACGCATACAAATGCATAGCAAACACAAGACAGAAAAAAACCCATTAAAGTTCCACAAAAGAAGTACCGCCTTGGAATGGTCAGTAAAATATTTTACTGGAGGGCTTAAACCAGTTTAACAGTGCACCAACCTCACCCTTAGTTCAGATGTGGATCAAGACGCATAGATGTTTGGTTTGCATGAAAGACCCATAAGTTATCAATGCACCATAAAGTCCCTTTCATAACAAAACAAGAATAAATCCGCAACCAGGGGAACAAAATTGGTGCCCATTGGAATCCCTACAACTTATAAAAACAACTTAGTGCCAAATCGTATAAAAAATGTTATCAACAAAAAGGTTAGCGCATCACATACATTTTGACAAGACAATGCATGATATTTTTTAGGCTTTTCCGAAGTGAAAAGTGCGTTTCTGTCGTTACATGCAAGGTAAGGACACCAGCTTGATTATTGTCAGTCTCGCATAACATTTTCAAAATCTTATCGACGATACTATAATTTGATATCTAAATTCCAAGTTGGACTTAAATCTCTCTTACCCCAAGGACTTTCCGAAGCTGAGTTTTATGGTGACTTGGTGTAAAAGTTAAAGAAGATTATTGGCTCATATATTTTTTCAGTGCAGTTAATTAAGATAGTATCTCATTATAAAAAGATTGGCTATAACATTAATGTTTTGCAATAGACTGCATGCTTGGTGGTCAATCCAATCACAGTTGGCAGCTTTGCTTTCCTCTTAAATAACACGCCGGTGGGTCGGTCTTCAAAACAACTGGGACTGTGTGGCGGCGGTAGAACGTCTCCCTGCCCTTCACTATAGTGTAGATTTTATTTTCTTGTCCTTTGGGATCATGGGTTTCATTATGGAACTTTGAAACTATTAGAGGGTCACTGGTGACGCCTAAATGGCAGAAACTAGCTAGTCTGGCCCAGGAAATATGCACACCCTGGTTTCAATTTTTTGGTGCAGTCTTAGCTTCCAAAGGGTACCCTTTTAAGAACATATTTGACTTCACTAAAACTGGTGACTGGGACTGTGTGGCGGCGGTAGCACGTCCCCCTGCCCTTCACTATAGTGTAGATTTTATTTTCTTGACCTTTTGGGATCATGGGTTTCATTATGGAACTTTGAAACTATTAGAGGGTCACTGATGACGAAACTAGCTAGTCTGGCCCAGGAAATATTCACACTCTGGTTTCAGTTTTTTGGTGCAGTCTTTGCTTTTAAGAACATATTCAGACTCTATGAAGGTTCCGATAAGATGATAGGGGCCTGATGCTTTGGCTGTTGTCATGCCCACCAGGGTTTACCTGTTGGATTTCTTTTGCTCTGGTATTTAGCTTTAGGTACCGTTGAGTCCTTATCTTTGCTTTATCTCCTTTTTATATCTTGATTTATATTTTCTAGGAGATGATGCATGGATACGTTAGGGGTCTTTCATACAAACCAAACATATATGTGTCTTGAACCAGATTATAACTAAGGGTGAGGCTGGCGGTTTAAGGCCTCCAGTAAACTACTTTTACTGACCGTCCCAAGACGGTGGTTCTTTTGGGGTACAGCTTTAATCCATGGGTTGGTGCCCCATGCTTGCCCTTGGCTGGGCCCATGGTGGCATAACTTGAGGTTTTCTTTAGCTATGACTATCTTTCTTCGTTTCACCATAGTGTGTTGATTTGATTAGATTGTTTCTCTGTGATTATACATTGCATAAGTTAGGGAGCCTCCATGCGAGATAAACACTTTTTTTAACAACAACAGAATCTAGGACGAAGATTTGGTACCAGTGCTTTTAAGCCCCCCCCCCCCCCCCCCCCGGTGACTTAGGATGCTGTCCGTTCTAAGATTGTAGTCATGTTATTGTTAATTCACTGTGGGGGTCTGTGTTTGGTTTGGTCCTTGTTTTGTTATGCAGTACTTGGTGTTCTTTCTGGTTTTGCAATCATCTTGATGGGGAAGTGAGAGCTTGTTTCTTTACTATAATTGTCTTCCTGATATCACAACTGATAGTGGTCTGTGGCTCTTCCGTGTGATGCCGTGGGTTGATCTGCAGTGTGTGATTGTAGTATTTCCTGATCAAACTGACTTACTTTTTATCAAAAACAAAGTAAGAAAGACAGCAAAGATCAAGAATCGATACAATC
Source organism: Loripinus fragilis (assembly GCA_964019695.1). Taxonomy (NCBI): domain Eukaryota; kingdom Metazoa; phylum Mollusca; class Bivalvia; order Lucinida; family Lucinidae; genus Loripinus; species Loripinus fragilis. The sequence continues at coordinate 86,034,630 of OZ026516.1, forward strand.
AAGTACCACACCTGACCCAGGATAACATATGGGAAAGTAACAAAATCACAATAAACATCACAAAGTTTCAAAAAGATCGATCAGCTAAAACTGTAGTAGTTGTGTTCACAAGATCGGACAGAATTTGTGACGGACAGTCAGGCGGACGCACAGGGAAAAACAATATGTCTCCCGACCCAGACAGGGGGAGACATAATTACAAGTCAAACAAAGTGAGTCCTCTCTGTCAAAAATTGTTCAATTAATTTGGTAAGCTTTTCTTTGATTATATTATGAGGCAACAGTAGTATAGAGAGCAGAATCATCATATGTAGACAGACTAGATGCCAGTAAACCAATCGACTTAATTTCATTAAGAAACCCACATGAATTTTTTAATAGAACAAAATAGATTTTTACCACTCGTCTCATATCAAACTTGTCTCACAATTTTTTGATCACAGTAAGATAAAATATTATGGCATAGACAACTCTGTAGTAGAAAATGAACTAAATTATCATAGTAAGTAAGGGTGCAAAGATCAGGAATCGATACAAGCAAGTACCACACCTGACCCAGGATACCAATAGGAAAGTAACAAACTCACAGTTAGACACCACAAAAGAGAGCCAAGAGGTCAGCCATTTCCCAGCAGGTGACCACAAGGCACATATAAACAGACGCAAGGCACATATAAACAGACGCGTACCAATGCATAGCAAACACAAGACAGAAAATACATAAATATCCACAAAAGAAGTACCGCCTTGGAACGGTCAGTAAAATATTTTACTGGAGGGCTTAAACCTGTTAACGGTGCACCAACCTCACCCTTAGTTCAGATGTGGATCAAGACACATATATGTTTGGTTTGAATGAAAGACCCCTAACTTATCAATGCATCATCTCCAAGAACATATAAATCAAGATATAACAAGGAGACAAAGCAAGGATAAGGACTCAACAGTAAATTAAACTGAACTACCGGAGCAAAAGAAATCCAAACAGGTAAACCCCGGTGGGCCCGACAAACAGCCAAAGCATCAGGCATGTCTTCTCTTGACACACAGATAATATCCCCATGCTTTTTTAAAAAGGCGAAGGGGATATTGTAATCACCTCTGTCCACCTGTCTGTCTTTTATGCTATTTCCTCCTAAACCATGTAATGAAATCCAACCAAATTTGGTGTGCAAGTTACTCTCATCAATAGGGCATGCAAAAGCAATTTTTTTGCCCCATCCCCCCTGGGGAGGGATCAGTAGGTCAAAAATCGTTAAATTTGAATTACAAAGTCAATTTCAAAGATTTGCAAGTTACTAACATCAATAGGGCATGCAAAAGCAATCTTTTTGCCCCGTTCCCCCCTGAGGAGGGATCAGTAGGTCAAAAATCGTTAAATTTCAATTACGAAGTCAATTTCAAAGATTTTTATACCAATCTTTGTATGTTTTCTCACAAATGAAAGATATAAAATATATCAAACCAGACTTTTATTCTATCGCCTGGGTTATGCCCCAAGGGTAGCACTTTGGGGTGCCGTGGTGCCCAGGGGGAATTTTTTTTCAAACATGGTCATGTGGCATATCAAATTGACGGAATTGACGAGCAGAACAAGTACAATTTCCACCCTAGTGTCAAACTGGTGACCTTGAGGTGAGGTCCAAAGGTAATTAAATTTCAGTTACAAAGTCAATTTCAAAGATTTTTATATTAAACTTTGTGTGTGTTCTCACAAATAAAAGATCGAAAACATGTCGGACTGATATTTATTCTGTTGCCTGGGTAATGCCCCAGCGTAGGGACTTTTGAGTGCTCGGGGGTCAAAAACTTTAGCATGGGGATTTGCGATGACGCCCCTTCGACTGCGCGTTCTAGTTTCACTTGTCATGGTAATCGAATGTATCAAATTATTTTGAAAGCCCATCAAATAGTTGGTTAGAAAGCCATGTTCTGGTCATCAAATCAGCCATATAAGGACAATATTTGTTTGTTTTGCTGCTTTACCTCCCAGTCAACAGTTTTTCAGTCATGTCAGGATGGATCTTCCTGGGTTGAACCAGTACTAAGCAGTGAATAAAGTGTCTTGCTCAAGGAGACAAAACAGTGACTCTCTCGAACTGGCATACCTTTGACCCCCAGTCTAATGCTCTACCAACTGAGCCACTGCGCTCTGCATACAAGGAAAATGCTCAAAGTATACAAGTACATTGTAAACGTGTACCTTGACCTCAGCCTTTGAATTAGCTAAAGGGTTCTTGCATGTGACATATCGTCTTAAATTTTAGCCAAAGATTTTCTATTAATATTGGACGAAAAATGAAGGGCTAAACAGCCCAGACATAAAAACAACAAACACAAAGATCTAGAAGAGAATAATTTATTTCCTGTCAAAGACACCAATATAGTAGAACCTGTGTAAAATGGCCACTCAAAAATAGACAAAACAAAGATCTTAATGACAAATGGTAGCTTAATGAAGGTCAAAAGTATTCTGCAATACTTTTGACCTGCATTAAACGAAAATTAGTATTGAAAACCAATTTTTGTTTTTTTTAAGAGTGGCTGTTTTACACAGGTTTTACTGTATTGCCTTTGGCACTCAAATGTAAAAGACTATAGCCCTTATTCTGCTGAGAAATTACTTGAAAATGATTCTGTCCATAGCATATTAGGACAAATCTAATGTCTGAAACAAAGGGGACATTAACTCCTTCATAGTTAGCCGTGACTCGTTTGCTGATTACCTTTGCAAACAGTTTGGACCCAGATCAGGCCTGACATTTTGTCAGGCCTGATCTGGATCCAAACTGTTTGACACTCTGAATCAGACTGATGGTATTCCTGAAAGAACTTTTTTAAAAAGTGAATTTTGAAAAAAAATATCAGCAGAAAACAGATAAAAGCATGCAAAACAAGATATGATTATAATCTACTGATCATAAAGTCTCCCAAACCAACCCCCAATGCCCTGTGGACATCATGGTCCGTGTTATTGAATGTTAGTTTGTTTGTTTGATTGTTAAATGTCCCAGTCAACAGCTATGGTCATTATGGGACGGTTAGTTCACCTAACCACACTTTTTCCTGGACAAGCTTGAATGTGTCTTATCATAAGGTATATCAGCAAAAACAATAAGTCTCTCCACTTTGCTTAGGAGACGTAATTACCCAGCATGCTAAAATAGTAAGTGAGTATGATCAGGAAATACCACAATCACAAACTGCAGACAACCCCATGGCACCGCGAGGAAGGGCCACCCAACCACCATGAGGCTTTATTTGATATTGTTTATCAGCAGAACAAGGGTTTAATTAGACAAGACGTAACAACTAGTACAAACACATATGTAATAATAGAAAAAGCAAGAAAATTACAAATGAAATAAATAGCACATTGCAGTTATCACAGAAACTATCCTAACCATTCTCCCGCTATACACAACAATTGTTGCCTGCTCTCCCTTCTGCTCATGTTCTTTGGTGGCTTATATTGAAGGTAATATCAGGGTTCCAACAGAAATTCAAATACACAATTCTATGATTTTTCCATGATCAACAATGTAATTTGCATGACTATTTAATGCATGGCCTCCAACATCCCCTTTAAGCGGCATCTTCACCACGCTCAGCATAAACGAGAAATGCATCAACAGTAATGCATTTAAAAAGGCATGCTTGTAGACCATGTATGCATTTTGAAAAAATAAAAACGTGAAACCACCAGTAGCCAGAAAACTAGCTGTCAGACACAAAAGTTGTGTGTGTCTGACAGCTAGTTTTCTGGCTACTGGTGGTTTCATAAAATTATTTCACAAAATCCATGATTATTCAGTTTTTTTTTCAAATTCCATGATTTTTCCATGCATGGAACTTTTTTTTTGTGATTTTTCCAGGTTTTCCATGATTTCCAGAGCTTGTGGGAACCCTGTAATATTGACCCAGATTAGACTGCTCCAAGTCTGATCAGGGTCAAGTGTTTGCTTCCTGATAAAATAAGTATGGACTCTGGAGGGCATATGAATAAATGCAGCAGATGTTAAAAGCAGACAACATTTTCTGGACAAAATTTTAGCAGGATAAGGGCTCATTTTACTGTCATGTTATGTAAAGTAGACTAAAAATAGATTTCTAGACCAAATCATTTACAGTAAAACCTGCGTAAAACGGCCACTCTCAAAAAGACCAAAAATTGTTTTCAAGACTAATTATCCCTTAATGCAGGTTAAAAATATTGCAGAATGCTCCAAGGGTAGCATTCTGCAATACTTTCTACATTCATTAACCTACCATTTGTCATTAAGAATGTTGCTTTGTCTATTTTTGAGTGGCTGCTTTAAACAGGCTTTACTGTAAAATCAATTTCTAGGCCAAATCATTTAAATGACAACACAAGGCAAAAAATGTCTACCAGTAGATTAGTCAGTTAGGCCAAATAAAAAGATCTCTTTAGGGTAACCCGACCCTACCTAAATTTACTGGTGAAACCTTGAATTTCTTTCAAGTTTTCTGAAAAAATATATAATTTATTCATTTTGAAAGGCAACATGCCTTTCAAATGGCATAAAATTATATTTTTCCCTGGGAAAAAAATATGTGCCTACCTTACCTAAATATTTTTCAGACCCGTTATTACTTGACTTTTCGCTTTCTGTAAAGGCGGCGCCTCATGAATGCGTAATTAGGACTGGTCTACTTTAGGCATAGGTAAAAGCTGAAAAGGAGGCGTGGTTTTATTCAAAAGTAACTGTACCATCTTGTGCCACAACCTCAGTCATTATTTAGAACTTAAAACGCCAACAAAATAACTGCATCTGAAAATGTCTATTTAACATAAGCAGGGAGGCAAAAATTATGGACCCAGATCAGACTGCTCCTACAGGAGCAGTCTGATCTGGGTTCACACTGTTTATCTATGAGGCTTCAAATAGTTTAGTGGACGACAAAAACATATATTTTGTGATTATGCGCTATAAGGGTTCAGTGTGTATACGGTTAGGATTTTCATGAAATGCTCGCACGTTTGCGCGGCTCAAAAAGCTTATTAACTCTTTACCAAATTATAAATAAAACCTGATTTCCCTTCCTTAGCACATGAAATAGCCGAACCACACCCAGATATGAATATTAAAGTTGCCGCCTTTACAGTAAGCGAAAAGTCAAGTAATATCTATATAACTTATTTTTTTATTTAGCCTTACCTGCAAGGGAGGGGGAGACACTGATGTGGATGATGCACCTGCATGTTAATCAAAAATCTGATAATGATATGATGAGTAGACCCTATTTCTTGCTGCAAAAGAATTTTTAGAATTGGTCATACTTTATCCAAATTATCTCAATATAAAATCTTATAGTTGACTCTGTATTTCTTTAAATAGTGCATAATTTGAAAAAGGTGGTTAAACATCAGCAAATTAAAATAGACCCCCCTGTGGCCACTGTATGAGAAAAAGTCTTTGTGTGGGGCATACATAAGTGATGGGACATCCGGACAAGGGTAATGCTTTATGCCCCACCACAATTGAAAATGGTGGGGGCATAAAAGAGTTGGACAATCTAGAATGAAATTGTGAGCCATCTCACCAGGAAATACACTGTCTATTAAAGCCCCTTTTCAGGGCTTTTGATTTATTTGTGTGATTGGGGAAAGATCTGTGAAAATAACAGTTATTATGCATTTTCTTTGACAAAAGTAGTTAATTCTTGATATTTCAAAGCATTTTTGCTTTGTATTGTCTGACAGCTCATTTAAGTAGTTAAACTAATTATAATTTCATGAAAGGCCCCAATTCCTGCATTTCTTATTGTTTCAAACTAAACACGAGATTTAACCAGATCATAAATGTTAAAATGCCAACAATTGTTGGCATTTTAACATTTATGAGCAGGATAAATACAACATCTGAGAGTTTTTGTTTGATTGATTTGATTCTTTAATCCCATCAACAATCTTTCAGTTAAACAGGGACGGGTCTTCCTGGGTTGCACCAGTACTAAGCTAGGATAAATGTGTCTTGCTTAAGGACCACAATGCTGTGATGCCGGTGAGGCTCTAACCCGCAGCCCCTCTGTCTCGGGTCCAGCACTCTACCACTGAGCCACTGCGCTGAGAGTTTTAAAGCAAGAAATATCTTTATTTTTCACCATTTTACATTTTATGAGAAATGGAAATTTCATGCACAAATGAGTTGATAATGAAAATATTTTTTTTATATTTTAGGGCATGATCTTGTTTTTTGGTGTTATTAGATGAACTAGCTGACTGTCTTTTAGAACAATTTGGATCACAGTTTAAGATTTACAAATGGCAATATCATATTTGGGTCATCAACATGTAAAGACTTAAGCAAGAAAGCATAGAAGTGCATGGCAAGTTTGATTTAAATACTCATAAAATATCTGAAACAACAATTATAATTAAACACCATACAATGTCTATCCATATACTCACATTTTTAGCCTATTTTAACTTAAAACTGCAGAACATAGTTTTTAGGTATGATAAAATTAGGCCTGATATTTCACATTAACTGTCTGTAATTCAAGGAATAGATTTGCGCTCACAGTGATTTGTTGCCTAATATATCACTGGCAGAAGGTCATTCTTTAAAAGTGGATAAATCATGAGCCCGAAGCACAAGTGATTAATCCACTTACGACTGACTAACAGACAGTGATATATTAAGCAACAAATCACTGCAAGTACAAATTTATTTCGATTCTACACACAAAAAGATTAAAAGTATGAAGGATTCCTTCAGAGTCTATAACTACTCATCCATTTTGAACAGAGCGTTAGAATTTCCCGTAACTTTTGTTTGGACTGAAACGTACGTTTTGAACATCCATTAGTTGTAAAAATGACATTACGCCATCTTTTGTCAACGTTACAAGTCTGCACACGATTGATGACATGAAAATCAAACTGGCAATGGAATGGTATCACGCTACTCCGTGCAGTGATCAATCAACATTTAACCATTGGCTATATAGGCATCAAAATTAAAGAGACTAGATCTGTAACTATGAAATTTTTCAAAAAAAATATTTTCTTTTTAAATCATTTGTAAAAATAGAATTAAGTTATGATTTCACAATAAATATGTTCAGTACAGCTGAAAGCTGCATGGAACAGTGAATTATCTAATAAAACAGGTGATTTTCTCTTGTTAGGAATTATTTACGTCCCTCCAATAATTCTAGAGAGTTGATTTTTAACATAAATGCTTTTGTTTTGATAGATATAATTTGTTAAAATTTATGAAAATGGTAAAATGTTTACCTGAATTTGAGTATTTTTACTGTATTCTTGAAAAATAGAAACTTTATTTACAAAATTAGAATATCAAAAGTTACAGACTATGCAGCTTTAAAACATATAAAATGTCAAATTCTATATGAGCCGCAACATGAGATTTCCAACAATGTGGTATGTGCGACCAGCAAAGCCTCAGACCAGCCTGCACATATGCACAGTCTGATCAGAGCCTTTGCTAGTAGCTTGAATATTCTAGGAGTGTTAAGCTACTGACTGAACATCATTTGGAGTTTCTAAACTAAAAAGGAAGCTGCACAAGCTCGTCTGAGTCTACACTTGTCAAAATGCCACATTGTTGAAAATCTCATGTCGCGACTCAAATATCTTATCAAATAACTGAACAGATGCATAAAATGAAATGCAGTAAAACTTCGATGACTTCAACACCAATATGGCTTGTTTATCATGGTTAACTCTTTGCCTCCTAGCGTCATCTGTTGATAAGTTTTGCAAACAGTTTGGAACCGTTTCCAAATTGATTTGTGTAAACAATATTTTATTAACTTCAATCCCAATTTACAAGTATACAATAGCATGATATACAGAGAAAATATCAACAGGATTTGATATTGAACTTTTTGGTTACTATAATGGCAACACTCAATGAATGCGTAAATAGGACTGGTCTACTTTAGTCATGGGTAAAAGCTGTAAATGAGGTGTGATTTTTTTGAAGGTAACTGTACCATTGTACTATAACACCTTTAATAGTAAAGGCAGTCATTACTTAAACTTTAAAACGCCAGCAAAATAACTACATTTGAAAGTGTCTGTTTATTGTTTAACATAAGTATAGACGCAAACAGTGTGGACTCAGATCAGACTGCTATAGGAGCAGTCTGATCTGCATCTACACAGTGTTTTAAAGAGGCTTCAAAATGTTTCAGCAGACAATAAAACATACGGCTTTTTGTGATATGCACTTTAAGGGTTAATACAATAACATGTGAGGTCAGTGTATAACAGGTCAGGACTTTCATGAAATGCACGCACAAAAAGTTATTAACTCTTCACCAAATTATAAATAAAACCTGATTTCTCCTTCCTTAGCAGATGAAATAGCGAACCACGCCCAGATATGAATATTAAAGTTGCCGCCTTTACAGTAAGCGAAAAGTCTATTAATACTAACCGATTTAAGACTGACGTAAAGACAAAGCCAACGTATATCATAACAAAGTAATATTCCTAACTATTTTGATTATATAATGGACAACAATACAGAATATAACTTAAATAATAATAAATAAACTACAAATATGTTGATACACAATGGTGCACAAACCTCAAACAAAATAACACTACAGTGCAAATGAAAACAAATTAAGAAATGAAATGGATAGCTAAAGTGATCAGCTAAAATGATCATTTTGAATGCAGCTATGACTAACTTGTATTAATATCTTGTTTGGCTGGGACTTTATTAACAATGAGGTTACAGGAATGCAAGACACCACATTGAAAGAGATTAAAGTAAAACCTGTCTTAAGGGGCCACTCACTGATGTCCCAAAAAAAAGGTTTTCAAGATTAATAATCGCTTTATGCAGGTCAAAAGTATTGCAGAATGCTCCCGTGGAGCATTCTGCTGTACTTTTGGCCTGCATTAACCTACTACATGGCTTTAAGATCTTTGTTTTGTCTATTTTTGAGTGGCCTCTTCAGACAGTTTTCACTGTATTCCTTGTTATTGTCTTATCTAGAGTTCTTGGATTATGTGTTTGATGTATGCTTGTTAAAACTGTAAGGGTAGCTCATGGGCCTGTACCTTTTGCAGGGCAAGAACAAAACGGTACAGAGATTTTATAAACAGGTAAACATAAGCAGAATTATTTGTTTTAAGAAACATATTTTGCTGCTATGGTAACAGAACTATAACACAAATATTTCAGCCATATAAAGATTCAGATATTAACAACACATATACTTCAACTATAAATAACAATATTACTTTAACTCTTTACCTCCTAGTGTCGTCTGCTGATAACTTTTGCAAAAAGTTTGGACCCAGATCAGGCTCGAAAAAATGTCAGACCTGATCTGGATCCAAACTGTTTGACAATCTGATCATATTCCTGAAATTATTGTTCTAGAAAAGTGATTTTGAAAAAAAATCAGCAGACGACAATGGAGCGGGAATAATTTTCCAGTGGGCAAATAGTTAATCTACATAACTATGATTCAAGCTTCTGAACATCAAACAACATGAAGCACCTTTTTTAAGGAAAAATGAGTAATTAACTTTTTGCATGCTAAGTAATTTAGCATATTTTCTTCGTAGTCTGTTGATTTTTTTTTTTCAAAATAAACTTTTCAAATTATTCTCTCAGGAATATCATCAGAGTACCAAACAGTTTAGATCCAGATCAGGCCGAACAATTTGTTGGACCATGATCTGGGTCTAAACTGTTTGCAAAGGTTATCAGCAGCTGAGAAGTCACCACTGGCATGTAAAGAGTTAAAAGGAAAAAGTCAAATCTAAAACAAATCTTGTAATAAATTATTTTACATCCTAGAAATGTGAATTTATACCAGCATAAAGGAGTTTTATTGAACTATATCTCAAAAAAAATATACATTACAAGTATCTAACAGTTTCTATTTCCCATAAGTTGAACATACATCCTTTGCCTAGTTCTAAATGAGCTACGTTTTGCTTTACAACTATTTCCTGACATTATCTTAAACAAAATTGGTAATAATAAATCCACCTTCAACCCTACTATGATAAAACCTAATATCTCCTGTTTTGAAAACATTGAAGATCCAGGTCAGCTGACTTCTAAGAAGCCAGCTGATCTGGATTCACACTGTTTCCCTGTAAAATTGAGGATTTTAGTCAAGGATGTTTGACAAAATCTCAAGCAAGAGCAATGCCTACATGCAAACGTTGTCTCAGTTAGCATGCAGCAGTTAGTACTTTATATAGAGGATCTTACATGAGTTCTCATGTTTTATTGAATTTATTAAACGAGTTGGGGAAAAGAGATAAAATGCGAGGCTTGCCGAGCATTTTATCTCTTTTTCGCAATGAGTTTAATAAATTCAATAAAACATGAGCACGAATGTTAGATTCTATTTATCATATGACATTAAGATTACTTTGACGTAAAAACGCTATGATTTTGTCATTATGTACGCAACGTTGTTATGGACGTCATAACGTTTCCCGTAAATCTATAAACCACTAGTGGTTTATTAATTTTATTGCATGGCGTTATTTCACTCCCAGACGCAATGTCATATGATAAAGTCCCTTTATAATGCTATGTTTGGGGTCCATAGGAATTGACCATGTTATAAGTAAATTTACACTGTGATAAAGCGACAATTTTATAAAAGGAATTATAGGAAAATGACCATTTCATCTGCTGATAACCTTTGCGAACAGTTTGGACCCCAACCAGGCTCGACAAAATGTCGGGCCTGATCTGGATCGAATCTGTTTGATATTCAGTTTAATTTTTCGAAAAAGTTGATTTTGAAAAAAATCAGCAGACGACATAAAAGCATGAAAAATTTCCCTGGGGGAAAAAAAGGGTTGAACTTGTTGGGGAAAAACTATATGATGCTAAACACAGCCTAACATCTTATATTTAGCCCTCCATGTGAGAAAACCTGACTTTGTTGCATGTGAACATCAAAGATGCAGACAAGCCTTTGCATCAATGAAGTCTGATCAGCACCTTTATATTTGTTTTCATGCATTGATCCAGAGGGGGGAGGGGGGGACAGGGGGTCCGGACCCCCCCTGAAAAATCACAAAAATATAGGGTTTCTTAGCAATACTGCTGCAGATCCCCTCAAAAATCACTAAGCTACCAAGCCAGCATTCAATGTTGGGCCATCATCGGCCCGCCAGCGAAACGCCTATTAAATGGCGTTTCGCTGGCGGCACGATGATGGCCCTCTTTTAGTGCTATTTGGATCCTATCTCCCTTCATCAAAACAAAAAAAGAGTTGAACCACCTCTGGCAAAACTTTCTGGATCGGCAAATGGCTTTCTAGAAAGTATGATACATTAATTTGCTACATGCAAATTTCAAGTTTCTAGATAGTTTGTATTGCTGAGCAAGATGGTTTGGGCCTCACCCAGTCGCAAACCCCAAAGACAGGTTTTCTCGCGAGTAGACCCCATTTAATGTCAATTACTTCAAAAGTAAATATCCTCTAGAGATATGGATACTCTTTGAGGAAATGGCATCAAAAAATTGTATACCTGATCTTCAGCAGTGTAAAATAACATTTGGTAGAAAATATTGAAGTTGTACAAACACACTTCAAATGAAACTCAGCTTCATAAATCAAATTTGGCATGAATATAACTTTTGTAGAAAACTAACTAGCTACTCAACTATAAGTTCTATATCATGAAAACTATATCTTTGGCACTACTACGGAATGAAAAGGCAGCACATTCAAAATGTTAGACATTAAATACAAATATATATGTTTTCAAACAGTGGAGACCCTAATCAGACGCCACAGAATATATTGCATTTTGAGACGCTAGGCTTATATGGGTTGATGAAAAGGGTCTTAAAATCTTCAATGAAATACATGTGGCTTAGATTGATGTACACAAAAAAGACATACATTGTACCATGAACAGGTGGAAACTTAAACAGACTTAAAAGTCTGTTTCCCAAACTGATAAACATAAGTAATAATTCACTCTGAGTCTCTATAAAATCAACCCTTCCTAGACCAATGAATTTATCCTTAAATTTGTTCACATGCTATTTTTTCAAAATAATATCATATAACTGTTCCTGCAGATTGATTTTGTCTTAGACTATGAAGAAAGGCTGCTTAATGCAGCCTTAATCGGGATTTGCGTGTTAACTAACATCAAGTCACTAACACATTTAATGGTTTCCAGAATACAAGGCTTCTGGAAGAGGTGTAATCAAAAATCAATTTTCTTATTTCTCAACTGAAACATATGTTGTGGGTACTCAAGAGAACCATCACAATGAGATGGTTCTTTGGAGCACCCAAAACCCATGTTAATACTGCTGGATAAATAAATATTCACAACTTATGAGAGTGTGTGTGTGGGAAAGGTGGGGGGGGGGGGGGGGTTAATCTATTGAATATGGCCTTTGTGTTTAATTTTTATCACAAATGATATTTTTCGCAGTTTTATGCTGTATGTGTCTCCTGTGACGACATGTCATAAAATAATGTTCTAAAATTTCAAACACTAGTTGCCTGCCCAAAAGACATAGACAAACAGTGCAAACACAGATCAAAGGGCTTCTTCAGAAGCAGCCTGATCAAGGTATTCACTGTTTAGCTTTTCTGACGAGTTTTTTGTGAATTCCAGCCTTGATAAGCAAAATTTTATTTGAGAACAGGAGAAAAATGCTCAAATTTTTAGAACATTAACCATATTTTTAAAAAAAGTGTCATTTATTAAATTGTTAACCCCCAAATTGGCCACCAATCATTTCAAGCAGACAAAAATTTGGCAAAGCAAATGTTTCTTTATAAGAGCAAACAGTCCTTTAGTTAAGAGTGTGTAACAGGATTTTTTTTTCTTATTTCTCAACCAAAACAATTGTTGTGGGTACTCAAAAGAACCGTCTCAATGAGACAGTTCTTTTGAGCACCCATAACATATGCTAAAAATTGTGCATAAGAAAGAATTTACAATTTTACACTAATATTTTTTGCTTATCTAAACCTATGAGCAAATATGATATTCCATGATAAGTGTCTGCCAGCAGATGTTTAATATGAGATATCAAAACTTATTTCTCACAAAAATACATTATTCCATGGAATCACAGCACCTTATTAGTCATGGAAACACATGATAAGAAAACACTTTCATCATATGACACCTTATTCCCATGTGTAAAGTTCGAAATTTCCAAAATCCTGAACTTCAGAAATTCAAATCCTAAAACTTGCAGTTTGCCAACTAAATATCAACAATTTAATGTTTATATGGACAGGTCTTTAAAAAAGACAGAAAATTAATCAGATAAGCTAATATAATCTGCCTAATTCAGTTTTCTGAGGCTGACTTTCTTTGAAAAGTCAGCTTCAAAATCCTGAAATCAGGAATAAAACTGAAAACTCGTCATGAAAGCTCTCTTTTTGTCATGAAAACACCTTATCCGTCATGAACACAAACATATAAAAAGGAAAAAAAACCCGAAAAACCCCATAAAGTTTGTAGTAAGTATCTTTCTTGAATTTGGGAAAAATTAGGCTTGATATTTCATGAACTATCAAGCCTTATTTGTTTTTTAGTAAAAGAAGTAAGATTTGAAAATGTCGTCTACTGCACTTTAAAGAAACCTAAAACTCTAGACAAGAACATGACCATCATTTAAATAGACACTATAGCACTATGCTAGATAATCTGCTTTATTTATCCCTAAATAGTGATATTTTTCATATTTCTTAGGCACATAATTGCCAGTACTTATTGGATAAAACAGAAAAAATCTGAAAACACCTCTTATCTAGGTTTATATTTCAAATAATTTATAGTAAAAAAAATTATGGATATTTTCCGTTTGTAGGCCAAATTTCTAATTAATAGCGCAAGACTAATGACAACAGCTATAATAATAATAATAATTACTAGAAAAAGTGTGGTGTCCTTCCCATCATACCCATAGGCATGTAAACTATAAGTCCTACATCAACCCTTTGGGCAGATGTTATGGTACAAAAGAAACACATAGGCCATTTAAGAAGTCATGCTTCATATAAAAAATATATATACAGTATTAATCTATAAAAAACATTGAAATTATTTGTTCACTTAACAATATACAAAGCTAATATATATATCTTTATCTATAAATATCTCTGAGACAATGTGAACACTAGAGTGGACTAATACTCTCAAAGTTGCAGGCTAAGGATAGGAAATGAGTAGTTAAAAAACAACATTAGTTCAATAGGTTCTAACTATTAATATCTAGCTTTGACAAAAATGGCAATATAAGGGAGATGACTCTCGCCAAAGTGAGAATCTGATCAGTGTTAGCACTCTTTAACAACAAAGATCTGTATATCTGAGCCGGCATCCAGCTTAAGGTTCAAGTTGGCATATCTCATGCGCCTATCCAAGACTCAGATCAGCCTGCGCAGATGTGTCTGTGCAGGCTGATCAGTGTCTTTGATGATCACTCTATGGGTAGCCAAAAGTCCAATGTTTCTTCAGGAGGAAAACTGAGACTCTGATCAGACTGTGCAAGTGCCAGACTTATTTGAATCTTGAATGTCCACACATGCCAACTTGTACCTTAAGCTGGATACCGGCTCATTTATGGTGGTCATAGCCCTAGCTAAAAGATATGAGACAGTTCATTCGATTTTGGTACTTATCCCATGCAAGATACATGGGTGAAAGTTCAAATTTCCAAAATCCTGAACTTTTGAAATTCTAATTTTAAAACTTGCAGGATGCCTACAAAAATGAATAGATGAGTAGATCATCTGAAAACTAATCAGAGAAGCTATCAAAAATCTGCCTAATTCAGCATTTTGACTTTCTATGGAAAAGTTCAAGGTCAAAATTTCCAAAATCCTGAACTTTAGAAATTCAAATTTTAAAACTTGCAGGATGCCTACAAAAATGTATAATTTCTTGTTTAAGTGGTTAATTGTGTCTGGATCATCTGAAAACTTATCAGAGAAGCTATCAAAATCTGCCTAATTCAGCATTTTGAGACTGACTTTCTATGGAAAAGTTCAAGGTCAAAATTTCCAAAGTCTTGAACTTTAGAAATTCAAATTTTAAAACTTGCAGGATGCCTACAAAAATGAATAATTTCAAATCTAAATGGTTAGTTGTGTTTAGATCATCTGAGAACTAATCAGAGAAGCTATCATAGTCTGCCTAATTCAGCATGGAAAGTCAGCCTCAAAATCCTGAATTCAGGGTTAATCCTGAAAACTTTCACCCATGCAGATAAGACAAGCAGTCTCACCAGAGCCGTCTCTGATCTCATACACAAAGTAGAGATGTAGATAAAGGTTCAAGCCAAAACGAAGGCCTCTAGCCCACTAGATTGCTGCAAAATACACACATAACTCTTCGCATGCTGGGTAATTTTGCATGCTTTTTTGTTGTTTGCTGATTTTTTTCAGAATTAACATTTTCGAAAAATTCTTTCCGGAACACTATCAGAATGTCAAACGCTTTGAATCCAGATCAGGCTCGACATAATGTCGGGCCTGATCTGGGTCTAAATCGTTTGCAAAGATGCTCAGCAGACAATGAAAGTTGTCACTAGTGGAAATAGAGTAAAATGTAACTTTATAAGTTTGTGATATGCACCAAAATCTAATGAAATGACCCAAATGTATCTTGCAGAATAAGAAAAACTAGCGCTCTGGATACTACAACAATCTAGAGCTATGGATTAAATTAACACCTATAATGTATTTGCATCAAGAAACTGGTTGCATGCCCATTTTTGCATGGGCTCCAACCAAATACTTGTTGATGGCATAGAAATGGGATATGGCTCCACCAAAGACAAAACAGTGCCATATGGCATGGGCAAAGGGAATGATGCCATCCATCTTGAAGAACAACACACCAGAGACATAGATAATCCCACCCACTGTCAGTTCAAATATCCCATCAAGGTTAGTCTAAAAAATAAAAACAAAAATATTTTTCCACCCACTGTCAATTCAAATATTCCTTCGAGGTTAGTCTAGAAAATTAACTCAAGAATTATTTAAGCAAAATATGGGCCTTGTCGCGAAAAAATCTGATTTTATTTTATGTGAACAGCAAAGGTAAAGACCAGCCTGTGCCTCCACATAGCAATCTGATCAGCGCCTTTGGTATCAGCTATCTGGAAAGAATTATGGCTTAACTTCCTAGATGCAAAATATAAATAGTCTAGCTTGTATCTGTAGCTGAGCAGGCTGGATTGAGCCTAACCTAGTCGTTAAACTGAAGACAGTTTTTTTCTTCCCATATAATCAATGTAATACAATGTAAGCAAGATTTTTTTAAAAGTCAGGTTTGAATGCAAAGACTATCATGATCTGTCGTATCTTAAATATATGTATGCCCTTAGTCCTTGACCTGGAGATAAGCTAGGAGGTGGGGATGGTACTGTGCAAAATTTTGGACCAGCATGTTTCATTTCAGATAACATGAACCCATTTGGTTGAAGGGTCTGCAAATAATGAGTATTGCTATTGTTGCCTTGTGGTCACCTGCTGGGAAAGGGCTGACGTCTTTGCTCTCATTTGTGATGTCTAATTGTGAATTTGTTACTTTCCCATTGGTATCCCGGGTCAGGTGTGGTATTTGATTGTATCGATTCCTGATCTTTGCCCTCTTTCTTACTTTAAAAATATTTTAAATCAACATAAAAGTTTAATATGAAAATTCCAAGTCAGTGACCTTCAACTTGAGATGACCTAGGGGCTAGGGGCAGAGGGATGGTAGTGTGAAGATTTTGGACCAGTATATATCATCATACCAAAGATGAACCAAATCAGCTCTAGGCAAGGTTTTCAAATGACTTTTTCATTTGCGGGAAATCATGTCCCCCTAGGTTTAGAATTTTGGGGTCATTTAAAATTTTAGGGGGACATTCTATTACAGTCATTTCTAGTTGGAGTATTAATCAGTAAAAAAAAGCCGCTGAAACTTTTCAGTCACCAACCAACTAATCATTGCAGAAACGGCATGGATCTACGATTTTCGCAGGGAACTCAGAGCCTGATGTTTAGGGGGCATGCCTAATCAGTCCTAACTGACTCTTCTGCGAGTCAGATTCACCAGACTTTTAAAAAATGATCTCAGCATCGTCTGTTGCGCCATGATTTCAAATCTCGGGACAACAATAATGATAACAAGCGAGTATACCAAATGTGATAAGCGGTTGCTATGGATGCAGTATCTTAAACTCCCCAAGAGTTGTGTCTCCTAGTTGTCTTCCTTCCTAAAAGATATTCGAGGAGACACCGATATCAGGGAGTTTGATACAATACATGTGTTGCAATTGGGGTGTTATAATTAGCAACGGAAAAACCTGTGATACTTTTTGAAAGTACAACTTCACCATTGAGGAAACTCGTGAGAGATTTCTTGTTTTTTCTTAACTTGCGACATGGAGGACGCACTGATTAATTTGGGGGGAGGGGGGGGGGGTTCATTTTGATTGAAAATGCGCCAAAACACAGGTTTTGTGCATCAGGGACACCCTGCCTAGGGTTTTCAAATAATGAGGTCTTAAAAACTTTGGTGCAAAACTTTAACATTTCTGGACTCAGACACTAATGCCTACACCGGGGTAGTACAAACAACATGTTCAATCTCCCACAATCAATCTGAGGTTAACCTTACAGTTAGTGGATGGATGCATATCTGTTTAAAGTAGGCGTGGTTTATGGGACAGTGAATTGCTCAGCCATAAAACAATGATCATAATAAAAACTTGTCAAGTGACTGTTACGCACAACGAATATGGTATATTAAAGTAAATCTTGTCCTGCTCACTTGATGGATCCAGATGAACTAGCTTCTGATCAAGCCAATGGATCAAGATCCCCACTTTTTCAATGCAGGGCTGAAAATCTGTTAATTGTGGCATACAGTAAAACCTGTATTAAGCGGCCACTCAAAAATAGACAAAACAAAGGTCTTAATGGCAAATGTAGCTTAATGAAGGTACAATGTATTGCAGAATGCTCCTTTTGGAGCATTCTGCAATACTTTTGACCTGCATTAAGATATAATCTGTCTTGAAAATCAATTTTCAATCTTCTTTTTGAGTGGCCGCTTAAGACAGGTTTTACTGTATTAACCCAAACCATGCTCAAACTGAATTTATTATAATTCAAAAACAGTGTAGATTCTGATCAGGATCCGTACTTTTTTCCACTCTGCTGGTAAATAACTTATAATGGGAATTTGGCAGATTAATTTGACAAAACTAGGGAGAAATGTAGTAGATAAAAGCATCCAGCGTGATTGGGGTTAATTTATGACAAATAAGACATCAAAGGTACCTACCATGTGTCGAACAGCATAGGCAGGACATATACCAACCATCAAGTAAAATACAACTTCTAGAGACTTGTACCTGTAATTTACCAAGTAAATATCAATAGCAAAATACATGACATTAATGGTTGCTTAGCATATTTAAAATGTTATTGTTGTTTAACTTTTTCCCTGTCAGGGTTGGCTGCTTGTAAACTTTGCAAACAGTTTGGACCCAGCTCAGGCCGGACAAAACATTGGGACTGAATTTGATCCAAACTTTGTCTATCCCCGAGAGATTTTTTAAAAAGTTGATTTTTAAAAAAAAAATAGTAATGACAAAAAAACAAACAACCTTACTTAGCATGCTAAGACCTCAGCAAGCACTTAAAGGTGCATTTTTAGGCTTAATAGGGTAATTTGTAGTAATTGTTCTTGTACGTACTTGCTATGAAAGATGAACTGGTAGATTATACCAAGGATTGCTCCTGTCCATACAACCCACATCATGAAATCTTCCAGTCCTCCGAAATCTCGCAACACCAACCTGGAAATACAGACTGAGAATATTAAAAAAAAACACACAAAACAATAGATGTTTCCCTTACGTGAACTTATGAAGTCTGGATCATAGAGTTAACAGTTACACTAATAACTTATTCTTTTAGAAATAAATTTCGTTTTTGTATTTGTTTTCAAGACCGATTATAAATCCCCTAATGCAGGCCAAAAGTATTGCAAAATGCTTCAAGGGAGCATTCTGCAATACTTTCAACCTGCACTAAGCTACCATCTGTCTTCAAGACCTTTGTTTTGCCTATTTTTGAGTGGCCGCATAAGATTGGATTTACTGTACATGCACCAGACATTTTCAAGGCAAATGATATTGGCGGGAAAATGGTTAATATCAGACATAAATGAAAAAGTCAATAAGCAATGCTTATTAGATACCCCCCGCACAGTAAGATACAGTGAAAAAACTTGGCAAGTTATAGTTCAAACCAGCAGACCTTAGTTTTGGAAAGAAGATTTCAGTAGAATCTGTGCAAACAAAAATTATAAACTCCTTCATGCATATGTTCAATGTGTATACATTGTATTGACAAAGTTTCAAATTGCTTCATCAAAAGCTGTGGTAGGAGTTGATCGGCCCATAAAGGCACTATCAATGCATATACAAAAGCCATATAATTGTCTCACAGCTGTCATTTTGTCAAGATTTAATTTTTTTCAACCAGACTCCTTCATGCATATGTTCAATGTGTCTTTATTGTATAGGCAAAGTATCAAATTGTTTTATCAAAAGCTGTAGTAGGAGTTGATCGGCCCATGAAGGCACCATCTATGCATATACAAAAACCTTATTAGGGAAAAATTGTCTTAAGTTCCCACAGCTGTCATACTGTCAAGAATTATTTTTTCTGAACCAAACTCCTTCATGCATATGTTCAATGTGTCAACATTGTATAGGCAAAGTATCAAATTGTTCCATCAAAAGCTGTGGTAGGAGTTGATCGGCCTGTGTAAAGCCTATAATAGCATAAGCATAAAAACCTATATTAAAAGCCATTTAGAACTACAAAGGGAAATAACTCTAATAGAATTGGCCCCTAGCCCTTACTTTTTTGTCTAAAGTATTTGTCTTGCATATATGAACATGTTTGCAAGGTTTGATGAAAATCCAGCAGTGACTCTTCGAGTTATTAAGGAAACAAAACGGTACGGACGCACGCACGGACGGCCGGACAACGTGAAAACAGTATACCCACCACAAACAAAGTTTGCGGGGGGTATAATCATTTATTACAAAAAATGAGACCATTAAGGACTAATAAAAAAACTCCCTAGAAATCTTTACTTACCATGGTGTGTAAGAGGCTGCTATAAAAAGATAGATCACAGCTCTGTCCCCTACATGGAAAAACTTCCGAACTAATCTGTAAACAGACAAAGGGACTATCAGGATGCTAGCTAAAAGAAATTTACCACTGTAAAGAGTGGGGCGATGACCATTAGATCGTCCTTGCAGTGCATGGCTTTTAGATGGGCTATAACTAAGCTTAAATGAAATCTTATTGTCTCCACCATTCCCCATATGTGAGGCGAAGTGGTTTTACAAATGACTAATTTGAATGTGACAATATTTACATAAAGCCATTACTAATCTGTTCCTTAAAGACAATTGTCATCTGCTCCTTCATCTGGTTATGAATATGTACTTTGGTAGCCTAGCTATATTGCAAAAAATATGACCAAGCTCAGACTGCTCCATAAGGAACAATCTGATTGTTTTCATATTCTAATACCCCTGTGTGCATGTTCACCCATACATCTTTGTATTCCTAGCTGTTCTTTATCAAGGGCATTTGAACATCGTAACTTTGGCAGATGACATCACATTTTACAGGAAATTGCGCATGAGAACTAAGGCTAAGCAAAGTGAGGTAATGTCGTAAACAATGAGCTGTTACACTTAAGTGAAGGGGTGGACTAAATTAATTCTGGACCAATTTGGTCTTTATTTAAGAAGTAAAGTGGTTTAATTGGGTGTATAAAATGAAAGAATTAATTCATATCAGTACTCAAATGCCCTTAACCCTTTGTATACTGGAAACCCCTAAACGGGTACATTGGCAAACAGTGAAAACCCAGATGAAATGTTGCATAATGCTGCATTTCATCTGGGTCTGCACTGTTTGCTAAGATTAAAACAACCTTCAGGGGCAGAAATATATTATTATTTTAGAAAATCCTACCCGTGACCCCTTTAAGTACACAATGGACAGTGCCATACTTATTGTATCAATATATATGGGAAAATCCATCAGAATACAAAGGGTTAATAAAGCACAGTTGAGTCTTGGCCACTTACATTGAACATTTGCTGACTCTGCTCGCTCCTATTTAAATGGGTACAACCCAGACTCAACTCTGCTATATCTAGGCATTTGCATTCTGCAGCAATTAAGCATTTAGATCATCTTAAACGTTGATGTTTGCAATGTACTTTTTTCCATGATTCCCAAGAAAATTTTTAATATCCTATGAATATCAATCTCTGTTTCAAAATAAAATAAATTCTACAGTTTTGTCAATTCTTAATGCAGAATTGGTTGTGCAAAGAAATTATGTAATAAACTCTGTGTTAAACCCTTTTTTCACTAATTAATTCTTCTTCCATGCATATTAGTATACAATATAATAGGAATGGCACTGTCCATTTCAAACTTAAAAGGGTCACAAGTCAACATTTCAATCATGATATATTTTTGTTCGTTAAAAATTTTAACCTTAGCATTGCTAACAGTGAAGACCCTGATAAAACGCTGTTTTCAGTGCCATTAGATATGTGCCTTCACTCTTTAAGGAACTACCCATTAAAACATTTCCAGTAAAAAAAATAGTAAATAGAATTAATTTTTACGATAGATATGAAAGTCTAAGCACACTTGCACTACTATTAAACAATTAGTAATTCCCGATATCAAAATTTGGCGATTTTTAAAGACTGACATATTGGGCCTGGTGCAGTTTCATTTTGGCGGCTTCTCAATTAAATGACCTTTAAAGTTATTCTCTATTCTCAAAGGGGCTACTCTAAAAGGAAAGAATATGCTCCCTCTGGGGAGCATATTTTTTTCCTTTAAGAGTAGCCCCTTTTTTACAGGGCTTTCTCGACATGGAATCAGACTACCATTCTGAAGATATTTTATTGACACAGCTACAGTGATCAACATAATATGGATGAGTGTCCATTTATTTATTGCTTAGGCCAACCTTAAAAATATTTTTGTTTTCCCTTACCCGACCCTGATAATACCAGTATGGGTTACTGGTCGGTCGCAATTTTTTTTAACTTCTCAAATTTATTGTATTACTGAATTTGAGACTGCATATGTATTTCGCTGCCTCTTATTTTGGGAATTTTTGCTTATAATATATATCGCTAATTGCGCAAAATTTAAAATACCCGCCAAATATATTGTTTTACAGTAAACACAGCTAGAATATTTCTTACCCTTTAGCGCCAGCATAGGAGAGCAAGTGGTAAAGAGTTGACATAGTGAATAAACAAAAGAGTGCCACGCCATAAATAAACAAGGTGACAACCTCTTTCCTTGAAGCTGCGTTATCTTGCATCTTCTTGAAGCCATATATACTAGGAATAATCCAGATCTGTGAGAAAACTTTAAAGTGTGAGAAAAGACATATATTTGTGAGAAAAGACATATATTATTTTGTGAGAAAACTGAACTCTTTGCGTGCTGGGTAATTTTCCATGCATTTTTTAAAATTAACTTTTGTTTCAAAAGATTCTTTCGGGGAACACTATCAGAGTGTCAAACAGTTTGGATTCAGATCAGGGCCGACAAAATGTCGGTCCTAATCTGGGTCCAAACTGTTTGCAAAGGGTATCATGACAAGTCACCGTTAAGAAGGTAAAAGTTAAAATGTGAGAAAAGACATATACTTGTGAGGAAACTTAAATTTATGAGAAAAACAATGACATTGAACTGTATAGTATTATTTCATGCTTGTTCGAGGAATAGCAGAAAATAAAAGCGGAAGTCTAAAGAATGGTTAGAAGCACTTTCATTGGAGACCATCGGCTAGGGTCTACATGGCATGTGGCTGTCCAAGACATATAAGTGATTTAACGAAGAAATATATTTATTAAAATCAAACTCAGGCCTAGAGATTATTAGAGTGTGTAATTATAAAACAATTTTCTTATTTTTCAACCAAAATACATTTTGTGGGAACCCAAAAGAACCATCTCAATGAATGGGTTCTTTTGTGGGGCCAAAACAAATGTTAAAACTGAGAGTTAAAAAAATATTTACAGCTTTATGCCATTGTTTATCTAGACCTATGAAACTGTATGTGTAAATTTAATATTTTTTCATAAGCCCAATTTGGCAAAATGTTTGGGTGTAAAATAGTAAATATTTTCTTACTCATCAGTTTAAACATGTGCTTTGTGTGCTCAAAAGAACCGTCTCATGTACACACAACTTATATTTTGGTTGAGAAAAATGAATAATAATTTTTAAATATAGCAAGAAGTGAGCGAAGCTCACATACCCCCGGCGGTAGCCATCAGAGGTTGTAACACTTTCAGAGAAAAGACAAAATTGTCAAAGATTTCATAATCCTAAATCAAGTAGTTTCTGAGAAAACTTTGATGAAAAATGTTCATATGTGTTATATAAGAGTGACAGAAGGAAAAATTGAAAATTTGAAAAAAAGAAGGCAAAATGAGGATTAGCACCTTAGTTTTCATTTACACAATACACTTCTCCTACCTGAAAGTACACAAATAATTTCATAACCCTAAATCAAGTAGTTGCTGAGAAAACTCTGACAAAAAACGTCCATATGTGTATATAGGAGTGACAGAAGGAAAAATTGAAAAAGAAGCCAAAATGAGCTTTAGCATCTTTATTTTCATTTACACAATACACTTAGCCTACTTGAAGGTGTACACTAAATTTGAAAACACTGGCTCCAATAGGAGCCGAGAGATCTGCGACAGAAATTTTCATTGGAGAGAAAGAAAAATGAATAAATAAAGGGACTGATAAGCAATATGTGGCTGTTCTTTTGTTACACAATACAACTAATCACTATCAAGCTTTGTACCAAATTTCAGAATCCTAACTCAAGTAGTTGCTGAGAAAACTTTGACAGAAAAAATGTCTATATGTATGATATAAGAGTGAAAGAAGGAAAAAATGAAAATTTGAAAAAGAAGGCAAAATGAGGATTAGCATCTTAATTTACATTTACACAATACACTTTGCCTTCCTGAAGGTGTACACAAAATTTGAAAACAATGGCTCCAATAGGAGCTGAGAAATCTGTGACAGAAATATCCATTGGAGAGAAAGAAAAATGTACAAATAAAAGGACTGATAAGCAATATGTGGCTGTTCTTTTCTTACACAATACAACTCATCACTATCAAGCTTCGTACAAAATTTCAGAGTCCGAACTCAAGTGGTTGCTGAGAAATCTTTGACAGAAAAAAATGTCCATATGTATTATATAAGAAAGAAAGAAGGAAAAAATGAAAATTTGAAAAAAGAAGACAAAATGAGGATTAGCATCTTAATTTCCATTTACACAGTACACTTTGCCATCCTGAAGATGTACAGAAAATTTGAAAACACAGGCTCCAATAGGAGCTGAGAAATCTGTGACAGAAATTTCCATTGGAGAGAAAGAAAAATGAACAAATAAAGGGACTGATAAGCAATATGTGGCTGTTCTTTTGTTACACAATACAACTCATCACTATCAAGCTTTGTACCAAATTTCAGAATCCTAATCCAAGTAATTGCTGAGAAATCTTTGACGAAAATTTTTTCCATTGGAGAGAAAGAAAAATGAACAAATAAAGGGACTGATAAGCAATATGTGGCTGTTCTTTTGTTACACAATACAACTCATCACTATCAAGCTTTGTACCAAATTTCAGAATCCTAACCCAAGTAGTTGCTGAGAAATCTTTGACGGAAAAAAAAAGTTTACAGACAAACAAACAAACAGACAAACATAATTACAGAAAAGGCAAAAACTATATACCCCCTATATACTTCGTACCGGGGGTATAAATATACTTCGTACCGGGGGTATAATTAGCCGCTCTTATCTGGAGGCCTGTTTTTTCACGTTAAAAACAAATATGGATTCATTTTTGCATCATTCCCAATTTGATTGATTCCCAATATCATCTCCCTCCCATGCTTGAATATATTAAAACTGATGTAGGATCCCCTCTGCTTGAATATTAAACCGAGGGGTTACATCTACATGTATGTAGAATTTTTTTTATTTTTCATTGTTAAAAACAAAACATAACATTTGTATATGATCAAATACGACTGAACAAACTGAAGGATAATTTTTTGTATGATCCGCTACTGTAACAATAAGTAATAAAATGAAGCCCTTCACAGGGTTTTTACTTTCATGTTTCAATAAAGAACAAATATCAAACAATTCATTATTCAGAAAAATAACTCCCTCATCCCAGAATATAGACGTTTAATTTATGTCCTTTTTTCAATGCATTTAATATTGAATAAAGTGATAGTTTCACGCTGGCAGTGATTTGTGGTAGTCCACCTTGTGATCTGTTACTCAATATATCACTAGACTAAACCATTGGCTATATAGGTAGGGTGTGTAAGAATTAAGAACACATGTGATTTTCAATTTAAGGTAGTGCGGGACCCATGTCAAAAGATAACCTTACTTTTACTTAAAAGTAAGAGTGTAAGAGTTATCGTTCCTGAATCTTGTTTTTAAAAGAGAATACTTATTTGTAAGACGGTAGATATTAATCTCCCCTGACAACTCTTTGATGCTTGAAACGTTATTCTGTAAGTATTTTGCTTTCACATAAAGAAGGAATGCAAGTATTAGCTTTTAAAAACATCACCCAGAGTATGAAGTCATTCAGTATTTTGATGGTTAAAAGTTGCGGACCGTATAAATATACATACTATATACATGTCTCGGTTGCTATTTCTGCATGCTGCCACTAACCTAAGACCCACCCCCACCTCAAAAAGGGGGGGGGGGTTGTAGACGTGCACATGCCTTGTATGTGACATTCTCATGTTTTAGGTCCCATGGAGGTACATGATCACTAATGTTTTATGGAGAAATGACGTAACTATTTCAATTACCTTATCACACCGGATAGGAAGCAATAAAAACAGTCTAAACAATCGATGAATGCTGATAACAAATTGCTAGAAACAGTGTTTGTGATTGCCATTTGTTGCCTATCGGGTGTACAAACAACAATCCAAAATTCTGTTACAATATTTAACTACGTTTGTCGATAGCATTAACATTTTCGATTGCCGCCTATCTAGTATGTTTTTGATATACTGAAGACGTAGCCAAAACAATCTGATACAAGGGCTAGGAGTTATTTCATGTTTCTGTTGAAAAAATTATTTTGTTTCGTTGCATGTTTCATGATGATAAAATGGACATTTCTGCATACATTTTAATAAAATTAATTGGAACTGCATGTGCCTGAAAGGAAGATATATGACAATATAACATTCTTTTCTGTATATTAACGGTAGGCAAGCATGGTACAGATGCGCGGATCCAGGAATTTTCATCGGGGGTGGGGGGGGGGGGTGGGGGGGTTGGGGGGAGGGTCCAGGTCAGTCTGACAAAAAAGCTCTGACAACGATTTTTTTAGTCCTCAGCTTATTTTACAGACGTCAAATGGTCAATTTCAAAGAAATCTATCGTTTTTCAAGGCTCCAGATGGGGTCCAATTTTTTCAGGGGGTCCAACTTTTTCCAGGGGGTGTCCAATTGCTTATTCCCTATAGAAACCCATTTAATTTGTGATTTTCCAGAGGGGGTCCGGACCCCTGCCCCCTCTGGATCCGCACTTGGTGCAGCCCTCACAGCTTCATGGTTAAGGCTACAATACATTATCTCATTTGGGCTTGGCAAACGTTAATAGACAGAAGAATGTATCATCCTTTTATTGTTATATACCTTATAATAAGTGTTTACTATAGAAACTTGAGGTGTTTCAATCTCTGACAATTGTATATTTTATTTAATAATGTGTCATATTTTGGTTGATCGTTGACCAATCACTGACCGCGGGCTTTATTTCCGATAAAACATGACTGCAGAGGGCTTAATTGCCATTTCAACCTGCTCACGGATATCCTCTGCGAGTTAAGATACCGTCGCTTATGCTTTATTGAGAAATGATTAAAATATTCAATTATCATAAGATACGCTACTTTATTACATCGGATAGGCGACAATCTAGAAGGCTCTGAACAATCGATGAACGTGGATCGCAAATCGCTAGAATTTACCATTTGTCGCCAGTCAGGCAAACAAACTGCAATCCAAAAAGTCTGTTTCTGACGGTATTTGATCTACGTTCGCCGATAGCATCGACGTTTTCGATTGCCACCTATCCGGTATGTGAATTGATACAATGAATACGTAACCAAAACAATCTGAAACAAGAGCTAGCAGTTATCTACATTTTTCAGTCATGTTTCTGTTGGAAAAAAAGTTTGTTTCCACACCGGATAGTGAGCAATTGAAAACACTCTTGACCATTGACGAACGCGGATCAAAACTCGCTAGAAACAGTGTTTTGATTGCAAAGTGTCGCCTGTTCGATGAGTGATGGTAATAAAAAAAAAAACCTATGATTCTAACTATTTTTGGTCTATAATCGTCGATAGTATTGATGTTTTCGATTGCGCCTATAAGGTGTGGTTTTGTTGTATGCCTCACGATGTTACAGTGGACATTTGTTTGGAAATGCTTTTGCTTGAAAGGAAAGTATTCTAGAACTTTTTGGATACTGTAAAGGCGGCACCTCATGACTGCCTTATTAGTCTACTTTAGACATAGGTAAAATCTGAAAATGAGGCGTTATAACTACATTCGAAAGTGTTTGTTTATTGTTTAACATTAGTATAGAGGCAAACAGTGTGGACCCAGATCAGACTGCTCTAGATCTACACTGTTTGTTTAAGAGGCTTCATAATATTTCAATAGACGATAAAAACATACGATTGTATTGTAATATACGCTTTAAGGGTTAATAAATGTGGGTTCAGTGCATTAACGGACAGGACTTTCATGAAATGCACGCAGACCTGCGCGGCTCAAGCAACTTTTAAACGCTTAACCAATGGATAGAACCTGATTTCCATTCTTGAGCAGTTGAAATAACCGAACCACGCCCAGATATGAAAATTAAAGTTGCCAACTTTACAGTACCCAATAAGTCCTATAATATATAACAATGACAATATAACATTCCTTTCTGTATATTAACGTTTGTCAAGCCCTTGTGCATTAATGTGTTGCAGGCCTCACCGCTGTGTGGTTCTGGTTGCAACACATCACATTCAGGCTTGCCAAACATTAATACAAGGAAAAGAATGTTTTATCCTCTTTTTGCATATTTGTATGTTTATTCTTTAAATGACATTTAGATCTATGCATCAGGAATAACGCTATAATTTTTAACTTTTATCTACATAAATCCTACGTGTAAGAAAGCATCAAAGTATCAAGACATGCTATAGCCATGCTTTAATGAGAATCATAATGTAACATATGCTAGGTCAAAATCTTTTTTGTCATTTTCTACGCCCATTTGTCAGTGCTTAATCAATAATAGCTATGTCTCCGCCCAGTGATATAAATAGGGCGTAGACAAACAAAAAAATTGGTTGAAAGGGGAGACAACACTTATTATAGTCTTTATTTTTTTCAGAAAAATCACCAAAACAAAAAAACGAGCACGGTGACACATATTTTTTATTCAATCATTAGATTCTTCATGAAAATATCTTTGTAAAAATATGTTTTTTGTTGTTCCAGTTACATTCTCTAATATGTTTATTTTGAATATTAATGTTTTTTTCGGCATTTATTCGTTTGACTTAATTAGGATTTTGCTTAATAAATTGTGTAAATACATGTTATTTCACTATTTTTTGTTTTTATTTATATCTCTGGTGTGAGTAGTATTTGTTCTGAAAAAAAACTGTATTGCGTTTCTTGTTAATTTGTTAACAAAATCTGTGTTTGTTTATTTCAAAAACCTGCGATTTTGCAGTTTTTGACATCAAATAACTTTTTAAAAAGAACGGTGAGGTATTGTTTTTTTTGTCTTAGATTATAAGTATAAGTCTATATTATAATATATTAAAAGATAAAACACTTTTGGACATATGCCGGTGAGTCCGGTACTACCTTAACTGAATAAACCTGAATCAGATTGAACATCGCTCATAAAAAGAGAAAAAAAAACTTTGTGATAATGTAATATATTTAAGTAAT
Source organism: Loripinus fragilis (assembly GCA_964019695.1). Lineage (NCBI taxonomy): Eukaryota > Metazoa > Mollusca > Bivalvia > Lucinida > Lucinidae > Loripinus > Loripinus fragilis. The sequence goes on from OZ026516.1 coordinate 86,063,781, forward strand.
CTGCATATCTCTAAATAAGACTTGAGAGGGGTATCCATTATCCAAATAAATTGTAGCTTTATCTTTTACATTTTTCACTAAAAAGCACATTCCTGGTACTCATCAGAAGCATCTTACCGAGATACTTCCAATGCATGGACACCACAAAAAATGTGTTCATAGAGAATTAAGAAAAGTGAGCAAGCACATTAGATTTTAGTACATATTGCATTGGTGAGCCGCCAAGGCTCAGACATTGTAATGCCTTTTGACGCCTTTGAAATATCATGTATCCGAAAATATTTTGGAAAATGGAGCATTTGCTCTTTTGGAGCAAATGCTCCATTTTCCACAATAATTTCTAAAGTATTCAAAACTTTACTTAAATTTTTCTTGAATTTTTCCAATGATGTCTAAAAATAGAGAACAATGTCATGATCTAAAAATATAGCCTATGGAGTAATGGGTTAAGCACATTGACATGTAGTCTACAGGCCTCCAGATAAGATTGTGTAACTGAAAATTACTTTTCTTATTTCACAACCAAAACATATTTTGTGGGTACTCAAAAGAACCGTCTCAATGAGACGGTTCTTTTGAGCACCCAAAACACATGTTTAAATGGATGGGTAAGAAAATAATTACAATTTTATGCTCAAGACGTTTCCCTATCTGGACCTATAGTTTTAGCCAGAAACTTCCCTGCTTGCATGCACAAAGTATGGAAGCAGATGAAGGCTCAGACTAAAATTAGACTTGTAGCTTCACTGGATAGCTGCACAAGCACATTTAAAACCCTTAATGCGCCAATCGCAACAAAGTCGTCTGCTTTTCTCGTCTGCTGAAATGTTTAAGAAGACTATGGCAAACAGTGTAGACCCAGATCAGACTGCTCATATAGGAGCAGTCTGTTCTGGGTCCATGCTGTTTGCTTCTATACTTAATTTGCCAGTAATGTTTGGTAATTATTTGCAGCAGACGACTTCAGCAGACGACATTTTCAGATGCATTTTTTTCTTGGCGCTTTAAGGGTTAGCATATATTATGATTGAAAAAAGTCTCACTTAGAGCTACATATATACAATTATATAAAACAAACCCCATGTGTAATCATATTGGCAATATGTTCCAGATCAGTCGGTTGGTAATGCTTCCCCTGCTTGGCACGCTCATTCTTTAATCTGAAAAAAAAATAAAACAAAAGAACATGCCACATACTGTCCTACCAGCCAAGAGTGACAGTGACGATATGTTTTGTTTACAAAGTTATTAGGCACTTAGAATAGAGAGATCACTTGTTTATTAATCCTATCCACAGGATAGGATTAATACATAAGTGATCTATCGATTCGTGTTAGCACAAGTGGGGTGTACAAGTTAATGTTTTACTTAACAATTGTAAACAAAAGATTACGTCACTGTCACTCTTGGCTGGCACGACAGTACAAACCAGAAAGATACACCTGAACTCTTTCCTTGTTAGTGGCAACATTTGTTGTGTGCAGATAATCTTTGCAAACAGTTTTGACCCAGATATTTCATTGGTTCTGATCTGGATCCTCACTGTTTGACACTTTTATAGTGTTCCCTAAAAGATTTTTTTGTGTTAATTTTGAAAAAATGTCAGCAGACGACAACACAAACATGAAAAATTACCCGGCATGTAAAGAATGAACCTTACTGGAAAAACTAAGACAACAGTTTTTGATTGGATGCTTTACACCACACCAACAATTTTTCAGTCATGTCCAGACGTAAGCACAAAGCAGAGGATAAAGCATCTTGCTCAAGGACACAATGCAGTGCCTCTGATGAGGCTAGAACCAGTGACCCCTCAATCTTAAGTCAAGCACTCTACCACTGAGCTCCTCCAAGACAACAAATCGTATCATGAAATAGATTGGACTGACACAACTTGACAAGACTGTTATCAAGATCAACATTTAAGAAATGAATTCAATTTTTGGTCTGTTCATGGAATCATGACCACTTCAGGTCTTTTGCAAAGTAAGTGAAGCCCGAAGGTTAACTTTGCAAGAGACCCAAAGTATTCATGATTCCATGAATAGATCAAACATGGAATTTATTTCTTATATTTACATTTTATATTATCAGTCAAGTATCAATTTTTAATTTTAACCTAACTTGGCTGCTTTTCCAGATATGTTGAATTAAATTAAACATAACGCAGGGTTTGGAATAGCCAAAACGCCAAATTTCCGCATTTAACGTCATGGCGATACATGTTCAACCTCACGCAAACGTCAGTAAACAAGCAACGTTATTGGTTGGCGTTGGTCCGCTCAAATGGCGTGTATGTGGTTGTGGCTTGAATTGATTTGTTCATGAAGGTATGAATGGCATCTTAAATGTAAAGGTTCATATAAAGACTCACAGTGGAAATGTAAATATTGTACTTTATTCTGTTGGTCTCAGCATAATGAATAGTTACTATCTTAGTGCTAAGACAGCACATAGAGACTATGTGTTAAGTTTTAGCAAACATTCTGATCAAACACTTGTTACCCTGTATAACTCATACCGGTGTACCGTTAATTCAGCCTTGGAAAATATTGTTGATTAACTATAGCATAACATATCTATGGAAAGCTAAATGTACTAAAGGAGGTGATATTTAAAAGCATATTAACATGATTAAAAAGAGATGGCACCCATGTAATAAACCACAGGTTTAGATGAACAAAATTTTTGAGTGTAAAATTGTAAATATTTTCTTACCCATCAGTGTTAACATATGTTTTGGTTGCTCAAAAGAACCGTCTCATTGAGACGGTTCTTGTCTCATTGAGACGGTTCTTTTGAGTACCCACAACGTATGTTTTGGTTGAGAAATAAGAAAATTATGTTTTTTTGGCACGCTCATATTATGCTAATAAGTGCACTTTCAAAATTCTACACCTTTTTTGATAACAGTGAACATCCAGATCGGGATCCATACTGGTTTTCATCCCTATGACGATCCATATAATGAAATCACACATGCTAACTAGAAATCAAAGTTTGTATAGTGTAACAGGCCTTCAGATTTATGGTGGGCCTGCGTCATGGTCCTATGATTTCAAAATATGGCCCATCATTTTCCAAGGAAATTGGCCCAGTGGACCCATTGTTTTTTGGTTGTCAAAAAATCTCACTTTAATAAAAATATTCATCTTACAGCCAGTCTACTAACTCCACAAACCAGAAAGTACATGTAGGTAGTCAATACAGTAAAACATGTCTTAAGCAGCCACTAAAAAAAAAAAAAAAATCAAAGATCTTAATAACAAATGGTAGCTTAATGAAGGCCAAAAGTATTGCAGAATGCTCCTATTCTGCAATAATTCTGACCTGCAATAAGCGATAATTGGTCTTCTTTTTTCAGTGGCCGCTTAAGAAAGGTTTTACTGTATCATCAGCAGTCATTGTACATATGCATACAATTGTCTGTGTCAGTGTGTGTAGGTAAAGTACACTACCCAAATGTCAACTGTGGTTAGTTTGATATGCTTGGGCCCATCATTTCAGAAAATGACCCACCATTTTTGGCTTCATGGGTCACTTCGGCCCACCAATCTTGAAAAAAATCTGAAGCCCTGGTGTTAACACTCCTCAGTATGCAATAAAGTAGAAACATGCAGGTTTTAACCACTTATTTGGCAAAATACCACATAATACACCTGGTTAATACTTCCAACAGCTAGTGTAAGATTTGACAAGACTTCATGCTTTTACATTATACTACCACTTTTTCAGGGGCAAGCTGGGCCCCTAAACATTTAGTTTCAGGGGCCTAGCCCAAAATTTAGGGGCACTGGGCTACTGGGCCCCTGTTAGTCTTTTTCCCTGTTAATATAGTTAACATATATTTGGATATAACATATTTAACATATTATATATATATTATATATATAAATATATAAATATATATATATATATATATATATATATATATATATATATATATATATATATATATATATATATATATATATATATATATATATATATATATATATATATATATATATATATATATATATATATATATATATATATATATATATATATATATATATATATATATATATATATATATATATATATATATATATATATATACGGTAAATGTTCTAAAATTTCGAACACTCTAAAATTACGAACACCTAAAATTATCGCCGAAAATAATTTTTAAAACATCCTAAAAAATCGAACACTGCCCTTTTTCGGAAAAGTGAATTTCTAAAATTACGAACACACGTTATTTTCGGCAGAAAGTCGATATCTGTTTATCTGTTTGTCCCATCTGTGTTCGGTATACTTCTATCGTACAGCACGTGTGCGGTAGCGACATTTGGAAGGTTCCATTCTACTTAGATGGGTAATATGACACGTGACGTTCTATTTCGCATGCCAGCGCGCGACGTTATACATTATTCAAGGTCACCAGCATTGACGAACTTGATGCACGGACAAGTTCCTGCAACGATTCCGAAACTGCTTTGACTAACCCTATACACCCAAATGGCTGAGATCATTATTTATTATTGACCAAACATTGACCTTCAGGCCAGATTCAGCTAATTGTACGTGAATTATGCTCGTCGACACACGCGGAAGCAATTTTCAATAGTGTGTTGTGACACGTACTCGTTTTTTTCTCTAAAATACCAGCCCCGAAGAGAGAGACGGTTGCGGCAAATGAGACGATCACCTAGGCGAGAGAGAATGAAATAAGTTGAAGTATTGTGATTTGCAACTCAAGGGGTCATTCGGTTTCGTGCAAAATGCAGAGAAAATCGTGCAAGTCGCATGTTTTTTTTTCTCACCGAGACATCCAATGCAAAAAATAAAGCCACCGTATATTTAATATTTACCGACATGCCTGCAAGAACTCACACGTGGTCATCATCTCATTTTTATTCACGGTACATTACCGTTAACTTAAGGCTGAAATATGTGTGATTCTCAGGTTATCCTACTGACACCCCCTACCCTCCCCTCCCTTTAAAGCATTTTAAGCATTTTAAAGGATTTCCCAGTTAGGCAATATGCCCAAGCCGCGTGCGATACGGAGGGCACTTCTATCATTCAATGCGTGTGCTCTTTTCTTGAACACAGCTCGGACCCGAGCATGAAATCAACTTGCACGGAGACCCATATGAGCTGGTAAAGACCCTGCTGGTACTTATGACAGATGTGATCAGCGAAGGCTCAGGAGAGCATGTGTGCCAGGGTCTCGCTCACTAACAAAGTTCAAAGTCGATGAATACTCTAGCCAAATAAAAATTCTAGACATCTACGTACGTTTTCTTTAAAATACTTGTCGGCGGTTTTTTAAGTACATGTAATAATGGCTATTCCTATCAATCAAAAACATCAAATTCCTCAAAATGGAACATTTTAACAAACTGTTGAGCCGATCGCGGCGTGTCTGTTTGTCCTCAAGAAACTGCACATGGGGGTCTTACGAGTTAATTACAGGTATAATGTACGCACAGACGCACATACATGTACCAAGAAATAAATTGATTGTAGCACGATTCTGCATCTTGATGATTTTAATATTCATGAAATAAGCCAGTTCATGAGATTATGGTACCTGTCGCATATATGCGAGCAGCGAAGGCTCAGACGAGCCCGCGCGTCCGCGAAAAATCGCCAGCGCCTTAACTGCCTACATACACATAGAAGGAATGTAGATGAAGGTGCATGCCATAATTTTGGGTAATAAGGCCCCACTAAGTGGCTGTGAATTTAAAAACAGTAAAGCCCTACATCTCGGAATTCGCTTTATTAGACTTTGTTACATGCGAAGATCAGCCTGCGCACCGCACAGTCTCATCAGCACCTTTGTTTCTAGAACAAAACATTAAACATTTTGTCGGGACAGATCTGAGCCCAAACTGTCTGCTAAATTAGTTTGTCACAGCCTCTTTTTTTGGGGGGGGGGGGGGGGGGTGCATCCTAGGCCCCACCCTGGGTCCGGCACTGCTAATAGTATCAGCCGCAGACAAAGGGACAGGGTAATGGTTCACGGACATGTTTGAGATCAAAGAAGCCGACTATCAGACCACGTGTTGTTGTTGTTTTAAGACTCGGGTAGCACGCGGTGGCCTAGGCGCACGAAATCGGACTTAGCACACAAAACATAATTGCCTAGCTGTGTCTCCTTTTAATGGGTTTGCATGAAAAAAAAAACAATTTCAATGAGCTCGAGCATGAAACGGCGCACTGCATGCATGAAAAGCTAGATTTGTGGTACTTGTCTGAATTTTTCCTTTTCTTTGAGATATGAATGTACCCAGCGTATCGTACGCATCGCCTCATATATTGAGCCGCGACATGTGATTTCCAACAATGTGGCATTTTGACGAGTGTAGACCCAGACGAGCCTGTGCAGCCTCCTTTTAAGCTTACAAACTCCAAACGATGTTCAGTCAGTAGCTTAACACTCATAGAATATTCACGCGACTAGCAAAGGCTCTGATCAGACTGTGCATGTGCGCAGGCTGATCTGAGGCTTTGCTGATCCCACACACCACATTGTTGGAAATCTCATGTCACGGCTCAATTATATTCTTTCGAGGCATCGGACGCTCAGTCGGACGTTCGCTTACGGTATGCCTGGTTGCTTCTGATTTGGTTTGGCATGACGTCGGGGATCTTCTGGATCCAAACTATTTGCAAAGATTGAAAACAGGAGAGAGAGAGAGAGAGAGAGAGAGAGAGAGAGAGCCTAGCGCTTGCATACGAATCTCTTGTAATCTCGAAAAATATCATGTATCGGTGCTGAACATGATACTTGGAGATGCTTCTCGCGCGCATCGGCTTTTGCACGACAAAGTCGGATATTCGACAGTATTGATGCTTTGCATGCTTTCTATCGCATGCACAAATGTTTAAATTGACGAAACATTTTTTCCTGAATTTTTTCTTCTTTTTTTAAGGGAGTAAGGATCCAAATATCACTAAAAGCGGGCCATCATCGGCCCGCCAGCGAAACACCTTTAAGCGTGCCGATGATGGCCCAACGTTGAATGCTGTCTTGGTAGTTTTGAGAATTTCAAGGGATCCGGTTCAGTATTGCTAAGAAATTCTATATTTTTGTGATTTTTCAGGGAGGGGGGGAGGGGTCCGGACCCCCTGTCCCCCCTCTGGATCCACGCATGGGACCGGACAATGTATACACTTTTTGAGATAAAACTGAACACCCATTTTATCGTGCGCATCGGCATCGGCTTTTGTACGACACTTTGTGAACTTTATATCGCATGCACAAATTTTTAAATTGACGAAACCTTTCCTGAATTCCATTCGGGTCTGATCTGGATCCGAGCCGTTTTTGCAAATTTAAATAGAGAAAGAGAGAGAGATCAAAGTGCATCGACAGAATGACAAGTAGAGAGAGAGAGAGAGAGAGAGGTGTTTTTTTAATTTTGTCAGTTTTTTAACTCTGAGAACTCGTCTACGTATTTCAAAGTTTCGTGTATGTCTTTGCAAAAAATTCTGATCGACGAGATGTCCTTGAGTGACTGTATTACATTATAAACGGCATTTGCGCAGATGGAGAGCAAGCGAAAGCGTTTTGGTTTTCTGAGGGAAGAACGAAAGTGTAGCGATTCATCGGTAGCCCGAGGTTAAATAAGTGGACTTTTACGACTTGTAAGTAAATTGAGTGACATAACATGCACGTGCATGGCTCTCGACTTGGCAATTATCGCACGCGCTGGACATTTTACTGACTCAGTCCGCAAGAATTTAGCGGCGGTTGAAAAGAAAAATGAGTACCGTAGATAGCGTAGAATCATATCGCCGTGTTTTCAACACGTTTCTTCCACATTTTTACATGCATATATACCGTTTTTGCTCATGATAAAGACCACATTCTAAAATTACGAACACTAGCAATTTTTCTGAAACGCAATTTCTAAAATTACGAACAACGAAAATAATAATTATTTTTTAGTGTTCGTAATTTTAGAACATTTACCGTATATATATATATATATATATATATATATATATACTTTGTTACAATGGAATTTTACAAAGGAATAGGAAAAATGACCACGAAACTAAATGGTCATTATCCTTTAATAATTCCTTTGTAAAACTGTCCCTTTATTAGGCCTAAATTAAAATCTTATTTGTTTCCCCTTACCCGACCGACCCTGAAAAAAGCCCCCTACCGATACTCAAAAAAAAATATTTAAATTTTCAGTCAAAATTTTTTTTAATTTCATCGCAAACTTAGAGAATTGTCCAATGTAAACAGTGTTGTCTTAGCAAATTGTTCGTTTATTTAATTTTATTGCCTTTAGGACTATGCAGTAAAACCTGACTAAAACTGCCACTCAAAGATATACACAACAAAGGTCGTTAAGACAAATGAGCGCTAGATGCATGTCGAAAGTATTGCAGAATGCTCCCTGGGAGCATTCTGCAATACTTTTGATCTGTATTATGCGATAATCGGTCTTGATAAAACAAACTTTTTTTCTTTTGGTGTGTACCTCTTAAGACAGGTTTAACTGTATACAATTAAGTTTAATGGGTACCCAATTTGAGAAGTTAAAAAAAAAATTTCCGACCGACCGACCCATATCGGTAAAACAGGGTAGGATAAGGGTAAACAAAAATATTTATAACATGGTCCATTCCTATATGGACCCTAACACAATGTTATAAAGGGCCTGCACTGTATGTATACTTACTTGGATAAATCTACTGAGATGGACAACTGTCTTTTCATTCTGTCTCCAAATGTTCTTCACTTCTCGTCCAAAAATTCAAGATCTGTTCATGGAGTTTAGAGATCAGCTGATTGGTCAGCAAAGAATTATATACACCCAGAGTCAGATAGCATTGAAATGGTTCTTGTCTGTGTTCATACTATTCAACCATTAGATCATCGATGTCGAGGACAGCTAGGGGCCAACTGATCTCTGTTACAAAAAATATACATTATATCAGGCCTTTAGTTAAGAGTGTGTTATCAAAAATAAAATTTCTTATTTCTCAATCAAAACACATGGGTACTCAAAAGAACCGTCTCATTGAGATAAGTTCTTTTGAGCACCCATCACATATGTTAAAATTGACTGATACAAAAATATTCACAATATGTACGCTCAAAATGCACTCAATTGGAAGATGAAGATTAAAACTTTTCCGAAAATAGGGAGAAGTGAGCTTGTTTGGGGAGACTATTTCTCCTAAAGTCTCAACCTAGCTTTAAAATTGAGCCATGAACAGTATTTTGGGTGGGATTTGAACCCACTACCTCTTGGTCACAAGTTTGCCAGACTACCAACTGAGCATTAAGAGACAGGAGGGGGATCGCCCCACTACATTTGTTTTGAGCTTTATATTTGGAAGGAGTGGTCAAATCACACTTTGGCGACATCCGCTTTGCCTTAGTGAAATACGTGCCTTAGCTCTCAAAGGTGAATACAGGCATTAAACTAATTCATAGAGAGCCACAGCCACTAAGTGGTAAAAAGTCTTTAGTTTAACCGATTGTCGTTTAGGTTTCTTTTTATGGAAGCCAATACTTGTAAAGAAAAAATAAAGACTAGGTTGGAATTCTTCGACTAATAATGCATTATAGAGCAGCGTGTCCGTGCGTAACTTGCTTTGAATATTCGCTTTCATCTAATGTCTATACGAATGTTGACAGCGGCAAGCTGATAGCAAAGAAACAAAAGAAATACAAATCAACTAACATTTCCGTCAACAAAAAATACGTCAAGCGCTGGTTACACCATGATCAATAAATTAGAATAGAACAGAACGGATTATTTTTCTCGAGTCCTCTCCTCATAGGCCTACTCTGATCATTGTCAGATTTAGGTGCTTCCGACCTATCCAAACACTTAAACAAGCATAATGTCCTTTATGAACTTCAACATGGGTTTCGCGAAAAACGCTCATGCGAGACCCTATTGATTCAACTAGTATAGAAGACTTGGGAAGGCTGCAGCTATCTTTGGGAAAGCAAACTGATTTGGATTTTAGCAAAGCCTTCGACAAAGTAAATCATCCAAACATATATTAACTTTCTTGTTTTGGTGTAAAAGTAAATACTTTAAACTGGATTCAGTCATTCTTGATAGGTCGCACTCAAACTGTTGTACTGGATCATGGATCCTAACTTATACGTCCGTGACTGGATGGGGAGTCATCAGAGGAGGTCACAACCGCAGGGCTCACAACTGGGCCCGATCCTCTTTCTATTGCACGACATTCAGTCCGAGGTCGGGCTATTTGACGATGACACTGCTGTATACCTCAAACATGCAAGATACTCAGGTACACCGGTCCGACTTGGAGTCTCTTCAGCATTGAGAGATGGAGTATTTCAATTATTGGAAAAGTAAATTCAAGACTGAAGTTTTTATATAAAAAATGTAAAAAAAAATCTGAATAGCTGAACAAGGCTGGTTAACTCTGTCAACAGATCTCAGACAATGTTACTTTGATAATTCATGTTCACTTTGGTATGGTGGATTAAATAGCCCCTTAAAACAAAAGCTCTCGGTGGCTCTAAATAAAGTACATAGTAAGATTTATCTTAAACCTAAAGCCAATGACAAGAGTAAGATATTCTGTTTTGTCTGAAATAAACATGCTTAAAGTAGAGGATAGGGCAAAGTAATTGGGGTTGAGCCATGTTTTTAATGTACTCCGTGGGCTTGCTCCTCAGTACCTAAATCAACATTTTTAGAGTAGCAGATAGCCACTCACATAGAACAAGGGGTAGTTTATATTATTTTATAGTACCTTCTATCAAAGGTTGTGATTCACATAATTTTTACTACAATGCAATTTTAGATTGGAACAATTTGCCAGATGACATCAATCCTATTTCAAAACAAATCAACTTATAAAACTGCTGCGAAAATACATCTGTTGATTGCTGATCAGTCTAAGGAAGCAGACATTTGTGAACAGATATTTTATCTATTTTTAACATTATATTGTTTTATTATAAGAAATTTGTTTCTGTTATAATTTGGGTATGATGATCTGAATTTTAAAGATACTGCATCTAATGACATATTTGGTAATATTTGATAATGCATTTATTTTATACATCTTTCCACATTATTTCAACCTACACATTTTATTGTATATCTACAGGACCCCATTGGAAATAAGCTATTAAATTGGCTTTCATGGGTTATCCTAGGAAATGAGATCACAAATATTTACATGTTTATTTAATTTTTTTAAGGACATGTATATCAATTTTTAGGTAGAATTTATCAAAGATTATATATTTATATCCAATATGATTTTATCTGTATGTATGATATGTTCTATGTACTATTCTATGTTTGTGTCTGATCTGATATTTAAATAAAATTGAATTGAATTGAGTTTAACTCCGGCAAATTCCAGGTAATCCATATTACACGACCAAAAACCCCGGTAAGGTCAAGATACTTCATGCAAAACCAGGAGCTAGAACATGTGGATGCAGCGAAGTACCTGGGCGTGGCCATCAGCAAGAACCTGAGCTGGAACACCCAAACAAACAATATTACCAGCAATGCTAACAAGAAAAAGAAATGTCATCACTACAAATAAAGACATCAAAACTATGGCATATTACACCGTTGTCCGTCCATTGGTTGAATATGCATCAGCTGTCTGGAGCCCTTACACCAAAGAAAACATAAACACGATAAAAAAAAGTACAAAGAAGGGCAGCCAGATTGGTCTCAAATGACTACTCCAATGGATATGCTGAGCAACCTTGGATAGCGATCCGTAGAAAACAGACGTAACGACACACCCCCGGTATGTTTTACAAGCTCGTTTACAGCCTAGCTGCCATACCACTTTCTTAATATTTTGAGCAGCCTGAAGTATACACTCGCCATATGCACCCTCGTTCTTACAGACAGATTCACACATCAGTCTGTTACTACAAATATTCATTTTCCCCCATATTCCCAAAGAACAAGCTACCAGCTGATTGATCTTGGCTCCTTTAAAACAGGAGTCAGCAAGGTCAACCATACACATCCTTAAGCGCATACTGTTTTAAATATGATTTAAACTCCATCTTATTAACACCTAACATCATCATCTATATTTCATCTCACTATCATTCTGTTATCTTCACTTCGCTGTTTTTCATGCCATTATTTTTGTCCTGAAAATGTCGTCTGCTTTTTATGTCTACTTCATATATTCAAATACAATTCATACCACTATGAATTCTGATCAGACTGCTCTGGGTCCATATTGTTTGCAGTATAGGCTTCCAATGTACATACACTGATAAGAAAACAGACGACAGATGTCATGAATGGCGAGAAATGGGTTAATGGTGAAGAAAGAGATATCTGTTTTGCTTGTTATCCTCTTGTTGTCAGGCGAGTAGCCAGGCGGAGACAAGGAAACCAGGTCTTCAACATTATATGGGCCTCGACGCGAGAAACCCTGACTTCGTTACTTGCGAACAACAAAGGCGCAGGCCAGCCTGCGCATGCGCACAGTCTGATCAGCATCTATGTTATTCGCTATCTGAAAAGTAATGTAACTAGGTCAGATATATCTTAATTCTCCATATTTTGGTGGGCATCTACATGATAAAGTCGCTGGCTACGCTCTTGGTTGTTGTGTATGGCAATTGCTTTGGTTGTGTTCTAGACCTGTGTAAGTATGCTCTTGGTGCCATAGGCTGGTCTGGGATCTGTGATTGTGTCATTTCCTGGTCATATTCACTTGTTTTAATAGAAAGGCAATACACATACATGTAGCCACCCTCTCTACTATATTGTATCCAAAGGCGTAGCCAGAGCGCTGAAAAAGCTACGCACATCAAAGGGAGACTACTTGATCAAGCAGTGATTCTCTCCAATTGTGTCCCTTTTCAAAATGGGAACTTCTCTTAAAGGAAAGAATTTGCTCCCAGAGGGAGCGAATTCTTTCCTTTAATAGAAGTTCCTTATGGTGTAGAAAATCACTTTTACTACATTAGTTGACCTCCCTTGAATGTTACTATTTTTATTACGCACATGCGTAACTGCGTAATGGGAGCTACGCCAATGGTATCATTACATTTGATCAGAAACATGCTATCTTCACTGAGCTTTCAAAATAGTATATGCTAATGTAGAACTTCTAGGGTATTACAGCTCATGTTTCAATCATTCTTACAAATACTGTAGGCATATGATTCTTCCAAATATTGGGGACATATGAATCTTCGGGCTAAAGATCGTCGACTTATCTTCTAAATACATGGCTCACTCTTTTAATAGTTTTTATATACAAAGAAAATGTAATTGTAAGTAGTGCATGGCATGGCCCACTGTATGGGAAGATAATCTACGAATGTAAACGAGTGGATTAATGCACGTACAAACGCACAAACATGCAAAGGCGTAGCTTCCATTATGAAGTTACGCACATGCGTATTAAAAATTGTTCACATTCAAAGAAATCACAGAATGTGTAAATAGTGTTTTTCCAGTGAGAAAATAATTCGCTCCGTCTGGGAGCACATTTTCCGTATAGAGTGGTCCCATTTTGAAAAGGGCCGCTAAAATAATTGACGAGAATTTCAAGAACGTTCTTTCGTTGGTGCATGGGCTACCGATGAAATTAAAAAGGCTATTACACTGGGATAGGCATACACTTCTTCGGTGTGTGTGACTATTTCAGCGTTCCGTCTACGCCATTGACATTTTTGACAGTCACGCGCATATGCATTCCAGCTACATGTAACGGGAAACTGAGCACACAACTCTGATGAGCGCACATTGAACTCTTTACCGGGATGTGATCGCCGTTATTATTTTCTGATTTCCAACCAGTACATTCGCGATTACAGTCACAAGACATCACGTAAGGCAAGTAAAGTAAAGCAACCAGCTCTCTCTCTCTCTTCCGTATCAAGATGATTGCAAACGAGAAAGGACACTAAATACTGCATAACAAAACAAGGACCACACACAGAACCCCCCCCCCCCCCCACACACACAAACAATGGGAGTAACAATAGATAATGAATCAATAACAACAGAACCACCGCCTTAAAACGGACAGCTGCCTAAGCCATTGGGGGGGGGGGGTCTTAAATGCATTTTACTGGTATCAAATCTTCGCCCTAGATTCTGTTGATAAACACATCTGGCCCAGTACTGGTTACTGCCACGGAACAGTCACAAAAACATTGGCGCTCTTTTCACCCTCGAAACTAAATCCGCAATATGTCGAGTAATCTTAGATATTCCGCTAAGTTCTAAAATTAGCCGCGGTTAAAGTTGTTAAAATATTTCCATTTCAAGTTACTTAAAAACGAAAGCTATTACAGCTAGTCCAGACAAAGATGTATGTTTCTTCTAAATCTCTTGTCAAACTATGAACTCACCATTCATATTCATTGAAGGATTATAAAGTTAACTGGCAAGCATAGAAAAGATTTTAATATGTGTTTCTTTAACTTATCACAAGGTGTTGATATGACGATGAAGTTTGGTGGTTAGGCTAGGGGTAGGTTGATAACTCCATTGAATATTTGAGAAATGATTTTGTTGGTAGTTTCCTCTTATCTTCATCAAAATCTATGTTCATAATCTCTTCACAATAGAACCTGGACAAATAGTTTCATTTCCAACAGGTTCCTTGTATGGTCACATGTGAAGTACTTATTACACTTGTTTTGTAAACCAATCACTGATGAAGATTGAAATGAAGATAAATGAAATCAGCTCTCAGGTTCTTTCAAAGGTTAAGAGTCAACTTTCCTATCCACCATTGAATTTGAAAAGAATATTGGAAGATAATTAAGAGATTTAGAAGAAACTTTCATAATGGTTTTTTTTGGGTCTCTCCCTGGATTTGCTGTAACTGCTATTAATGAATGCTATATATCAGTGGTCTAGATAAGGATTTGGACCAATCATGCGGGGTATCCCTACTTTTTAATTTAATGAGTATTTTACTCCCATGTTAAAATATCAAATTGCAGAAACTTAGTCCTAGATGCAATGCCTGGTTAGCTCGGGGTGTGTGTGTGTGTGGGGCTACCTATATATGACATAGTACGGATGTGCGGCCCGAATGACCCGCTTTTTCAGCGCTCTTAGGTATACGATAAGCCCCCTTTTTTCTAAGAAAAACATATGAATGACCCAGTCTTCGAATGGTCCCATTTTATGACATCCCTGTTTGAAAATACTCATATTTTTGCTCAGATGTTCAGCTCAGAAACCAAAATTGTAATATTTGCAAAGGGGGTATATAAAATCAAAGAACAATATATGAATATGTAAAAAAATTGTTCAATCAAGTATATGAATAGGTCATTTTTCTTTTCGAAGACCAGGTATATGATTGGGGTAGGTTTCAATACACTGGCCCGCACACCCGTACCAAAATAACACTGAAGTTACCCCCCCCCCCCCCCCCCACGAGCTTGTGACCCATTTTATTTGCTTAAAAAGTTGATTGTATTAATTTAATTAAATACATGTAACATTTTTAGGAAAACTTCCAAGATTTATACAATTGGTGTATATTATTAGGTGTTTTCTTACTTAGGATAAAATATTTCACCACATAAATTAAATAACAGTGCTGAAACCTCAAACTGCAAAGGGTACTTTTACCCTTCAATTTAATTTTCAATGCTGATTTCCAAAAAAATAATGCTGAAATACCCTTTTACCCCCTCTTATCTGGAGCCCTGATATATGTGAATTTATATGCGAGATTTGGAGACAAACTGTAGATCAGCAGAAATCCAACACCTTTTACATCTTTAATTGTGTATACTATATAAACTTTTTGAATAGTGATTCACGATAAGATCATTCTTTTAGGGAATATTTCTATAGTATGTATCGCCAGGACTGGACCGTAAATCACGACGAGGAGCCGTAACGCACCCTTCTGAGCGCGATTAATTACAATAGACTGGTCGAATACCCTGAATAGCTCGCAAAACTGTTTGATTAATCACGACTTCCTTGTCTGCATATATACAGTTTCATATGCAAATACTTGTGTCTTTTCTGCACCAGGAAGTTCTGAATCCGTTCTCCTGCTGTATAAAATCATTGATATACCATTTTCTGCTTTCAACTTATCGTTTTTGATGCAATTTTACTGTGCATACGCAGACATAAATGCAAGTTGTTCAGACACAGGCCAGGCGTTTTCAATGATTCTGGTTGATTTGAAAATGATCTATAATCGGAAATTATAAATCCGGTTCAGGAAACAAGTGTGTATACGTAACACCTACATACACTCAAAAATATGAAGGCCATATATTATTTTCTAGTGTCAAAATCTTGTAATATGTGTGTGTAATCGATACTGGGAAGTGATTGATTGGGACTATTTCTGACGTTTAAAACAATTAAGAAAGTGCAACAAAACTTTAACAGGTACGTGACTAGTAGGTTAAAGTGGACCAAAGGCTGTAGACTTTATGGTACCCTATATATATCTAACTTTATTTTTGAAAAAAAAACTTAAGATTTTCGAAAGTTGGTTCGACACTCAATCTTTTATAGGCTGTGTTTGCCTTTCAGCTCTGAAGACAATTAAAAGAGCCACTTGCATGAAGCTAGGCCCTGATGTTATAAAACTTAATCACACTCAACTCAATATTGAGAATGAAATGCAATCAAATATGTACTAACAAATGAGGCGAGTTTCGGGCTCATAGCAGCAGACAATGTTACTTGACAACACTTGTCAGTATTTTAAACATAATTGAGCCGTGACATGAGATTTCCAAAAATGTGGTATGTGCGACCAGCAAAGGCTCAGACCAGCCTGCGCATGCGCGCAGTCTGATCAGAGCCTTTGCTAGTAGCTTGAATATTATATGAGTATTAATTAGCTACTGACCAAACATCATTTGGAGTTTCTAAGCTTAAAAGGGGGCTGCACAGGCTCGTCTGAGTCTATTCATGTCAAAAATCCACATTGTTGGAAATCACATGTCACGACTCAATTTTTATGTTCATGTGAGTTGAACATGAAAATGTTTTATAGCCCCTGATTCCGGTTTTTACGCCCCTCACAACGACAAGGACCAGAGTTAACTATTTGAGCCACAGCATAAGATTTCCAACAATGTGGCATTTTGACAAGTGTAGACTCAGACGAGCCTTTGCAGCCTCCTTTGAAGCTTAGACACTCCAAATGGTGTTCAGTCAGTAGCTTAACAATCATAGAATACTCAAGCGACTAGCAAAAACTCTGATCAGACTGGGCGTAAGCGCAGTCTGGTCTGAGCCTTTGCTGGTCTCACTTACCACATTGTTGGAAATCTCATGCCATTGCTCATTTGATTTTCCTATCTTCTAGATCAGTGTCACTAACTAACAAAGGCGACGACCAACCTGGACATATATGCCTTTACAATGTATCAACATTTAAAATTATAGTTAGTCTCTATAGCTGAGTAGGCTGATATAAGCCTTATCAGGTCGTAAACCAGAAAGACAGGTCTTCTGATGACGAGGGCCAGTTTCTTGTGTTTTATTTATCTTTTGTTTTACTTTTGTCATGGCATTGTACTCGAAAAGAAAATGACAAAGCAAAATAACGAAAAAGGAAGTTTTGTATGTGAATGGCAGCAATAAGAGTTAGAAAAAAAATAATGAAAAACAATTTAGAACTTTACAAAGACATGAATGAGCCAATCAACTGATTTGTGGGAATCAAGTTGTAGATGAGGTATAAAGAATTTTAAACCAGATTAAATAGTAAACCTTTCAATATCAAAATAATCTAAATATACTTTTGTATTCGCCCTTAAAACTTTGTATACTGTAAGCCCCCAACGTGTACGTTGGCTAACAGTGGAGACCCAGATGAAATGCCGCATACAGCGCATTCCATTTTGAAGAAATTGTAAATTACTACCGCCCAGGTTTCGTCCAAATGCTATTATATAGGGGCGGGTAATTCCACTAGGCATTAGACATTAACAGGTTAAGGATGTCACAAAATATGTCGTCTGCTGCAGTCATGATCGGCACTTTTAGAGTTAAGATTCTCTTTTTTGAAAAAGAAATAAACACACGCTTTCAAGTAAGAGTCATCTTAAAACAGTGCTCATCCCGATCAGACGCAATAGAATGCGGCGTCTGACCAGAGTCTTCACTGTTTGCATGTAGAATTTTATAGCAATGTGTAAAAGAAAAAAACACACCCAAAAACACCAACAAAAAAACAACAACAAAAAAAACAATCCTGAAGTTGGAAACAGACTTCTCCTATTGTTGAGAAATGAAAAGGCCCATCTGGCTTAAATGTGCTAAAACCCAGACACAAGGCGTGCTATATCTTACTTTGGCAGGGGCGGATCCAAGAATTCTGGAAAGGGGGTTCGTATGTAAAAATGTATGAGGGTTCGCTTTATCTCATTTTTTAAAATATCCTATAAAAATGAAATAATTTGGTCTCACCGAGACCAAATTATTTCATTTTCATTGGATATTTAAAAAAGAGGGGTGGGGAGAGGGTTCAAGCGAACACCCTAAACCCCCTCTGGATCCGCCACTGTTTGGAGCTACCACTAGTCTCCCATTTAGTTCGACCGTTGGTCTGCTTTTCCAGCAGATGCACGATGTCAAAACGAAGTCGCATAACTGTGACCATTGTTTCGACTTCGATGTATTCTCATTAATAAGTACATAACCACATTGGCTAGGCAGCAATCGAAAACGCTCTTAACTAACACGGATTAAAAATCGCTAGAAACAGTGTTTTCGATTGCCATTTGTCGCCAGTCGGGCGACAAATTTGCAATCGAAAATTCTGGTTCTTACTATACTGACGGGCTTTAAAAACGCAACACTTACTTCCTTTTTTATCTTTCAAAAGACAGTTGAATGTAAGCTTCCTTTGCTTCGATAATGTCATCATGAAGTGGCTTCTTCAGTCAACACTTAGTCTTAATTGTACAACCAAGTATTAGCTTTTCAAAAAAGCTGGCGGTCGCTTAGCCCTATCATTGTATGTATTCTTGCCCGCCGCATGCTTCCATTTTGAACTTCTAGAGCTTGTCCATGTAGATTTATTCTAAGCCCTGGCTATTAACATCTGAACTGTGATTTGTTACTATTTAACACATGCTTCCAGCGAGTTGTTGCTTGATCTTTTGAAAGCACCCGGCTTAATCATGGTATGTTATGGTGATGTATCTAGCATGCGACACATTTATGGAAAATCATTTGACAACACTAGACAGCACATTTTTCTTAAAACTAATGCCAGAAAATCAAGGTCACAGTGGTCGCTTAACTGTATATGTACAGACTCCGTGACCCAAAGATGTGTTCACAAATCAAATTTGGGATTCCTAGGATGTATGCTCGTGGACACGATTTTTCTAGATCTGATGGCAGTGGTAAAGGTGCGTGACGCTCCATGACCCTAAATGCATTAAAACACGAATTTTGGCATTCCTGCCTAAAATAATATAGGAGATATACTCCGCATATGATAAGAACACTCAAACACCTAGGACACTAAGGACAGTCAGTTTTATTACTATATGTCTCCCTTTGGGGGCATAAAACCTGTTTGTCATGACCGTCATAAGACAGTGCCTGAATTCATAGTAATTCTATGTAATCAGATGTGGATGACAACCACAGAAGTACGTTTACTGATGTGAAGTTCGCTTGCACTCTTTGCCAATCAAGGACGTTTTGACTTTGGGACGTTTAACTTTCGGCAGCTTTTTTGAAAAGCTAATACTTACTTGCGTTTATAAATATATAAGCAACAGGGCAAATTGACGCCTTCTTTGTGAAATTAGCAAATTTCACGGACAGTTTACTTCGCGCTGTAGGTCAACCCACGATATTTGGTACCCCACTCGTTGTTCGGCAGCGAATAAAATATAGCCTGAGCACGGCATAAAGCTTCGGTCAAAACCTGAATTTGATGTGTGTTTTGAATGATGTTTATATAAGCGGCCGGCCACGGCCGACCGCAATAACTCGATGACGCTTCGTTGAAGTTTAGTCACTGAAACATTGCTTAAGTAGCGAAGTTTTTAAGTCATCTAATGCAAACCTGCTGTGTCGCAGACCAGCCAATTAAAATGAGAGCGATTCCTCGATGACTTACAAAGTACATGACACACATTTGATGCTTCTCGCGTTTCTTGATTTAAAGAAGTAGGAGATATTTCACTGATAACCGAAGATTTTGTCACATGAAACAGTTGACCCCTAACTCAAAAAGTTAACATTTTCAATGCTTTAATTAATATTAAGCGGACAAGTTTTTCATGCGTTACTAACAACTGAACACTCTTAACATACATTCAAATTGGTTGCTCCAAATGCATTCTTTTTTTAGACATAACTTAAAGCTGTTTTCCAAGTGATGCGTTTTAAAGCCCGTCAGTATATATTTTTTATCTACGTTCGTCAATAGCATTAACGCTTTCGATTGTCGCCTATCCGGTGTGATATCCCGACACTGACATCTTCCTAGACTGGCATCAGTCCAGTAAATATATATATAATTATATTTATAATAATATTTTCTATGAAAAAAAAATCATCTAAAAATTCTATCCTCTCTGATAGTCAAATTTACTGGACTGGAGAGTTAGCTTGAGCTGTTATCTAATGCAATAAATTGGTTTGATGGTTTAACAGTAAACTCTGCTGGAAGTGTCTCAGCATCAGCATCTAATGGCCTGTGAATAATTAGATTTATTACCTTGTGGTCAGTTTGATCTGTGTGTAAATATTTAATTTGCTGAGAAAGTGTGCAGAGACATTTTAACATTTTACAAACTGATATGATTCTGAAGGATTCTTCTTTTCTCAATTAGTTACATACCCGGAGTTACTAGTGTAATTTGCTTTACTGAATTTTAACCCTTTGTATACTAATGGATTAGTCCATCTGGTTTGATACAATAAACTTGGGTGCGGGTTCGAGCCTCAACGGCGTCACTGCGTTGTGGTCATTGAGCAAGACACATTTATCCTAGCTTAGTACTGGTTCAACCCAGGAAGACCCGTCCCAGTTTAACTGAAAGATCGTTGATGGGACGCAAAGAATCAAATCAAACAAAATCATATAAAGTTGATAGCGCCTTGTCACAAGAAAACCGTTGCTGGGAACTGGTAAGATACTTGATATTTCAGCTTAAAACAACAACTGTGGACAGTATAGTATGTATGTAGTGCAAATCAAAGGCATTGATCAGCCTGTGCGATAGCACAATTTGTTTTCCGCATATTTTATAGAGATTTTTACACGGTGGGGGGGTCAAATTCAGCTGAATGGGTGTGTCAATATAAAAATGGATAAGACAGTGACACCTGTTAAAACTTTCACAAGAATACATTTAACTCCATCAACAAAAGAGTTCTTGCGCATTGTTTGTGGTGAGAAAATAGAAAATGCTCAATATAGACTTAAATTGTTAAACAAAGATGTAAACACATCATATTTTGAGGAAAAATCAGCACACACATCTGATCTTTGAAAAGTTCTTTTTATTTAAAGATTAAATCAAAGCAATTGCAATGCCCTTCTTCGAGGTGTTGATGCGATGTGATTTGAATGTCAAAGTGAAGAAATTCAACCAGGCGCGGGTAAACGGCGGCAAATGGTTTGGACCCAGATCAGGCCCGACAAAATCGTCGGGCCCGATCAGGATCTAAACTTTTTGACGTTCAAACATTATTATTGAAATCATTTTTTCAAAAAAAAATATTGAGAAAATCAGCGGACGACAAAAAAGCATGAAAAATTAATTACATATCAAGTAGGTTATAAACATAATATCTAGTAATGCTTGCACAATATGATGCACAACAGCTACAATGTGTAGCATATCTTTTTGAATTTGGAGTTGTAGTTTTTGTGTGCGTTTAATATTACCCTTAATGCGCCAATCACAACAAAAGTCATCTGCTTTTCTCGTCTGCTGAAATGTTTAAGAAGCCTCTGTGACAAACAGTGTGGACCCAGATCAGACTGCTCCGTGTTTTGGGTCCACGCTGATTGCTTCTATACTTAATTTGTCAGTCATGTTAGGCAATTATTTGCAGCAGACGACTTCAGCAGACGAATTCAGCAGACGATATTTTCAGATGCATTTTTTTCTTGGCGCTTTAAGGGTTAACTCTTTATCTGCTAATAGCCTTGGTTAACAGTTTGGACCCAGATCAGGTTTGACAAAAAATTTAGCCTGATCAGGGTACAAATTGTTTGACATTGGGATACATAGTATTATGTTTGAAAGAATTATTTAAAAAAAATATTTTGAGGAAAAATCAGCAGACGACAAAAAGCATGAACAATTACCAAGAAAACAGGTGTGGGTGCTTATCCTGTCTTATACAATATATAAAGTAATATTTGCACAATATATTATACCATACAGCTGCGGTTTTAAATTTGGAGGTTTTGCGTGCATTCTGTCTATCAGAGCCGTCTGCTGATACCTTGGAAAACAGTTTGAACCCAGATCAGGCCCGACAAATCATTGAGCCTGATCATGATCCAAACTGTTTCATTTTATTTTTGAAAGAACTTTTTAAAAAAAGGGATGTTTTGAGAAAATCAACAGACACAAAAAGTATGAAAATTACCCAGACAAGTACTGAAGAAAGATACAGAGGCTTGAAGATTTGTGTAGTCCATGTAGTCATAAATTTCTGCAGGTGGTATAAGATAACAGATGCTAATGTTCCAAAGTACACTGACCGCTTGAAAAAGGTCAGGGTAATAAAAGTGATAAATACTTTGTCAGCTTCGACCTGTGAGTTGGTTGATGAATACTCTAACTCACCAGTCTCTGATGTCCAAGCAGAGAACTTCTACTTCCAAGTAAAGTTTATAAATTGCTATCTTAGAGAGATTATCAGTTTTACTAAAAAAATGACATTAGAGACTGGGGCCAGTCTAACATCTTCCCAAACCAATGATACATGAGCAAGTGTATGTACATTAAGCATCTAACAGCGGACCACTATTGGCGAGTCTGATTGCTGGCTGGGTGGATGCAAATGGACGTTAAAGGGGACGGCAAAATAGAAAACAAGTGACTTTGAAATGCAAGCCCTTATGCATATTTATTTTGGGCTGTGTGACGTCACTCAGCCTAAAAATGGCTGCCCACCATAGCTTTTAATTCTCTATTACACAAACATCTGTAGCTTTCTTATTTTTCATTCGATTTTGGTTGGGTTTGTGGCATATTACATAGTTTTTAATAAGGGCTTGCATTACAGATGCATTTGCTTTCAATGTTGCTGTCCCATTTAATGAACTCCATCGGCTTGTACGTGTTAGATACTTGTTAGATAATTGTTCGAGCTTTCATTTGCTGCATGCCACATAAGGATTTTTCTACTATATGGCTTTGTTTTCAGAGTATTTCTTGATCCCCGGGAATCTTTGCAGTATGGCTTATCAAGCATTTAGAGAAAACGGATTTCCCACATTTTACGGCGAAAGCAAAACTGCATGGCAGGCGGATATCTTAGAGGCTGGCTTGATATTTGCCTTTTGTATTCTTGCCTCCTCTTTCTATGTGATTCTGCCGGGTATAAGAGGTAAAGAGGTCAGTATTCAACACCTGTATTATACACCCTGTTAATGGTATCTTGCTTCTAGAATGTAACCAGCATCGCCACTTTCAAGAAAAGTACAGCAAACTATTAATAGTCCAGACTCTGATAACAAGAATTACATTGGAATCACTTATTCAGTGAATAGAGTGAATTAATATGAACTGTTCTAATTTCCTATCAAAACTTAGGTTTGGATGCTTAAAAAAACGTCTCAGTGAGACGTTTCTTTTAAGCGTCCAAAATCTAAGTTTTAATAAGAAATACTTTTGGGGGTTATGTATTATATGTACTTAATGAATTATTTCTTTTATACGAACCACTGATAAATCGATTTAATATATCAGAACCAATCCCCAGGACTTCGAATTAATGGGATTCGAAGTTAAGTATATCGGCTCGAGGAGTTCCTTTCACCATTCCTTATCAGAAGCTGAGTTAAGAACCGTTTCACTGTTTTAAATACCAAATGTGCAGCACATCTTGCAGTAGAAAAAAGATAGTCTGTTTTGGTTAAACATTATTTACATATCAACCCCTTTTACTCCAAACAACTGACAACTCAAACTAAAATAATCTGGTCGCAACTACTTCAAACTCCACGTCCCCTGTAATTCAGGAAGACGAGAATGATAGTGAACACTTGACCATCAACATACTCGTATACATTAAGAGAGCTTTTGGGGATCACGATAAATTTTGCATGTTTCAAAATACATGCATGTTCTCTTTAGTGCTCAGTAAATATGGTTGCTGCATTTGAGAAAGGAAGCATTTAACAAAAAATGGTCAAGTTTGCTATTATGTGCATCTCCCTGGGAAATTTAACCTCCCAAATCTAGACTGGGGAACAAAGCAGATTAAAAGCTCATGCCCTTGTTAACATGTCTATGAGTCCTTTCTTGACACTTTGCATGATTTCAGCCTGGAGCAAGTGGTCAAAGAACCCACAAGAGGCGATGACATTCTCGATCTGTTTCTTCTTAACCAACCATCCCTGGCTCATAGCTCTAAGATACTTCCACCCCTAGGACAGCGTGACCATGATATTGTTCATCATGAGCTTAAAATTAATCTTGAGAAAAGAAAACAAAAACAAAGGCCAATTAAATTATTTAAGAAAACAGACTGGGATAGGTTTAGATCAGAAATGAAGGCTTACTATCAAACATATTTAGAAAACCATTCCTCATGTGGCACTAAATTTTAAAAATACACCGAATAATCTAACAGCAAAATACGTTCCCACAAGAATGTGTAAACCAAAAGATGGACACCCCTGGGTCACGTGCAGCATAAAACGTCTCATAAACAAAAGGGGTCGCCTCTATTCCAAATGTTAACACGATAGGTCAAATTCAACCCTCAAATTATAATTCACTTGCTTGAAACATTCAATCCAAAATCAACTCAGAGAATCCTATAACAACTACGTTGAGTCAATTGTAATGGACCAACAAGATAATAACCCTAATACAGGACGACCTAGCAAACGCCTGTACACTTTTACCAAACAACAAGAGTCAGGCAGTAGGGAAATTTACAGTTTAAAGCCTAATGGCATAAATTACACACTTTCAACTGACAAAGCCAACATCTTAAATACCAATTTCCAGTTAGTTTTCACCAAACTTGTTCCCCTGAAGTTGAACTTGTACTCCCAAGGAAACTAAGCTCTCCATCAATGCAAAGCATTATAATATCAGTCTCTTGCGTATCTAAGCAGCTTCTTAAGTTAAGCCCAGGGAAAGCAGCAGCCCAGACAATATTTCTCCTCGCATTATCAAGGAACTTCAAAACGAAATAGCTCCCATTCTTACAGATATTTTCAATACATCTCTCTCTGAAGGCATTGTTCCAGACGATTGGAAAAATGCCTATGTAACACCCGTCTACAAAAAGGTCCTAAACGCGAACTCGAAAACTACCGCCCGATCTCGCTAAATAATGTTTCTGTTGCAGGGTCTTAGAACATATTATCGCTTCAAATACCATGTCCTATCTCGACCAAAACAATCTTCTATTTCACCACGTTAACCAGCATGGGTTTAGGAGCAGGGTCAGTTGTGAGACCTAGCTAATCCAGTTCTCTCAGGACCTGTATGACACATTGAATCAAGGAGGACAGACTGGTGTCATAGTCACGGACTTCAGGAAGTTGACCATCAAAGGCTTCTACTGATGCTCCATCGACTGGGTATAAACACAACTGTGATTGCATGGATTAAGTCCTTCTTATTGGCGAATAGTCTGGTGCCTGCCCAGTGTTGTCTGGTGTGCCGCAGGGATCCGTGCTTGGGTCCTGCCTTTTTCTCATATACATTAACGACATGCCAGACTCAATCAAAAGCAACATCAAGCTGTTTGCCGACGACACCATCATGTACCTTACCATTAGAAATTACTCAGACTGTCAAGTCCAACAATCAGACCTTACCATTCTCAAATCCTGGGAGAGTGAATGGCTTATGGTCTTCAATCCTGAGAAGTACGAAGTCATTAGGACCACAAAAAAGAAGAAAAAAAAAGCAGTACTCTTTGACTATAAGCTTCAGGGTATCACACTTCAACTTACAAAAAATGCAATATATCTCGGCATCCAAATCTCAGATGATTAAACATGGGGCAAACACATCAATCAGATGACTACTAAAAGCAACAACACTTTGAAATTGTCAAAATGAACATCCAAACAAATGTCCACAAAATTAAAGAGGCAGCCTGTAAAACTTATGTCAGGCCTTCATTAGAATATATTCGGCAACAGTTTGGGATCCCTGGCAAAAGAAATACATAAATCAAATTGAAATGGTACAACACAGAGCTGTCCGCTACATCTTCAACGATTATAACTTCATCAGTAGTGTTTCCTCCATGCTAAACAAACTGGCACTGCCCACTCTAGAGAAACGCAGAAAATTGCTTCTCTGAGTATGTTCTTCAAAATTAATTATGGTCTAGTAAGAATTTAATTCCCTGATTATATCAAACCAACTCTAAGAAATCGATTTTCCATGTTTTACTCAAGGGTTAATGCACACAGGCATTCATTCTTCACAAGAACCGCAAGACTATGGAACGACCTACCCCCCCCCCCCCCCTCCCAAAATGATCAAGTGTTCAGCCCTGGAAGCATTCCGAGCTGGAATTGATCAATACCTTCACCAAAGCTCCCACAGCACCAATCATCCATCATCATCATCATCATCATCATCATCATCATCATCATCATCATCATCATCATCATCATCATCATCATCATCATCATCATCATCATCATCATCATCATCATCATCATCATCATCATCATCATCATCATCATTCACTCATAATATCATCTACCATATAAAACCTTTTGTCGTGTCAGTCTCACAGCATGTCCCCTTCTAAACAATTATTAATTATAGTACGAAATCAATTGAAATTCCAAATTTTATGTATTGTCAATTGATCTATGCATCTTTATTGATTGTCCTTTTGATGTTATATTCTGATTATTTTGACTAAAAATTATTGCCATTTTCGCGCGCACATAATACTCTTCTAGAGGTGTTTGGCGTATCCGTCAGATACAGATTTAAAATGTATATATATTTATATGATAATGCAATATATTCTCTAAATGATCCAAATGGGTCAATATACGCTCTAAAAATACGATCTCTGCGTTTTTTTAAGTATAATGAGCTTGTGGTTCGAAATAGGATACAATAACTTGACCAGGGCGCATATATTACAACAAACTGGTGGTTATTTTGTTCTATTCTATATCCGTAATACCGCGAGTAATCTCGGATATATCCACAAAGTTCTAAAATTAGCAGAGTCCCTTCTGAGCGCGAAGCGGGCGTTGGTTTTTCGGTGACTCGACCAGCGTCATTGATGACCGTTCCTCTTCTCTATATTGAGAAGTAGGAGGAAGGGGTCGCATTCTGAGTGATTTACCTATTTTTAAAAAGAGAACGCCCTAATCTCGCAATGTGCAAGCACTTACTTTGCTTAACATAACACAGGCAAGTGTAGCTTTAATTCATTTTAACCGAGATGGGCGAAATTATTCGTACAACAACCGAGCGTGGGGAAAAAGTATTATTTAAGACCAAAGTCGAGAACAACGCTGCACAGGGGCATTTCATAGCCAATTCAAGGCTCAGTTCTACGCTGCACACCCGCATATCTACGTTTTATTGACGTGCTCAACAAGCTACAAGCAAATTTTTATGTGTGAAACAACGCTTAAGCCCCGTTCTCACTGTCCCGGTTTAAGGTGCCGGTTCATCCCGGTTTGATGATCCGGGATGAACCGTGATGAACCGTGTCACAACCGTTGCGCCATCGTGGACAACCTTGGAGATCCGGGATGAACCGTGTTGAACCGGCTCATGTCCCCGGTTGTTTTAAAATGTTTAAAACAACCGGGACTCACCGGGAGTAACCGAGAAGGCTGTCAAATACCGTGGTAAACCGGGACGACGCCGGGAGCAACCGTGTCTCCACCGGGACGGCGTCGGGGCGATACCGACGCATTCCGGGAATATCCTGGTCTCCACCGTGATAAACCGTGCGCGATGAAGACCCCCGGTTGCCTGATTTTTCAACAATGTGGTATGTGCCAACAGCAAAATCTCAGATTAGCCTGCGCCTAGGCGCAGTCTGATCAGAGCCTTTAATAGTCGCTTGATTATTACTTGACTGTTAAGCTACTGACCGAACAACATTTAGAATTTCTTAGTTTGAATGGGGACTGTACTGGCTTGTCTGAGTCTACACTTCTCAAGATACCACACTGTTGCAAATCACATGCTGCGGCTCACATTGTTTATATATTTTTACTAAAAAGCAAGGCAATCTGGACCAAGAATTACAATGCACCCTTAAAGTTAAGGAAGACTTAAGTTAAGAATTGAATTTTCAGGATGCAAAAAAACAACGTTTTCAAACTGACTAAAATCAAAATAGTTTCTTTTTTTCTATAGAGCACAATGATATCTTTGACTACAAGTACTGCATAGGTCCTGGCAATTTATTAAGCATTTAATGTAACATGTTGAAATATCAATACTTAAATTAAGTCTTCCTTAACTTTAAGGAGGCATTGTAGTTCTAGGCCCAGATCAACAACATTTGAAGCTCGTAGTAAGAAAACAGGCTCCGAGCTTATAAAACTTTTTTCAACTCAGCTGAGCACGATATTTATGCTGCTCATAAATGTTAAAAATGCCAAAAATTGTTGGCATTTTAACATTTATTAGCATGATAAATACAACACCTGAGAGACTTAAAGAAAGAAACCTCTTTATAATTTTCCGGTATTTTAGTTTATGAGCAGTTGAAATTTCATGCTCAGTTGAGTTATGCATGAATAAAGTTTTATAACCTCGGAGTGAGGTCTGCTTCTGGTTATACGACAACATCCATGCAAATGAGCTGCGAGGTTACTAACCATTTGTTTTCGCTACATAGAGTAACTTAATCTGAATTTTCAAGTCCCCATCTACCGTATGTGACTGTGCAGTCCAATGTGTGTCTGTTTGATGTTTTTTCTTTGAAGACATAACTGTTATGCGATAGAAACAGAAGAAAACTTATTTTACTCCACATTTTTATCCTGAGTAACACCGGGACGCAACCGTGGCGCTACCGGCATGTAACCGTGGCACAACCGGCAGCTACCGGGACATCACCGTAAACAACCTGGGTAACACCGGGTAGTACCGGCATGAACCGTGGCTCCACCGTGCTGCACCGTAAGTGCTCCGTGGTGAACCGGGTCTCAACCGGCGTCTGCTTTCTCGGGGACCGGGGCTAAACCGGGGTAACGCCGGCAATGTGAGAACGCAATTTATTTTTTATGAAATGTGTCCCGGTGCATCACGGTATACAGGCTGTCCTGCATCGGGATGTACCGTGGCTACACCGGCACAATGAGAATGGGGCTTTAAGATTAACTTTAGACCCATCTCGAACTTTTAAATGTGCTTTTAATGAAATTTTGAATGGTACCTCCACAGGTAATTGGCCAAAATATTTGCGCTGAATTGATGAGCAGGGTCTCTGAACTCTATAGAAATCCTGCGCTGAATTGATGGCATTATCTGCGCTCAATTGATGAGCATTTGCGCTCAATTGCTCAATTGATGCCCGACGAAATTTAGTCGCAATAATATATAATGGCCCCATTAACCCCTTTTCATTCAACGGGTACTTTGACGAGATGATGAAGTTTCATTAGGGTCTGTACTGTTTGCTATGATACAAACAATCTTCAGGTGTAGAAATGCAGTAAAACCTGTGTAAAACGACAACTCTCATAAAGACCACAAATTGGTTTTTAAGACCAATTATCGCTTAATGCAGGTCAAAAGTATTGCAGACTGCTCCAATACTTTCAACCTTCATTAAGCTACCATTCGTCATTAAGATCTTTGTTTTGTCTATTTTTCAGTGGACGTTTTACATATGTTTCACTGAAGATTATTTTATAGAATTTTGATCCGCAACCAATTATAAACAAAATGGTTGATTCCATACGTATATAATCAGTATGTATGGGATAATCCAATAAAATGAAAAGGGTTTAAAATTGATTATTGTTTTATTTCAGAAACTTTTCACGTTTATCAGGGTAACACTAAGCCTCTATATAGGAGCTGTTATCATTTGTAAGTATAACCCTTTCGCCACTAGTGACGACTTTTGTTCTTTGCTGATAGCATTTGAAAAGAGTTTGACGTCAGGCCTGAACTGGGTCCAAATTGTTTGATACTAATGGTATTTCTGAAAGATTATTTTTGAACAGATGATTAAAAAGAAAAATCCCCTTGTGAAATGATCTAGTATTCAGAGTACATGCATGAGACTGTATTACCGGCTATACTTCGTCCACTAAAATATAAACCCTAGAAATCAGTTCCGAAGTTCTCCGTATGGAAAACACATTAACTTTGATTTAATTGCTATATTTGCAGTGAGCAAGGGAGTCTGATATGAAACTTATAAGACAGTTCATGATTAAGTTATTTTTCATGTTAGATTTTAGCTGTGTTTTACTGACAAAGTAATGAGTTGTCCAGAGCTATAGATCAGTGGAAGAATTGGGCTTATATGTTAGGGTGTACATTCGATACACATGGTATTGATTGCATATTCTTGCATAGAAATCTATTCGTATAGCTGTTTACACCCATTGTCAAATGAACGAAAATCCATGTTCAAATCAGGAGATTCACGCGCTGTTTGAACATGGGTCTGAACTTGAAAATACTTAAAATAAGCCCTGCATTATTTTCATGACGTTACATACGGAAAGCGTTGCGGACCAGACTGATCATTTCGCCGATGTTTTTGTTCGCGAAAACGTTGCGTACGGTTATGACGTTGTGACGTTCGAAAGTACACAGCCGACGCCATTTTGTTTAGAAAAATCCAGTGTACGAAAATGGACAATTTAATGTTTTAGCGGCGTTTTCAGCGCGAATTGGGCTTGAATAAGGTAAAATATGCAAGAATAACGATCACACATTTTTGTTTCATTGCATTAACACTTGCCGGGTCCCTCTGATGATGTTGAACACTCGGCCTATCGGCCTCGTGTTCAAACAGCATCCTCGGGACCCGGCAAATGTTAATGCATGAAAAAACATGTGTGATCCCTATAAAAGTAGCAACCAACGTCAAAAAGTGACGTCAGCATTTCACCATGGAACGAACTTTTCTAAATGCATGCAGGTAACGCTACGAGCAGGTAACGCTACGAGCTCATGGGGTTTCAGTAGTCATCCATTATTCAAAGGATCATTGACGGTTTGGGCCTTATACGCCTATTTTTCTAATTCCCAGAACGCTGCTTTTGAGCTTCTGGTGTAATGCATGTAGTATCAGTGCAATAGGTAAATCTAATGGAAAGTTTGTGGAAGTTATTATTCCATTCAGCCTTTCCGTCATTTTTGTTTGATCACATGACCTCTCTACTCCGACCACACCACCTCGGTGGATGGTGTACTCGGAACAGCTTCTGCACAGCTGTTCTCTGATACTTGATTGGAATTCTGCCTATCCAGAGCAAAAAGCGTACTCCGAACAGGTGAATCAAGTATAAGGTAATATATTGAACACTTTTTGTCGTCTGCCAATAGCCTTTTGCAAACAGTTTGAACCCAGATGAAGACCAACAGAATGTCGATATTGATCTGGATCCAAACTGTTTGACACTCCGATGGTGGTCCCGGGTGGTGTATTTGTAAAAAATTGACTTTGAAGAAAGTCAGCAGACGAAAATAAGAACATAAACAATTCCCTAGCATGCAAAAAATAAGTACATGACGTTTGCAAAAGAGTGTGTCATAAAACAACAGTGAGCCCTTTTCTTATGAAAAAATGCATAAACCTTGCTAATTCTACTTTTAATCTTTATGTACTTATATTAAACTAGCACAGAATATAACGCAATGTACGAGGTTGTCATTCATTTCTTATTCGGTAGAAAAGGCATTAGTAGTATAGGCCCCACTATAGCGTTTATGACGCCACGACGTCAGATCCAAGATGGCGGCCCCCACGACACCAAGATGGCGGCCCCCACGACTTCCGGTCCAAGATGGCGGCCCCCGCGACACCAAGATGGCGGCCCCCACGACTTCCGGTCCAAGATGGCGGCCCCACGACACCAAGATGGCGGCCCCACGAAGTCAGATACGAGATGGCGGCCCCTGTGACGCGTTAGGTTACACCTCGGAGGGTGAGTCAACGCCCTAGACCACGAGAAGGTAGCGTCACGTCCTAGAGCGCGGTGTCGTTCTTCTATATACAAGGGTGAGGGGCCTCTCATGTATCGAACGAACACGAATCTGGAGGAGTCTATATATTGAGGATTTCCGGGTGGTTTTTTTACGCAGTTCAGAACGAGATCCAGTCTTTAATGGTGTAGCGCGTTGCAGCGCTCAGTTTATCCCGTTCCCCGGGTGGACCCTTTTTTTTCAGCACGGTCCTTTCATGTCTTTTCCCACGTACTGATCGGCTTCGTAATTGGGTCTTAAAGGCTGAGAGGGATATGATTGTCTATCAACGTAGAACGGGTTCCTCGCCGTGCATATGGCGTCTGGCTAACTTAGGAGCATATTGCGCAATTATTTGCTGTTCGTCCTTTAGTATCTTAATGAATTCCAGTCCGAAGTTGCTGTCTTACGCCCTCCGTCCGTTATACTATCCTCTCCTTTTCGCTTAAGCTCCGATTTTGCCATTTCTAAAGCTTGGGCTACTGGGGTGACCAGGTTCACTACGGGTTTTTCCTTTTGTCTCATTTCTTTCAACTCTCTGTATTTCCGTCCACTACCCACAATATAATGACCCTGACTGCCGCGTTCCGCGTAGCCATCTCTAACATCCAGCAAGTGCTGATACCATTTGTCGGGATCCGTCACGTAAGGAATCCACTTCTCCTGTTGGTAATCGTAAACGAGTCTAGTGCCCATCTCTTTTGATCTATTTCCTCCTTCGTGCTCGAGTTATTCTTACGCTCTATTCATACGAACGGGCGAGAGTCTAGTTCACTATCCTCAAGCACCTCGATTAATCGCTCGGCAGCCTCTCTGGCTTTGCGCCGTAGTTGTCTACATCTCATCCGAAACAACAGTTCATCAAACAAAGCTATACACATAAAAGTAATGGCGAACATATTTACGCCTACTCAATACTTAATCCCTTTTCTTAGTTACCAGTTTTGATAGTCATTCGGGTTACACTCCGAACACCGTAATGCGCCTAACTGATTCATGTGATCACTTTGCATGTAACAGGGTACGACCCCGTCTAGTTCGGGTAAGACCCTTCCAATTTCTGTTAAGAGTTCTTTGATGGCAATGTATTCTAGGGGTCTCAGGTATAATCCCTTTTTCGTAGGTATCACCTCTTCTTGCGGCTTCCAATACTGACTTATATCCATACATGCGCTGCCCTCGGTGATGGTACAATAAACGTTCCCTCCAAGATGACTCTTATAGTTTTGTTTCTCTGTCCTCGCTTGATCCGCGTATTCTAAGTAATCCACCCAATTCTTCCATCGCATCAAGGTTAAGCTGATACCTTTCTCGGTCGGTTTGTCATCTTTCCATTCTCTCAGGTCAACACGCAGTTCACCTTTCCATTCTGTGACCTCAATAAAGCGATCGTTTCCGAGACTGAATCTGCATCTAGACATGTTTACTGTTTGACTGTCAGAATAGATATGACTAGATTGCTGCAAAGCGCCTTACATAGTGAGAGGTCTCTTCTGATTGGTCAATTATCCAGCCATCCGATTGGTCAACCTCCTCACTCCTGATCCCTCCTCCTCATTCTCCTTCATGACGTAGTAGAGTCCTCTTGGTCTTCAGAGGCTTTCTCGGTTTCTATATTATGATTCGGCCATACGTCCATAAATAAATCTTTTCTGAGTTTGATGGCTTGTCTGATAGAGTCTGCCTGATTCATATCGTGTTGGTTCTTAAACGTTTTAGCAGATTCCAGTATTCGCTGTTGAACAGGATCCTCTTGTAGCTCGTAATAATCTATTAGAAATTGGGCGTAATCTCGTCTGAGTTTTTTGCGGAGAGAAGGCAAATCATCATTGGCTGCGAGATGAATAGCTTTATCCGAACTAAAACCTCGCTCTTCATAAGCATTCACTTTAGCTTTAAACTGCTCTACGTTCTCCTGCCTGATCGGATTTTGAAATCTCCTGTTCCAGATGTCGAGTTTAGAGCGCTCATCTCTTTGTTTTCTTCGTTTAACTGGAGGGCTTAAATAGCTTACCCTCCTATTCCATATATCCGGTTTATAACTTTCATCTCTTTCTTTATCCGAGGGCTGATAGAGCGTATATAATCTAGGGACTCCACACTGTCAGCATCTTCATCATCAGAAATATCTCCGTCATCGGGAGACTGTTGATCGACAAATATGTCAGTTTGTAGTCTGTCCTGTTCGGATGTACTCGATTTAAGATCTAGGACGAGGTAACCATAAGGTCTTGCCGTGGCATCTTCAAATTTCCTCATAAATGTGGCGCAAGTGGACGGATAAATTCTTCTTGCCAAGGTCGCAACTTGTTGTCTGTCGATTGGATTATTAAACAAGACCAAATATTGCGTATTTAAAGCGATATCCCTGCAAGCTCTACCTTGAGGAAATACGTTTTGAGTCAAATACACGATAGATATATTTCTGTGGTGACTGCCTTTCGTAAAAAGGTCGGCAATTCTCTGGTCACACTTTGCTTCGGTCATCAGGTCATCAAAAATGATTAGGTTCCTTTTTGAGGGATCCATAAACTGAGCATTATCTAGATAGTCTGGGATACCCCGTATAAATTCTATACATGGAATTCTCTTCTGAAGGTCTTCGTACAGGGGCTGCCATTGTCCAAAACACCATAAGATTCGTTCCGGTGGCGGTTGTACTAACGAGGAAAGTAACAGTTTTCTAGTCCATTCCGTTTTCCCTGATCCGCTGGGTCCAGTTACCATCATAGAGAATGGGTGTCTAAATGTCATTTCCTTCAATGGTTGTGACTGGTCGGTATATTTCCCACTGCCATGGACATTGCGTTCATGTCTTTGCAATGCATCACGCCTACTAAAGGACTGGTTGCAGATCAAACACCTGATCATTTTGTCTCAGTTAGTATTGTTTCTCTACCTTCATACGGGTGTCATCCTTCTTACTATCATTGGATCATTGTAACCACCACCACCGACACCACCGACACCACCACCAACACCGACACCAACCACCACCACCACCACCACCACCACAGACACCACCACCCACCACCACCACCCACCACCACCACCACCACCTACACCACCACCACCCACCACCACCACCACCGACACCACCACCACCCACCACCACCACCACCCACCACCACCACCCACCACCATCCACCTCCACCACCACCACCACATGGTGGACCATTGCTTCCTGACTGTACATTCACTACATCCTCACTGTATCCCACTGTACCCCAACTGAACCCTCACTGTGCCCCAATATACCCTCACTGTACCCACTGTACTCTCACTGTATCCTCCCTGTACCCTCACTGTATCCCACTGTACCCCAACTGAACCCTCACTGTGCCCCAATGTACCCTCACTGTATCCTCACTGTACCCCACTGTACTCTCACTGTATCCCTAATGTATCCTCCCTGTATCCTCAATGTATCCTCCTTCTCTCCTCCTCCTCACCCTCTCCTCCTCCCTCCTAATCCCAATGTACCCCAACTGAACCCTCACTGTGCCCCAATGTACCCTCACTGTATCCTCAGTGTACCCCACTGTACTCTCACTGTATCCTCCCTGTACCCTCACTGTATCCCACTGTACCCCAACTGAACCCTCACTGTATCCTCACTGTGCCCCAATGTACCCTCACTGTATCCTCACTGTACCCCACTGTACTCTCACTGTATCACCACTGTATCCTCCCTGTACCCTCAATGTATCCTCCTTCCCTCCTCCTCCTCACCCTCTCCTCATCCCTCCTAATCCCACTGTACCCCAACTGAACCCTCACTGTGCCCCAATGTACCCTCACTGTATCATCACTGTACCCCACTGTACTCTCACTGTATCCTCACTGTATCCTCCCTGTACCCTCACTGTATCCTCCTTCCCCCTACTCCTCACCCTCTCCTCCTCCCTCCTAGCTCCATTATGAATTTGCACTATCATGATCACTGTTTTTACGGCCACTATACTCGTTGTAGAACGTTCTATCATCGTAGGTTCACCGGTAATTGTTGGTTGACCATGATTATATAATGATTAAGCATAACAGTTTCGCTTTAAACAACCAGTCGTCAGCATTTGCGCTATGTATAGTCTTAAGATGTCGTACTATATTTAGCAAATACTTTCTATCGCATATTGGACACTGGATCTTGTATCTATGAGGCATAGTTTTGATCTGTTTTTAAACACCATTTAAAACGAAACTTTATGTATACCAGCTTGCTGGGCAAGCCTTTCCTTTTAAATCGAAACTTTTATAATACAAACGCGAGCCTTACTTTTAAAACGACACTTTTATGTTTCAGCCGCGAAGATGAACCACGCTATGAAAAAAACGTGTGGTGTTCCAAATCACCAAACGTTTGAGCTACATCGTATCATTTAAACTGTTCAATTTGCTGTTCGATTGTCAGATTAGCTATGACTCGATTGCATGCGATGCGCAATATATAGCGAGAGGTCTTTTCTGATGGGTCAATTAAAGTATAGTGCGACCAGGTAACGGACGTTGGGCGTGTCAGACAGAACACTGCCATTCACTGTCAATTTAGACTGGTCTACAGTAAATTGGGTAAAACAGCATAGGTCCGCTTCAATCGTGCAAAACAACTGACCCGCAGACGACAAAGGCGACCAGCTTTATACGGTTAGTATGCCCGGTAAACGTTCGCAAGCAAATCTAAACAGAAAACTTAAGTCTTACTTGTTTACAGACACATTGGAATATCCTATTGCTCATTGGTTAGGGCCTCCTAGAACGCATGCGGATTTTAGTCAAGATCAGCAAGGCAGACTGGTCTATGTTAGAACGGTTGTTGCTGCTACATATATAAAGATATAGAGTCAGGCTGCACAGCGTAATGAAGATCTGATTGCATGCAGCGAGTTTTTATCTGTAATTTCCTTTGGTATTGTATTTACTATACAGCCATATCTCAAGTAACCATCTAAAACGTATACACTTGAAGGGACGGCCGTAATATATGGATATAAACGGCATACATGTTATATAGGTTTAGTGACTACACTTTATTGAACTAACCCAACAAACAGGCTGACATGAATGACGCCTTCAAAAACTGTAGTTATTAATTGGCTTTTGGGTCACTGTCTAGCCACACCCACAACTGGTTCCTATATCCATTAGCTTTACATGAGACCGGGACATTACATACCACGTGGCAATACAGTGACCAAATAACTGTATAATACCTGTCGAGTCAACCAGTGGTAGAGTGCATGACTTGAGATAAAGGGGTCGTTGGTTTGAGTCTCTCTGGAGACACCATGTTGTTTCCTTGTGCAAGACACGTTATACTCTATTTAGAACTGGTTCAACCCAGTAAACGTCCCGACATGACTGAAATTCTCTTGACCGATATGTAAAGTATCAACACGAATAATCGAGGTCCACAGTTACTCAGTCCCAGTGTGTTAGACATGTGATTAAAGAATTGCGATTTTGAGAAGGTTCAATGAAAGCACTTCGTAATGTCCTATGCAAGACACTTTATTCTCTGCTAAGTACTGGTTCAACCTAGATGGACATGGAAACGTCGCGTCATGGCTGCAAAAATGTTGGCAGCGACGCAAAACATCAATAAAACCAACAAAATCAACTCAAAATAACAAAAGAGACACTCATCTCTAATTTTTGCTGCATTTGTGTGCGTCTACTGGTACACAGGTTTACCTTTAGTATGTTTCGTGGAAAATATTCGCGCGTTAAAAATGGTGTCGATGAAAATATTCTTCCAAATTATGTTTGTTTGGCAAGAAAATGATTTGGTGTTTAGCTCTGAATTCGAAAAAATAGCATTAAGCACAACAAAAAATAGCCCCCTGCCACACGCATGCACGCACGCACGCAAACGCACACACACATTAAAATTCAGCATGCTAAGGGTTCAATAAGTGGGTCACAAGGAAAGGGTACACATATCTTTTATAAAACAATAAAACTTGTGTGATTGTAGATTCCATTGTCGAAGATTGATGTTTTGCTTGTATAGTTTTTAAGATACACGTACGTATTTAAGATACATGTATGTACATATTTCAAACAAGGTATCTGGGCTGATCAAATTCATCTGCAATCATGCGAAGCGCTTATTTTTCATGATACGGCAACTAAAAGACTACAGGTATATAATTTTGGTGTGGAGAGTTTCACAGATGGGTGAATACGCGAACAATGCAACCTGACTAGCCGATTTCCAAATGTATTTGTCCAGGGGTTGAACTTAGCTAAGAACCGCCCAACGTCTCTTATCTGGACGGACTATAATATCGTTATAAATGTATATCAGAAGCCATACATCTCGCAATTCGACTCTAGACTATGAACAGTCGATACGTAAGTTGAATTTTGGGGTTAACTGTCTCATGTACCTACCTGTACACGAACAGCGCAGACTCGCCCCTGCGCGAGTTAGGCTAGCTCTGTAATGCGATCATGAGTCGACTATTTAATGTCTACATACGATGATGTCATCCAAGATGGCTGCCGCCCATGCGCAATGAACGCATTTAATTAAACAACATCTATATCCGTACTTTGTACATTAGTTCTCAGGTAAATGTAGACGTCTAACCATGCGATCTAACAAAGGCGAACTCAGCAGACGAATGAATGAGAAGATATGAAATTGGTGTATTTATATGCCCTAGACATTTAGAATGAAAAGGGCAAAATTGCCATCGCCTTTCCTAGTACATAACATAAAACGTTAGGTCCGATGGACAGGCTCATCTTGCAGACGTTAAATACCGCACTCTGATCAGTAAATTCGATGTTGAACAGCGAAGACCCAACACAATGATACAGCAAAGTCGTGCGAATTGAAAAGGTGGGTTTTCCGTGGGCCTGTCTCAATTCATTCACCAATATAATCAATGCTGACCGGATGCCTTTACGCATCATAATTAATGATTTCTATGTTCATTCAAAGTGTTGTGAAATAGCTTATCGGTTTTACAATTCAGGAGTAATGAATGAGTCAGCAGTTGATTTTCCGTGGGCCTGTCTCAATTCATTCACCAATATAATCAATGCTGACCGGATGCCTTTACGCATCATAATTAATGATTTCCATGTTCATTCAAAGTGTTGTGAAATAGCTTATCGGTTTTACAATTCAGGAGTAATGAATGAGTCAGCAGTTGATTATATTGGTGAATGAATTGAGACAGGCCCTCGGAAAACCCACCTTTTCAATACGCACGACTTTGCTGTATCATTGCGTTGGGTCTTCGCTGTTCAACATCGAATTTACTGATCAGAGTGCGGTATTTAACGTCTGCAAGATGAGCCTGTCCATCGGACCTAACGTTTTATGTTATGTACTAGGAAAGGCGATGGCAATTTTGCCCTTTTCATTCTAAATGTCTAGGGCATATAAATACACCAATTTCATATCTTCTCATTCATTCGTCTGCTGAGTTCGCCTTTGTTAGATCGCATGGTTAGACGTCTACATTTACCTGAGAACTAATGTACAAAGTACGGATATAGATGTTTTTTAATTAAATGCGTTCATTGCGCATGGGCGGCAGCCATTTTGGATGACATCATCGTATGTAGACATTAAATAGCCGACTCATGATCGCATTACAGAGCTAGCCTAACTCGCGCAGGGGCGAGTCTGCGCTGTTCGTGTACAGGTAGGTACATG
The DNA here is from genome assembly GCA_964019695.1 of Loripinus fragilis. Classification (NCBI taxonomy): domain Eukaryota; kingdom Metazoa; phylum Mollusca; class Bivalvia; order Lucinida; family Lucinidae; genus Loripinus; species Loripinus fragilis. The sequence goes on from OZ026516.1 coordinate 86,103,803, forward strand.
AGACAGTTAACCCCTAAATTCAACTTACATATCGACTGTTCATAGTCTAGAGTCGAATTGCGAGATGTATGGCTTCTGATATACATTTATAACGATATTACTTATAATTGACCCATCAGAAAAGACCTCTCGCGCATCGCATGCAATCGAGTCATAGCTAATCTGACAATCGAACAGCAAATTGAACAGTTTAAATGATACGATGTAGCTCAAACGTTTAGTGATTTGGAACACCACACGTTTTTTTCATAGCGTGGTTCATCTTCGCGGCTGAAACATAAAAGTGTCGTTTTAAAAGTAAGGCTCGCGTTTGTATTATAAAAGTTTCGATTTAAAAGGAAAGGCTTGCCCAGCAAGCTGGTATACATAAAGTTTCGTTTTAAATGGTGTTTAAAAACAGATCAAAACTATGCCTCATAGATACAAGATCCAGTGTCCAATATGCGATAGAAAGTATGTGCTAAATATAGTACATCATCTTAAGACTATACATAGCGCAAATGCTGACGACTGGTTGTTTAAAGCGAAACTGTTATGCTTAATCATTATATAATCATGGTCAACCAACAATTACCGGTGAACCTACGATGATAGAACGTTCTACAACGAGTATAATGGCCGTAAAAACAGTGATCATGATAGTGCAAATTCATAATGGAGCTAGGAGGGAGGAGGAGAGGGTGAGGAGTAGGGGGGAAGGAGGATACAGTGAGGGTACAGGGAGGATACAGTGGGGATACAGTGAGAGTACAGAGGGGAACAGTGATGATACAGTGAGGGTACATTGGGGCACAGTGAGGGTTCAGTTGGGGTACAGTGGGATTAGGAGGGATGAGGAGAGGGTGAGGAGGAGGAGGGAAGGAGGATACATTGAGGGTACAGGGAGGATACAGTGGTGATACAGTGAGAGTACAGTGGGGTACAGTGAGGATACAGTGAGGGTACATTGGGGCACAGTGAGGATACAGTGAGGGTTCAGTTGGGGTACAGTGGGATACAGTGAGGGTACAGGGAGGATACAGTGAGAGTACAGTGGGATACACTGAGGATACAGTGAGGGTACATTGGGGCACAGTGAGGGTTCAGTTGGGGTACATTGGGATTAGGAGGGAGGAGGAGAGGGTGAGGAGGAGGAGAGAAGGAGGATACATTGAGGATACAGGGAGGATACATTAGGGATACAGTGAGAGTACAGTGGGGTACAGTGAGGATACAGTGAGGGTACATTGGGGCACAGTGAGGGTTCAGTTGGGGTACAGTGGGATACAGTGAGGGTACAGGGAGGATACAGTGAGAGTACAGTGGGTACAGTGAGGGTATATTGGGGCACAGTGAGGGTTCAGTTGGGGTACAGTGGGATACAGTGAGGATGTAGTGAATGTACAGTCAGGAAGCAATGGTCCACCATGTGGTGGTGGTGGTGGAGGTGGATGGTGGTGGGTGGTGGTGGTGGTGGATGGTGGTGGTGGTGGTGGTGGTGGTGGTGGTGGTGGTGGTGGTGGTGGGTGGGTGGTGGTGGTGTAGGTGGTGGTGGTGGTGGTGGTGGGTGGTGGTGGTGGGTGGTGGTGTCTGTGGTGGTGGTGGTGGTTGGTGTCGGTGTTGGTGGTGGTGTCGGTGGTGTCGGTGGTGGTGGTTACAATGATCCAATGATAGTAAGAAGGATGACACCCGTATGAAGGTAGAGAAACAATACTAACTGAGACAAAATGATCAGGTGTTTGATCTGCAACCAGTCCTTTAGTAGGCGTGATGCATTGCAAAGACATGAACGCAATGTCCATGGCAGTGGGAAATATACCGACCAGTCACAACCATTGAAGGAAATGACATTTAGACACCCATTCTCTATGATGGTAACTGGACCCAGCGGATCGGGGAAAACGGAATGGACTAGAAAACTGTTACTTTCCTCGTTAGTACAACCGCCACCGGAACGAATCTTATGGTGTTTTGGACAATGGCAGCCCCTGTACGAAGACCATCAGAAGAGAATTCCATGTATAGAATTTATACGGGGTATCCCAGACTATCTAGATAATGCTCAGTTTATGGATCCCTCAAAAAGGAACCTAATCATTTTTGATGACCTGATGACCGAAGCAAAGTGTGACCAGAGAATTGCCGACCTTTTTACGAAAGGCAGTCACCACAGAAATATATCTATCGTGTATTTGACTCAAAACGTATTTCCTCAAGGTAGAGCTTGCAGGGATATCGCTTTAAATACGCAATATTTGGTCTTGTTTAATAATCCAATCGACAGACAACAAGTTGCGACCTTGGCAAGAAGAATTTATCCGTCCACTTGCGCCACATTTATGAGGAAATTTGAAGATGCCACGGCAAGACCTTGTGGTTACCTCGTCCTAGATCTTAAATCGAGTACATCCGAACAGGACAGACTACAAACTGACATATTTGTCGATCAACAGTCTCCCGATGACGGAGATATTTCTGATGATGAAGATGCTGACAGTGTGGAGTCCCTAGATTATATACGCTCTATCAGCCCTCCAGATAAAGAAAGAGATGAAAGTTATAAACCGGATATATGGAATAGGAGGGTAAGCTATTTAAGCCCTCCAGGTAAACGAAGAAAACAAAGAGATGAGCGCTCTAAACTCGACATCTGGAACAGGAGATTTCAAAATCCGATCAGGCAGGAGAACGTAGAGCAGTTTAAAGCTAAAGTGAATGCTTATGAAGAGCGAGGTTTTAGTTCGGATAAAGCTATTCATCTCGCAACCAATGATGATTTGCCTTCTCTCCGCAAAAAACTCAGACGAGATTACGCCCAATTTCTAATAGATTATTATGAGCTACAAGAGGATCCTGTTCAACAGCGAATACTGGAATCGGCTAAAACGTTTAAGAACCAACACGATATGAATCAGGCAGACTCTATCAGACAAGCCATCAAACTCAGAAAAGATTTATTTATGGACGTATGGCCGAATCATAATATAGAAACCGAGAAAGCCTCTGAAGACCAAGAGGACTCTACTACGTCGTGAAGGAGAATGAGGAGGAGGGATCAGGAGTGAGGAGGTTGACCAATCGGATGGCTGGATAATTGACCAATCAGAAGAGACCTCTCACTACGTAAGGCGCTTTGCAGCAATCTAGTCATATCTATTCTGACAGTCAAACAGTAAACATGTCTAGATGCAGATTCAGTCTTGGAAACGATCGATTTTTGAGGTCACAGAATGGAAAGGTGAACTGCGTGTTGACCTGAGAGAATGGAAAGATGACAAACCGACCGAGAAAGGTATCAGCTTAACCTTGATGCGATGGAAGAATTGGGTGGATTACTTAGAATACGCGGATCAAGCGAGGACAGAGAAACAAAACTATAAGAGTCATCTTGGAGGGAACGTTTATTGTACCATCACCGAGGGCAGCGCATGTATGGATATAAGTCAGTATTGGAAGCCGCAAGAAGAGGTGATACCTACGAAAAAGGGATTATACCTGAGACCCCTAGAATACATTGCCATCAAAGAACTCTTAACAGAAATTGGAAGGGTCTTACCCGAACTAGACGGGGTCGTACCCTGTTACATGCAAAGTGATCACATGAATCAGTTAGGCGCATTACGGTGTTCGGAGTGTAACCCGAATGACTATCAAAACTGGTAACTAAGAAAAGGGATTAAGTATTGAGTAGGCGTAAATATGTTCGCCATTACTTTTATGTGTATAGCTTTGTTTGATGAACTGTTGTTTCGGATGAGATGTAGACAACTACGGCGCAAAGCCAGAGAGGCTGCCGAGCGATTAATCAAGGTGCTTGAGGATAGTGAACTAGACTCTCGCCCGTTCGTATGAATAGAGCGTAAGAATAACTCGAGCACGAAGGAGGAAATCGATCAAAAGAGATGGGCACTAGACTCGTTTACGATTAACAACAGCAGAAGTGGATTCCTTACGTGTCGGATCCCGACAAATGGTATCAGCACTTGCTGGATGTTAGAGATGGCTACGCGGAACGCGACAGTCAGGGTCATTATATTGTGGGTAGTGGACGGAAATACAGAGAGTTGAAAGAAATGAGACAAAAGGAAAAACCCGTAGTGAACCTGGTCACCCCAGTAGCCCAAGCTTTAGAAATGGCAAAATCGGAGCTTAAGCGAAAAGGAGAGGATAGTATAACGGACGGAGGGCGTAAGACAGCAACTTGGGACTGGAATTCATTAAGATACTAAAGGACGAACAGCAAATAATTGCGCAATATGCTCCTAAGTTAGCCAGACGCCATATGCATGGCGAGGAACCCGTTCTACGTTGATAGACAATCATATCACTCTCAGCCTTTAAGACCCAATTACGAAGCCGATCAGTACGTGGAAAAAGACGTGAAAGGACCGTGCTGAAAAAAAAGGGTCCACCCGGGGAACGGGATAAACCGAGCGCTGCGACGCACTACACCATTAAAGACTGGATCTCGTTCTGAACTGCGTAAAAATACCACCCGGAAATCCTCAATATAGACTCCTCCAGATTCGTGTTCGTTCGATACATGAGAGGCCCCTCACCCTTGTATATAGAAGAACGACACCGCGCTCTAGGACGTGACGCTACCTTCTCGTGGTCTAGGGCGTTGACTCACCCTCCGAGGTGTAACCGAACGCGTCACAGGGGCCGCCATCTCGTATCTGACTTCGTGGGGCCGCCATCTTGGTGTCGTGGGGGCCGCCATCTTGGACCGGAAGTCGTGGGGGCCGCCATCTTGGTGTCGTGGGGGCCGCCATCTTGGACCGGAAGTCGTGGGGGCCGCCATCTTGGTGTCGTGGGGGCCGCCATCTTGGATCTGACGTCGTGACGTCATAAACGCTATAGTGGGGCCTATACTACTGGCATTTTATGGGCTTAGGTCCTGGGTTTTTGGACTGCTGAACATCTTTCCCCCCTTGTACCAGCAAGCCACTTTCATACAATGTGTTAAATATGGTAACACGTATACAGGCAAAAGGTTTTGCTGGCACACGGGGTGGGGGGGAATGATATTTAATTTTTTTTTCTGATTTCTATATATATTTTAATGTAAAACTGATTGTACTACCCAAAATTTTACATCTTTAAAGCATATAATATCGAAAATGGATTTCACTGCCATAAAGTGCTCAGATCAGGGTAGCTTCATGGTGAAGAATGGGACGATTGACAAACTTTTATTTTTACTGAAAACCATAGGCATTTACCCATAGCAAGTGTCAATGATCCTTTTAATATTTCACTACAATGACTATGATAGCAATCTATTGAACATAGGTTTTCAATACTACCACTCGCCTTCGGGAGCATTTAGAATCTCGCTTATGTTGCCCATGGGAACCAACAAAATGCCGGGTCTGGACGAGCACGTAATGTTATCAAAGCATGGCGTGCATTTTGATTTGACACTTGCTTTGGAAAACGCATTTGTATAGCGACGCAAATGAGTCGATGTCCAGTATGAGGTACAAGTTGGCATTTGCGCACATCGAAGACTCTGACAAGCCTGCGCATCCGCGCAGTCTGATCAGAGTCTTTGATGGGCGCTCTATGGGTAGAGGTAGCCAAGGGTCCAATGTTTCTTCAGATGGTAAACTAATACTCTGATCAGACTGTTCAGATGCGCAGACTGATTTCAATCTTCACTGTACGCACATGCCAACGAGTACCTACTCATTTTGTTTTTCTCTCTGATTTTCAGTGACTAATTTTACGTACACATGGGAGACAGCCGAAATCCACAGCAGGACCAAATATAAGGCGGGCACGGGTCAAGAAATATCAGCAGATATAGGCGTACACATCGGGCTTCGAGGCATCAACATTACTTTAAAAGGTATAAACAGGCTTTATCCTAGCCAGCACATAGTCTTGACCATTATCGGCACATCAGCGCCATTCTAATATGGTGTTTCGCTGGTGGTCAGATAATTACCCGCTTTTAGGGTTGGTTTTTTGGACAGAAAGCAGAAAACCGCTTAAGCTAGGGGCGTCAGAGTTGATGCCCTTTCCATTGATTAAATGTTTTGAGAGGCACCCATCTGCAAAAGCAAAACCAATTGATAGCCGCTTTTAAACCTTGCCAGAGTTATCCGACAATAATTCTAATGAAGAAAGGAAAGAGAAATTTCTGTGATATAATAAAATTTCTATTTAATGTTGCTGCTGTGAAAGGCATTGTGATACATGTATTAGAAAACAACGCCTCTTCCGTTTAAAGCATCATATAAAATTTCAAATTGGAAATACCAGTTGTTAGACATGAAAGCGCAATGATCAATCTTTCAAATAGTACTTATATGTGCTTATAACTCCCTTTATACATCTACAGGAGAATATCAGATGGTTTTTTTTGCTGAGTATAGATGCCATTGTAGACATTTGAGACCGTCGGTTATAGACTACATACCTCTCTGAATACCTGCAAAGAGCATCCTCGGTAACCCAGGCGTGACCCATTCCGTACCCACTGCATTAACCCAGGCGTGACCCATTCCGTACCCACTGCATTGACATTTATGCAGTGGGTACGGAATGGGTCACGCCTGGGTTACCGAGGATTGTAAAGAGGTACTTTGGTAACTATAATGCGGCATTTTCGCAGGGTCTGCACTGTTTGCAAAAATAAAAAAAAAAAAAACAAATCTTCATGGTAGAAATACATTGTAGTGTAATTTAGAAACTGTACCTGTGACGCTTTGAAATACAAAATAGACAATTTCATACTTAATCTGTCAATATGCATGGGAAAATCCACCAGTAAAGGGCCAATATTATAATATATATGATGTGTTTGTCATCACTTACTTTTAGGGAGTCCAAACGAGACCCAGTTGGGAGAGAGAATCAATTATAATGAGCATTTCAGCTGGGAGTGGAACCAGGGTAGACTTGGATTCGGACCATTTGGTAACTACTTAGACTTGCTTATATTTTCTGAATTCGTGATAGATCCTTTAGTTACAAGTATTATATGATTGGTAAGGCAAATGTCGAATAGTTAATTCGGACTGATACTGCATTATTGTCAATTATTGCCAAATGCCAATTTGGCTCCCCCACCCACAACCCCAATATTTTCTTTGATAATATGATCATGAAACTCGATTCCAATTTCATATCAAATGCAGTTGAGAAAATTACCCACTCAGAAATTGAGACATTCAAGTTTGTGATCAAAATAGTGCAAGAGTTCAAAGTGCAGAATTAAAGACATTTCAGAGCTAAGCTAGAAATTAAAATTAGCGCCACATTAAAAACCTTTTCGACTTTACCATCATACCAAACTTGGCTTTGGTTTTGCAAACGGCCCATGCTTAAAATTTTCAAATTAAATGACACTCCTTTTAACAGCCAGAACACAATTAAAACTAGAAATGACTCGTGAAAGCAGAGTCCCCGCTTGAGCCGTCACTTAGCATTGTTTTTGGTTACTTTTCAGCCGGTCCATTCAACCAGGAGTACCGGGCCGCCCAGTTTCGCGGGCTTCCTCTCCCTATTCTTTGGATCGCAGAGTATTTCACATTTGATGGTGAAGGGATCCGATGGGGGCGCCACTATCGACAGGCTGGCTGGTTTTCACATATAATGCTCTGGTGAGTAGTTTTCTCAATATATGTCCAGCAAAACTTGTGACACACAAAATGCCACACTCCGTAAAAAGACAAACCCCAAAAATAACTAACAAGACATAACTGAGCCAGCGTTTGAGATTTTGGTCATAATATCGGCTTTGTGTCACTGCAACACCACGCCCCAACTGGTTCTTATCTCCGTTAGCTTTACGAGAGACCGGGACATTGCATACCACGTGGCGATGCAGTGACCGATAATACTCAACGCATTTTCGAGCAACAATGGCTCAGGCGAGTCTGCGCAAATGCGCAGATTCACCAGCGCCTTCGGTGCTCGCATACACAAAGCACGACGGTAGATGAAGACTCAGACCGAATGTTAGATCTCTAGTCCCGCTGGTCAAGTTACGTCAGCATGGGCGTTTAAAGATGGCCTTTGTGCGCATGTGATGTGTATCAAAATCTTATATGTGCTGACCCATAAGCATTTACAAGCAAGAAGACCATAAGCAAAGGAACCAATGGCGTACGCTTCCATGCAAACAATACATGTGTCTGGTTGCTGTTCATAGTGCATTTCTAAGTGCTTCTATAACGAAAAATTCGAGTGACATTGAAAAGTTGACTATACCGTTGGCTAAAAGTTAAGCATCTCTTGTGAAATATCAAAGCCATACTTTTATTTGAGCATAACATACAGATTCACATAAATATTGATATTTTCTTTGTTGGAATGATGATATAAGATAGTAAACATTAAAAAGTGATTCAAATCATATCTATATTGTATGGAGCCACGACAGCATCAATCTTAAACATACCTAAAGCAGGTTTCTAAAATTCACAAAATCACAGCTTTCTTAAGTCATAACTAGAGATCAAAATCAACATTACATTAGACCAAGCAAACAGGGCAGACCTCCTGAAGGAGGGCAATTATGATTGACTAATGGTAGCACCAGCTAATTTGTGTAGAATGAAAATTATCTGTATGTAAGTAAGTAAGTAAGTAAGTAAGTAAGTAAGTAAGTAAGTAAGTAAGTAAGTAAGTAAGTAAGTAAGTAAGTAAGTAAGTAATGAGTTTATTAAAGTGACATGTGCATACATGATATAATACAATATTAAATTATACAATTATTAAGCACCCGGCCCAATGGACCTATATGTCACCTTGATAGGAAGAGTCTATCTATTTACAATAATTTATATTAGAAAGCTATGGAGTTATTCTAGTACATTCTGGTATTGTGACGGGAAACTGGTTGTTATTGTCAACAGATTAACTTTCAAAATTGGCGTTTCACTTTTTACTCTGGTTGATTATCGAATAAGATGTATAGTATGTCTCATGGTGTCACAACACTAAAATTACCCTTCCAGCTCAAGCGGAGATGGCGATGAGGTGGTGTGTCATTTAATAAATCATCACTTTAGTTTGAAACAACTTTCAAATGACTTCTATACTTTTATTCAGTAGACGACAACTCACTGTAGATGGCAAGCTGTTTTTGTTAAGCTTGCATTTGTTTTGTTTCATGTTTGGTTTCATATCATTTTCTAGGTTGTGTTTCCCTCTGTGGCTACTGACAAACATATTATTCTTCATCCTGTTACGGTATGGGGCCTACTTCCTTACGTTAACTGGTCTATGCATGGTGACGGCCAACATCCTCTGGGCGACGATACGCAATTACAATGAGCTCAAGATACCATTCGAAGATGCTGTCATGGAATTCACTTTTGGTGGCTCGTTCTACATCTGTTTGATTACTGGTATATTTTATTTATATACTGTATGCTTTTAAGACCAATGGCATTTTCAATAATTTTTTGATACAGTAAAGTCAGGATGATCCATTTTATATATTGAGGGGTGACATGTTAGAATTTTGAAAAAAATGTCTATCTTTCTCTGAAGATCGACTTTGTCTTAGCAAATAGTGCAGACCCTGATGAAACGCCGCATTCTATATTAACAACTATATTTATCATCATTATTCATTGTTCATTACACATTGATAAAATTAACAAACTTTAATTGTTTATTGTTCTAGGCATCATGCATGATATCATTAGGTATTTGACAGATTAAAACATGAGGTGGGTTATCCTTAGTATTGTTATAGGCCTCATTGACATATCAGCGGCAACTTGTGCGTTTCCTTGTATTGGGATGGTTTACTTTTAGTTTTTTCGTACAGATTTTCTGTTTGTTATCATCGACATTATGATAGTTATCTTGACATTTTAAGACATCCTTAGCGTTATCATTGACATTATGATAGTTCTCTTGACATTTTAATGTCATTCTTAGCGTTATCATTGACATTAAGAAGATTCTCTTTGACAGTTTACAGTGATCCGTAGCGTTATCATTTACATTAAGATAATTTCATTGACAGTTTACAGTAATCCTTAGCGCTATCATTGACATTAAGATAATTCTTTTTGACAGTCTACAGTAATCCGTTGTGTTATCATTGACATTATGATAGTTCTCTTGACATTTTAATGTCATCCTTAGCGTAAGCATTTGCATTAAGATAATTCTCTTTGACTGTTTACAGTAATCCTTAGCGTTATCATTGACATTAAGATACTTTCATTGACAGTTTGCAGTAATCCTTGGCGCTATCATTGACATTATGATAGTTCTATTTACATTTTGCAGTAATCCTTAGAGCTATCATTGGCATTAAAATAATTCTCTTCGACAGTTTACAGTGATCCTTAGCGCTATCGTTGACATTCACATAGTTCTCTTTGACAGTTTACAGTGATCCTTAGCGCTACCATTGGAATTATGATAGTTCTCTTTGACATTTTACAGTCATTTTCAGCATTATCGTTGACATTAAGATAATTCTCGTTGATATTTTATAGTCATACTTAGCGTTAATATAGACATTATGATAGTTCTCGTCATCCTCAGCGTTATCGTTGACATTGTGACAGTTCTTTTTAATATTTTTACAGTCATCATTAGCATTAGCAATATGATAATTCTCCTAGACATTTTATAGTCACCCTTGGCATTATTATTGGTACTGTGATAATCTGACATGCTATAGATATCCTAGCAGTATTGTAATATTTCTCTTTGGCATGAAACAGATAATTAAACTGAGTCTGCTGTTTTCATATGGCAGTTATCCCTATCTCTGAATGCTTTGTTTTTCCAGATTATTGCATAGTTCAATTTGACATACTACAGCATGTGTTATCCTCAATACAGTGATAGCCCTCTTTGACATTTTGCATGCATCCTCTACTATGCTGGGCATTATGCTGATTTTCTTTAACATAAGACAGCTATCCTTTGTGTTATTCTCAGTATTGTGATAGTTCTCTTTGACATGCTACATGGGCTGGGTCTTATGCTGACTTTCTTTGACATTTAAAAGCTATCCTGTGCGTTATTCTCAGTATTGTTTCATTTCTCTTTGACATTTTGCATTTATTCTCTGTTATGCTGGGCCTTATCCTGATTTTCTTTGATAAGTGACATCTATCCATTGTGTTATCCTAGGTATGGTGATAACTCTCTTTGACATGCTACATGGACCCTCTGTGCTAGGCTGGGTCATATGCTGACTTTCTTTGACAGATAAAAGCTATCATGCGTGTTATTCTCAATATTGTGTCAGTTCTCTTTGACATGTTGCATGCTTCCTCAGTTATGCTGGATCTTATGCTGATTTTCTTTGACACATGACAGTTATCTTGCGTGTTATCCTATGTATTGTGATAATTATCTGTGAAAGCTCTCTGTGACATTATACAGACTTCCTGTGCGTTATCCACTGTATTCAAATGGTTCTCTTTGTCGCGTTACATGTATCCTATGTTTTATCCTTGGTATTGTGATAGTTCTCTGTGACATTACACAGACATCCTGTGTGTTATAATCGGTGTTGTGATAGTTCTCTGTGACATTATACAGATATCCTATGTGTTTTCCATTGTATTAAAATTGTTTTCTTGACACGTTACATGTATCCTATGTGTTATCCTCGGTATTGTGATAGTTCTCTGTGACATTATACTGATATCATGTGTGTTATCAACAGTATTCAAATAGTTCTCTTTCTCACGTTACAGGTATCTTGTGTGTTATCTTCGGTATTGTGATAGTTCTCTGTTGCATTATATAGATATCCTGTGTGCTATCCACGGTATTCATATAGTTTTCTTTGTCACGTTACAGGTATCCTGTGTGTTATCTTCGGTATTGTGATAGTTATCTTTGACCTGAGGTTTCCCAGTATGCTGGCTACATTCTTCAGTGCAGACGTCCTTCAAGATGCTGATGAAGTGCTTCACGACGGTAATATCAATGTTATTTGCTGGGTATCGGGACTAATTTCCCTAACTACTGTTGAATGATTGCCAATTTTGGGGTTTCATCAGTAACCTGTCTTGATATTGATTACAAGTTGTTGTTGTTTTTATTTTCTCTGGCATCAGGTGACTTCTTAAAACCTGGCGCATATATAGAGGATCTTACATGAGTGCCCATGTGTTATTGAATTTGTTAAACAAGTTAGGGAAAAGAAATAAATGTCATAAATTGCGAGGCTTGCCCAGCATGTTATCTCTTTTTGGCACGAGTTTAATAAATTAAATGAAACAGGAGCACTATTGTTATATTTTATTTATTATTTGACCCTAAAACTACTTTCATAACGCGTGTTTTGGCGTGAAAACACCAAGATTTTGCAATAAATGTGTTATTATGGTTACCGAAACATAACGTTACCAAAATCTGTAAACCACTAATGGTTTATCGATCTTAATGCATGGAGTTATATCACAACTGGACGTGACATCATATGATAAACTAAAAAACTATCTTACTCATAAGATAAAAACTGTTAAAACCCATCCAGTTATCTTATTTATTGCTAAATAGTACCTAACGAATTCTTCATTCTCACTAATGAATTCTTCCTTGAGACCAATGCTTTTTTATGCCCCCAAAGGAACTTTGGGAGGCATATAGTAATCGCACTGTCCGTCCGTCCGTCCCACTTCGTGTCCGGTGCATATCTCCTATATTCTTTGAGGTAGGAATTCCAAATTTGGTGTGTGTATACATCTTGGGATGGCGGAGTGTCGCGTTAAATTTTCGGGTCACTGTGACCTTGACCCTGACCTCTGACTTAGTTTTTATAGTAATCACAATGTCAGTCCGTCCGTACCGCTTCGTGTCTGGTGCATATCTCCTATATTCTTTTAGGTAGGAATTCCAAATTTGATGTGTGGATGCATCTTGGGATGGCGGAGTGTTGCGTGTCTTTTTCGGGTCACCTTGACTTTGACCTCTGACCTAGTTTTTAGAATAATCGTGTCCGGAGCATATCTCTTATATTATTTGAGGTAGGAATTTCAAATTTGGTGTGTGGATGCACCTTGAGATGAGAAAGTGTCGCGTTCCATAATTGGGTCACTTCGACCCTGAACTTGACCTCTGACCTAGTTTGTAGAAATTGCATTGAGTCTGGTTCATATCTTCTATTTTCTTTGAGGTTGCAATTCTTAATTTTGTGTGTAAATGCATATTGGGATGACAGCGTGTCATATATCATTTTCGGGTCACCGTGACCTTGACCTAGTTTTAAGAAACTGCATTGAGTCTGGTGCATATCTCCTACTTTCTTTGAGATAGGAATTCTAAATTTGGTATTTAAATGTTTATTGAGATGACGGAGCGTCACATACAATTTTGGGTCACTGTGACCTTGACCTCTGATCTTGTTTTGAGAATTATAGTGTTCGGAGCATATCTCTTTTATTCTTTGAGATAGGAATTCTAAATTTGCTATTTAAATGTTTTTTAAGATGACGGAGCGTCACATACCATTTTGGGTCACTGTGACCTTGACCTCTGACCTAGTTTTAAGAATTATAGTGTTCAGAGCATATCTCTTATATTCTTTGAGGTAGGAATTCCAAATTTGGTGAGTAAATGCATATTTGGATGGGGGTGTCACTTACCATTTTTGGGTCACTGTGACCTTGACCTCTGACCTAGTTTTAATAATAATTGTGTCAGGAGCATATCTCTTATATTATTTGAGATAGGAATCCCAATTTTGGTGTGTGAATGCATCTTTGGATGGTGGAGTGTCTTGTACCATTTATGGGTCTCTATGACCTTGACCTCTGACCTAGTTTTTAGAAAAATAGTGTCAGGAGCATATCTCTTATATCATTAAAGGTAGGAATTCCATATTTGGTGTGTGGATGCAACTTTTGATGGCGGAGTGTCACATACCATTTTGGGGTCACTTTGACCTTGACCTCTGACCTAGTTTGAGGAATAATTGTGTCCAGAACATATCTCTTATATTATTTAAGATGGGAATCCCAAATTTGCTATATGTTACATCTTTGGATGCTGGTGTGTCGCATACCATTTTAGGTCACTGTGATCTTGACCTTTGACCTAGTTTCTAGAATAATTGTGTCTGGAGCATATCTCCTATATTATTTAATGTGGGAATTCCAAATTTGGTGTGTTGAGTTATTTTGGGATGGCGGAATGGTGCATACCATTTTGGGTCACTTTTACTTTGACTTTTGCCTCATTTCTAGGTTTTTCGTGTCTGGAGCATATCTCCTATATTACAGCTAAATTTCATCGAATGTGTCTTATGCTAGACTAATTACTTTGGGGGCATTCGTCACGTGACTGTGACATTTCTTGTTTCCATTTGGTTAATGAATTCCTCCTTCTGATTTGACAAAAAAATGCCTTGGATGGTTCATTGCACATATCAAGGGGTGGCAGGCTAGCTTTCCGAATTTGAAAACAGGATATTTTTAGAATGTAAAGGGTAAAATGATTTTAATTTGCGTAATGTTTTAGAACAGAATCATCCATTCAGTCATATGTCTTTTTTAAAAGTAAGACAGAGGTAAAAACATACAGCATTATTTTGATGTATCTTGTTCAACGGTACAATATTTGCTAAGTTTTTATGGCCAAAGTCCCTTCTCTTGACTTCAAGTATAATCATTAACACTGCATCACAGTGTGGGTCATGTGATTCTGTGAACTTTGGTGAAATGCATGATTTCTCTCTCTCACCAAAATAGATGATGAAGATGGTGAAACGACCTTGCGCCGCCAAGAAGACCTTGAGATGAAAGACATGGATGGTGCCCCTGATGGTAGCGCAGACAGAGAGCCTATGAAACCTTCAATAGACAGCAGGAAACCAGCTCCTCTTCCTCAGCAAGTTATTGATGAAGATGCTGAATTATACGAACCTCCGGTTTGTATACCATATCATTGTGAACTACAGTAAAACCTGTCTTAAGCGGCCACTAAAAAATACATGTAGGTAAAACAAAGGTCTTAAAGACAATTGGTAGCTTAATGAAGGTCGAAAGTATTGCAGAATGCACTCTTGGAGCATTCTGTAAAACTTTTGACCTGCATTAAGCAATAATCGGTCTTGAAAACAAATTTGGTCTTCTTTTTGAGTGACCACTAAAGACAGGTTCACTGTATTGTAAACTGCGTATAACAGCAAAGACAAAAAGCCCCACCCCAATTTTCAGAATGATAGACACTTACAGCAAAGATGTCTCTTAAATACAACTTGTCACACCTTAACCTCACTTTATACAAGTATGGTAACTTTTAAGAAGTTTATTTATTGTATAATTATCATAGCATGCAAAGAGTTATGGTTTTATTTTTCATACTTGTCACCAGACGATTATTTGCCTTGAAATTAAAAAAAAGAAAAAAGAAAAAAAGTAGTGCACAGTGTTCTCGTGTTCGTAGTGCTGGATGACGCTATACTTATTGTAAAGGCGGATAAAGCACATACTTTAAAGAGACTAAGTCTGCAACTATGAACATTTTTCGAAATTTTTTATTTCTTTTTTAATCATTTGTAATAGAAGAATTAAGTTATGTATTCAACATAGATCTGTTCACTATAACTGAAAACTGCACGGAAAAGTGAATTATCTTATAAAAACAGGTGTGTTTTCTCTTGTTGGTAATTATTTGCGTCCCTCCAATAATTATAGACAGTTAAATGCAGTTGTTTTGATACTGATAATTTGTTAAAATTTACGAAAGTGGTAAAATGTATACCTAAATTTTAGCTTTTTAACTGTGTTCTTACAAAATAGAAACATTAGTTCTAAAATTAAAAGATCAAAAGTTACAGACTATGCAGCTTTAAATGATTATAAGAGTACAAGGTGGCTCCCATGAATTTGTCAAATCTTTTATTTTGAACTGATTCAAAGTTCTTGGGTTATAGAAGAATCCATCTGAATATAAAAGATGAGTTCATATAAAATCAGTTTTTTCTGTGCACTGCATAATTGTGATATTTCTCTCGCACGACGCATTCGTGGGTTCAACCCCCACAGAAGTCAGATAAAATCGATTGCATATGTGTAGAATCGATTTTTATATGTATTGATCTTCGTATGTGATTGAGACACATCATATGAAACCTATTTTAACACATTCAAATAACCACTGCTCAGACCAGCATGTGCATATATGCAGACTGACCAATTGCCTTAGTTGCTTGCTGCCGAGGCTATAGTAGCCATATTGGAGAGTGGAATAGTGGTTAACCCTTAAAGCGCCAAGAAAAAATGCATCTGAAAATGTCGTCTGCTGAAGTCGTCTGCTTCATATAATTGCCTAACATTACTGACGAATCAAGTATAGAAGCAAACAGCGTTGACCCAGAACAGACTACTCCTATAGGAGCAGTCTGGTCTGGGTCCACACTTTCTGCCATAGATGCTTCTTAAACATTTCAGCAGACGAGATAAGCAGACGACTTTTGTTGCGATTGGCGCTTTAAGGGTTAACTGATAGCTGATATCTAGATATTATGCTTCTGATAACTTTGTTTGTTTTGTTTGTTTTGTTGTTTTACGTCCCAAGTCAACAGCTATGGTCATTGTGGGACGGTCAGTTCATCTAACAACACTTTTTCCTGGGCAAGCTTGAACAAGCAGTTAACCAGTACCACGTGCACATACTTTCGCTTGTAACTAACAACAACCCTTCTTGAATGATTCAGCGAAAGGGAGGAGAATGACCGTAGAAATTATTTCATGATCAATCTCCACGAAAGTATGGGACCGCGCCGGAAGCGAACTCGCGACCCCTGAATCTGCAGCCAGACTCGCATCTGTTGCCAGACACGTTACCGACTGCGCTACGCGGTTCTGATAACTGATATTTGTACCAAAAATAGTAAGGAGGCTGATATCAAGATCCTTCAGACCTGACTGAAAGTTGAAATATGACATTTATTAATATTTATTTATATCTTATATTTGGGATTAAGTTTTATAGATACATGCAACTGATATGCAGTAACCACCCACCCCTCCACATCCACACCTTCATATTGGCCACATTGCAATATTCAAGGTTGCATTCACAGCAAAGGGTATTTTCATGTGGTGGCATGTATAATTTGAGCCAGTGCGTGAGATTTCCAACAGTTTGACATTTTGACATGTGTAGACTCGGACGAGCCTCTGCAGCCTCCTTTCAAGCTAAGAAACTCCAAATGGTGATCAGTCAGTAGCTTAACAATCATAGAATGCTCAAGCGACTAGCAAAGGCTCTGATCAGACTGCGCATATGCGCAGGCTGATCTGAGGCTTTGCTGGTCGCGCATACCACATTGTTGGAAATCTCATGCACTGGCTCATTTTACATTTTCATTTAAATTTTTGATCTTTACTAAGGTGCAGCCTCCTAGCCACCGATATGACAAGAAGCAGCGGGGTTTGACCATGAGGTTACAAAAATCCCGACGACGCCGACCTCCACCTCCACCTCCTATTGAAGAAGATTTATACGTCAATACTGGGTAAGTAATCTTTTCCATTATAGCAACCAAAGGATGGGTATAGAGCTGAAGGGACTCTTCTCAAAGCTTTTGGTCGATAATCGATTATGGACGTATTTAATTGATCATTGATCGATTTAATATCGATCAATAAACTGCTAGAACAATTTACAGTGTTCATTATTTGGATACAATAGAAGATAATTGTCCGCAAAATTTTGTAGTGCAATAATTGCACATTTTGCAGTGAATACAATGTTCTCTGTGCCCTAATAATAGTACAAAAAGCAATGATATGCAATAGGAGAGGCAAAAGTTTAATCTATCATAGAAATCCATAATCGATTATATGCCTATTTGTCCTAAACAGGCAAACAATCAAGTCATAGGCAAACAGAATGGGTTATTAATCGTGGTTTGAACTGTTAGGATTCAGCATGAATCAATTCAGATGAAACTAAATTAAAGTTACTGTCGTGCCAACCAAGAGTGACAGTGACGTATCATTTTGTTTACAATTATTAAGTGAAACATTAACTTGTACACTCCACTTGAGCTAACGCGAATCGATAAATTACTTGTGTGTTAATCCTATCCACAGGATAGGATTAATACACAAGTGATATATCGATTATAAATCCCTCATAACTTTGTAAACAAAACACGACGTCACTGTCAATCTTGGCTGGCACGACAGTAGCAGTTAATGACATAGAAACAGGAGTTAAACATTCTCCTTGAGACGGTTCTTTTAAGTACCCAAAACATATGATTAGGTTGAGGAATATCAGACATACCTTTCAATTACGCACTTTTATTTCATTGCCAGACTATGCATTATGCTGGCAAACGTTATGTTGATTGACTTCAGGTATGGAGCTGAAGATGTGAAGATTACTGTACAGTGAAGATAATCATACAGCAAAGAAAGTTGTGCAGTGGTGAAGATAACAGTGCAGTATACACGCGCGGATCCATAGGGGGAGGATCCCCTCAAAAATCACAAAAATAAAGGGGTTTTAGCAATAGTGGTCCGGATTCCCTGAAAAATTGGTCAGCATTCAGTGTTAGGCCATCATCGGCACACCAGCGAAACGCCATTTAAATAGATAGCATTTCGCTGGGGGGCCGACGATGGCCCGCTTTTAGTGTTTTTTGGATCATCTCTCGCCTTATCAACTTAAAAAACGTTATCAAAGTTGGATCCCCTCTGACAAAACTTTCTGGATCTACGCATGAGTGTATTTATTACAAGTACCAATAGCTTTAAGAGATTTTGTGTCATATAACTATCAATAGAGTAAACCATTGTATGTGCCGTATGATATATACCAATTACCAAAAAATGTATGAATCAGCAGTGAGGAAAAACAGTATTTAATAAATAGGAGTATAATATGCCAATTAATCTTACAGTTAAATGATGTGCCATATCACTGGCCAGAAATGGACTTAACAAACAAATACGATATGTGCCAATCATCAGTACGGAAAAATAGTATATAATTAATGCCACAAAATCTTACAGTTGAGCCATTTGATGTGCCATAGCACTAATCAATGGAGAAATATGCAAACTATAAATAATAGAAAAATAAAATTGATAAAAAAGTGCCAAACAGTAGCAACAGGGGACAGTACCTATTCTATACGAACATAACATGCCATCAAATTCTGATAGCTTCAGATTTGTGTTGCTATTGCTACTTGAAAATGACCCATACTGTACAAATATTGCAATTAATATACAGAGGTCTAGGTCAGTTGTGACATGCAAACTATGTGTCATCTACATTTGTAAATACTGAAAGCTTCGGCGCATTAACTAATTTGCCTATATAATATTATATGAACCTAACTCATGTATCATTAGTGCTTTTCGCAGTGGAGCAGTGGTAGGGTGTTCTACTTGAGATTGAGATCTGTAGATCATAAACTCAAACAAACTATAACTGCTTTTTGTTTAAACTCATTTCCATACATTGTCTACTCCCATGTACTTAAGAAAAGAATAAAAGCGTCCAGTGAACAGGGTACACATGTCATAGAGGATATTTACTTTTTTGAGGTGAATACCAAATATATTTCATCGAGTGCGGTGGAAAAAATCAGTATTTTTCACGAGTGCGTAGCACGAGTGAAAATGCTGATATTTTCACCGCACGAGATGAAATATATTTGGTATTTGCCGAAAAAAAGTAAATTTTCTCTTTATTTTATACTCAACAGAAATACAGAAATCACAACCTTACTTTTTACTTGGTCGTTTCTCATTCGATTTGACTTTTGCAGTGTGTTTATTGGGTATAACATTGGGTGTAAACATAGTTTGCACCTAGAAAATGGCTGAGAATCATATTTTAACGAATGAAACGCAAGAAATTAGCATTTAAAGAAAGCCTATTGAGTGTGCCTAAGGGTATGAGTCAAGTGCAAACTGGCGCTACGCCAGGTCAAACAGTGACGTCATTATGTTTGATGTTGACGTAACAACATGCGTAGCGTTATTTTTGACAAATACAGTTAATGGCCCAGTTTCGAATCTTTCCCAGTTCCGAATCACGTCATAGTTTCGTTGCAAACTACACATCAGCGGTAAAATTTAAAATACATATTTTGGTTTGGTTTTGTTGCATAATTATCCCTCTGTATGTGAGTGAAAGCAAATATCTATAAGTTATCTGCTTGGTGAAAATAATTACAATTTTCCCCCATGACCCATTTTATGAAGGTAAATTTTCACTCGTGTCAGTATATGCTCACTGCATATTTCCGAAAAATGCTTTCGTTTGAAATGCTTTTTTTATCAAACTTTCGGTTTCAGCATGTTTTCCAACAATTATTTAAACACATCCAAGAAAAAACGGACCTTTTATTCTGTTTTTGGTTCCGTGAAAGCCGTGTAATCATCGTCACTTTTTGGCCCAGTTTCGAATCAGCTGAAAACAAGTTTATTTCACGTCACATAACAATAACGCACACGTGCTCAGCTGTTTCTACAACATATAGAAGTCAAAATTATGTGAAAAAGTTTCACGGGCACCATATGCTCTCTCTCTCTCTCTCTCTCTCTCTCTCTCTCTCTCTCTCTCTCTCTCTCTCTCAGCAGACGCGGATCCAGAAAGTTTTGACTCTGACAACGTTGTTTTTTTTTTATATATATTTCATGCCGTTTTAGTTGATGAGGGGAGAGAGGATCCAAATACCACAAAAGCGGGCCGTCATTGGCCCGCCAGCAAAACTCCATTTGATGGCCTTGGTAGCTCTAGAGAGCATTAGTGTGAAAAATGTCTGAATTTTAGGGGTATAGCGATGGGACTTTACAGGGGTTGGCGGGGGGGGGGGGGGGCTCTGTGCTCCCAGTCTTTCCTGGATCCGCGTATGCATGAGGATTATGCCTTTGTGTATGTCTGTTGAATTTCTATGTCTGTCTATCTGTATGTCTGACTGTCTGTCTATCAGTCTATCAGTCTGTCTTTCTATCTAAGTCTCTCTATATGTATATGCCTATCTGTCTGCATGTCTCTCTTTCTCCCCCCCCCCTCTCTCCCTCTCTCTCTCTCTCTCTCTCTCAGCATATATGATGTAGACCTAGCAGACCAGGGATCCTGAGCTCGATACATGTACCGGGCAATTCAAGTCTTTAGCCGGGACTCTAAATCAGTCCCGTTCCCTATTAACATTAGCTGGTAGAAGCCCATTATCTTAATTATGCATCATTTATCCGTAACCACTACATGCGCGGATCCAGAAAGTTTTGTCAGAGGAGGTCCAACCTTGACAACGTTTTTTTAGTTTGATGGGGGAGGAATTATCCAAACACCTCTATTAGCGGGCCATTTTCGGCCTGCCAGCGAAACGCACCGCTGGCGTGCCGATTATGGCCCAAAATTGAAAGCTGGCTTGGTAGCTTTTCGATTTTAAGGGGATTGGGACCAGTATTGCTAAAAATTTTCGAGGGGGGGGGGGGTCCGGAAACCCTGTCCCCCTCTGGATCCGCACATGCACTACATCCTCCTATGAGTTAAAGTAGGGCTAACGTCTTGTTGATTTTCCAGTGCCCTGGTAAATGCCTCACTCCATCACAAGTGGACATACTTGTGTCTGATGATTCCCTTGCTTTTTGTCCAACTACATGTATATATAACAGTTTTTACTTGTGTAGAGACCAGAGCCAAATCAGAATTAAGAGTGAGGCTGGTACCGTTAAACATGTTGAAGCTCTCCAGTTTTTCTTTTTTCCTGTCGCAGATTTCGTCGATCGTCTTTTTAAATGTTAAAAATCTGGCCTTTACCCCGTACTGTGTGTGTGTGTGTGTTGGGAGGGGTGGGGGGGGGTCAAGACGTTATAACCATTCAAACATCTACCATGACCCCCGCCATCCGCTACCGTATCACGTGTGCCGACCGCCCGCGTGTTGGCGGGTGGGGCAGTGGTTACAAATGCATTTTACTCTCACAACGCATGTTGGTGTATGCGTGCGCTAAATAACAATGGAAATGTGCACAGAGGTTAAATAAAAATGTCACAAAATAGAAAAAAATACTCTGAAAAAGTGAATAATAGTGTGTCTATCACAAAGCGATGCGTCAAATGACAGACTGTGCAGATCCTGATTAGAACGCGCATAAAGCAGCTATCTGATCTAGTTCAACTCTACACTGTCCCATAGACCAAGTTTACCTGTAAACCTTTCGATTATTAGCCAAGGTGTATAATCGGGAGTATAACTTGCATGTGGTAAAAAAGTTCATACAGTAGTCTAAGGACCTTTAGTTATGCGCGGATCCACAGGAGTGAGTACTTGGGGGTCCAGACCACCCCCTCCCGCATGGAAAAGCACAAAGCTGATGATTATCTTGATATTACTGGTTGGAAAAGTACAAAGCTACCTATGTCGGGTCATCATCGGACCGCTAGCGAGGCGCCATTTATATGACGTTTCGCTGGCGGGCCGATGGTTGTCCGTTTTACTTACTTTCTGTGTCCGTGCAAGTTTACTGCAATGAATACGGTAAAATAATGCGTCAAGCTCGTCATTGGAAGTAGTGATTAAGCCAACAATGCCAAAACCTTTATGCAACTGTACTACTGAAGGTAATTTCTTAGAATTCCTAAAGTGATTCGAAACTGGGCAAGTGACCCGCAACTAGGCCAATTGGCGGCCTACTTCAAAGCCGTGGTATGACACATAGCAGAGTCCGAATGATACAAATTGAAGTTCATTATTTAGGGGAATGATAGTGCTTTGTAATAGTAAAACCGAAATATTATTTACTCAGAGCAACTATTTGGAATACGCCTTGAAGTAAAAGTGATTCGGAACTGGACCATTAACTGTATACTTCACTTAAAACCTTATGTTAAAAAATCTCAGTCACAAAATTGCCAAGAAAGCCTTGTTTTGCTACAGTTCTATTCTATGTTACAGTGAAAATATAAATCGTATCAGTCACTAGTGAAAAAATACGATATTTTTTCACTGTAGAAAAATACCAATTTTACTCACATTTGATATGCATTGAATTCACTGCTTGTGATAAAATAATAAAATGTACTCTCTTGAGATGGGTTGGTGTTAAAAGAATCGGAGTGGCTGCTGCCAGTTAACTGGTAGCAGCGATTTTACGTTAAAATGGCTGCTGCCAGTTGACTGGTAGCAGCGATTTTAACGTAAAATCGCTGCTGCCAGTTAATTGGTTATAGCCATTTTAACGTGAAATCGCTGCTGCCAGTTCGCTTCAGTATTTTTATTGTAGTGTGTATAGAAAGTTATTTTGCATCGACTGAAGTAGCAAAATGTTAGTGAATGCCTTACTTAATAAGTTGTTTAACGTGTTTCCGAATTTGTTTCATGTTAAAGTGTGAGTATGGGCTATGTTGAGCTTCCAAAAACGTAAAAGAGTGACTATATAACAAACAAACAAACAAATATGTTGTTGCTAGTTTTGATTAATTTTAAAAGCGCACATCTTATTATTACGGAAAATAATAGTTTTGCTGTTTGAATCCCATGGCCTTTTTAATGGACCCAACAGTAAGAATTTAAACTAAAACATCTTCTGCTGAAATTATTTGAAATTACAATCTCCTATCATTCTTCGGGAGTTAATACTTTGCAATGTCACTTCATGTACAAAAACCTAAAGAGTTTTGTTAGTCGCTGTGAGTTCGTAAGCTGCTTCGATAATATCCTGGTCGTAAACCCCGAAGAAAGGTTTACTCACGACGCGGCTCAAAAAAGTTGGGTTCTTGTTTTTGGGTCGGCTTCGATTGATTTGTCTTTTGTCACTTGTATTTTCTTTCCTATATAGAAACGTATATTGTTCTGTTGATTAAAGTTAAAGGATTGCGATGAATAATTATTAGAATGATTTACGTAATTGTAAAAAATACCATAATTAGAACGTATGATTATTAATTCGAATTACTGCCAATTAGATAAAGTCGCACAATTGTCTAGAGCAATAAGAGGACATACAAAAGATCATAAGTTCATCAAAATAAAACTTAAAATCCCATTTTGTTTCCAAACCCTCTGTGAATAATTACATGCGCGGATCCAATGGGGGAACTGAGGATCCGGACCTCAGACCCTCCATTTTAAATTGTGCAACTTTGTCTGAACCACCCTGGTCTCCAACTAGACACCCTCTCCCCTCCTGAGACACATTTCTGGATCCAGGTTTTACATTACTGCATGTGTAAACACTGGTTTGCACCATGCGTCACCGACTCAAACCTTCTTGTCAAAATAAAAATAAAAATTTAACTGGAAGCAGCGAATTTACGTTAAAATCGCTGCTACCAGTTAACTGGCAGCAGCGATTTTAACGTAAATTCGCTGCTGCCAGTTAACTGGTAGCAGCGATTTTAACGTACATTCGCTGCTGCCAGTTAACTGGTAGCAGCGATTTTAACGTAAAATCGCTGCTGCCAGTTAACTGGTAGCAGACCTTGCCTAAAAGAATATGAAAGCAAGAAAACAAGCACGGTGACTTATGCTTTTAATATACAAAATAATTTTACACATAAATGTTTGATAATCTGACACTATGCTTCTACAATAGTTCTGATATAGAGTTTCGCTAGTATGTATTGTATATTCGTTTAACAAAAAGTCATCACTTTTTATATGTGTTCACAGTTTGTATTACAGGTTGTCAAATGCAGATCAAATCATGTATTTTGGAGAAAATAACGTAATGTTCTTGTAATTACCATCGCATTCTGTTGTTGTTGTTCTTGTAATAAGGTGTGTGTCCGTGTACGTGGGCGCGTGTGTGTGTGTGTGTGTGTGATTTATAATGGATTAATAAAATGTAATGGTCTTTAAATAGTCTTGAATATGTTTTACAACTGTGCAAGGATCCATAGGCGGGGGAGGGGGGGGGGCAGGGAGACCGGACCCCCCCCCCTGAAAAATCACAAAGAAATTACGATTTTTTAGCAATACTGGTCTGGATCCCCTGAAAAAAATCCAAAGGTACCAAGCCAGAATTCAATGTTGTGCCATTATCGGCACGACAGCGAAAATTTAAATATCATTTCCCTGGCGGGCCGATGATAGCCTGCTGGATCCTCCCTCCTCTGTCTAAAAAAAACGTTGCCAAAGTTGTTGGACCCCCTGGCAAACTTTCTGGATCTGCGCATGACAACCGCTTTTGAAAATTCTCATTTTTACACTTAGAATGGCATATTGCTTATTCTGGAAAGCGAGCTTTACGAAAACTGGTCTACTACTATAAAGCAATGCCAGACCTTGCAGTCACAGACAGTTGACAATCTAATAAATCAATTAAAAGTGAATATGATCAGAAATGCCACAAACAATTATCATCAACCAACCCATTTCACCGTACATGTAAGAGACATAAACCCTTTTAAGACTCCTGGGATTTTACGGAAAGTTTGATACAGTAAAGTCAGGATGGACCATTGCATATATTGAGGGTTACAGGTTTTAATTTTCAAACAATGTTATGTTTCTTTCTCTGAAGATCGAGTTTATCTTTGCAAACATTGCAGACCCTGATGCAATGCCGACATATGCTGCATTTTATCAGGGTTTTCACTGTTTTCCAAAGTACCCTTTAGCAGTCCAAAATTATTTTATTTTGTTTTATTCACATACTTTAGAGGCGACTACTACAAATTGAATAAGTTGTAAAATGTTATCAACATAAGATGAGGATCCATCAACATGTCATTCCAAAAAGGAGGAAAAGGAGACACAATTTGGAAATTAATATTTACTCGTTTATAATAACTTTTTAATGAATCTATCAAATACAATAGGATGTTTAATATCAAAAGAATTAGCTTTATTTATTTGTTATGTAGTTAAACTGGGTACACCTGGCTAACAATTTGCTCAAACGAGAATTGAGTGCTTTAACTGCAGAAGATTTGGCCTGTAAGATGTATTTAACCCTTAACCTCAAAGAGACGCCTTTTAACAATTTTGAAAATAGAGCAGACCCAGATCAGGCAACTCTTGTGAGAGCTGCCTGATCAGGGTCTACTTTGTTTTCTATTGAAAAAAGATATATCCAATCCTTCACAAGTGGACCTGAATGTTCTATGTACCAAAATGAAAGTTTATTTATATAATTATTCATAGAAGGTGGAACCTAGCATGAATATTCATGAAGGAAAGGGTTAACCCCAGTAACTGCGGCTGCTGTACACTTTAGATCTAATTATTCATGGTGGGTGGAGCCTATCATAAATATGCACAAATAAAGAGGTTAAGCCTCTAATGACTGCAGCTGCTGTATACTTAAGGTCTAACAATTCGTAGTGGGTGGAGCCTAGCATAAATATTTGTGAAGGCTAGTGGCTGCGGCTGCTGTACACTTTAGGTTTGTGATTCTGTTGTTGGTTCATTGGTTGTTGTTGCTTCTATTGTGTGTGGGGGCGTTGAGTTTTGAATTCTTTCTAGTTTTACAATCATCTTGCCGAGGAAGAGATAGCTGGTTACTTTATTTTAATTTATCATATGATGTCGCGTCTGGGAGTGAAATAACGCCATGCAATAAAATCTGTAAACCACTAGTGGTTTATCGATTTTCGGGAAACGTTATGACGTCCATAACAACGTTGCGTACATAATGACAAAATTATAACGTTTTTACGCCAGAAATGAGATTTCAAAGTATTAGTCATATGATAAATAGAATCTAACATTCGTGCTCTTGTATTATTGAATTTATTAAACTCGTTGCGAAAAAGAGATAAAATGCTCGGCGAGCCTCGCATTTTATCTCTTTTCCCCAATTCGTTTAATAAATTAAATAAAACATGAGCACTCATGTAAGATCCTCTATGTATTCTTGCTCTCTATGTTTATGTTGTTTTTTGTCTGAATTTTAATGTCTCTTCCTCATATTGCCATTGCTTGGTCTTGTGATTGTGGTATTTTGGCCAGT
This sequence comes from Loripinus fragilis, assembly GCA_964019695.1. Taxonomy (NCBI): domain Eukaryota; kingdom Metazoa; phylum Mollusca; class Bivalvia; order Lucinida; family Lucinidae; genus Loripinus; species Loripinus fragilis. The sequence goes on from OZ026516.1 coordinate 86,130,660, forward strand.
ACAGTAAAACCTGTCTAAAACGGCCACTCAAAAATAGACAAAATAAAGGTCTTAACGACAAATGGTAGCTTAACGAAGGTAGAAAGTATTAAAGAATGCTCCAAGAGAGCATTCTGCAATACTTTCTACCTTCATTAAGCGATAATCGGTCTTGAAAGCCAATATTTAGTCTTCTTTTTGAGCGACCACTTAAGACAGGTTTAACTGTATTTGGTTTAGTCACCTAACTATCTGAATGAAAGTTCAATACATCACCTTGATTATTGTCAGAAATCAATAAAATGGGGACCCTCTCTCTCGCATAACACAGCTAGAAAAGTGTCATTTGAACATCGACGCCCCAGCCAGTTTCGCTTCATACCTTATGAAGTCTGCATGTTATTGCAAGTGTGTATTGAGAACATCGTCTTCACTGTAAAGTTTCATAACAACATTTTATTCCAAAATTAAAGCTGCATAGTCTGTAACTTTTGATCTTTTATTTTTGAAATAATGTTTCTGTTTTTCAAGAACACAGTAAAAAACTAAAATTCAGGTATACATTTTACGTATTTCGTAGATCTTTACAAATTATCAGTATCAAAACAACAGCATTTATGTTAAAACTTGACTGTCTATAATTATTGGAGGGACGCAAATAATTACCAACAAGAGAAAAAACACCTGTTTTCATAAGATAATTTACTTTTCCATGCAGTTTTCAGCTTTAGTGAACAGATTTATTGTGAAAACCTAACTTAATTCTGATTTTACAAATGAAAGAAAAGAAAAATTTTCGAAAAATGTTCATAGTTGCAGACTTAGTCTCTTTAAGTGAGCCACCATCACAAACTACGGAACAACCCACGGCACCGTGATAAAGAGACACAAAACACTAACAAATACAATGTTGGGTTGAAACTTCTCCTGCAAATGGGTAATCAGAAATGATATTCAAATTTAAAGGCAGCTTAAAAAGTAAAGCATCAAGCTCTCTTTTCACCAGCGAGATGGCACTTTATGGCCTGTATTATATTTTCAGACCACGGGAAGTAATTAAAAATCTTATTTGGAAAACATTATGTCCTTCTGATGCATGAGCCTTCTAAGTTTATGACATTATTCGAAATGATACACAAGATATGGTACAACTGATTATTTCAGACCAAAAAGCGTTAATTTTGATTTTAAAAAAAACTGAGTCAGCAAGAATACCCTTTTTATCCAAATTTTACGGTCTCTTTATGCGCACCCACCTGTAAAGCTTCATGACGACTTCAAAAGTACTCGAGATATACACACAAACAAAATATACACACGTATATGGTCCTGACAAATCTAAACCAGCAAGAGTCATGACAAATCGGTCCTCTTATGACAAAGCAGCTAGTGTAGTTTCATTAATAGATAAAACATGGCGCATGTGAGTCTTGGAGAATGAGCTGTCTTATCTATTTCACGACACATCATTTTCTTATGCTGCATTCACCTGTGTGAGATATCACGACATAATACCAAACAGTACATGATCTATGGTTCAACCATACCAACATGGTCAATACAGCGCTTTGAGAATGTGAATCACGTACGCTATATTTTCCCAATAAACATGTGTAACTGAGGAAGCGCAGTAGCTCAGTGGTAAAGTGCTTGACTCGAGATCAAGAGGCCGCGGGTTCGAGCCTCAACGGCGTCACTGCGTTGTGGTCCTTGAGCAAGACACATTTATCCTAGCTTAGTACTGGTTCAACCCAGGAAGACCCGTCCATGTTTCACTGAAAGATTGTTAATGGGACGTAAAGAATTGAATCAAACAAACAAACAAACATGTGTAACCGTGCAATGTACTCCAAGCAAACACATAACGTTGGATCCATGATGGAGTTCGGCTGGATTCGGATTGCGACGACGCCAAACTAAATAAAGAATCGGAAGAACGTAAACCAGCGATGTCAGATCGATGTCCAACATTTATGTCGTATCAACGTTGGATTTTGGTTGGATATTGGTCGCGACATGAGCGACAAAAATACAACGTTTGTACAACGATATATATTTCGGATATGGATTAGACGTCACATTCTGACGTCTATCTAATGTACAAATAGCCAAAATCCAACATCCACCCAACGACAAGCAGACATAGCAGAGACGATATCTACAGAAAACACATCTAAAAATCTTGTCTGCTGAAGTCGTCTGCTGCATGTACATGCTAAATCAATGACTAATTTCGTCATACAGACAAACAATATGGAGCAAGATCGGACTGCTATTAGCAGGGATTAGGTTGTGTGGACGACGGGTTTTCATTGTTTGGACGTTGGATTTTGGTTGTATGGACGTTGAAATTTGGTTGTGTGGACGTTGGATTTGGTTGTATGGACGTTGGATTTTGGTTGTTTGGACGTTAGATAGACGTCAGAATGTGATGTCTGATCGACGTCAGAAACATACATCAGTACAACGTCAGATTTGGACGTTGTTACAGCGTTAGATTATGACGTGAAAACAATTTGCAAATACAAAATGCAAAGTAGATGCAACGTCAAGATCTGACCTCTATTCAACGTCAGTCTAACGTTAAACGTCCGCTGGGCTACAACTTTCAAGATAGAAAAAACACAAAACATGGCGAGAAAGACTGTGCAAAAAAGAAGTAGGACCATTGGTATGAGAGAGGCTAGTTCACCGATCTGGTAGGTTATAATTAGTTTTATTGCCTTTTGCAAAAATTTTGTCAGTATGTCATTAATTGCACTGAAAAAAATGAACATGTCGACAATTAAGCTTCTGTTGTTATTAATAAAATCTACTTTGTTAAATTGTTTGAAGAATTGAATAAAACAGAGATGGCCAATTAGAAATTTTGTTCAGCGTATTATGACACGAGTTTAGATATTGTGTCCAGTCAGAAGTACCCCCATCAACGTTATCAAGTGTGCTTTAAATGAAACCACTGAAAGGAGTTAAGCTATTGTGCCCCATCAGAAGTATCCCCATCAACTTTGTCAATGGTTCTTTAAATGAAACCACTGAAAGGACTATTATGACAAAAGTTTATATATTATGTCTTATCAGAAGTATCCCCATCAACATTATCGAGGGTTCTGTAAATGAAACCACTGAAAGAACTAATATGGCAAGAGTTTAGATATTGTGTCCAGTCAGAAGTACCTCTCCCATCAGCGGGAGATGCTTTAAGGATGCTTTAAATGAAACCACTAGTTTAAAAAGGCTTTTAGATATTGTGCCCCATCAAAAGTATCCACATCAACTTTATCAATGGTTCTTTAAATGAAACCACTGAAAGGACTATTATGACAAAAGTTGAAATATTGATGGTTCTGTAAATGGAAACACTGAAAGAACTTTAGTGATTATTCTTATTATGAGTTCAGTTATTGTGTCAAGTCAAAAAATCCCCTTCAACTTCATCTAGATTATTTTAGAATGAAACCACTGAAAGAACTATTATGGCAAGAGATTAGATATTGTGTCATGGCAAAAGTATCCCCTCGACTTTATCAGGAGTTCTTGCAATAAAACCACTGAAATAACTATTATGAAAAGAGATTAGATATTGTATCCCATCAGGAATATCCCCATTAATTTTACCGATGGTTCTGTAAATGAAACCACTGAAAGAACTAATATGACAAGAGCCTGTCAGAAGTATCCTTTCAACTTTATCAATGGTTCTTGAAATGAAACCACTGAAAGAACTATTGTGAGAAGACTTTAGATTTTGTGTCCCATCAGAAGCATTCCCATCTTTAAATGAAACACTGAAAGAACTGTATGGACAAGATTTGTTAGATATCATATATATATGCAGCTGCTATAAGCTTGACAAAAGTGCCATTCGCAAGAAAATCCTGTCTGTAAATGTTTGGAGCAACAACTTGCCCGCTCAGCTACAAATACTAGCTAATTTGGATGAAGCATGATTAGTTATATACTCATGTCCAATGAAAACGCACCACTCTTCAGATGCACATATTTGTGGCCTATCAAAAGCTGTTCCCAAAATGTGTCATTTATAATTATTATTTAGGACAAATGCAATGTTTTCGCACAAAAATTTCAATTCCAATGACTCCGTTAACACATGACGTAACGTCAGCCTCAAAATTGCGTTAATCGCATTTTGGATGTACACAAAAGACCCCAAAATCTCGTTTAAATGTGTTCTGTTTGCCAGTAGATCTCCTGTCATTTTGTCACAACTGTCAAAGTTGTGACGCAACACCTAACGCTACAATTACGCGAAAAATGCCACTATGTAAGCTTAAATATGGAATGGTCCGACAAACTTCGACGTAAAATGTTTAATTGCGATTTCTACAGTCCTAGTGTTCTACAAAATGCTTATTTCCGTCGTACAAACTCAAACACATGCAAAACGTCATACAAATCCTCTAAAAATTTGACGTTGCACCATTGACGTCAACTTTGAGCGCGTCGCCAGCCATTGTTCGCAACGCTACCGTTTTAAATCTTCTAAAATGCATGTTCATCTTTTAGTGCGAGTATTATCTAACATTAAGTTCAACACAGATACTCTTAGATTTTTGTATACCAGCTTTTAGAAATTGACGTTTATCAAAATCGATCGATACCTACGCTCCGTCGATGTTAACGACCCGCTACACGAGCAAGAAATCTTCTTGCTACGACCTTGTTGTAATTTTGCATCAGTAAAAGAAGGATTCCTTGAATGTCTCGAGTTTACGCCTAGTCAAAATTATGCTAGTGACGTAACATCGTGACGTTATAGCCGCTTTCAAGGCAATATGAATATTCCTGGCTATCAATTTAGAGATTCTTTACAATTTATTTAAAGAATAATGCGAGAAAATGCTTTTGAAAATTCAGACACATTCGATGGCTGGTTTTGTGACTTTCTGTTTTGATGGTTGTTTTGTTAAATGCTTCCAGTGCGTGTCATCCGTGATCATCCCGTTTTAAAGACCTATCAGTAACTAACGGAATTGCTACAGTACAATAAGACGCAATTGCATAAATAAAATGTTATGTCGTTAAAAAGATATAGTCATTTTTGTAGGTGGTGCGTTTTCATTGGACATGAGTATACATGTTAGGACACAGCAAAATGTATACATTGGCAAGTGGAGTAGCCAAGAGTCCTATGTATTTTCAGCAGAAAACTAAAACTCTGGTCAGACTGTGCGGATTCGCAGACTTATTCAAATCTTCGATGTACGCACATGCTAACTTGTGCTGGATATAGGCTCGAAATGACAAAATGATCTGATAAGACTTTATTGTAGTGTATAAAAATAAATCAGGGTTCCGGATTTTCCTCTTCCGACGTTCGTGGAAATTCATATACCGGGTACCAGTTCAAAATGCATTAATGGGCCGGTGTCCATTGTCGCACAGGAAGCTCGTTAGCACGAACAAATCTAGATGAGGTATCGTCAGGTCTCGCGAGAATGGGCCGGTGTCCAGCCTAAGGTACAAGTTGGCATATGCGAACAGCGAAACTCGAATCAGGCTGCGCACCCGCTCAATCTGATCAGAGTCTTCGCTGTCCGCATAAAAATCATTGGGAAATTGGCTACCTATAATTCGCCTAGTGAAGACTCTGATCAGACTGCGCAGATGCGCAGGCTGATCTGAGTATTCACTGGGCACATATTTAAGTTTCACTGTGTCTCGGTTCATTTCAAACATTCTATTTTATTACAGAATAAAGGGATAAAATATTTTGGCAGAAAATGTAGTCGATGCTTGTAATATTGTTAGACATGTATTGACATCAGCTTTTAATAAGATTTTACCACTTTCATTATACCATAGAATCATTTGCAGGCTCATAAGTAAGGTTTTAAACCTTTTCAAACGAACTAGTTGAATCTTCTTTTTGGTACATAACTGATGTTTTAATGTCTATTTTAGCTAAAGTATTTTGGTGACAGACATTTATAAAAGCAAAATAAAATGTACTTTAAAAAGCGAAATTATACTTACCTTTGTTTAAGTTCATTTTTTTGTTATTAGAACGTGCTAACAAATGATGAATTTATTGATACCATTCATAAGAAGTGTGTGTATAGCATTCTAAAATACCCGTTATAATTTTTCAAATGAGCCATAACCTGAAAAAAACAGTCCTTGTGATATTGACGGGAGACTAATCTCCTGGTCAGCCCTTTACAATTTCTCAGATGAAATTGATCCTTCCAAGTTCTATGTTTACAGAACTTAACAGTAGATCTTAAATGGGCGTGTTGTGGTCGTCCTTAGAGTAACAGTCATATTCAAGAGCAGTTGATAAAGCTATGACGGGGAATTTTGGCAGTTGAGCTGTTCCTATCAAAGGAGCTTTACCAAGAAAAGGTTCGGTCTTCTTTTCCCAATGAATCATCGTCTCTGATAGAGGTAAAAGCGGGGGTTTATACATGTATTGGTGCTTATCGCATAGGCAAACAGTAAAAACAGTAGGGCTCTGGGCCCGGAATTACAATGCCTCCTTAAAGTTAAGAATGACTTAAGTTAAGTATTGATATTTCAACATGCTATATATAATGCTAAATAAATTGCCCGGTTCGATGTGGTATTTGTGGTCAAAGATATCATTGTGATCTTCAGAAAATTTAAAACTGTTTTGATTTTAATCAGTTTTAAACGTTATTTTTCGCATCCTGAAAAATCAATGCTTAACTTAAGTTTTCCTTAACTCCAAGGAGGCATTGTAATTCCGAGCCCTGATGTCTAAACATACGCATAGACTCGCCACACAGGGTAAGAAATCTTTATCATATGTTCAAAACTGTTGAAGACCAGCGTCGTATTAAGTCACATACAGAATGTTCTCGCAAATGCAAAGTAAGCTCGTACCAAATATTTGATGTCTAGAACTTTGAAACTATTAGAGGGTCACTGATGAGGCCTAAATGACCGAAACTAGCTAGTCTGGTCCAGAAAATATGCACACTCTAGTTTCAGTTCTTTGGTGCATTCTTTGCTTCCAATGGATACCCTTTTTAAGAACATATTATAATTGTAAAGTAAAAGAAAATGTGTACACTCCTCTTGAGCTAATGTGAATCGATAAATCACTTATGAATTAATCCTACCCTGCGGATAGGATTAATCCACAAGTGATCTATCGATTACATGTCCCTGATAACTGTGTAAACAAAAAATGACGTCACTATCACTCTTGGCTGGCAGGACAGTACTTTCCTCTGAAATAAGAAAAGATTAATGCAGTGAATTGACGTAAACATAAACATATAGACATAAGACGGACAAAATATATAATACACAGGAATGAACGAAATGATAGATGGACGAACGGACCAGCAGCACAGGCTGACATACCCATACACATGCACTAGGCATCTTCTCAAGCGAAGTTTTTCGCCGATATTTACGACACACCCATCTACATATAAAGATCGAAGTAAGATGTCAGAGTCCTTGCTCGATAAGCGTATGGTGACGATTAGAAGTATCAAAGAAAAAACATCGGGTGAATAAAGCACCATAACCTGACCAACTACGTAATTCTACGCTGAAGTTAGAAGTAACAAGTATTATATTTTCAAAAAAGCTGGCTGTCGTTTAGCCCTATCATTGTATGTATTCTTGCCCACTGCATGCTTCCATTTTGAACTTCTAGAGCTTGTCCATGTAAATTTATTCTAAGCTCTGATTATTAACATCTGAACTGTGATTTGTTACTGTTCACAAACCAAATTTGGGATTCTTAGAGCTTATGCTCGTGGCACGATTTTTCTAGATCTGGTGGCAGTGGTAAAGGTGTGTGACGCTCCATGACCCTAAATGCATTACGACACGAATTTTGGCATTCCTACCTAAAATAATATAGGAGATATACTCTAGATATGATATGAACACTCACACACTTAGGACACTAAGGACAGGCAGTTTGATTACTATATGCCTCTCTTTGGGGTCATAAAACCTGTTTGTCATGACCGTCATAAAACAGTGCCTGAATTCATAGTAATTCTATGTTATCAGATGTGGATTACAATCACATAAGTACGTTTACTGATGTGAAGTTCGCTCGCACTCTTTGCCAATCAGGGACGTTTTAACTTTGGGACGTTTTAATTTTGCCAGCTTTTTTGAAAAGCTAATACTTATTGCGTTTATATAAGCGGGTGGGCAAATTGGTGCCTTCTTCGTGAAAACTTATTTTCGTAAACAAGCTTGCCTCGCGCTATAGGTAACCCTACAGATTTCACGGACAGTTTACTTCGCGCCGTAGGTCAACCTACGATATTTGGTACCCCACTCGTTGTTCGGCAGCGAATTAAACGTAGCATGAGCACGGCATAAAGGTTTGGTCAAAACCTGAATTTGATGTGTGTTTTGAATGATGTTTATATAAGCGGCCGGCCATGGCCGACCGCAAAAAGTTTGAAATCAGAAAGGTTCGTATGGATTAGTACCATTTTAGCTCTTTGCATGCTGGTTAATTTATCATGCTTTTTTTGTTGTCGTCTGCTGATTTTTTTCAAAATCAACTCTTTCAAGCATATCTTCAGGAGCACAATCAGCGTGTCAACCGGCTTGCATACAGATAAGGACCGGCGTTCCGTCGGTCCTTATCTGGGTCTAAATTGTTTGCAAAGGCTATCGGCAGACGACAAAAGTTGTATATATTTATAATAATCAAATGTATATTATATGGTCGCAAGCAAAGAGTCTAAAGGAAAGAAATAATAGTTTGAATATCAAGTATAATGCCAGCTTCTGTTCAGTACATATGGAAGAAGGCTTTGTGATGAAAGCAATTTGAATTTCATAATTACCAAATGTGATTATATCAATATAAACGAAATGTTTAAATTCTAAGATGACTCCGGACCATGACTGTGCATTTATTCGGTGTCTTAAGTACCTTTTCATAAGATCTAATTGTCAGTGTAAGTATCAGGCATTGATATGGGAGTGTCATAGAGCTTCCTGATTGAATGTATACTGTCTCAAAAAAGAAACGTTACATTTATTTTTACAAAATTCTATGCCCTCTTTTGAAAACAGTGAAGATCCAGATCAGCTGGTTTCTCATGAAGCCAGATGATCAGGATCCACACTGTTTATCATCCACGCAATAACTTTAATTTATAATAATCAAATGTATGTATGTATATATATATATATATATATATATATATATATATATATATATATATATATATATATATATATATATATATATATATATATATATATATATATATATATATATATATATATATATATACAAAAAAGAAAGTCCACAATACAGGAAATTATATCTTCAAATAAAGAATAAAAATTCGCCTTGTTTTTTCTTCTAATTTAATTCTTAACGCGTTTCACTACTGTGTAGATCTTCAGAAGACATTATTTTAAACGACGTCAGCTATTGTTGCTATAGACGCTGACGTCGTTTAAAATAATGTCTTCTGAAGATCTACACAGTAGTGAAACGCGTTAAGAATTAAATTAGAAGAAAAAACAAGGCGAATTTTTATTCTTTATTTGAAGATATATATATATATATATATATATATATATATATATATATATATATATATATATATATATATATATATATATATATATATATATATATATATATATATATATATATATATATATATATATATATATATATATATATATATATATATATATTGAAAGTTTGAAGAATAACCTATATGTGTATCGTTTCTTTCGACTCAGTGTATAATCAGTCAATAATTGGGTAGAAGAATTGTGATATGGTCATGTACTAAACATATTTTCCAACCAAATGCCAATCAAGCTTGGGTTTACGAAATGTGGGGATTTTTTTTTCATAAGTGCGTTTTATGGTCACTCTCATATATAAAAACAAAAAAGCATGATATAATAAACATTTTCTAAAACATTTTTCAGACAAGGTGCGTACGATAGAGTATTATTATTATTATTATTATTATTATTATTATTATTATTATTATTATTATCGCTCTTGTTGGTATAAATAATTTAGTAATTTTACGTTTAATTTTACGTTTAATTTTTATATAATAATAATAATAATAATAATAATAATAATAATAATAATAATAATAATAATAATAATAATAAATAATAATAAAATAATAATAAAGTTTTCACAAAGTGTGATATATTGGTACGAAATATGTGACGCATTGGTACCAATTTTTCACGTGCTGTGAGGAAATGGTACCGATTCTTCACAGTGTGAAATAATTTGCGGATCAACAAAGCTATGGGTGTATTATTTTACTATGTATACGCACAGACCATACGATATGATAGCTTACATATTATTATTATTATTATTATTATTATTATTATTATTATTATTATTATTATTATTATTTTACTACCAAAGCACGCGTTTGTATCAGTCAATTTAAGTACACGTATTTTAGTCGTTTGTGTGTCTGCTAGGTTGAACCGCAAATTTCACGCTTCGTAAATTTCACACCATGTGAAGAATTGGCACCAATACGTCACTATTGGCAAATGTGAAATTTATGTATGGTCAATTTTGATAATATTTGCGGTGTAATAACTGTGCTTATATTTCACATTTTTTTGTTTTCAACGTATGAAGAACTAGTACGATTTTCTCAGATGTGAAGAATTGGTACCGAATTTTCACTAGTGTGAAGAATCGGTACCAAATCCACACACATGTGCAGAATCTGTACCAAGTCCTCACATCTGTGAATAATTGGTATCAAAGCATAACATGTGAAAATTGTTATCAAAACTCTCACATGTGAAGAACTGGAACCAAATCCTCACACGTGTGAAAAATTGGTACTAAATTATCACACATATGAAAATTTGGTACTGAATTGTCACAGATGCCAGTGACAAAAGTGTGAAGAATTGGAATCGAATGCAAAGTGAAGCAGATTAGGAGGGGGGGGGGGTATTTTATCAATGTAAGGAAAAATTCTATGAAATTTGACTTTGCGTATTTTTCACAAAGTGTGAGATATTTGAACGAAATATGTGACGCATTGCTATCAACTTTTCACGTGCTGTGAGGAAATGGTACAGATTCTTCACAGTGTGAAATTTACGAATTGTGAAATTTGCAGTTCAACGTTGAACCGCAAATTTCACACTATGTGAAGAATAAGTACTAATACGTCACATTTGCCAAATGTGAATTTTCCGTTGTATGTGACGTAGTGGTACCATTTTTTCACGTGCTGTGAGGTATTGGTACCAATACTTCACAGTTTAAAATTTGCGAATTGGAGTTCTACTGATAAGGCGTGCATTTTCCCTAAACATGATAACAAAAACGAACTTTTTAATTGGCTTAGTGTTTTTACGGCGGCCAAAAGGCTGCCGTTCTAATATCGCTTTAGACCTACAATTTATGCAAATTTTCACCAATCAGAAGTATTCTTAAATTGTAATATTCATCACACCAGATAGAAAACAATGCCCTCATTGGTTAATACTCAGACTGACCACGCGATCTTATTATAGATGCAATTTAACTTGAAAATTTCCATGTAAATGGCCGAGAACCAGTCTGTGCACTAGTCCTTATAATGAACATTGATCATGAATATAGGTCAACTCCCGCTGTACAGCAGTTCCAATTTGCTTTACTACCATTCTTTGCATGCCTTGCTTAATTGCACATAGTAAATAAGAGCAATATAAGATAACTCACTATATCCTAAAGGACTTTAACAGCATTATATAAAGCAAATCTTTGTATTTTTTATTCAAGCCATTATGGTTTCCGTATCAAATGCGCGTTACACGATTATAGTCTGTTTCATAAATTTCGACATTATGCAGTGATTTTTTTTACCTGCGCGTCCTGGGTCTCAGACGCATACTTCTCACAAAGGACGCATGATTTTAAACCATGAGAGTCCTGCAGGATGCATTAAAATTTTGGCGAAAAGTCTGCATTTAGTATTTGCAACTTTCGTTTTGAGTGTTTTTTTTTTTTTTTTTTTAACTTGCGCATCGTGTCTTGAATAAAATTGGTAAAAACCGGTACTGAAAAAACTCCCCAACAGTATAGCGATCATTACTTCCCTTGGGAAACACGTGTTTTCAGATATGACCCACTGTAGGGGAGTTTACCGGTAAAAGCCAGTACCGGACTACTGGTAAAAACCAGTGCCGATAAACCAGTACTGATCCAATACTACCAACCCGAAATGAAACATTTTAATAATGCGTTTTACCCGCAAGTTTAAACACCCTGCTTCCAGCAAATACCAATAGAATGGTTAAAGTATTACTGCAGGCTCATGAAGTACGGAGACTGGACTGTGCACAGATGATAAAAGAAAAATTAATATGGTATGTCCAAAGGCTCAAATGCAGTAACTTCCAGCACTACACTTGTAGGCATGCAGAGTTAGATGAACACAGGCTAATGACCTGGGCTCTAAAAAATATATGAAAACTGCGAGACAAAAGTCTGACTCTTGGCAAAAGATGATAATATGATTAAATTAAGGAAATATACTGTCTGCAACTGAACTTTTTATTAATAAGAAAGTCAGGTAGGTTTTTATATCTTTATTATTTTACTTGACAAAGTAAATTAAGTTTTATCTTTATTATAGTATAAATAAGTATGCCAGTGTTTTGCTTCCCAAATTGGCTTCTATGAATGGCCGGATTCGTATGGATACACAAAATTTATAATTCAAAGTGGACGTCGTATGGGATGCAGAACTTCGAGTTTGGGATGCAAAGAATTTTGGCCCAGTGAGTCCCGGGACTCATAGAAACAAATTTGTAAAAAAATCACTGAATTAGGTCTAGCCTATTTCTAAAACAAATATAACAAGTGTATTTAATGCATTACAATATATACAAGGGCGTAAAATTCATCGCGAATTAGAGAGTAACCTCGGGGTTCAGGCGAGTAAATACGTGCAAAGCTTGCTCTGACCGGCAAATGCATGTTTTTACAAGGACAGTGTAGCTATCGGCAGCGTCTCTCTTTAATCAGACAACATGCTGCGTTATAAATAGACAGCCAAAAAGCCCACGTTATAATGTCTATTAATAGCGCTTAACAAGATACATCTTTGTGAAAAAAGATGTATCTTAATAAAAGAGGTTATAATGGGGATGGATATTTAACGGTAAATAATGGCACATAATTTCCTACAATTTGAATGTGCCCACAACCCACAATCCTACACTTAGACTCAGATCAACCTCCGCAGCTGTACATGTATCAGCGTATTTTGCTATTTCCTTTAGGAAGATGACAAGCACAAGCTCTAGTTTCTTTAACTACATGTATGTCAGACGAACATGTATCATATAAGGCTAACTATCCGGGGCTAACTTGCAAACAGCCAGCACCAAATCTCGGGCCAATATGGGCCCGCCAGCAAAACGCTTTTCGGGTGGTGTTTTTCTGGCAGGCCGAGAGTAGCCGGATTTTACGTGCTTACTGGGAGCTAGTCGATCAGTTTTTGAGTCTACATGTATTTATTCCCCGACCCCGGCTATGGCGAGGTGCCACAGGAAATAGAAAGGTTATAGGAGTTAGTTCCACACAAAAGTGATTTGGTATATCAGTATTTTTCTGTAAATAGAGGCATTCATAATATGTAAATAGAGTGGTGAAAGTGTAAACCATTTAAGACTTGAAAACTACTCCAAGTTGAGATCTGAGACGGGCAGAATCTAGCCTATGTGACAACAACAACAACAATATGGCATGTTTTTTCGGGGTTTTCAGTTTGTTTCAGTACATACATTTATCGTCAAAATCTCCCGTTTTCTTAAAAACATTAGGACTAATAACATTGTTCCCTAGCCTTTGCTGGTGAAGTGCCTAAAATTTGGAACGATTCAGATGCATATCGCTCAGCGAAAAGAGCACCAAGCAAAAGAGAGACCAGAAACATAGCACAACTTCCAAATTCGCTGGTTTTAGACGGAACATCCTTTTCCAGCATGCAAAGACAGGGAGTATAAGGGGATTTCGTCACTTAGTTGTGTTAAAATTGTAAGTATTTGAGAGCCGCCGAATATCTTTTTTAAAGATATTTCTTGTTAAAATTGGCGTGGTACCGTTTCGACTTAATAGAGATTAAGTGCTTAAGTATTAAGGATGGAAGTGCTCTTTAAATTCAAATGTGTACTGTCTTCGTTCTGCGCATGCGTACGAAATACGCTAAATATGATGTTTGTGAAATTCGCGTCTTTTAATTTATTTTTAGGTGCTTCACCCTCCCCTCCCCCCCCCCCTTGACCCAGGATGCCCTTTACATATGTTGTGTATATATGTAGTGACATTACATTGTCAAAAGGACATCTTGGGTCAAGGGGGGATAACATCTAAAAATAAACTTCAACTTTCCAATGACAAACGTCGTATTTTTAGCATATTTCGCAGAAAGAAGACAGTACACTTTTGGATTTAAAGAGTACTTCTATCCTTAATATTTAAGCAGTTTTACTCTTTGAAAAATAGCAATCCATTCAATCATAGTTTTAACCAAACGGTACCTAGTGTAAAGACGAAAAATGAGGGGTGGGGGCTGAAAATGCATTTTTCACGACTTTGTAAATGCTGAGTTGCTTTGAAACGTATTTTGATGCGTTGTCTGATGCCGAACCACGCCAATTTCAAAATTATTATAGGTAATTTGAAAATTATTTTTTTTGTTATCATGTCAATTACGGAAATTCACGCCTTATCTGTAGAACTCCTTTGCGATTCAACACATCATATCAATTAACATTGGTCATATATTCACCATCGACGCACGTTATTTTTAAGTCGACGGGGTCATAATTTTCATTTCGAATTATCAGTTGTTTAAGCAAATTTGAACCATTAAAAAGTGCATTTATGATGATGAAAAAGAATAAATAAAATGGTAGACGTCCCCCAATATGAATTTAAAATAATCTAAATTTACTACGACTTAACCGGTGCTTCAAACTATCATTGTTCCAGCCATATTAACCCTTAAAGCGCCAATCACAACAAAAGCCGTCTGCTTTTCTCGTCTGCTGAAATGTTTAAGAAGCCTCTATGGCAAACAGTGTGGACCCAGATCAGACTGCTCCTATAGGGGCAGTCTGTTCTGGGTCCACGCTGCTTGCTTCTATATTTAATTCGTGAGTAATGCTAGACAATTATATGTAGCAGACGACTTCAGCAGACGACATTTTCAGATGCATTTTTTCTTGGCGCTTTAAGAGTTAATCATTTTTGTTTCACAGATGTCACTGGGCCAGCAATCATCCGGGCAACTACCTTCTGGTCAATACGATGCCTTTAGGGCAAACGGGTTCCCAACATTTTACGGAGAAGTAAAAACTGCATGGCAGGCAGATATCATTGAGGCGGGCTTGATTTTCGCATTTTGTATCCTTGCTCTAGCATTCTTCGCCATACTACCAGGTATCCATGGCAAACAGGTAAGATAAACCCTTAAAGCGCAAACCACGACTGCAGCAGACGACAAATTTCGCAACATCTTTCTTAATTTTCGAAAAAAAAGTATGATATTTCATGAGAATTAATCGTCTGCCAGCAGACGATTCTCATGAAATATCATACCTTATTTGTTATTTTCGAAAATGCGGCAAAATTTGAAATTGTAGTCTGCTGCAAATTATAGGGTTAATTGTGTTGAAGTCGACATGACTGAGCTCAACGTTTTCTATATATCTTTCAAAAGCTCTTACTTGCATTAATTTTTCCTGCATCAACAAAAATTGCTTTTTTATGAAGGAGACGGATACCTTTGGCTACATTGTTGTATGAACAATTTATACATATCACATAGATCACTTTACACCCCAACAGACAGCTTTTGAGCAATTGGAAGCATGCTTATCAGTCTTTTTAGAGTCACTTCCTGGTTTGATACCGTTTGCAATATTGTGACACGCTGAGGGAAATTTAGAAGAAAAAACAACAACAGTTGCATGCAACAAAAATGTGGCCACAGGTATCCGTCTCCTTGATATAAAAGCAATTTTTGTTTATACAGGAAAAATTCCATGCAAGTAAGAGCTATTGAAAAATATATCCCCTTAAGTTATGTCGACTATCTTAAGTCGAAATGTGTGCGCTCAACTTTCTTTGTATTATCATAAAGCGCACTGACGACTTCTGTTGTCATCTGATAATCATTGTTAAAAGTTTGCCACGCGGACCAAGATCAGGACCGACAGTATCGGTCCCGATCTGGATCCAAACCCTTTGATATTGATAGTGTTCCTGAAAGACTTTTTTGAGAAAAAAAAAGTTATTTTGAAAAAAGCATACGCAATTACCCAGTAACTTTCTTGACTTTCAAAAAAAGTAAGGCTTAATATAATCATGAAGTAGCAAGGCTTATTTTTTTTCTTTAAAGTCAGGGCCCGGAATTACATTTCATCCTTAAAGTTAAGGAAGATTTAAGCTAAGTATTGATATTTCAGCATGCTATATTAAATGCTAAATCAATTGCCTTGATCAATGCGGTACTTGTGGTCAAAGAAATAATTGTGATCTTCAGAAAAAAATGAAACTATTTTGATTTCAATCAGTTTGACGCATCCTGAAAAATCAATACTATACTTAAGTCTTCCTTATTTTTAAGGAGGCATTGTAATTCCGGGCCCAGATCTTTAACCGTTAAAGCGTCAATCACAACAAAGTCGTCTGCTTTTGTAGTCCGCTGAAATGTTTTAGAAGTCTCATCGACAAAGAGTGTAGATCCCGAGGAGCAGTCTTATCTGGGTGCTCACTATTTTCCGATGTACTTACATTAACCAATAATGTTAACAAATATGTGCAGCAGAGCAGAAGACTTAAGCATATAACATTTTCGGATGCAGTTTTTCCTGGCTTATTAAGGGTTAAATGTGTCTAACTACCTAGTGCTTTGGCCTGGACCAACATAATTCACATTGCTGGTAACTAGTAACATACCATACGTACCGGTTTCACACGGACAGGGTATTTATTGAAATCTGATCAAGTTGACGTGTTAAAATCAGTTCCTGATTGACGTAATAAAATAAAACAAAAAGATCAATAAATGTATTTGTCAAATGATAGGTTTGAACTATGGCCCCTAATCTGCGAGTTTCACCAATCAAGTTAACATGTTAAAATCAGTTCCTGGTTGAACAAAAAAGATATGTCAAATGATAGGTTTGAACTGTGGTCCCTAATCTGCGAGTTTCACCCCGACTCAAAGTGGAGAGATTCATATCAGTACACGGGGGTGCAAAGGATTATGTTTTAGTGCGTTTTTTCTCTCTCGATTTCAACCCATTTATGCCGAAAGGATTTTCCCATCCTACCCTACCAATTGGAAAAGTCCATTGCCAATTTTAGGGTTGTTTAGTTTTTTCATTCAAATTTTGATAGAATATTTTATAAGCAAACAGTGGAGACCCTGATCAGACGCCGCGTTATGCGGCGTCTGGTCTGTGTCTGCACTGTTTACCTATGTCCCACGAAGAGGACGCTAGGCTTATATGGAACAATAATTAAAATTTGTTAGAATGCTTTTGTCACTTTCTACCTAGACATGCTCACGCAGGATGCGAAGACTGCATTTGGTCTTTGCTAACAGCTAGTGCTCAGTATAAAGAAATAATGCCTAGGGCATATTAGTGATGCCCGGAAAACTGCAAACTACAGTTTTCCGGGCATCACTCATTTTTCAGTGAAGATTTTAAGACCAGGTAAAAACAGCATGAACTAGCAAAGTACAGTCGCGACAGCTAGTGCAAAATCATATATTAAAACATTCATAATCGAAACAAATTTTATATTCAAAAATCTAAAAAAAATGATAACTAAGGAATACAATTACGTTGCGCCCCGTGCAGAATAAAAAAATGAAAAAATGTCCTTCATGTAGCCTCTTATTGGTTAAGCGTCCTACTTTGGGTTACATGAGTTTCGCCCTTTATGAAATTCTGTATGAACGTTTCAAATTCGCCACAAAAGGTTTTTTTAGATTCCAGTTATGGTATGGTTTGATAATAGTTGTCTGCGTGAAGTATAAATCGTTTGCGAAAGATAACATACCCTTCAGACAACACCCTACTGGCACAATTAGGTCTGAATGACAAAGTTCATTGTATTTTCTAACTTTCTAAATGGTCACATTATTCTTAAGAGTTTTTACTCCTTTTCAGAGAATATTTACGTTCACATGGGTAACTGTGAGTCTTTTTATTGGTGCTGTTATCTTGGGTAAGTAAAACAAAATTCTGCACAATGTTGAAGAACACGTTGATTCAATGTTGACACATTTTTCGAAGGCTAATGAAAGGATGAACGCAAAAACATTGGTTCAAAATAAGAACTCTTTTGGTTGTCACTCATTTTGAACCATGGCAGCCATTTGAACCCTTTGTATTCTGCTGGCTTTTTTTCCATATAGATATTTAGCAATAAGGATGCATATGGGATTGCCCATTATATATTTTAGGAGATCACAGTCCATTTCCAAATTATATTGTATTTCCATACCTGATGATTGCTTTACCTTAAAGCTGCATAATCTGTAACTTTTGATATTTTCATTTTAAAAATAATGTTTCTATTTTTCAAGAACACAGTATAAATACTAAAACTCAGGTATACATTTTACCTTTTTCGTAATAATTAACAAATTATTAGTGCCAAAACAACAGTATTTATGTTAAAAATCAACTGTCAAGAATTATTGGAGGGACGCAAATAATTACAAACAAGAGAAAATACACCTGTTTTTATAAGATAATTCACTTTTTCATGCAGTTTTCCGCTGTAGAAATTAGATTTATTGTGACAACATACCTTTATTCTACTTTTGCAAATGATTTAAAAAGAAAATATTTTTTTTCGAAAAATGTTCATAGTTACAGAGTATGCAGCTTTAAAGCTGCATACTGTGTAACTATGAATATTTTTCGAAAAATTTTCTTTTCTTTTTAAATCATTTGTAAAAGTAGAATTAAGCTATATTTTACAATAAAAATGTTCAGTACAGCTGAAAACTGCATGGAAAAGTGAATTATCTTATCAAATAGGTGTATTTTTCTCTTGTTGGTAATTATTTGCGTCCCTCCAATAATTATAGACAGTTGAATATTAACATAAATGCAGTTGTTTTGATAGTGATAACTTGTTAAGATTTACGAAAATGGTAAAATGTTTACCTGAATTTGAGTATTTTTACTGCGTTCTTGAAAAATAAAAACATTATTTTTAACACATATGATAAATTTACTCTATTTCAATATTTCGGCCAAAGGTCTTTTTCAAGAAAAAACATGCACTTTAGTATCAACTACATAGTCTCTGTTCCACCATTTTAAATTTGTTTATATTGACATCAATATAAACAAATTTAAAATGGTGGAACAGAGACTATGTAGTTGATAATAAAGTGCATGTTTTTTCTTGAAAAAGGCCTTTGGCTGAAATATTGAAATAGAGTAAATTTATCATATGTGTTTAACATTATTCCCTACGGAATATAAATGAATATTATTTGCATTATTTTTAAAATTAGAAGATCAAAAGTTACAGACTATGCAGCTTTAACAGACTGTAAACGCTGATGAAAAGTCGCATTATTCAGCATTTCATCTGGGTCTTCACTGTTTGTCAAAGTACCCGTTTAAGGGTTTCCACTTAAAAAGGGTTAACTTTGAACTGAACCAATGGAGTTCATCCCTTTTTGACATTTTTTTGCTTCTGAATAATGACTTCAGGCCCCCAGATAATCTTAACCAAAACATATGTTGCTGGTACTCAAAAGTACCGTCTCTATGAGACCCCAAAACGTATGTTAAAACTGATGGGTAAGAAAATAATCGCAATTTTACGCTAAAGATTGTATGCATAGCCATAATATTAGAAAAGTTATTAGCATATCATAACATAAACGTTGTTTTGCAAAATCACAGGCCACACTTAGGCTGGTGTCCGTTCTAAGGCGGTGGTTCTGTTGTTGTTGACTCGGAGTCTGTTAATGTTCTATGTTTTGTTGTAAGTTACTTTTTGTCCCTTCTAGTTTTGCAATCATCTTGATGGGGAAGAGAGAGCGAGTTGCTTTGCTTAGTTTGTCTTACTGGTGTCTCGTGATTGTTGTGTGGCTCTTCCTCGCGATGCCATGGGTTTGTCTGCAGTTTGTGATTGTGGTATTTCTTGATCATATTCACTTACTATTTTAGGTAGCATAATAGAAAAACATGTGGCAAAGTACAGGTACTGATAGGCTACACATACTTGGAAAATTGCCATATTCAGATACATGTAAATGATAGAAGACATTTGAAAGATAGAAGGATTAGAATTCTTGAAAGAAAAACACACAACAAAACACACAGAACCTGTACTGAAAAGCAGAACAGTCGCTCACGTACATGTATCTATACAATATGCATGCAATCTCAGAACAGTAATATTATATGGTCGAAGTTAATGGGTCCGTTACACTCAGCCTTGACCAAAAGTTTTTACTTTTAGATTGTCGAAACCTAACAGTGATTTTATTTGGCCATTTTTAACGCCTTATATGGGAGTCATTCCCAATTTTCCCAATTTCATGTATTTTAGTACTTATTTTCCCATTTTTTGTGATATATTTTCCCAAATGTGAAGGAAAAGGTAGCGTCCCAAAATCCCAAATAAAATCACTGCCTGATATATGTGACACTGTTTTGACGTTGTGTGTCTTCAAGACAATTCATACTCACTTGCACAAAGTTTTGCAAACGTCTTTCCTTGCGTAGACAATTCACTGAATTGTGACAAAACAATTGCAAGTTATTTTGTTTGTGTTTCAGTGACTAATTACAGTCCGGAATGGGAAACAGCGAGCACACATACCATCACCAAGTACAAGGCTGGTACAGGGAAAGATATAGACGCTTCCATTGGTGTCCATATTGGTCTGCGAGGAGTTAATATTACACTTAAAGGTAAAATGCATGTTCAGTTAAATTGACACACCTTAGAAATAGAGAATACTAGGTGAGTGTCTTATGATATCAAGTTTACCAGGCAAGGCTTTGAGAACGCTTGGTGACATCGATTCAACAAGCGTTCTCAAAGCCGAGCCTGGTAAACTTGATATCAAAAGACATGAATTTATCAGTTTATTCATTGTTTAACTCTTAAGACTAGTGATTATGACGTAATTTTCGTTTTTGTGCTGATTCAGCGTCATTAGCGACGTATTTCAAAAAGTGCAACGTCATCATGACCTGATTAAGGCACATGCCATGAGATAGACAACGCTTATCAGGCAACGTGCACCAAAGGGTAACTGATAAACTTGTTTATATATACATTTGGGCCAGCACACGAGATTTAGGTACATCTACTTATCAAATATGTGAAAACATGTTTACATATACATTTGGGCCAGCACACGAGATTTGATTTAGGTACATCTACTTATCGAAAAGTGAAAAACCCTGCAATAAGCATCCCGCGAAGCTAGAGGTCCAAATTTTGGTCTGAGCTTTCATCTACATCGATCGTTCTTTGTGTACGCGAGCAGCCAATTCTCTGAATTCACCTGAGCCTTCGCTGCTCGTTGATGCTATTTGAACCAAAATCTCGTGCACTGACCAGTACATTTCTCTCGTGATCGTTTGGCGATAATTATGATAATACTTCTCTGCTTCGTACTTTGCATGCTCAGGTTTAAGGAGGCTACCATATTGTAAGATTCTTGCATATTGTAAGATTCTAACAGCAAAAACATTTAATAATCTAGAATAATATAAACGCGCAAGTTCATTTTTTCCAGACGAAATAACTTATTATTTTATAAAGTCATAGACTATATCTGCTGCAAATCAAGCCGCCGTGGTGTAGGGGATAAACCTATGTCTCATAAACCAGGGGTCGCAGGTTCGATTCCCAGCTTCTCCATAAAACCACTTTCGATTGAGCCTTCGGGAGTTCCCGTCATAAAATAAACACACAAGTCATAAACCCTCCCGGCCCAGTACTGGTACTACCCATGGAAAAGCCACAAAAAGTATTTTGGACGTAAATGATGATAACTGGAATAAGCAGGGTTACCTCGATAAGGCATATTAACAGAAAAAAAACGTCCTTTAGCCCAAACTACTGGTAAATTCTAAAAAAATGAAAATTCTAGTCTCGTTTAATGAGATATAATTTAATGATTATTTTACTAGGTGAACCTGAGCACCAGTTGAACGAGACAATCAACTACAATGAAGAGTTCAGCTGGAGCTGGAGACAAGGAAGACTAGGGTTTGGTCCATTTGGTATGTCTTAGTTTGTTGCCCCGACTTTATGTGTGGGTTTTCGTGGTTGAGCTTAACTTGTAGACTATTACTGTCCTGCCAGCCAAGAGTGACAGTGACGTCATGTTTTGTTTACAAAGTTATTATGGATTTATAATCGATATATCAGTTGTTTATTAATCCTACCCGCTGGATAGGATTAATACACAAGTGATCTATCGATATGCGTTAGCTCAAGTGAAGTGTACACGTTAGTGTTTTACTTAGCAATTGTAAACAAAGTATTACGTCACTGTCACTCTTGGCTGGCACGACAGTACCAGCCTCCTTCGTATATCATTTTACTAGTAATAAAATATGTTTTACTTCATGTCTGTTTTTAAAAAAGTAATCTGGTTCTGTTGCGATGATTTCCCTTTCTTTTCAACTGTTTGCCAGGGACACCTATAGTTTGGGAGTTTATCCCTAATTAATTTTATTTCTTATCACTATAAACTATTCAAGAACAACTAACAGAATTGAAATGACTCAGTTATTCCACAGTTCTACAATTTAGTCTGCAGCCTGTAATTTCTAAGACCCCTAGAAAATGGTTTTGATGGCATTTTTTGTTAATGCTCGGCATCCATGCTAGAAATACTCTTTGGGGTATGTCAAAGTGTCCCAGGGTGGATGCCACGTCTGAAACTTCGAATTAAGGTCACAGCAAGGTCAAAGGTCAAATTGGTGCATTTTCTTATTAGAATCGTCATTAGGTCTTTTTTAAATTGCTATAGATGGTATCTAAATCATTCTAATTATGTTTAATAAGCTAAAAACTAAAATTCAGATATAGAAATGTTGAAAAGGAAAGTTTGTGGAATATTATAGCTATTATGGGATAGAAAAATATACTTTCCGCAGAAAAATCAGTGATTTTGAAGTAGAATTATTCATATTTACAGTCTTTCTTTTTCAACGACATTTTCAATCATGCCTTAGTTATAGACCACTCACAGGCAATGCCTGTACATTGTATTATTTGATTGGTAATAGGGTCTGCAATATATTTGAATGTTGTTTTATTTTGCCAAAAACACAATAAATGGGGGGGGGGGGTAGCGTTTCACAATTCTGGACACAGGTTGGCTCTTGGTCATATGAATGATATGAGGTGTCTGGAAAAAGTACATGCTTTTCTGTTTGTTTGATTTGATTCTTTACATCCCATCAACAATCTTTCATATATAAAAGGACGGGTCTACCTGGGTTGAAACAGTGCTAAGCTAGGTTTAATGTGTCTTGCTCAAGGACACAATGCAGTGACGCCAGTAAGCCCCAAACCCGCGGCCCCTCGGTCTCGAGTCAAACACTCTACCACTGAGCCACTGCACCAGCAAATTACAGAAGAAGACCCCAATTTGAAAGCATGAAATACCACAGATATATTTATCAAGATGTCAATCATTCATTTATGATGTAACGATGCATCTTGATCGCTAATTTTGTTTGCTCTTTAGATATAAATGCCCCACTATTCATATATCCAGTTGATTAATCTGACCATGCCATTCCCAAATTTTGATAAAAGGCCCAAAAAGGTTATTCGTCAGAAAGTTCCTCTGAAGATGACATGATGATAGAACACTCATTTAAAGCCTATTACTAGAACTGCTTTATGCTGTCACAAAATTTCAATCTTATGGCTGATCTGATGAAGACACCTGGTCAAGCTGATCCGTTGTAAGGCAAAACCGAGAGCACGTTGAAAAGATCATTCCTGAGAGTGTGTTCTTGTTTTTTAGTCTGCTCTTGGAGGGCATGGATATTTTGGCAGGTTAATTGGAGAACCTGTTAGAATCGTGATGCCATAATGGCAATAAAGACTTTATAAATGGTGTGTCAAACCACAAAACGTTTGACACCAAAGCATATAGGTGAGGAGAGAGCTGGTTGATTAACTTTAATTGCCTTAATGATGTTTTGTGACTGTTAGTGTTACGTTGTCTCTGTCTTCCTTGCAGTGCCTTTGTTTGGCCTGCAATGTGTGATTTTGGTATTTTCTGATCATACTCAAATACTTTTATTGCTTTTGGTCAAGCTTTACACCAGGCAAACAGATTGGAAAACCTGGTGCAGCTGTTCAATGCAGAAAGTCACGCTATTGGAATAGAGCCAGTCCATGGCATTGATGATGCGATTGCAAAAATTCGTTTTTGACAAATGTGTCGAAAAAATGGATATGTATATTTCCCTGATAATATTGACATAGAATGACTAATACAATTTTCCTGCGATAATATTGCTTTGCTAAAAGCAACATTGGGTAGCAAATTATTCACATTACATTGCACAGAGATCATGTCTTGGTAGCACAGTTCTGACAACAGTTTGAGAGAAAGCTTTGTTCAACAGAACAACACACCTGCAAAGCTTGACCAAGTGTTAAACCGTTTTCACAAGCTTGATAAAGGAAAACTTCCATCAAATGGAAGACTCAATCGCCCTTTTTATAATAGAACAGAGTATGAAGTAGAAAAAGATAGTTACAAATGTACGTAAGAAAACACATACATGTTTGTTCGCTTATACTAACTTGGCATTGGTGTTTTAACAGTTTTGTTCAGGTGACCAGAAAGGTCCAATCTGAGGTATAATAAATAAAGAAGTTCTGGGGAATTCTTACAACAGATCGAGACGGTCCTTTATACATTTTTGTATTTTGGTTTTTTCAATGTGTTCATTTAATTCACATGTACAAAATACATGTCCGAAGTAGTACCTGGAAGCTCAAACCCTGGCAAAGTCATAAGGTAGAAGCTTGCAACTTTGGGAAGTTAAAGAGTTTGTTTTTCCCTGTAACATGTTGTATGGGTACTGCATTGAAAGAGAAAATGTAGATATTGATTTGGTACAATTCATTCTTTTCATCTATGTGAGAAAAGGGTTGTACCACCTATAAAGATACCTTTGAATTGCACTGTTTGAGAGTTGATTATTAGACAAATCATGAATTGTGTCACAAATTAATAAAATACCCCCAAAGACAATAGATTTTCATAAATGCAACACAGTGATCTATAAACAATGTGTGACACTCAACAACCCCAAGATGTATCCACACACTAAATTTTGGATTCCTACCACCAATAATATAGGAGATGTGCCAGAGGTCAGGTTCAAAGTGACCCCAAACAGTACGGGACACTCTGGCACCCTAGCATATTCACAATCTAAATTTGGGATTCCTACCTTTAAGCAATACAAGAGTAATGCTTTAGACACGATTTTCTTAGAACTTGGGTCAGAGGAAAAGGTCAAGTCACAGTAACCCCAGAAACAGTATGTGACACTCTGTGACCCCAAGGTGTATCTACACACTCAATTTGGGATTCCTGTCTCAAATTATATAACAGATAAGCTCCGCACATAATTCAGGTTCAGACTGACAGATCGCCAGCTGTGTGTCCGGCTTGCTTTGAGCTCATCACCACTTGTGGCTGCAAAAATGTGCAGAACCGTCAGATGTAAATGTTGAATGCTAATCAGATCTGCAAGATAGAATGTGCATACGATGCATTTGGACGTGCCTATACCTGTGGATATGAGTCTAAAATTATATATAGGCACATATTCGAAGCTATGTGTATGGTAAATGAAGTCATACACCAAATTGATACAATGTAGATGTGAATTAGAAATGCCTTGGATAAGGTAAATTTATATATCAAATCTTTAGGGTCATGTTCCATACAATTAACATATATAGTACCTGTCGGGGATATTTTTTCATGGGTGCCAAATTGTTCATTAGAATTCCCAAACACCCCCATTCTTCTGAATTGCATGATAGGTAGCCATGGAAACCATTGTAGTTTCATATATTCCAAATGAGTTTATTTTTATGACAATACTTTTGTCATTCAGGCAACCCCACTAAACAAGTCGACATACATGTCCTAGGGTGCAAGGAAGGTCTTATTACCATCTTCCCTTCCCCTCTTCCAAGGTTTATAGTTCTTATATGACTTTCCTTTTATAAGTTTACACAGATAAATTTATGGACAATCATGCAATTGAGACAATTTACAAATAGAACCACTGGATGAATGAAATTGTCCAATTGTATCACTGATGACATAGCAATATGCATCAATGATGATATGCAGATTCAATCTGCTTATTTATGTTTTAATGGTTTTCCTTATTTTTAACGTTTTTATTAATATTCATGAATACGCAAATTATATAGATTAGATAATTTGCATATGCCACAAATTGATGAAAGGCCAATGTCTAAGCTTTGATTTGGTACCAATTTTAGTAGGTTCTTATAAGAAGAAACTGAGATATTATTGATTTTGTAGGTACACCCCCATTCTTGAATCACGTTTTAATATTTTCATGAATAGATATGCTATTTAGATAAGTTAGATAATTTGCATAAGCGACAATGGATGAAAGGCCTCTGTCTTAGTTTTGATTTGACACCATGTTTAGAAGTCTAGGACAAGTAGTTGCTAAGATATGGGTAATTTTGTAGGCACATCACCATCCATTTTCACATAGCCCAGACAGGTTCATTTCTAGAATTTTATTTTCATTTAGGGAGTATTAATGAACAATTTGGCACTCAAGAAAAAATGCCCTGGGGTGCAAGGTAAGCTTAATTGGCCCGTACTATATTGTTCTTTAATTTGCATTGAGCCTGAATGTTTATTATCATAAATACGGTATTTTTTTTTTGCAAATGTCAATTTGGAGGCTGTGGCAAGCCTGTGTGCTATTCTATTCCCACGTGCAAGTGTTTTGTTCATACTGGTAGTATTTGTGATTGAAAAAAATTATTTACTATATTTAAATGCCATTTTTCTGAATAATTGCACTTACTTGACCTTTGACCTCACTGTGACCTTAAATCGAAAAATCACGCTTGGCATCCACCCCTATATTGTTTGTAATAGTCCAAGGAATAACTCTAGCCTGGATGCCGAGCATTAACAAAAAATGCCATCAGGAGTCCTCGTAGAAATTAAAGGCGGCAGACTAATTGCTTTGCCTCAATTAACACATTAGTTTATTGTGAAATCCAACCTGACTTTCAAGTCTTCTATAGACTTAAGCTGGTGATAGTCTTTTCAAATAATATTGAAACTCATTGATAAACCTTCCTCCGAATTTGAGCCGCGGCATGAGATTTCCAACAATTTGACATTTTGACAAGTGTAGACTCCGACGAGCCTCTGCAGCCTCCTGTTAAGCTTAGAAACTCCAAATGGTTTTCAGTCGGTAGCTTAACAATCATAGAATACTCAAGCGACCAGCAAAGGCTCTGATCAGACTGCGCGTATGCGCAGGCTGGTCTGAGGCTTTGCTGGTCGCACATACCACATTGTTGGAAATCTCATGCACTGGCTCATTTGACAAATATATTTCTAAAGGTGATATTGCTGATTTTTTTTAACACTATGACCAGTGCCAGGCCTTTTAGCAGGCACAAAATGGCAATCTAGACCCTATTGTTAAGAGATTAAATAGAAGGAAAATGTTCCTAGCAAAATTCCTTTTCTTTACCAATCCCACCTTGTGAGAGAATAGTAACAAAGTGAAGAAATAGACATTGAAGACGGTTTTAAGTTAAAACTCATCAATGAATATAGATGATGTAAACAAGAGGAGTAATGGGAATAGCGTGATGATATGTGGGAATCAGAAAGTCTAAACTTTGTCCTGCTAGTGGCAAGGCTCGTCTGCTGATAATCTTAGCAAACACTTTGGATCCAGACCAGGGCTGACATAAGAAGAAGTGGGGAATGTGAGAACAGGCCAAATTTGAGAACAAAGACATTATTGGGAAACCAATTTTATTTGGAGGAACAGACAAACAAGCAAATCTATTTCAGGGTAACATGTTCCCCCTAGGATTGCCTCGCAATATATCTGGCCCCGATAGTATTCCTAAAAGATTTGAAAAAGCTATTAAATCATAGACAACAAAAAGCATGTAACATTAATCAGCACGTAAAGCGATAATCAGCATTCTTATTTCTGAAACCTCTATTCAAGGGTCAGAAAGGCTCAAAATACAGTCTCAAACTATCACACCTCTTTTACATGCTTTACTGATGTGTATCTTTCAGCTAGTGAGTTCAATCAGGAATTTCGCGCTGCCCAATTTCGTGGTCTCCCATTGCCAATACTGTGGATTGCTGAGTACTTTACTCTGGACGGTGAAGGTATCAGATGGGGACGGTTTTATAGGGAGTCAGGACTGTTTGCTCACATGGCTCTCTGGTAAGTAGCTGTTTAGGGATTTTTTCTGGCTAGATGAGATAGGCATACCGTGCTGTAGGCTAATTTGGCGCACCTAAGAGTTTGAGCTAAATTTACAAGTGTTTACTTGATCAATCACAATTATTTTATTAATCGAAGTGAAAAAGAATCAAATTTAAACAATAGGAGTAAATTTTCATGAATTATTTTATGCAAATATGAGAATGATTAGCGCTTAACGTCATTAACCCCCTCCCCCTGTTAGAACGTCGTGACAAATATCTGCTATGGGGCGCACATGTGTCTATTTTTATGGTTGCTTTAAGCTTACAAGACTTTTGTTGAGTGTAGGATGCTTTTTAGTTGAGACAATCAATTCAAGTTGTGTTCTTTTGGCAGTTTAAGCGCTTTCACTAACAAAACAGTCTCCAAAACGCCAGATTGAGGGAGTAGGGGTCTTGGGTTTTAGAGAAAAACAAGTTTTTTCTCATTATTTTGATATTTAATTTGGATTTTTTCTGAAAAATGTTCTTGACATATTCTTTGAATTATACTTCATTCTATGAAACTACAAAAAATGTGCTTTTGATTTATCAGGGGAATATTATAGGAGTGAGTCACATTAGCAGATGCACCAAATTAGACTACACGAGTGCCATATTAGAAAAAAAAATCAGCGTTAAATTGTGTCTATTTTCTTTTATTTTGGGTGCTCAAAAAAGATTGTTGCATTTCATGTGGAAAGAAGTAAAATAGATTGACAGTTTAATAGAAAGTACTTACATATCTATTGCAGGCTAGCATTTCCTCTATGGTTACTTTCAAATATTTTGTTCCTGGTTCTTCTGCGATACGGAGCCTATTTTCTTATATTGACGGGTACCAGTATGTGTTCTGCCAACATCATCAAACATCTCATTCGTAACAGCTTGGACTTAACCATACCGTTCTCTGCCACTCATGTGTTGATTTTTCATTATGGTGCTGCTTTCTGGTTATGCTTTGTGACAGGTAAGCAAATGTCCATATTTTTAGCGTTAAATTGTAGGCCTGGAAATAGGGAAATAATTTTCAATTACACACTCTTACCCGGTGGCCTGTTGACAAAAGTTGTCTTCAGACATGCACTAAAAATACCAAACTGCTAGACGTTTTTCCTCCGGAATATATTTTTCATGGGGAACAAAAACAGTTCTTATGTGGGATCTGGTCTTTCCATACATTTAAAGGCAGGCATGATATAATCTAAATATGAACATTTTTCATCTGAGACGAACAGTTCTGATAAAAGATTAATTACAGGCTTCGGACATGCGATTGGTCATAAAGAAAAGTGTACATTGATTGCAAATGTAAATAAAGCTTTGACCTTTTTGTGAAATCAAATTGTCAGACTATGTATATACTATATTTCTGAATTGTTATTCTATTTAATAGGTTGTCTTTGTATTGTCTGTGGTTTTATTATCCTTATCATGGATCTCCGGTTTCCAAGTGCAATTGCCAATTTCTTTGGTGTGGATGTTAGGCAAGATATTTGGCTAGAAGTTCAAAGAGAAGGTACTAAACTTTTTAAGCATGTTTTCCTCGCTGATAAGGCTGTTTTGGTCTTTCTTATGCCACCACCACCCAGTAAGCATGTTCAGCGGGCCACTATCGGCCCGCCAGTGAAACGCCTTTTAAATGGCGTTTTGCTGGCAGGCTGATAGTGGCTCTAGATGGCATGTTGGCTGAACTGCACCACAAAGTGCAGTCAGCAGCGAGTTGGATTAACATTCTGTCTTCTATAGTGGCACTATGGTTTCCAACCTAGGTCATGTCACATACTTTTTCAAGAGATTACTCTCTACCTGTAGTAGATTCAGGTAGGGCAGTTGTCAGTTACTGATGAAAGTATGACAGTAACAAATTATTATTGTCAATTTTATTTATGAAATAATCTCATATTGGTAGAAATATTTTCTGACTATACCTAACAGCTACATGGACAGAATCAGTAATCATTTTTGACAATTGCTACTGAAATTATAAATATATAGCATAGCAATCTGTCAGATTCTGGTCCATTGGTCTTGTAAATTCCTAAATATATGTGTGCACATAAAGGAATAAAATATTGCTTAACCAAATAACAGCACTGTTTGCACTAAAGGCAACACCATGTGCAAAATTTTAATATCTGGTTGTGAATAATTATTATACCATTTGCATTCAAAATAATCCATTTTAAGAGTTACAAAAGTGACAAAATAAGTATATAAAACTAAACAGGAACAGGAGCAAAGAGTAACGTTTAATGAGTCTGAAATTAATTCATCTCTCTACGTAGGATCTGCGATTTCACAGTCTTCTAGTGGCACTGCAAAATCGGATGATACAGAACTAACAGAGATAGTCGAGACAGACAAAGATGGTAATATTGTTAAAGCATCTAAGCTGACACCAGGGGAAAGTGGTGATACTAGGTATGCTGGCATAGATGAATGGTCAGATTATTCATCAGAATCCGAACTAGACCCAACGGATGATGAAGAGGAACTAATTATTCAGAAAAGACCAGTAAGAATTTATGTTTCTTCCACACCGGATAAGGATATCTGAGATTTTACCCTGGGATAGAAACTCTTATCTTAATCATGCTTTCTTACCCAGGATGTCAAGTAACGTCATCATGTATAATTGTATCAGGGACTTCTGGAAGCTTATTTTAAAATAAATAAATCAATATATAAAAATAAATAAAAAAAGTGGTGAGCAAGAAAAAGAATCCATTATTCATGTGAGGGTAGGATAGAAAAATCCATCCCTCATGATCACCATTTGTTATCCCTCTGCAAGCCTCTTGATGCCAAACTGCAATCCTTCAGACGGATATTTCTAACCTACCTTCACACTCATGATACCTTCTTATATTATGAATATAAAGCTGTTTTATTAAACATTCCTTTGTTAATGGAATTTCCCATAAAGTTACATAAAATAATGTCTGCATGGTCCATTGTAAATATTGAGAAGACAAAGTTTAAAATTTCCAAAAATATTGTATTTCTATCTCTAAAGATCGAGTTTGTCTTAGCATTCTGAGTCATTTTATCAGGGTCTCCACTGTATGCAAAAGGGGTTTCCAGTCTGCAAAGGGTTAAAGTCTATCTCTCGTTATTGGCAGTAGCTTAAACGTTTTGCCGAAATATTTTTTGTGCAAAAAGCATTTAAACACATGTAAATATCAGAAAAGGGGACTGCATATTGTGCTTTCATGCATTAACATTTACTTGGCCCCAATTTAGCTGTTTTTTAACACGGGACACATAGGGCAAAGGTACAAAACCTATTTCAAAGAACCATCAAGTGTTAATGCAATACTCACTTACTTTATGATTGATTTTAAAACATGCGCTATCATTATTTTATATTTAACCTTTGTATACTGGTGGATTTTTCCTTCCGGTTTGATACATAAATTTTGGATAGTCCATTGTACAGGTCTAGGATGTCAGCTTATAATTAAAAAAATATGGTATTTTTATGTCGTAAGATCTTTTTTACCTTAACCAACTGTGTAAACCCTGATGAAATGCAGAATTCTGCTGCATTTCATCTGGGTCTTCACTGTTTGCAAAAGTGCTCGTTTTGGGGTTTACCGAATACAATGGGTAAACCGTCACACAGGAGGTTCCTGTAAATCATAAAAGTACATGTTGCCCTCTAAACAAGATAGCACCAGCTTTAAGGCCTCTGAACGTCATTTCCCGGCACAATGTTTTTGCAAACAACAGCATTGGTAACTTTGTCAGTCCTAACAACAATACTCTCCTGGTTTATCTGAAAAAAAGTCGTCCCTCGTCGTCACCCCACCCACCCACAAACACCTTTGGAGGATATCCTAGAGGTAATATTCCGTATCTGAATGTTTAAAGTGAGCTTCATTATGAGGCGATGATTAACCCACTCCAAATTCGGTATAAATGATGTAAAGAGCATGAAAACTGGTCCTTGCTTTTTGAAACAATAGAGACACAAATCAGACCGTGTACCAACCATTTTTTGTGCTTGTATATATATTTTCCTACTAAATGAAAAAAATCCAAAGATTCTAACAAATTTACTATAGTAGAGCAGGCTAGTTTGAGTCTTACTTGGTCGCAAACCACAAACATTGTTTTTTTATATTAACCTCCAGATGAAAATTTCCATATTTATTTCTCAACCAAAACAAACGTTGTGGGTACTCAAATAAACGGTTCATTTCAGCACCAATAACGTTTGTTTAAACTGTTAGGTAAGAAAGTAATAGCAATTGTATGCTTACAACTTTTGTTTAACATGACTTATAGATATATGAGCCAGTGTATGAGATTTCCAACAATGTGGTATGTGCGACCAGCAAAGCCTCAGATCAGCCTGCGCATACGCGCAGTCTGATCAGAGCCTTTGCTAGTCGTTTGAGTATTCTATGATTGTTAAACTACTGACTGGACACCATTTGGAGTTTCTAAGCTTAAAAGGAGGCTGCAGAGGCTTTTCAGAGTCTACACGTGTCAAAATGCCACATTGTTGGAAATCTCATGCACGGGCTCATATCTAATCAATCACAGGTATCTAGAGGTGTGTTGAATAGATTTCAAGTAAATCGACAAAGGCCATCCAGAGGAGAAGCACACACAATTTCACCAAGATCACGTCAACGTCCTTTCAAGCTAGTCACCGCCTACAATAACAGGAACAGTGTATCACCAAGTGCAATAAACGTTAGGCCTAGAAACAAATTCATCAGCCGGCGGTTCCCAGAACAGCCTCAAAAGGTAAAGTAGTAAGGTTTGAAGGGAAACACCAATAAATAACGCTTTTTGCTATGTAAATGTGAGAAACCCTGAATTTGTTACTTGAGAACAACAAAAGCCACCGCATCCATGCGGTTTGGTAAGCTACAAGCAAAGTTTCAATATCCTAGCTAGTCTCACTAGTTCAGCAACCTGGGTTGAACTTTACACTCCTCCAAAGCCCAGAAACAGGTTTTAGCCCGACACTGCCATCATAATCTAGATTGATACTTTTGATCCAGATTAAATTCTGTATTTACACACCCCTCCACGCTACCCCTCACACACACCAAAAGTAGTTTAGCTTGTCCGTCTTTTCATCATTCCGTCAGCATTTCGAGGTTTGTTGTTGAATAACCTAAGAATATTTTGTCCGATTTACACCTTGACCATTAGACAATGCATGTTTGGTAGGGAAAAGGGGCTGAAGAATCAATATTATGCAAGAGATGTCACTTTGTAATTCTAACGGTATTGTGTTTGTAATAAGGCTAATAGTGCATATTTTGAGCAATCAACTACTCCTAGAGTCTTCAGTCTATGCTTTTACAGACATTGAAAATGTGCATATGGAAGTTTTGTGCTTAAAATATTTTTTTGATAAATTGGTAGCAATTTTAACTTGGCCAACTCTTTTATTGATTAATGACTGATAGTGGGTACATTGTGAAATCAACTCCTCCCACAGCCTTTAGTGTATCATTTTGATACGTTGCATATTTGTTACTTTTAAACAAGGAGATTCCAACCATAAGGTCATAATATGTTTTGGTACTACATTTAAGTTATCAGTAGATCTCACAGTTGTTACAGGTTATAACGGTTTTGGCGTTTACCTAACATCACTGTCATAAATGATTTGTGGAATATTCTAACACACCTCGCCTAAAGAGCCAACGGTAAAAAACTGTGATATATCGCACAATAATTCACTGCTAAAGTGTGTGATAGCTGACGTCACTAGAAAATGATGTCACTCATGGCGTTAGACGGTGTAACGTCGTTTTTACGCTTGAAAGACGTTACAATTACATGTAAGGTATGCGGCGTAGTCTAAGAATTGGTGGGAGTTCTTCAGTGCAATGGCGGAAAGTTGGAAGAAGCTGAAGACTTCGAATGTGTTTTCTTCGTTTACTGTGTGTTAGAATCGAAATAGATCAGCTCCAGTGCGTGAATTGTTGAGTAATAATTCACTGTTTGTCGGTCAGTTGTACGACGATAAATCACTCGCGCTGCGCGCTCGTGATTTGATCTTCTTTACAACTGACCTCCAAACAGTGAATTATTACTCAACAATTCACTGCTGGAGCTGATCTATTTCTTATATACAAACACATTGTTAATGTGCATGTAGAAGTTTATCAACGAAAAAATGATACCTTTTTAACTAAGATATTTTTGAATCATTACATATACTGAAACAATAAAGTTATGTCCGCTTGACGATTATGTCTGCCAGTTCCAAATGTATGAACGCATTTCATTCAAATTTTCACCTTACAAACTTTGATTATTTAGTAATGATTTGCACCTAAGAGTAATCCATTTGATAATCAGTGTAGCCGCTGACAAAGCAGGGAGCACGAGTACCCTTAAAATCAAAAGTCACAACATCAATAGCTTGTGTGTCCGTCATAATCCTGAGTCGTTTAGGCACATTTAAGCATCACTGAACAAAATCTCTAGTAAGATAAGCTGGCTAGTTGTATGCATTGCTTTTACGGCAGCAGCCATTAGTCTGTAACATACTCTGACGTCACAAAACATCGATCACGAGCGTGCGTGAAAACACACAGAATATTCATTATTGGTACAGCCTTTTGATAATCAACAAAATCGAACAAATTTGATGTTTTTTCGTCATCACAAGCATTTTAACATTAATTAAGACTAATCAGCATCAAAACAATTGATAATGGAAATTTTCTGATGATTTTGCAGTAAGGGATGGGGCATTAAACACAGATTTAGTAAACCTTTGATGCCCAACATCAGCCATAGTTTTTGTTTTTCTCTATTGTGTAATTGTTGTCATAGGCAAACACAACAAATTAAAACAAAAAAAGGTCTCAAAATGATGTTAGGTTAAGGAGATTTGGAAGTTCTTAAATTGTTATTTGTTTAATTCAAAATGAGGTAATTTTAGTTAATTTCGTAAATGAAAGATTTGGAGCTGCAATTTCACTCGTTCAATAAGCAGACTTGGGAATTTTAGATGTTTATTCATCGTCAGACGTTTTTGGTTGCCATTTAACGTAAAATGTGTCACGTTTTGATGATAAACTTTCTGATGATAATGGAAAAAGCTGTGTGCACATTAGGTTTAATTACTCTTTAAGATCAGAAGAAACAATCAAATAATTATCATGTTTTGTGTGTCGGACGTTTGATAAACATTTTGGTTTTATTTTTGTTGGAACATCTCCACTAGATCGAAAGATACAGTTCCATAAAAATCGGACGTTTCTTTTTTGTTTGAGTATATATGAAAATTATGGTTTACAGGGCATACTTTGTGAAATCAACTCATTTTCAAAAATTAAAAGATAAAAAGTTACAGACTATGCAGCTTCAATGAGTGAGAGTATCAAGTTAGAAGGTGCTTAATGTGATCTCGGTTTCTCTAAATTTAATTTCTTCGTTTTTTTCAGAAACCAGACTGGGTTGGATTCTAATGGAAACAAGAGGGAAACGAGTCGATCTTATTTGGATGTAAAATATGTATGGACTTATCTACATGTATGCAGGTGGTGTAAATATATAGTAATGAAGTTATTAACTCCAGGAATCTTTTCATAACAAAATGCGTATTTCATGCTCAAAAATAATCGAATGGAGATTATAGAGGTCGGCCAAAGCATTTAATTTATCTGGTCTTACAAGAAATGCAATTAAAGAAAACGTCATAAGGAACGCTGGTATGATTAGATTACCTGATTTTCACTGCATTGTGGGTATACATAATGAGCAAATTGGAGCAATGTTAAGATCACTACTGTTTTTCTTTCACTATTCTGTGAGAATTGTTGTATACACGTGGGAAAAAGTTTAAGAACACCAGAAATATTTTCTAATATTTCAAAGACGTTTTATCAATTTTTTTCCATTTATTAGAATCTCAGGGTAGGTAGTCACGTGGTTTCTGTTAGGATACACTGTACGGAACACTGGCGGACTTCTTTCCACACCGATGTTTTTAGCAAAAGTAAGTAGATATTTCTGCATGTTTTTTCATCTTTACACAGAAAGTTATACACCATTTTTCAGCCCTCATTTTTCCCGATCTAACGATGCCAGGATATCCTCATAAAGCTTCTTACTTTGAGCACAGACTCTGTCACAAAATTTTAAGCGGCGAAGATCGGGCCTGAATTTGGACATAAGCTGTACGGACAACATTTGTGACAGAGTTAATTCTCAAAGTAAGAAGCTTAAAGATGCTATCCTGGTAGCGTTTGATAGGGGAAAATGTGGGCTGGAAAATGGTGTATAACTTTCTGGGTATAGATGAGGCAACATAGAGAAATCTACCTATATTCGACCAGAATGTCTGTACAGTGTATTCGAACATCCGTACAGTGTATCCAAGCAAAAACCACGTGACTACCCACCCTGAATCTGTAGTATAAAAATTACTTCTACCTTAAAATAAGAAAGATCCAGCATTGATTTCTGGAAACATAAAAGCTTGAGCATGCAACATTCGAATGTATCTGGCTATTACCTAGTATCTGTAGGTATTTCCACACATAGGGGCCATGTGTTAATGTACTTTTTTAAGGGGTGGCTCGTGCGATAGCGGAAGATCATTTTGTCCAAGGTCATTTGTCAAACATGGAATATAAATCGACTGTATGTATGCATGTATTATTATTTAATTTTTACTTATCAATCTAGTCATAAATGTGTCATTCAAAGACACAAAGAAATCGAGTGTTTTTCTTTGGTTACTCTGTAATTCACAATCAGATTAGCGTTTGTTGTATGTGTTTGTGTGTTAAATAGACAATCATTCCCCTACTTGTGTGTGTG
Source organism: Loripinus fragilis (assembly GCA_964019695.1). Lineage (NCBI taxonomy): Eukaryota > Metazoa > Mollusca > Bivalvia > Lucinida > Lucinidae > Loripinus > Loripinus fragilis. Next base: position 86,168,006 of record OZ026516.1, read on the forward strand.
TGTGTGTGTGTGTGTGTGTGTGTGTGTGTGTGTGTGTGTGTGTGTGTGGCGGTGCATCCAGGAGCCATTAAAATAGTTTTAGAAATGTAAAACCGCTAAATATTGTTCAGAAACATGCGTTAACTTGTACTTGTGACCAATTTTTCATTTTTCTTCATGCTGTCTATTACAGTAGTTTCAGTAGATAGAATGGTCGCTTTCATACCATATATGTTGTGTCAGAATATAATGCAATGAATGTGTTCTTTTGAAATCAAATAACAGACAGACACTTGATTGCATACCAATGTCGTGTCAATGTCGATGCGTTGTAATCAATGTGTCTGCGAGAATACGACATCAATAAGTGTTTGGGTGTTTAAGTACTAAAAAGCTGCTTATAAGCGATAAACGTAATTGTGTCGTTCTGACAGATATATACTGAGGGACTTTAAAAACGCACCATTTTACATTCTCTGTCTCTTCCACATGATTAATTTGATGATGTTTTCTTTATCATTTTTTATCCTCTTGCATAATTGACCATGGTTTTTCCATTATTTCGATTTGCTCATGCTGTTCATCCTGACGTAATATCGACGTAAGTGTTTTTCAACAATTGTCGTCTGACAAATGTGATTTTGATTCAATTTGAAAACAAACACTTTTAGGTTGTAGCCAGATGTTTTAACAAATGGAAAAACACAAAAGTTTTCAGAAATAATCGTTTTATTACACTCCCACGCTCAGCGTTTCTTTGCTAACGTCAGGCTTAAATTTTCAAACATCAATAACAGACGAGTGACGTCCGCGCATGTCGTGATACTTTTGTCTTTTATGCAACTGATCGAGGAGTATCTGTTGGCAACAAAATGATTTTGATTACTCGTGATCCTTAGGATATAAACGGCCAATTACGTCAAAAATCAATGACGTCATGTAGACGTAATGAGCGTTTCCAGAGGCCTAAAACTTCATGATTTGATTTTGTCTTTCAATTTGCTTTCAAGAACAAACATCGGTTTGACAACTTTTTTTCGTTCATAATGGAAGGTATGGGGACTCTGTGACTTTTTGAATTTGAGTTGTCTCAGAATTATCGCGACGTCACGGCAATCATAAGCCACAGCGTTTCGATTTTCTTATTGAATGCAAGCTAAATGATGGAACTTGTCAATTTTATTTTTCACATAATGAAAATATCAAATTTTCGACATAAATTAGCATTTAAGCAGGTGGTGAGTTTTTAAAGTCCTTCAGTATAGTATGCCAGCGCCGTTATATAGAAGTTGCAGCGACTAACTTTGCAATTTGATTTTTCTACTTGTCTATTTGTTGTAATAGACGTTTGTCATATTGAACATTGCAACTAGCCCCTGTGGATTAATAGGGGGGGGGGAGAACAGGGGGTCCAGACCCCCTGGAAAATCAAAAATATAGTGTTTTAACAATACTGGTCAGGATCCCCTAGAAAATTACAAAGCAGCCAAGCAATCATTCATTGCCGGGCTATCATCAGCCCCCTAGCCAAACGCCATTTAAATACCGTTTCGCTGGTGGGCCGATGATGGCCCGCTTTTAGTGTTATATGGATCCTCTGTCCTCTCCATCAACTAAAAAAAACAAAACGTCAAGAGTTGGACACCCTCTGACAAACTTTCTGGATCGTTGCATGCAGCCAAAGGCATGAATGTACCGATTTGCTAATACACTTATAGTTAGAGAAAATAGTAAACATAATCTAACAAACAAGAAAGCCGATAATAATCATGATTTATTGAGAATTGCCATGTTCTGTGTACTATTATATATGATAATAATTGAATAGAGGCCATTTGATATGTATACTTAATTGAGAAGTTATTTTGAGTTGGCACTGGGTTTTGGTATTTATCACATTGGTAGACAGCCAAGGCCCAGGAGCCTGGGCTGGCATACACCAATAATGAAAATAGCCTGCATAGTTCACATTTTCCTACTGGCTACTTTTGATGTCTACTGATAACCTTTGCAAACAGTTTGGACCCAGATCAGGACCAACTGGTAGTGTTACTGAAAGAGATTTTTTGAAAATGTTAATTTTGAATAAAAGTTAGGCGTCAAAAGTATGAAAAAATACTCAGAGTTAAAATGACTACGTATATTCTGTCCACAAAAGTAGGGGATATTGGGACACAAACAAAATCTAGAAATTAAATTCCTAATTTGTAATTTTATAGAGAAATATGTAAACCAGTTTTCCTGCATCATTTGAGGGCTGAAATTGTGTAATATGACCATAAGGGCATGCCAAAGTAGCTAGGAGTCAAGACCCAAATTTCACAAATATAAAAAAATCGACATGCTTTCGATAATGCATGCTAAAGATACATTTTGGATATGTTTTTAATATTTTTTGGGGCACCATAATTGTTATTTCTAGGAGATACGATGGTGACAAAATGTAATTGACATGATTCACTAAAACTTTACAGATTTTAGCCACATATTCCCGACATTGAGGAAAAAGAGATCAAAACAAATTCTTAACATGAAATAATGAATAGCGTATATTTCTTATAAAATAAACAGTTCTTGAATTATCTGTCACCGTGATATTCACGTGTGAAAATTGAAAGTCAACCCCTAGTCTAATATTTTCGTCTCAGAAACACGTGACCAGATAAATCGTTGAAAATTTTATTCATATTGCCAGTAAGATGACTTTGCTAATTAATTCTAGCCGTTTTAGCTACATGACATTAGTATGGTAAGTGCTATAATTTCTAATATCCGAATATCCCCTACTTCTCGAACAGCAAACATACAATAAGTACTCATGAGCTGGCTCATGTGACCTTAAGCAGAATTGTTTTGGAAAAAAGTCTAATATAGTTTGTACACAACATGTGGACCCAGAAAGTTTTGTCAGAGGGGGTCTAACCCCGACGACGTTTTTTTAGCTGACGAGGCAGGAGAGAGATCCAAATACCACAAAAGTGGGTCATCACTGGCAGGCCAATGATGGCACAACATTGAATTATTCTGGCTTGGTAGCTTTGTGATTTTCTAGGGGATCCAGACCAGCATTGCTAAGGAAACCTATAATTTCGCGATTTTCCAGGGGGGTTTGGGCCGCCAATTTACCTGCTCTGGATCTACGCATGCACAAACGTTTCCCAGGTGTGCTGTTAAACCTGAATTACTGATAACTGATAATGAAACGTCCAATGGACTTTGTATTGTATTAACGAGAGTAAATTGTACTTGAAGGTATAGTAGTTTAGATGAGTTTATTTATAGAAAAGTGCTTTCAGTTATTGAATTATGATAACTTGTTCAATTAAAAATAGAATTCATTGAAAATGCTACTGTTAGTTTCATTTGTTGAATGTTTGTTTAAACACACAATTTGGAGTCTAGTAATAATGGACATTGATAAAAATCATTGGGTCTCAAAGCAAGAAACCCTGTCTTCAGGGGTTGTGAATGACAAAGACAAGTGTGTGCATTCGTGCAGACTTATTAACACCTTTGTTATTCGCTTTTTGGAATTTGTCATATCTAAAGTCGTTTTCTACCCAGTTTCTGTAGTGAGGAGACTAATTTAAGTCTTACTATGTCGGAAACAAGGAAGACAGGTTTTGTCGTGTAACGTCCCATTTTCTGCATAAGTAGACGAGGAGTCGTCTATGAACATGAAAACCAACTCTGACTTGAGGGATAACTGTATTCAAAAGTTTCATTTTGGAAGGTATATCGTAGAAAATTAGTTTTATAAGTAAGCATGTCCACTACTTATATTTTATGTAGTTAAATGATAGAAAAAAAAATTATATTGTGACCAAACTAAACACCCTATATACTGTTACGTATTTAGCAAGTAATTTTCAATGGTGTTGTTTTTCTTGCCTTTAGTGCTACTGTAAATTCGGAAATTTTCGCTTGTATATTCGGAAATTTTCGCGAGAGTTTTATTTTAAGGAAACTTTGCCAATGTGAGTTTCAGGAAAATAAAAACACTTGTGAAATGATAAAAGCACTCTAATACTAATGTAAAATCATGCCTAAGTAGCAAGGTTTTAACATTGCAAATATATGTCTTGACGCTACTCAAAATAAATTTTGCGCAAAAATTTGAATTTACAGTCTCTCCTTTTGGTGAGGTTTAATAAACCAAAAATCAGGTCCCCAGGTTATACTCAACTGAGCATGAAATGTCAACGGCTCATTAGAACTAAATTATAAAAAATAATGACGTTTCTAGCTTTAAGCCTCTCAGATGTTGTATTTGTCATGCTTGTGTTAAAATGCCAACACTTGTTGGCATTTTAACATTTATGAGCAGGATAACTTCAGAGCTTAGCCCAGTTGAGCATGAAAAAAAAAATAACCTAGGCCAGAATGCTTTTGGTATTGTAACTTATTGTTTGTGGGACCTTTAGGGTGGGGTCTAATAATCAAAAACAGAATTTGAAGGTTTGCGTTTTTAATCTGTTAACAACATTTCAAATCAGATTTTCAGTTTTTATGTAAAAGCACCAAGATTCCTGCTCCAATAGCAAGCCATAGATTTCCTGCAATAAAAATAATGAAAACAATTAGTGGATAGTATGGATGATCATGGAAAAAGTTACGCACATCAAATGGAGACTAGAATCACTTATTGATTTATTATTCAATTGCCTCCCTTCTTAAAATAGGAACTTTTCTTAAAGGAAAGACTTTGCTCCCAGAAGGAGCAAATGCTTTCCTTTATGAGCAGTTCCTTATAGTATGGAAAATCATTTTACCACATTAGATGACCTCCATTGAATGCTACTATTTTTATTATGCACGTGCGTAATTGCGTAATCAGAGCTACGCCAATGCTGGAATAATTCCGACGGAACTATTCCACAATATGCCCGAATTAAAGATTAGTGGGGCCAACTTCTGATTGTGGAATTGCAACCAAATTCCTAAAGTAGGTAATTCAACAATTTGTATTACTCAGGAAATGAGTATATTAGAATATCAACCATTTTAGTATATTTATCATTTCGATTTCAGTATTTCTATCCTATACAACCCTTCATAAGACATGAGTGATTCCAGAAAAACTGGAAATCACTTTTGGCACTCCGTCAATCCAAGGTAATATAAGCAGAATAACAAATTACTTGCTCCACACCGTGAACAAACAAGTTTTCATGATAATTTCCCAGCTGGCAAATGTATATTTAAAGACAAACAATGAAAAATATTTTACCACAAAAGGACGAGTATCCATTTAAAAACTAAATTCTCATGAATATATTCAATGAAACAAAAGTTTTGCCAATTTCCTGTTGTTGTAGAGGGGTAAGTTTTTAACCCTTTATGCCCTAATGGATTCTTCATTTTAGTTTGATGCAATAAACCTGGATGGTCCATTGTATATTCTGAGGGGTCACAGGTTATAATTTCCACATAAAAAATGTATTGCTTCCATTGAAGATTGTGTTTAGCAATGTATTATGCGGAGTTTCTGGGTCTTCACTGTATATGCCTTATTGAAAAGTTCGAGGCGTGACCGCATTTGAGGCCGTGAAAATTAGAATACAGGTAAATACCTAGCGGTCACAAGGGTCTTATATAATACATTTAGGAGTCAGTAGTATGCAAAGTGTAACAGTGGCGCTACAGGTGGTAGACACAGATGGTTTATAACCGATACTGCTGTAGTATCTGGAATGTATATCCAGTGATACCTTACTGTTTATTGTTAGATCATAGTTTAATTGATCTGGCTGTCATTCTTTTTAATGTATCAAAGAACTTTAAAATATTATTGCTTCTGTTAAACTCTAATGCAGAATGGGTTTAAAACCAAATCTAAAGTTCTTCAATTTTAAATTACCTAATGTTGAAGTTGCGGCATTTGCACCAGGTAGAATATGCAACATTTTGGAGGTGGAGAAGACCTTGTCATCAGGACCAGTTAATTGTCTGGCACCAGCACTTCGCTTTCTCTTACTGCAGCTCTGTAAGAAGATTGAATATATACTGAAGAAAAAGTTTAGCAATTAGTTATAATGGGTTTTCCAATTGGCGATCTTTTTAGCATTAAATATTTTTATTAGCAGGTGCGCAAGCATGCAAGTTTGAAAATGATCTAATGGTCACCCGCAAGAGGTCAAAAGAAACAAATTGAATTTTATTATAGTGATGATATGATCTGTTGAGCAATTTAATTTCAAGCGCTATTTAATTGAAAGAGGTAATTTCAAAAATCAATTTCAACTAAAAACTGTACGAAAAGGGTGAACAGAACATTAAAACTTAATTCGAAGTTAAAATGTTAAATAAATTTTGATGAAACCATAACTTCAATTCCAATGTCGTTTTTAAAAGGTACTGCCTAAAATTATACTCACAATATCACAGCTGGATGAGCCATCTGGACACACAGTAACGGTACAGGAGAAGAAAATATCGTTACTGTTGTAGAACTTGAAGACGTAGAGAACAGCCCAGTAACGTCTAATACTTGGAACACTAGACTCTTCATTATCAAAGTCACTGCCCATTAAGTTGCTGTCTTGTTCACAGCTAAAATGAGAGTTTTGGGAAAAAGGCAAATAAAAGAAATGTTAACCCTACGATGATTTATGTGAATCACCTACGATAACTTAGACAGTTATTCATAGGCTTTCATTCTGCAACATTGAGTGTACATATAATGCTTGTGATGGCGTCAGAAGTATATAGAGAAATATTAAAGCCTACCTCTTGCAAGAGGAAGGGGCAAATTTACCAGTTTAACAAAAGGAACAATACAAGTAAAACTTAATTTAAAAAGGAACCAACTCTTCCTGAAGATAACATTACAATAAACTTAATGATACAAGGAATATAACAAAAATAAAACCCTAACGGCCTTTGTACAAATATTGAAACCAGTAAAGCAGATAAAATAATAAGGGAGTATGATCTTGAAATTCCACAATCACAAACTGCAGACAAACCCATGGTATTGGGAGGAAGCCACACAACAATCACTAGACACCAGGAAGACCAACAAAGCAAATCAACCAACTCTCTTCCCCATCAAAACAATTTCATCTTGAGCCACGGGCCAGCTACAGATAAGCATCGGAGACCAACCCACTGATTAAAGCTATACGTCAGAGCTGTCATAGAGTCCGAGGCCTTGTACATGTGGAGTATAAAATTATAGGTGTTATTGTGTTTGTGATAAATTTTTTCTGCTTTTTTTAATGTTTTAATGGGCGTTGCTTATGTTTTGCCATGCCTGACCTAGTGCAGGATGTTGAGACTGTACGCATTTGTGCTTTGTTAAAGGCAAGCAGCATATGGAAATAAAAGACATGAGGCATTACTAATCTTTTAGTCGAAATTTGAAGATGTAAGCAGTATAACTCAGCATAATATAGCTTAAACATTGTCTGACAATACATAAAAATAAATAGGCTTTAGTGAAAAAATGAAAACATAATAGGCTGCAACCTATGAAAAAGCACATTCAAAGAATAAAGCAGATGTAACATGTACCATTTTGTTAGGAGCTGGCTCAAATAATATCAGTGAATTATATCGCGCACCAAACCCAACAGTTACAAATGCAGAAGGGCACACATGGTTTGCAATATACATTGTACATCAGTCCAGATAATCATTTTAAGGGTAAAATTGCGAAAACTGTTTTATCATATATTTTTTTCTGGTTTTGTGGGAGCGAAAGCTGGTCACTTTCATTTGATTGTCTCTTGACATCTTGTGACTGTAAGTATATTGCCTCACCTCATGGTGTCATGGGTTGGTCTGCGGTGTGTTGCTTGGACGTTAACCGGTCATGTTCAAAAGAACCCTCACGTTTTTTTCGAGTAACCACACCGTTAAAGATCAGAAATAAGGGCATGCCTGTATGCAATGAACCTTTAGTCATTCAAAGTAAAGGGAGGACAAACGGAGAATATTCCAACAATACGAGGTCTGTTATTTTTCATAGTAGATCAGCGAAAACTAACGCTTACTATCGTTCTATCGCCCACAAGGTCATTGGGGTGGGGAAAAAACACTTGCACACCCCACAGCAAGTCACTGAAAAAAATTGGATCCATCCCTCCAGTAGTTTAAGAGGTAAAAGCAAAACAGAGGCACGTTGGTGATTACAATATTTGAAGCTTTATATAAGGCACTGGAATAGAGGATACTAGGCGAGTGTCTTTTGATATCAAGTTTACCAGGGAAGGCTTTGTGAATGCTTGTTGAATCACGAGGCTAGCCAAACGATTGAACACGCATGTTCGTAGCTGTGCCTGGTAAACACATTATCAAAAGAAGTGAACCTGGCGTTCTATTTATCAGTTTAACCATGGGTTCACTCTTCAATATAGCTATTATGTTGTTATTATTAGTAATTGTGTCGATTCAACGTCATTGACGTAATTCCAAAAGTGAAAATGATAAAAAGCACATGTATGCTTTTAGATATACAGCGTTTATCAGGTCAACGTGCAACAGTTAATATGAGAAGCAATCGATAAAATGATAGAGCACCCCAACCACTGGAATGGCAGTTAAAGCAAGTCTTCAGGCATATGCAATAAATATCATACATCATTAGCTGACCAAAATATTCTTAAATTCTTGAAGAATAAAGAGTGTCAATATAGTATATAAATATAACATTTCTTGAGACATAAATTGGTTGGATGAATTCCTGACATGCAAATATTTGGTTTGTTGAATTGCTGGCATTCAAAAACAACCATATCGTGCTTGGATCCTATTATAATTTATCACATGCCGTCGCGTCTGGGAGTGATAGAAGACCATAAAATAAAAATCAATAAACCACAAGTGGTTTACAGATTTAGTAACGTTATGTGATTACGTCTACTTTTAAAACGCTGTAGAAAGAGGGCCAAATCTTGATTTTTCTAGCCAAAATGCGCCTTTTAAGTAATTTTAATGTCATGTGATAAATAAAATCTAGCACTCGTCGTCCTGTATTATTGAATTTATTAAACTCGTTGCAAAATAAGAAATAAAATGCGTGGATTGCTGAACATTTTCTCGCTTTTCCCCAACTAGTTTAATAAATTTCAATGAAACAGGTGCACTCCTCCATATATTTAAAAGCAGAGAAGCTAGATCCCGGATATGTCTTTTTAGCATAATAAGGGTTAAATGGATTTAAAGACCTGCGGCTAATTTCCATGTACACAATTCCTGCATCAGGAAACTGGTAAAGTTGTGTGGGTCCTGTCTTTTGACCAATCACGAATTCGGATTAACACTTTTCAGATACTCTTGCCATACCAATGTTCCCACAATTTCTTAACAAATTAAGTAAATAATATCTATTGACCTTTTATCAGAACGTCTCTGTACCAAAGAAAGATAAATGTAGATCAGGCGAATTCAAACCAAAATCAAAAGATGTACACAACAAACCCTAGATACAAATTTATACGAAAGTGGCCAAGAATCAGATGGGTCTCTTCTATATGTACGGTTATTTCGACCCCATATGATTATTCTGTTTTCTAAAAATATAAGAAAAGTCCATGAAATGAAAATAAATTGAGATTCAACATCAGATTTTTTATATACAATTTATTCTAAAAACTAGTTCCAATTTACGAAGAATTGTCAAAATATACTAGGCCAAAAAAGAAACGCCGCTAACAATAATTAAAAATATTGCGCGTTTAGTGAGAGAAGCAAACTTATCTGTTATATAACTTGCTATTTTTCCTGCCTCAAATTTTCCCAATTGTTTTATTGAGCTCAGTCAATCCAAACGAGTGTACTGACCGAATTTCTATTTTCCGTTTTTCACGTGCACCATCAGTCCATTAAGATTTACATGTGCACTAACTACTGAAATCTCTAGTCGAACATACCAAACGTTTAAAAACTTTTTAAAACTTTGGAATTAATGATAACACATTGCTATTTTGTGGTGACAAAAGTGACACATGTGGAACGTGAATGTGCAATAGAAATGCTACAAGCTAACGTGACACCATCGGTTGCAGCCAAACAATTTCGGTGCCATGTTAGAAGGATTGGACATCTTAAGAATCGTTTCCAACAAACCTGGACAACGTCAGACCGTCCTCGTGCAGGACGTGACCGAGTGTCGACGCGACGTCAAGATCGAGACATCCCGACGTCTCATTTGTGCAATCGATTTTATCTGGAGACAGTCTCAGCTAGGTTATACCCACGAACTGATAATCCACGAATCGGCGCTAAAATTGTGAGAAATTGTTTTCAAGAGATTTATTTAAGACAGACCTCCCAACGTTTGACGGAACTTAAGTTTGGTGCAGTATTTACGCCCATTTAAGGAACCCACGGCAATACTGACGTCTAAATGAATTAAGAAATTGGCAAAGGGCCTTCTCTAGCACCATTTTGCTATACTTTTTCTAATCACTGCATGCTTTTTGAAAGAAATACATATCTTGTACAGTTAAAATAAATTCATACATAGCGGCGTTTCTTTTTTTTTTTGCCTAGTATATATCATGCAGTATATTGTCAAATCTTGGGATTTGAAATAAACTTGCATTTTCTAAATGGCTTTGGGTCATGAACAATAATTCAAGTTAAAAAACAAGCTGACTGAAGATTATAACTATTTTTGATTGATATTTAGGACTATGTTATTCTTTCATCTGTCAGAGAATTGGTCAAATGCTGAAAACTTCCATATGAGATTATGAAAAAATAAGCACAGCGACATCCTTTTTATTTCATAAATGAATAGCCCATGCATCAAGCAAACTGTATGCACAGTATTGAACACATTTCAAATAGGTAAGCATTTAGTAGCATATGTCCTTAACTTCTACAAATGATTGTATTTATTCAATAAGGTATCTTACCCATCATCTACCAAAAACTTGTTGGGACTTCCACTGATTGATGAACCAGAATAGGCGGTGCAGTCCATTTTGGCAGTGTATTCAGCTGCAATATAATAATATGGTGGTACTGTCCTGCCAGCCAAGTGTGACAGTGACGTCATGTTTTGTTAACAAAGTTATCAGGGACTTAGAATCGATAGATCACTTGTGTATTATTCCTATCCACAGGAAAGGATTAATACACAAGTGACCTATCAATTCGCGTTAGCTCAAATGGAGTGTTCAACTAAACAATTGTAAACAAAACATTACGTCACTGTCACTCTTGGTTGGTACGGCAGTACAAAAAATAGAATACTTGATAAACAGTGATCAGGCCTGGAAAGAATTGGCTCAATATGTACGAAAAAATATGTCTTAAGCTTCCCGCTTTCCAATATAAATTTTAATCCCACTATATTTGTAACAATTTCATGGTAAAATTTTAAACTACACTGGTTATGGTTATTATGAAATATATACTGTCATGCCAACCAAAAGTGACAGTGACATAATATTCTGTTTCCAATCGTTAAGTAAAACATTAACTTTTACAATTCACTTGAGCTAACGGGAATCGACAGATCACTTGTGTATTAATCCTATCCTGTGGATAGGATTAATACACAAGTGATCTATCGATTCTAAATCCCTGATAACTTTGTAAATAAAACATGACGTCACTTACACTCTTGGCTGGCAGGACAGTAGGTCTGCCTCTGTTCCCTGATATTACACCCACTAAACAATTGGATTCCAACAATGCTTTTGATGGCTTTACTAATGTGTACCGCATTGCTTTTTCAATCTTGAAAATGTATCTTTCGTTTTGGTCTAAATGGTCCAGTATGGAACTGACATGTATACTTATATATGAAACATTTGACTGTAAAGTAATTTTGCTGCTTTTTTAAAGAGACTAAGTCTGTAACTATACTGAAGGACTTTAGAAACGCACCAGTTATATATTCACTGTCTCTTCCACATGGTTGATTTGATGATGTTTACAATATCACTTTTTATCCGCTTACACAATAGACCATGATTTGCCATATTTTCGATTTGCTAATGCGGTTCATTCTGACGTAACACTGACGTTAGTGTTTTTCAACAATTGTCGTCTGACAGCTGTGAGATTTGTTCAATTTAAAAGTAAACACTTTGAGCTGGTAGCCAGATGTCTTGACTAATCGAAAAACAAGAAAAGTTTCGGAAATAATCGGAAATATTCGCTTAATTACACTCCCAGTCGGAGCGTTGCTTAGCTAACGTCAGTCTTAATTTTTCAAACGGCAATAATAGGCGGATGACGTTCGCGCATGTCGCGATACTTTTGTCTTCTACGCAATGGGCTGCGGAGTATCTTTTTGCACTAAAACATTTTGATTATTCCTGATTCTTAGGATATACATAGCCAATTACGTCAAAAAATAATGACGTCACCTGGCCGAAATGAACGTTACCAGAGTCCTAAAACTTAATGATTTGATTGTTTTTCCTTGTGCTTTCAAGAACAAATATAGGTTCGAAAACTTTTTTGCGCTCATAATGGAAGGTATTGGTACTCTGACTTTGCAAATTCGGGATGTCTCAGAATAATCGCGACGTCACGGCAAACATAAGCCACAGCGTTTCGGTTTTCTTATTGAATGCAAGCTTAATGAAGGGACTTGTCAATTTTATTTTTCACATAATTAAAATATTACATTTTGACAATAAATTAGCATTTTAGCAGGTGGTGCGTTTCTAAAGTCCTTCAGTATATGAACATTTTACGAAAAAAATCTTTTTTAATCATTTGTTAAGTAGAATTAAGTTATGTTTTCACAATAAAAATGTTGAATACAGCTGAAAACTGCATGGAAAAATTAATTATCTTATAAAAACAGGTGTGTTTTTCTCTTGTTGGTAATTATTTACGTCCCTCCAATAATTCTAGACGGTTGATTTTTAACATAAATGTAGTTGTTTTGATAGTGATAACTTGTTAAGATTTACAAAAATGGTAAAATGTTTCCCTGAATTTGAGTATTTTTACTGTGTTCTTGAAAAATAAAAACATTATATCTAAAATTAGAAGATCAAAAGTTACAGACTATGCAGCTTTAACATCTTCAAACAATTCAATATGGCCTAGATTAGTTTTAAGGCCAGACATAGGAGTTACTGTCAAATAATCAAACGGTTACCAACTTAGGTACTGTACTAAACTTCTGAAATGAATTACTGGGTTCTGAGGAAGTATAAGCAAAAATGAATGAAGTTGGAGACCTTTTAAGGATAATTCTCAAGATCTAGAATAGTATTTGTGACAGATACTTGCATTTGATATTGAATTTTCACAATGAAGAATGTTAAACTGTAAGGCTGAACTTCAAACTGATTTATTACATATTTTAGTAAATTTCACGATTTTTTATACATAGGGTTTGTGACATAGATAAAAAAAATGAACAGAGGCGCGTGTTAATGTATTATCTTTTAAGTTTTTCATTTTGAAATTTAAATTTGCTTTATGTTTCCTCTGTTTTGCAGAAAGAAGCAAACAGTTACTAAATTCTTGATAGTGATGTTGGAGCACGTTTAATCTTGTCAGTCTAGTGTTTAATAACGTCGCCAGGAAATAATTTTAATGTGCAATGAATAGACAATGCTCTGGAAATCACTGATCAGATAAACAAACCGAAACTTACCTGGAATGTCGATTGTCCAATAGAGAGTATCTCCGACTGTGGCTGATGATGCTGATAAACCAAGTTGACTCATAGATCTGAGCTCCGATGATACTACGAAAGAGGGAGTAACAATATCCTGGGTGGTAACTTCAATGCTGAAATGGGGAAAATTATATTTCTATGTCAATGATTGGTGAAAAATTGATGTATTCAATCTACAAAAGGATTTGACCACTTTCTAAAAGAAATCAGAAAGGGTGAAACACTGAAGATTGAGCTGGTCCCATGGTAAATACTATACTAGATCTTGAAACGTATCCTTAAAAGGTCTCCAACTTTATTCATTTTTGCTTTTACATAAGTGCACTCTCAAACTCAAAATAAAACGCAATGATTGGATGTTTGGGGACACGTATCCGCAAGCAGCCAATCATTGGGCTTTATATTTAGAATGAAAATAAACGAGTTTTATCACCTAGGACCTGGTTGTTTTATTTTAGTATATTATTGCTGTCATGGGATTGGTAAGTGCCTGGCGGTGCAGTGGGTCAGTGTGTGGTCTGGGAGTATGGCGTTTACTGGGCAGTCACTTTGCTTTTTATGGGTATCTGGTAAACAGCACACAACAATACCCCATGCCTTGTTATTTCATAAGTCTAGATAAATAAAAAAAATAAGTAAAATTGTGAATTTTCGTACCCATAAATTTAACATGTTTGGTACTCAAATAACGCCTCATTGAGACTTGTTCGTTTAAATACTTACAAAATGTTTGTCGACAACATGTACATATACAGATAATTCCGTCGAGGGAGACGTGGGTGGGGAGGGACAACTTTAGGTCAACAACATATTTCACAGAAACGTAAGGACCTCCCGAGAAGCAATTGGACTCTCTTGGTTTCAATTGCTTAGAGGTGGGGTCAAGGTGGGCTCAGTACCAGTATTTCAAGGTGGACTCAGTACCAGTATTTCTAAGGATACCTATAGTCACTTGTGATTTCGATGGCCCCCACACACAGACTCGGAATTCGCCATGGAGAAATAAGAAATTTCAAACACACATTTTTATCTAAGGGCCTGCGAATGCAAGCCGTTTTTCAAGTTTTGTACAAAAGTTAATATTTATAACTTGGAAGCCACTATTTTGAGGGCGCTATTATTGATCTTTAGAGTGGATAGGATGGCTGGAACAGTAGGAGGATAGCAAGTAACGTGAGAAAAAATTACTTTGCAAATGGAATGTTACGTTTGCATAGACTCATTCAAGCACTATCGTAAGGTATAGAACAAATGCAATTGTGACATGTGTAACTTAGCGAGAATATCCAAATGTTGCATATAAATAGCCAAGGGGAAGACAATCATGCTCAAGTGCGCAATCTGAAATGCACATTTGTTATTCGCTCTCTGGCAAGTTTCTAGATGCCAAATGGTTTCATAATCTAACCAGACTCTATAGCTTGCAATACTGAAATGGACATTGCCAGGTCAAAATATATTGAGTATGACCAGAAAATGCCACAATTTCAGACTGCAGACCAACCCAGGGCACCGTGAGGAAGAGACACAAAACACTAATCCTGAAGAACTTCTAGCTAAGAGTATAGATCATAAGTGTTTGTTTTTCTAGATTTAAAAGAGACTGCTTTATGCCACTTGGAGATGGCTTAACTTCTCCCTTTATATGGAGACAGGTTAAGTGTTGACCTGTAACAAATCTCATATACTGGTTCTGTAGGAAGGTTGAACTATGGCAAGAGCAGCATATTGCTGATCTGGTCCTGGAGTGGGAGAGTTGTTGAACTTTAAATCAAGTCTACCGTTTCCAAATTCAAAATTTTGTAGGTCCTCTTGTGAAGGCACATTATACTGATTATTCATCAATGTATAAAATCGCGCACGTACAACTTTGAGAACATTTAATATTTAGTATCAAGAGAGAATGTACACTTACTTTGCAGCAAGGTTGTTGACTGCAGTCCTATCAACGCCTCCAGAAGGAAGATCATTACACTGGACCTCATAAGAAATGGCACTGGTTCCAGCAAATGTGTCGACACTACCAGCTCTGTTGGAGAACCAGACAACAATGGCATTGTCCTGAAACAAAAAAATGTTTAGACAAAAAAAACCTTTCGAGTCAGCATACGATTTTTGCATACTAAGGCTTAATCCTTTTTTCATTCTGGATACTTTGCAAAACAGTGAAGACCCAGATGAAACGCCGCATATGCGGCGTTTCATCTGGGTCTGCCATGTTTACTAAGAAAAACAATCTTCAGAGACGGAAATTATATTAGAATTAAGAAATTGCCCCGTGACCCCTTAACGCATATTGCTTATGGAAAATCTATCCGAATGAAATGGGTTAAGCAGCGAAATCCTAGTGGAACCAGCACGCCATTGTCGTCTTGGGTAAACCGTTCCTGCTTATATGCACAAAGTATGGAAGTGGATGCAGGTTCAGACAAAATGTCTGAACTTAATGCCTTAAAAGCATGCCATTTTTATTGCCTTAAAAGCATGCGATTTTTAAAGTATGATATTGAATGTAAATAGATGGCAGACGGGCAGATGAATAAAGGTACAGAAATCAGAAATGCAGTGCCATACCCTGCTATATGTAAGAGCGACAGATAGTGGCTACGAACACAAAGCCATAAATTTATACAACAGTCTGCTCTAAGAAAGTCCTTAGCCCGCCAATATTTGCCCTGAATATATTGTCCACGCCTTCTACCCCTGCTGCATATGTTCAAGTGGATTTCAGACTATACCAGACAAAAAAAGAAACGCACCAGTTAAGTTTGAAATTTTCTTGAAAAGGACTAAATAAAGTTATAGAGTTGTGAAGATTGACTATCTGCAGTTCAATCCTAAAATTTCATTACATTATGTCTATTCAGTACTTTTTGACGCGTCTCAGAACAAGACAGCGGTCGGTTTTCAGTGTCAGTGTTTAATAATATATGCGACCTCCGTTGGCCCATATGCATGTCGTACATCTCACACGCATCAAACCGATGATATTCCTAGCAAGAATGGAATGCGATACCTCAGAATTCGAATTGGGATATTATCGGATTTGTGGGGTATAGGTTGGGAGCAGTCTAATCTGGGTCCATAACGTTTGCAATATATGCAACCCAAGAGCTTAAAACAGACGAAAGAGTGGACGACAAAACTCGTGACTGACGGGAAAAGTGTTAAACATAACAAGGTGATGGTTTCAGAAAACTAAATAACCAACCTGGAGCAAGTTATCTGTTGCATCTGAAAATGCCATCTGCTGAAGTCGTCTGCTGCAAGTAATTGCCAAACATTAATTACGAATTTAGATATAGAAGCAAACAGCTTGGAACCAGATCAGACTGCTTGTGATTGGCGCTTTAAGGGGTAGTACTAATAGCTTACCTGAGAACATCCAGTTATGTTACTTTGTGCACCACTTGTAGAAACTGTACATTTCACAGCTGCAGAGACCCCTTCATCCTGGACGGCAAAGACGTGGCTATAGAGACCAACATTTGGATTGGTTACTTGGACAGTGCCATCAGGTAGACAGACTGAAAAAAGAGGGTTTTATTGTACTTTCAAAGATGCATAGTAATGAGGCAATTCTATTTTCTTATAAACAGGTACAGTAGGTAAAGCATGACTATTCACTATATATGCAGTAATCCGTGGTAGATTCAATATAACTGTAAACTGAGACTACCTGTACGCCCAAAATCAAGGTAAACCAGTGTTTGTTTACAACGATTCTCATCTATCTTTGAAAGTACAACACAAGCTGTTCATTTTACCAAGAAAACAAAAGAATATTGTACCATTGAAAAAACTCGCAAGCGTGATCAGGAAAATGCCACAACTATAAATAACAGGGCGAGCCATGACACCATCAAGAAGAGACATTAGAAAGGACAAACAAGGATATTAATAAAAGAATATAATTTAAGAAGCTTTTTCCCAAGAAGAGACAACGCACTAGATACTAAAACTAGGACAAACAAGGACATTTATAAAAAAAATGTAATTAAAGTAGCTTTTTCCCAAGAAGAGACACAACGCACTAGATACTAAAACTAGGACAAACAAACCCAGGATTGGAGCAATAGGAGCAACATCATACAATAAACTAGCAGTATTAACTTATAGTACCTTCAGTCATAGCCTAATGTTCACCCTAGATTCTGGTGTTAAAGTACAAATTCTGCCCCCATGGGTAATTCCTAAATTTTGCAATCTATTCCCACAAAGAAACAATTTAAAATCGAATTAAGGACTTATGTTACTCAATACACTGCACAAAATATTTAAAGGAACACACTAAGTTCGTGCAAATACTCATAGTGAGAGGTGATTATAAAAGATAACATACTTGTCTTGCGTTTAGTTAACCCGTCAAAGATGATGCCTGCTGATAAGATTTCTACCAATGTGACTTTTTGACAAGTGTGGACTACCCATTTATGAAATAGCTTTGTCACGATGTTCAGTTTTCATAAACTTTGGAATTTTCAGCATTTGATATGAATGTATATGTACCATTGCTAAGAAAGCAGTGATAATGGGCGAGGATTTTTATTGACGCTGACCAATAGCGTAGCGAGAACGCTGAAAAAGTTACGCAGATCAAAGGGAGACTACTGGATCAAACTGATCCTCTTCAATTGCGTCCCTTTTCAAAATGGGAAATTCTCTTAAAGGAAAGTTTTTGCTCGCAGAGGGAGTGAATTCATTTCTTTATGAGCAGTACCTTATAGTAATGAAAATCACTATCACCGCATTTGGTGGTCTCCCTTGAATGTTACTGTTTTTATTACGCATGTGCGTAATGAGAGCTACGCCAATATTAACGTCAGTAGTACATATAGTAGACGACAAAAGTCACTACTAGTCAAGTAAACAGCGCTTTATGTATTAAAATAAAGCTTACCATGGACGAGGTCTGCTGAGGACATCTTGATTGCTACAGCAACAACCACGGCAATAGAAAAGTACATCATTCTGAAATCTGAAGAAGATTTGAACCATGACAGAATTTATCAAATTAATCATTTGTAATCGGATGGGTTTTCCTATACATATTGATACAATTATGCGTTTATGGCGCCTGATATGGGTCGGTACTGTTTGCCTACGTCCCATCAAACAAATGTTTATGTTATCAGTGCACACGTGATCTATCGATTCGCATTTGATCAAGTGGAGTGTACAAGTTAATCTCTTACTTAGCAATTGTAAACACAATAAAACGTCACTGTCATTCTTGGTTGGCATGACAGTACGTCCCATAAAACACAAATGTGTATGTTAATGGAGCGGTGAAACAGGAAACCCTATAGTAACATGCTGTATATGTTCGATCAAATAACTAGTAGAACCAGGGTAATCTACCTTGATTCTGCTGCAGCATGAAATGTTATAGCTTTGTTAGACAAAGATTATTAGACCCTAGATATTGTTAGAGAATACACTGACGGGCAAAAGAAACGCGACATGCAAAATTTATTAAATTACTCAGAGACAGCAGTTAAAGTATTAATGTATAGTAGCCAATTTGACCGATAAACAAAAATCTATAAATTTAAAAAAAACGATGCTTTACTCAAAGTTCTGGTCATGGTAAGCGCGCGCAGCTCGTGTTTGTGAACTAAATGTCGAACGCGATAAAATTATATTGTAGCGTTTGTTTTGCCTCATTATACATAGGCACAAAGTTGGAAGATCTCCGCCATATTGTCTAAAAGCTTCCATGTTCACAGACTTAACATGTTAACTCTTTGCCTACTAGCTCCGTATGCTGATAAGCTTTGTAAACAGTTTGGACCAATATCAGGTCCCACAAAATGTCAAGCCTGACCTGGATCCAAACAGTTGTCACTCCGTGAAGGTACACCTGAATGAACTGAAAACGTTAATTGAAAAAAATCAGCAGACGACAAAAAGCTTGCAAAATTACCCAGTAGGCAAAGATGTGTGCCCATGCGTTATATCGTCGTATACTTGAAACTCCCCTATAGCTGTGATCTAAAGAATGCCAGATCGGTACTCATAAAATTGCATCAGGTAAATTGAAACTATAACCTGTGACCCCTAAATATATAGAATGGGCTATCTGGCCTTTGCGGTATCAAAACTTTATGGAAAAGTCCATTCCAAGTGTCTACGAATGGTTAATATCTTTCATAATATAAATCCGCTACAAAAACACGCACTTACCTGCTGAATTGATCA